>CM045495.1:44029621-44710430 GCA_024704745.1 Rosa lucieae
CATGTACATTTGCAAGCATAATTAGCTATAATGGGCCATGCTCATTGTACCGCCAAAGGTACTAATTCCAACCAAAGGAATGACATGCGGACACACCGCCAGGCGGGCTACAGCCTCAGCGTCGGACCGCCTCCAGATCGCCACCAACGCGCCGCGTCAAGATAGCATCAGAAGCCTCTGAAGCTGGGAACTGAAGCATATCAGTCCCACATCGAAAACAAAGACAAGATCAGTCTCTTCCTCACCTATAAAAGGTTCTCTCCTCTCTCCTCATTAATTACGCATTCAATACTTACCTACTGTTACTTTGTCAACATAAATACATGACTAACTTAGGCATCGGAGAGTTGAAGACCGCCCAGCGCGGTCTCCCTCTGACGCCCATTGTATTTTACTTGACAGGTAACGGGAACAACAATATAACACAAGTATCGATCCGCCCACCGGATCAGCGTTAACTAAGGTCCGGCTACCGCTAGACTTTTAGACATTAACATTGGCGCCGTCTGTGGGAACCCTTGAACTAAAGGTCATCCCGCTACAATCACCATGACTAACGACAGCGGGGGAAATGCTGAAGAGCAGACAGACTCCCCGCCATTCCCCCAACCCTCCGACCCCGCGATCGGCGTTAACCGCGCACTATTCACAACCCCGGCCAACCCGGCGGAGAGGCAAACCCAGGCAGCAGCCGCCCGTCAGGCCAGGATCTCGTCACCATGTACGAGATGGCACTGGCGGATCTCCATAAGGCAAACAGAGCGTGAGGCGGAACGCAAGGAGAAGGCCGAAGCCCAAAAACAGGTGGCTGCGCTCATGACACGTTTTGAGGAACTAAAAAACACTTTGGCGGCCACCGACCGCCCGGCACAGAGCGAGCAGTCACGCAGCACCAGGCGTAGTCGACCCAGCGCCAGGGCCGGTCATACAAATGCACGTACCGCTGAACCCACCTGGGTTGTCGGGAATGGGACCACCGCCCATACCCCAACTAATGTTAGAACAGGTGGCGGAATCCCTTCCGCACGCCAACAGCTTGAATGTCAGGGCAAGGACTGAGGGTGATCCGCCCATACCTAGGCGCAAGCCAACTCGGCAGGTCAGTCAGGCCGATTCCGCCGGCGATACAGCCGCCCAGTTATTGGAAAGGATGCACCAACTGGAGCAGAGGTTGATCCGGGCGGAGACGGGCGTCCCGACATCAACTCGGAACCCGCTGTTCACTTCCAGACCCGGCCCCTTTTCCGCCGCGATCCTACAGGCCGTCAGGCCAACATATGCAAAGACCCCAAAATGTCGCCATATGGCGGAATGACCGATCCCTTTGTCCACATGGACACCTTCAAGAAGGTCACCAACAACAAGGGATTCGACGACGCCACCTTGTGCCATTTGTTCAGCGAAACGTTGGACGGCGAGGCAATGAACTGGTTTTTTGAATGTCCGCCAGGATCGGTCGGCTCATTCCATGCACTGTCGCATGCTTTCCTCTCCCGCTTCATCCTATTGTCCGCCGGACATCACAACACAAGTCAGCTGTTCGGCGTTAAGCAGGGGGAGGACGAATCACTGAAGGCCTTCGTCACAAGGTGGCGGGCGGCAGCATCTCAGTGCCGCGACCTGACAAAACTATGGCGTCGGCGGCCTTCAGGAAGGGACTCCTCAAGGGACCGTTCCTCTATCACCTCAATTACAACCATCCCAATGCAACGTACGACCACGTCATGAGTGAGGCGGTCATTCACGCCCAGGCGGAATTCATCACATATGGAGAGACCCCACCACCAGCAACGCCAGCAAGGTCAGCACAACCATCTTCCAGTCACCAGGAACCGCTGACAAGCCCCCCTCAGCACCGCCAACTGACAAGAAAAGAGAGTGGCAGCAGGGCCACCACCAAACCAAGCGGCAGAAGGGGCAGCATTTTTACAAGGGAAACCGCCCAACTCATGGGGACAACAACAACAAGCAGACGGAGTCCTCACAGCGGTATGCAGTTTTCACGGTCCTAACGGCCTCATATGAAGATATCTATAATCAGTGCAAGGATCAGATCCCACCCCACCCCCTCCAAAGTACCCAAAAACGGGCAAACCCAGGAACACTGGCAAGTGGTGCAAATACCACGCGGACAGCGGCCACAATACAAACAGCTGCAATGCTCTCAAAACAGCCATTGAGACTTTATACCGTGACGGCAAGTTGGAGCAGTTCAAGGTACGCCAACCACCGCCAGTGATTGCCAACGTGGAAACCTTGGGCCGCATCAACACCATCGATGGCGGTGCTCCAATCACCAGCATGTCTCACAGGGCAAGAAAGCGCTATGAACGCGCTAACCACCCAAAGGAAGTTTGCAACATCCGCTATGAAAGATCCGCCAAACTCCCGAAATCAGGTTGGGAACCTATCACCTTTTCAGAGGAGGAGGAGCGCGGAGTACATTTACCCCATGACGACCCATTCTTAGTCGATGCCATTCTTGGCAAATTCTCGGTGGGGAGAATCTTGGTAGATAGCGGATCCGCTGTCAACGTCATCTTCAGCGGTTGCTACGACCACCTCAAGCGGAACAAGAAACTACTCCAGGATCATGAGCCACTGCTCAGCTTCTCCGGAGACATCACACAACCACTAGGGTCGGATTACATGCGACTAGTTATTGGCACTAGTCCCTGTATGGCGGAGGTGCACACGGAGTTCATTATCGTCGACTGTCCCAGTTCGTACAACGCCATCATTGGTCGACCAGCGCTTAATAAGCTCAAGTGCATCATTGCCGGATACATGCTTCTCATGAAGTTCCCCACGCCCAACGGCACAGGCTGTGTGAGGGG
This sequence comes from Rosa lucieae, assembly GCA_024704745.1. Lineage (NCBI taxonomy): Eukaryota > Viridiplantae > Streptophyta > Magnoliopsida > Rosales > Rosaceae > Rosa > Rosa lucieae. The sequence continues at coordinate 44,032,459 of CM045495.1, forward strand.
AAGCCAACAGCTGGCACGAGAATGCTATTCAACAACTGTAGCGCGGTCAACGCGCCGCCATGAAATCCTGACAGTGGGTAATGACCCACCACCACCGAATATCTTTGAGGATCCTAGAGATGAAGAGAAGAAATATGTAATGAAGGAGCCGGTCAACCCGGACACGTCGCTGAAGGTCGTCTGCATCTCAGACGAGCATCCTGAGAGGACAGTCCGCATAGGCGCCCAGCTAGACCCAGAAGTGGAGGCAGAACTCACTCAGTTCTTACGTGACAACGCCACCGTCTTTGCATGGTCCTATGCAGACATGCCTGGCATCTCCACTGAAATAATCACCCATAAGCTGACCATCAAACCTTCCTTCTATCCCATCAAGCAGAAGCGGAGGGCCTTTGATGAGGAAAAATACCGGGCAATCGGACAGGAGGTCGCCAAACTACGGGACATTGGATTCATCCGCCAGGTCATCTACCCTCAGTGGATCTCAAATCTGGTAATGGTGAAAAAGCCCAGCGGCAAGTGGCGGATGTGCGTCGACTTCAAAAATCTAAACAAGGCATGCCCAAAGGATAGTTTCCCGCTACCTCGTATCGATCAGCTGGTCGATGCAACCGCCGGACACGAACTCCTCAGCATGATGGATGCCTTCTCCGGATACAATCAGATCAAAATGCACCCCAGCGACCAAGAATGCACCACCTTCACCACCGACAAAGGCCTCTACTGCTACAATGTCATGCCTTTTGGTCTGAAGAACGCCGGTGCAACTTATCAGCGGTTGATGAACGCCATGTTCGCTGAGCATCTGGGAAAAATATCGAGGTCTATGTGGATGACATGCTAGTTAAGAGCATAAAGGCCAGTGGACATGTGGCAAATCTCAGGATCATAGTAACAATCCTCCTGGCCTATGGTATGCGCCTCAACCCAGAAAAATGTTTCTTTGCAGTCACCGCTAGCAAGTTTCTCGGTTACATCGTCAGTGAACGAGGTATCGAGGCTAACCCAGATAAGGTACAGGCCATCCTCAACCTGTCGGACCCCAAGTATAAGGTAGACGTCCAGTGTCTCCAAGGCAAGTTGACCGCCCTTTCTCGATTCATCTCTCGGCTTACTGACAAGTGCGCCCCATTCTTCAAACTCCTCAAAACAACTCACAAGAAGGTCATCGACTGGAACCCAGAGTGTCAGGCGGCGTTCCAGAGCCTAAAAGAATATCTAGCGGCGGTCCCTCTCCTTTCTGTCCCTGTGCAAGGAGAGACACTATTCATATACCTGGCGGTCTCGGCAACGCAATAAGTTGCGCCATTGTTCGGCGGGAAGGCCAGGATGAACTCCCGGTATTTTACGCCGGCAGAGGTATGAACGGAGCAGAAACAAGGTATCCACCGTTGGAACAGCTGGCGCTCGCACTTATCGTTGCCGCCAGACGCCTCCGGCAATATTTCCAGGCTCACACGATCCATGTGTTAACCAATCAACCGCTGAGACAGGTGATGCAAAACCCTGAACACTCGGGGCGACTCAGTAAGTGGGCGATTGAGCTCAGCGAATTTGACATCGAGTACAAGCCAAGAACCGCCATGAAGGGCCAGGCAGTGGCGGACTTCATCGCTGAACTTACTGAGCGTCAGCCGGAACCCGGTACTCAAACCAAGTCTGGAACAGAAATAATAATCAGTGCAGAGGCAACTCCCCCACAGTCAGATTGGGACCTACATGTGGACGGCTCCGCCTGTGCCAAGGCCAGCGGCGCCGGAGTCATCTTAACCGGACCCGGGGGACTAAACGCAGAGTACGCGTTGAAGTTCAACTTCAAAGCTTCAAACAATATGGCGGAGTACGAGGCGCTCATCGCCGGCTACTCCTCGCCATTGACTCAGGAGCTGACAGCGTCAACATATTCAGCGACTCCCAACTAGTCGTCAACCAGGTCAACGACAGCTTCCAAGCCAAGGACCAGCAGCTAGCGGCGTATTTGGGGTACGTCAAAACGTTGCTAAAAAAGTTCAAATTTCACACAATCACACAAATCCCCAGGGAAAAGAACGCTAAGGCTGATTCCCTGGCGAGACTGGCAACCGCCCAACCACATCAGAGTCCGGCGGACACAAGGGTGGAGTATCTTGACAAGCCAAGTATCACAAAGACCCTGGCGGAAATCTTCAACGTTCAGGTTAACCCCAGCTGGATGGACGAGATCATTACATATAAGCGCAACGGAACGTTGCCAGAAGATAAGGTCCAGGCAAGACAGCTCCAGCGAAGAGCAACTCGCTACAACATCCAGCACGGCAAGCTCTACCGCCAGGGATTCACCCATCCTAACCTCCGCTGTCTGACCCCAGAGGAAGGAAGGATTGTCTAGCAGAAATCCATGGCGGGGAATGCGGAAACCACTCGGGCGCCAGATCCCTGGCCAACCGCACAATGCGACAAGGGTACTTCTGGCCCACACTTGGCGATGACGCCCGGCGGATTTCGAGGTCTTGCCACAAGTGCCAACAATTCGCAGATCTCCCACACGCACCAGCGGAACCACTGTCAATCATCGTCGGCCCATGGATTCATTCCACGTGGGGCCTTGACCTGATGGGAAAGTTCCAAACCGCCAAGGGTCAGTTCAAATACATCATTGTTGCCATTGATTACAACAGCAAGTGGATAGAAGCAGAGCCACTAACGGCAATAACTACCGCCAAGGTAATTCGCTTCCTTTGGAAGAATATCTACTGCCGCTACGGTGTCCCACACACAATCATTACAGACAACGGCACACAGTTCAACAATGACGAGCTCATCTCCTTCACCACCAACTTGGGCACTAAGCTGAGGTTCGCATCTGTCGCCCACCCCCAGACCAACGGCCAGGTCGAAGCGGCGAACAAGATAATCAAAAAGTTGTTAAAAAAGAAGCTCGACAACGCCAAGGGTTTATGGGCGGAAAAGCTCCCAGAGGTCCTGTGGGCCATCCGAACAACTCCAACCTCCGCCACTGGCGAAACTCCTTTTTGTATGATGTTCGGCACAGAGGCTGTCTTACCCATTGAAGTCACTCAACCTACCGCTAGAGTCGAAGGCTACTGCCCAGAGACCAACAGCGCCGGCATCAACTTGGACGGGACCTCCTAGAGGAGAAAAGACTCGAGGCCCATTTACACAATTTACAAAACAAACAAGCGGGTATCACGTTTCTACAACGCCAGAGTCAAGGCCCGGAACCTCCAGCTGGGGGACTTGGTCATGAAGGAAGTCATTCCACCACCAACAAAACTCCGCCCAACATGGGAGGGCCCGTATAAAATTGTGGAAGTCGTCAGCCCAGGCACCTTCTACTTAATGGACAAGGACGGCGTCACATCGGCCAGCCCTTGGAATACTGAACACCTTCGGTATTATTACAAATAGTCAGACCGCTACCCATGCGCATCTTGACTTAGCTAAATTTTTTGTTCAAATGTTTAGCTAAGGGAAGCTACCCAACGGGTACTACCCCACTTTTGTACGCTGATCAGTCAGCCATCAATGAAACGAGGAATTATTCAAACCATTGTTACCAAGTCTAGCACCGAGGGCAACTGGCAACGCCAGCAATCGTCGGCGGACCCCGTCCGCTACATGGTGCACTTGGACCAATCTTAATTCCTTTAATGTTCCATTGATCGACAAAAGAAAAATATAACTCAAAAATACTACACACACATCATGGCAAACCAAGTCAGAAATTTACTTTATTCCACAAAATTCTTTACAAACTAGTGTGCCTCAGCGGCTACAAAAAAAAACTTTGGAGGTCTCAGATAGGTTCAGCGGTTGGCTTCGGCCTCTGCTGCTTCAACAGCTGGCGGCGCGACCGATCGGCTCGCTTGATCGGACCCTCGGGCTGTCGGACTGGGGGTCTCTATGGTGCCGTCGGCCCGGGTGTGTGCCTCCAGAAATCCGGCACGTGACACCTCCGACGGGGTTTGCTGGGGAGTTTGCTGGGACCCTTCCGTCGGATGTGGGCCACTTTCCCCGCTGCCCGAATGAGTACCTACAGCTGGGGCAGGCACGACTTCTGTCTCCACCGGGACACTCTCGACCGGCGGCACGTCAGGCTGTGACGCCTTTACAAAATCAATGGCACCCTTCCGCTTCAACATGTCTACGTTTGCTCGGGCGCCAGCCTTCACCGCCTCAGTCATAGCCTTTTTATACTCCGCCGACAGCTTGAACGCTTCAACGGCGGCGACCGAAGAGGCACTCTGTTCAGTTTTCAGGCGGTCAACCTCACCGTCCAGCCGCTTCATCTCATCCAGTCTGGCGGCAGACTCCCGCTGCACAATAATGAGTTTCTTATCCTTAGCGGCTATCCGCTCCTGCAGCAGAGCGATCTCCTGCTCCAACTTGGAGACATGTTCATTCCGCTCCAGGTCACGCCTGATGGCCACATTGAGCTTGCCGCGGACGTCCGCATAATCACACTCCGCCTTGACCAGTCCCCGCTCGACCCCCGCCAATCTCTCCTTGGCCTCCGCCAACTCCCTCTGGAGACCTCCGATTTCTCCCCTGAGCTCTTCCTCAATCCGGGGCTGCTTAGACGCCGCCACGAACATATCGTGTAACCCCGCAGATATTTGACCAAACGCCGAGCTGAAGGGCGATTGGTCAATTGCCGTCGGGCGCGATATGCCCGCCAGACCCCCGAACCCCAGCCGCTCGCACAGATGGAAAAGGAACTCCCGCTCCCCTTCTGTCATAAATGGCGCATACTCGGCGAAGGAGTCCAGATCACTGACGGCGGGCGCCTCTGCCTCCGCCACTGCAACCTTCGACGCAGCTTGTCGGGCCTTCTTTTGCTGGCGGACCCCGATCACCACCTCTTCTTCCTCTTCCTCGACGGGGGAGTCAGGCTGCCGGCGTTTTTTCTCCAGCACCCTTTGTGTGCCAGCAGCGGTCCTCGTCACCCGCACCGGCGGCTCACCCCTGGACTCGGTGGCAGTCTCCGTCGGCTGCACCGTCTTCTTTTGAGGACCGCGCCTGGTGGCAGGCATCCGCTCCCGCTGCCCGGTAGCAACAGTTCCCCTCTCCCCGCCGCCCGCTTGGGTATCCGCCTGCACTACCGGCAGACCATCCTCACCCAGATGGGAGTGGTGCGGCATCGGCAGCTCCACCGGAACCTCGGACTGGCTCAGCACCAGCGTCTCCGGGTTCACCACCGTCTGCTGGGCCACCAGCCCCTCGGCATACATAGCCTCCAGAAAATTCTCTATCTCGGCGCGATCCATTGCTTTTTCGAAGGCGTCGCGACTCGATTTGTTGCCGGGCGGGGTTTCTGAAAAGAAAAACACAAACACCCGTCAGTCCGGATCACTTGCTAAAAAAAAAAAAAAAAAAAAAAAAAAAGAGGTGTGGCGGAGATTTTCTCACCAATAGAACGAGTTAGCCGCAGGTCGACCAGCAACTCCCAACCGGTCAGAAGACGGAAGTCCAGAAAATTGCGGTTCCGCCAGCAGCCACTGTTAACGTTAGTGATCCGTGGGGATCTCTAGTTAGCTTTAGAGAGAGAGAGGGAGAAAGAACGACACAAGATGTATAGTGGTTCGCCTCCGCATGAGCGGGAGACTACGTCCACTTGAAAGCTATACTAGTGTGTCGAGCCTTGCGGCCTAACAAGATTACAAGAGATGTAATGAATCTGTTGAGTTGTGGGAGGAGGCATTCCTTTTATAGATGAAGGAATGCCTCTCATTTACTTGTTCTTCGATGTGGGACAAGCAAAGTTACTATTCTAGTCTATTTAACATGTAGAAAGCTATGTTATGGGGGCATCTTGGCAAGGGCGGAAAGGTGGCTTCCCGGTGGCGGATTTGCGACTTCCGGATACCGCCGCGTAGCCTGAACATAGGGCTACACGATGCATGTCTCGGTTGGGCCTTGCCATGTCTTGTGGATGTCCCAAAGTAGGTGTTACTTATGCTTGGTGATGTAGTAAATACTCCATATTATTGGAGGTATGTACAAGTCCCCGAAGTCCCCGAGTAAGAGTAGCTTCTTGGTTGGGGAGTTCAAATCATGAAGTCATCAAGCATAAGTAACCGGGCGGTACGGAGCCCCTACAAGTCCCCGAACTCCATAAGCAAGAAGGGACTCGTAAACCTGCACAACAAAGACAAAAAAAAAAAACCGGCATATGTAGAATGCTCGTTGCATTGGGCAACAAATGTGAGTTGCATTGGGCAACAACTGTGAGTTGCATTGGGCAACAACTGTGAGTTGCATTGATATGCGTTGGCGTATATGAGCGTAATAGTGCGCATATGGTCGTGTGAGAAAATGAATTGCATATGATAAATGCGTGACGCGCGCAAGGAGACGAACGAGGTCGATTTTGACGGGGTTATGCTCGCGAGATGCAAGTTGCATGAGCGCCGCGGAGGTAAGCGTTTGTAATTCGTGAGTGTTGAATGCTTGAACGCTTGTGTTTGTTTGGTTGTCGCTCGTATTAATGGAACGCGAAAAGAATTTGATTTGTCGCGGTCAGTAAACGACAAATGGTAGAAAAATTCAATGTTCCATTAACGTGTGGTGTGTCGAGTAGACATGAGCGTAAAGCTCGAGGATTGCCGGGAAGGCATGAGCGGAAGCTCGGGGTGCTGGGTAGGCATGAGCGGGAAGCTCATGAGCGGAAGCTCAAGGGTTGCCGGGGAGGCATGAGCGGAAGCTCGGGGTGCCGGGAAGGCATGAGCGGGAAGCTCGGGGGTGCCGGGAAGGCATGAGCGGGAAGCTCGTGAGCGGAAGCTCAAGGGTTGCCGGGGAGGCATGAGCGGAAGCTCGGGGTGCCGGGAAGGCATGAGCGGGAAGCTCGTGAGCGGAAGCTCGTGGGTGCCGGGAAGGCATGAGCGGAAGCTCGGGGGTGCCGGGAAGGCATGAGCGGGAAGCTCGGGGGTGCCGGGAAGGCATGAGCGGGAAGCTCGTGAGCGGAAGCTCAAGGGTTGCCGGGAAGGCATGAGCGGAAGCTCGGGGGTGCCGCGAAGGCATGAGCGGTAAGCTCGTGAGCGGAAGCTCGGGGATGCTGGGAAGGCATGAGCGGAAGCTCGTGGGTTGCCGCGAAGGCATGAGCGGTAAGCTCGTGAGCGGAAGCTCGGGGATGCCGGGAAGGCATGAGCGGAAGCTCGTGGGTTGCCGGGAAGGCATGAGCGGAAAGCTCGGGGATGCCGGGAAGGCATGAGCGGAAGCTCGTGAGCGGAAGCTCGTGGGTGCCGGGAAGGCATGAGCGGAAGCTCGTGGGTTGCCGGGAAGGCATGAGCGGAAGCCCGTGGGTTGCCGGGAAGGCATGAGCGGAAGCTCGGGGATGCCGGGAAGGCATGAGCTCAAAAGCTAGGCGGTGCCGCTGAGGCACGAGCGCGAAAAGGTCGGCAATGCAGCTGAGGCACGAGCGCGAAAACGTGGCGGTGCCGCTGAGGCACTAACGGGTAGCTCGATGGTGATGCCCTGGGGCATGAGCGTGGCCGTTGCTAATTATGCTGGGCTGTATGTACAAGTCCCCGAAGTCCCCAGTCAAGGAGGGTGGTCTTGCGGGTTGATACCAAAGCGTAGCTTTGTGCCGTATATCGAGCATAATTAATGCGAGTGCGTCGTCCATCTAGAATTGTTAGAGCGAACGCTTTTGCCCTTTCGGGTGGGCCCCTGCTAGGCCCTGCGAGGAGTCCCCCACTCCTGGCTATAGACCTCCGGATGGTCGGAAATTTGTTTGATGAGGGGAGCTGCGCGGAGCAGAGGGTGTTGGGTAGCGAGCCCAATCTTTGGTACCCAAGCGTCGGGGTTAACTGCCGGATCAATGGCTGCCGTAGGCTGTGTTAACTAGTCCCTTACTGTTTTCTCAAATGAGAAACTTGACTGCAATGCCGCGTAGCGGTCATTGTCATTATGAGGCGTTGCCTTACCGCTTGGCGGTTGAATGAAAAAAATGATAAATACAGAGCAAGTAGTAACATTTTTTATGAGCGTCCCATGTTTATTTAATTGAGTTGCAATTAAAATAGAAGCATGGCATATGTGTATAGCACGTACTTGTAATGTGGATGCTAATGACGTTATGTATTATTGTAAACTTGCTTAGAGATCGTTTGAGATCGGTATGTGAAGCATGGCATATCTAGTATGTGAGATCTAGAAAGTGTTGCCAAATCTACGAAATGTTGTAGGCATGCTTAAAAGTTATGGAAGCATGTAAAGATATATCAAGTGTGATATTCTATAAGCATGCTTAGAAGTAGTAAAAGCATGGTATTGGCATGGCGGTAGCTCAAATTGAAAGAGCGTAAAAAATAAGATATAATGACTTATCTTGTGTCGAATTGGAGGCTAGCAGAATTATCCGAGAATGACACTCCATTGTTCCGACAAAGTACCTTAGTCGAAAGGTGATGATTTCGCTAATTGGAAATATGATCGGTGATTATATCTCCTTGAAACAAAATAGGTGATTAGTACATGAGTACGTAAAATCAACACAAATAATTTACATATGTACTTTGATAAGATATTAAGCAAAGTAAGCGAGCAATGTAGTAGTTGACGACTAATCCACTAATTATACACATCTATTTTTTCTTTCAAAGTGCCCGGGGGACAATACCAAATTTTATTATCATGGATAATAGAAATTGACACGTGCATGGCGGCTATGTCATGGGTATAGACAATAAGATGCTGTACGATATGGCATTAATTGCATAGCCATTGGATATACACAAATGCAGCAACTATTTGTGTTTTAGTGGCAGTACGTATTAGATATTATCATGCACTTACATAATGAAGTAAGGCCAATTAAACTTTTAGAAGTAAAGTCATGCTGACAAGTTTGTGCATATATACTTTTAAATAACCACGCAAGGTAAGGTGAATCACAATAATGGTATTATGTAAAGTAAATATAAATGTGCTGTATGTTTATCAATTTATTGATAAGAGGCACAGAATAAGCAAGTGGTGTCCACAGCTCCATATATATCTCAATAAGCAAAGTAAAATAAGAGGCAAGAGAGCTCAGCAGACAAGTGTGATGTTGCTTATATGTGGCAGTGAATTAGAGTATAGCATACCATGTATTCACTGAGAATATGACAAGTAGGAAGCCCAGATCAAGTTTGTAAAGCTATGCACTGATGCTTAATTGTAACTATAATAGAATAGTTGGAGCAAGCAAATAAGTTAAGTGCCAGCTAGCTTTGTGTGTGAGAGTTGATTGATGAATACGTTCAATTAACCAATATGGCAGACAGATTATGCAAGTAGCAGAGCGCATTCAAACCAACTGGTACGTGTTTGCTGTAGGTGTGCAGAAACAAGCAAATATACGGTCTCGTGTCATTAAGTTGGAGCATAGCAAATCACATGCATGTTTTAACCCATGACAAGTGTATATAAAACATGCTTTGACTTTGTGCAGTTGCGAGGAAAGGTTGAAAACTTATCTCGTTCTTTTGGCCAAAAGCCTTGACGTGCAGCTGCATCAGAAGATCGAGTTGGAAGCTTATGTATATTTGAAGAAGGGTACGAGAATAGCCCAGGTGAATCTCGGGCGGAGAAGCAAGGAAGACGAGCAAGCTCTGTAGCTGCCTGGCGGAAGCTGGGCTAGAGGGTCAACAGAGCTGTGGCCAGCAGTTCAGCGGATCTGTTGCTTAGCGGTGAACAGTCCAGCGGAGCTCGTAGCGGGGGACTGCACACCGGTGCTGCCAAAGGAGTTTGGGCTGGTGGTGCCGCTGAGGATGTTGGGCGGTGGTGGCTCCGCTGAGGATGTTGGGCGGTGGTGGTCGGAGGTGAGTCGCTGGCGGATGTTTGGCGTTCACCTGGAGCTTGGCGGAGACCACGGAGCTCAGCAGACCTGGAGCTCCTAGTTCGGCGGAGTTTTTTTTTTTTTTCGGAGCGGAAGCTCGAGCTCGCAGCAGAGACCGGATGTATGGACGCTGACCCAGCAGGTGGATGAAGCAACCTGGCCATGGCTACTGGCATATCGAAGGAGGAGCTCAGCGGAGGCCTGTAGTGGGCTGAACTGCGAAGTTGGGCGGGAAAGTTGAAAGTTGGAGGGGTGCCCAGAGAAGATTTCTGGGTGTCCAGAGAAAATTTGGCCGCCCAGATTTTTTTTTTTTTTTTTTTTTTTTTTTTGGTGGTGGTGCCAGCGTTGACTTTCATGGGTTGGGCGTTGACCAACCTTGACTGGCGTTGACCAACCCCGCTGGGCGTTGACCAACTCTGCCGGGCGTTGACCGGACCCCACCGGGCGTTGACCAACCCCGCCGGGCGTTGACCAGCCATGTTGGGCGTTGACCGACCCCGCCGGGCGTTGACCGATTCCGCCGAGCGTTGACCAGCCATGATTTGATGTTGAATGAGCGTCGACTCGACATTTTCGGGTCAAAGTTCGTGGTAGGTGACGAAGCCATTGTGTCGGGTTCCCACAGACGGCGCCAATGTTAACGTTAGTGATCCGTGGGGATCTCTAGTTAGCTTTAGAGAGAGAGAGGGAGAAAGAACGACACAAGATGTATAGTGGTTCGCCTCCGCATGAGCGGGAGACTACGTCCACTTGAAAGCTATACTAGTGTGTCGAGCCTTGCGGCCTAACAAGATTACAAGAGATGTAATGAATCTGTTGAGTTGTGGGAGGAGGCATTCCTTTTATAGATGAAGGAATGCCTCTCATTTACTTGTTCTTCGATGTGGGACAAGCAAAGTTACTATTCTAGTCTATTTAACATGTAGAAAGCTATGTTATGGGGGCATCTTGGCAAGGGCGGAAAGGTGGCTTCCCGGTGGCGGATTTGCGACTTCCGGATACCGCCGCGTAGCCTGAACATAGGGCTACACGATGCATGTCTCGGTTGGGCCTTGCCATGTCTTGTGGATGTCCCAAAGTAGGTGTTACTTATGCTTGGTGATGTAGTAAATACTCCATATTATTGGAGGTATGTACAGCCACGGATCCTCGCCACGCGACACTCCTCTTCGCGCGTCAAAATGTACCGCAGTCCAGCTGCACAAACACAATAATCATTAGCAAAAAGCGCAAGTTTGCAAAAATTTGAACCCGCCAGGTAGTTTTAGCGGAGACCAGTCGCCAACCTCGGATGGGTTGGAACTCCGACTTAGTCTTAAATGTCAGCCCCTCCTCATTGGACCTGGCGTGGTACTCCCAACCATCTATGGCGACGCAGAAGGTCCCCCGCCAGTAGGACATTGAGTCCCTTAGATTCTCAATCAACTTGGGCGCTCCCTGGCGGCGGCTCAAGTTCACACACCCTCTACAACCTCGGCGCTTCACATACACTAGCTCGTAGAAATGAAGCACTTCCGCCACGGTAGGCCCCTCGCACCCCGACAAGCGCCACAAGGAGTTCATCGCCAACATCAACCGCCACATGTTGGGACAGATCTGACCAAAGGCAAGGCCAAACTCGCACACAAGGATTTGGAGATTGGGCACCAGCGGGAGTGTCACTCCTTGGCGGAATATGGCCTCGTGCACAGCCGCACACCCCGCCGGGAGAATCGACGCCTTCTCATCAGCCGTCGGTGGGCGCAGCTTCACCGACCCCGGCAACCGGAACATCTGCTTCAGTCGAGTGACAGCAGTACCGCTCATCCCCCCTCCTGCCTCGTCCACGGCTGTCCCATCCGGGAGGAACCACGCTGACTCAACATTCTGCTCCGCTGTTTCTTCCTCCCCAGCGGAGCCGCTGGCAGCACTATTGCTCGCCAAGCGCTCGTCGCGCCTAGCTTTGGCGGCAGCGGCCTCACCCGCCCTGGAACTCTCCGGACGCTGACCACGCCCCATTGTTACTTCCCAAGGTATGGTCTGTAGCGGCTCAACTTCTAGCGGTTCTGGCAGTGAGGTTCCTGCATGGGCAGACGGACGCAACGAATCAATAAAAATCCTATCCGCCGCGCTGAACGACACGTCAGACCCGGAATCCTCACTGCTCGAAATCTCTATAACGCTAGCCATCCCAAAACCCTAAAACCCACGTCAGTTAGCACAAACATAGATCTAGCCTATTCTCGCATCAGATATAGCCAAAATAATCAAGAACAAAACCCAGAAATATCCAAAGTACAAACAAACGCACCCAACCCAGACTCGGCTATCCAAATCCTTAACCACTAAACGCATTGGCCAACCATCATTCAACCCCCCCCCCCACAAAAAACCCCATTTCACACCTCAGAACACTCCCAGAAAAACAAACACAACAAAACCCAGAAATTAGCAGAAGCAAAAGGGCAGAGAAGGGAAATCCAGGTACCAACCTCAGTGGTAAAGTCTTCGGCACGGTGGCGAACGGCAATCCTGGGAGGCTATTATCGTACTCTCTCCGGGAATAGTATACCCAAAACTTCGGTAAACTCTTTCTCCGGTCTCGGAAAAACAGGGCTCGCAGACGATAACTAGGTTTTCAAATTTTCACAAACTGTCAAATCTCTCAAGGTTCCCCCCCCCCCCCTTTTTTATGTCTGCATCAACGCATCCTAGGCCGTCCGCTCCATAACGGCATCACATACCAGCCGTACACGTGTCATCAGTCTCCACTTACTCTCCGGAGTACTCGAGGCGTTCCCTCGGTTACGAAACCTACAGTTACTGTCATTAAAGGCCAGAAGACGGACAGGCCTGGAGACAAGCCTACGCACGCTAACCCGCTATATATTCGACACGTGTTAACCACCGTAGGGACAACTTCGTAAGTACCGCCAGCGGAACCTCTCGTCATTTTCTCAAGCGACGAAGTCTCCGCTGAGCGAAACCCCGCCAGCGGAACTTCTCCCTTGTTATTTTCTCAAGCGACGAAGTCTCCGCTGAGCGAAACCCCGCCAGCGGAACCTCTCGTCATTTTCTCAAGCGACGAAGTCTCCGCTGAGCGAAACCCCGCCAGCGGAACTTCTCCCTTGTTATTTTCTCAAGCAACGAAGTCTCCGCTGAGCGAAACCCCGCCAGCGGAACTTCTCCCTTGTTATTTTCTCAAGCGACGAAGTCTCCGCTGAGCGAAACCCCGCCAGCGGAACTTCTCCCTTGTTATTTTCTCAAGCGACGAAGTCTCCGCTGAGCGAAACCCCGCCAGCGGAACTTCTCCCTTGTCGTCCTCCAAGTGACGAAGTCTCCGCTGAGCGAAACCCCGCCAGCGGAACTCCTCCCTTGTCATTTTCTCAAGCGACGAAGTCTCCGCTGAGCGAAACCCCGCCAGCGGAACTCCTCCCTTGTCATTTTCTCAAGCGACGAAGTCTCCGCTGAGCGAAACCCCGCCAGCGGAACTTCTCCCTTGTCATTTTCTCAAGCGACGAAGTCTCCGCTGAGCGAAACCCCGCCAGCGGAACTTCTCCCTTGTCATTTTCCAAGGGACGAAGTCTCCGCTGAGCGAAACCCCGCCAGCGGAACTTCTCCCTTGTCATTTTCTCAAGCGACGAAGTCTCCGCTGAGCGAAACCCCGCCAGCGGAACTTCTCCCTTGTCATTTTCTCAAGCGACGAAGTCTCCGCTGAGCGAAACCCCGCCAGCGGAACTTCTCCCTTGTCATTTTCCAAAAGACGAAGTCCCCGCTGAGCAAAGCCCTGCCAGCGGAGCTTCTCCTTTGCTATCCCACAAGCGGGGTGTCTTTCGCTGTACACCTCTGGCGGAACCCTTTTTCATCTTGCAAAATACCGCCAGGCACGTCTACTGGACGCTGCTTCCTGCTGCATCCAGCGGGGGGATATCCGACAAGAGGAAAATCCCGAGGCTACGCCTCACTGACAACGACCGCTACGCGGCGTTACCGTCAGACCGTCCCTACGGGACACGGGGGCTAGTCAAACAGTCTACGACGGCCCTGATCAGGCACGTTGACCCCCGTCATTTGGGTGCTAAAACATTGGGCTCGCTACCCAACACCCTCTGCTCCGTGCAGCTCCCCCTCATCAAACAATTCAACGACCATCCGGAGGTCTATCTTCGCCGGGGAGTTGGGGACTCCCTGGGGGGCCCAGTAGGGGCCCACCCGAAAGGGTATAAAGCGTTTGCTCAGTAAAACCAACGGTTGACAACGCACTGACGCTAATTATGCTCTTGCAAGTCTAGCGGAGGAAAACGCTTCAAACCGCCGAACAACTCCCCAACCAAGATTGCCCTCCTTGACTGGGGACTTGGGGGACTTGTACATACATGTACATTTGCAAGCATAATTAGCTATAATGGGCCATGCTCATTGTACCGCCAAAGGTACTAATTCCAACCAAAGGAATGACATGCGGACACACCGCCAGGCGGGCTACAGCCTCAGCGTCGGACCGCCTCCAGATCGCCACCGACGCGCCGCCACGCGCCGCGTCAAGATAGCATCAGAAGCCTCTGAAGCTGGGAACTGAAGCATATCAGTCCCACATCGAAAACAAAGACAAGATCAGTCTCTTCCTCACCTATAAAAGGTTCTCTCCTCTCTCCTCATTAATTACGCATTCAATACTTACCTACTGTTACTTTGTCAACATAAATACATCGACTAACTTAGGCATCGGAGAGTTGAAGACCGCCCAGCGCGGTCTCCCTCTGACGCCCATTGTATTTTACTTGACAGGTAACGGGAACAACAATATTAACACAAGTATCGATCCGCCCACCGGATCAGCGTTAACTAAGGTCCGGCTACCGCTAGACTTTTAGACATTAACACGAGTTGAGCGCCATCAGCAACTGCCACATGTTAGGGCAAATTTGCCCAAGGGTGAGGCCAAATTCACAAACCAAAATCTAGAGATTTGGCAGTAGCAGGAATGTCACTCCCTGGCGGAAGATCGCCTCGTGCACGGCGGCATGCCCCGCTGGCAAGAACGACGCTCTCTCACCTTTCAGCGACTGTCGCAGCTTCACAACATCGGGCAGGCGGAACACCCGCTTCACACGGTTAACGGCAACCACCGTCATCGGTCCTCCCCCCTCGTCAACCGCTGTACGGTCGCCGAGAACCCAGGACGACTCAACCTCTTCCCCGCCAGCCTCTTTCACCCCATCAGCGGAGCCGCTAGCGGCGCTATTGCTCGCCAGCCTCTCCTCCCGCCTTTTGAGAGTAGCGGCATCCTCTCTTACCCTAGAACTCTCAGGACGACTAGCACGACCCATGGCAACTTCCCAGTGTATGGTCCATAGCGGCACAATGTCTAGCGGTTCATACAGTGAGGTTCCTGCAGGGACAGATGGACGCAACGAGTCAATAAACACACTATCTGCCACGTTGAGCGATTCGTCAGACCCGGAATCCTCACCGCTCGAGATCTCTACGACGCTAGCCATCCCAAAACCCAAACCAGTCAGTTCGTACAGGATCTAAGCTATCCCTTTATCTGTTGCATCCAAGAACATCAAGAAAAATTGCCCAGAAAATGCCAAAACAAGAACAAAACGCACCCATATACTCAACCCAAATTCGACCATCTAGAAAATCCCTAAACCCCAACTCTATCAAACACCAAAACCCATCCCCAAAACTCGCTTTACACCCTCAGAGCACACCGGACAGGAACAGATAGCACCCCAAATCGAAAACCCAGAAACTGACAGAAGCAAACACACATAAATCCAATAAAACAAGGATGGGATTCAAGATACCAACCTCAAAGATGAAAGCTTTGGTTCGATCGAAGGCGCTTGTCTTCACTGCAGGAGATCTTCGTGCTTTAAAGATCAATAACTTCACAGAATCGTAGCAATCTGCTTCTTGGAACTCAAAGCGAAGCTTGAAGACGACGATACTAGATCAAAGTGCAAAGTGCCAAACCACCAGGTTTCCCTCTCTTTTATGTAAACATCAACCCAATCTTGACCATCCGCTAAAAAATGACATCGCACGATAACCGTACACGTGCCCCACGCTTACACTTACTCTCCGGATTAACCGAGACGACGCCTCGGTTACAAAATCAATAATTACGGGCATTTATGGCGAGGCGACGGGTGAGCTGCACAAACATAAATCCACACGCTAACCCAATACATGTTGGCCATGTGTCGAGCGCTGTCACACGAAGCGTCTATACAAGGTAATCATCGAAAAGGAAAATAATCAATCATCGGGAGCAAGCGACATAGTCTCCGCTAAGCGCAACTCCGCTAGCAGAACTTCTCCCTTTCCATCTTGCAAGCGACATAGTCTCCGCTAAGCACAACTCCGCTAGCGGAACTTCTCCCTTTCATCTTGCAAGCGAGATAGTCTTGGCTAAGCGCAACTCTGCTAGCGGAACTTATCCCTTTCCATCTTGCAAGTGAGATAATCTCCGCTAAGCGCAACTCTTCTAGCGGAACTTCTCCCCTTTCATATTGCAAGCGAGATAGTCTCCGCTAAGCGCAACTCCTCTAGCGGAACTTCTCCCTTTCCATCTTGCAAGCGAGATAGTCTCCCAACTCCGCTAGCGGAACTTCTCCCTTTCCATCTTGCAAGCGAGATAGTCTCCCAACTCCGCTAGCGGAACTTATCCCTTTCCATCTTACAAGCGAGATAGTCTCCACTAAGCACAACATCACTAGTGAAACTTCTCCCTCGGCACCTTGAAAGTAAGACAGTCACCGCTGACCGCAACGCCATTCACCAGGCTATTGCCAGGCAAGTCCTCACTTTGACAACAACCTCAATGCGGCGTTGCAGTCAAAACATGGTCCTCCAGGACAGGTAGGGGGAAGCGTCAAACAGTCTTCGACGGCCCTGATCAGGCATGTTGACCCCCGCCATTTGGGTATCAAAGATTGGGTTCGCTACCCAACACCCTCTGCTCAGAGCAGCTCCCCTCAACAAACAATACACCAGCCAAACGGAGGTCTATCTTAACCGGGGAGTGGGGGACTCCCTAGCATGGGCCCACCTGAAACGGTATAAAGTGTTTGTTCAGTAAGTCCATGGTTGACAACGCACTGACGTTAATTATGCTTTTGTAAGACTGGCGGAAGCAACGCTTCAAACCGCTAGGCAACTCCCCAACCAAGATTTCCCTCCTTGACTAGGGTCTTGTACTTACATAGGCATTGGCAAGCATAATTAGCTATAATGAGCCACACTCATGCTACCTCCAGCGGTACCGACTCCAGCCAAAGGAGTGACCTACGGGAACACAGCCAAGCAGGCTACCGCCTGAGCCCCGACTTACCCCAAGATCACTGCTGACGCACCGCCACGGGCCGCACCAAGACAAAGTCAGAAGCTCCAGAAGATGGGGACTGAAGCATATCAGTCCCACATCGAAAACATGAAGAAGATTAGCTCCTTCCTCACCTATAAAAGGTTTTCTCTTCTCTCCTTATTAATTACGCATTTACTACTCACCTACTGTTACTTTGTCAACATAAGTGCATTGACTAACTTAGGCATCGGAGAGGAGAAGACCGCCCAACGAGGTCTCCCTTTGAAGCCTCTGTATTTTACTTGACAGGTAGTGGAAGCTCTGAGAACATCACAAGTAGCAGTCCGCCCATCGGATCAGAGTTAACCTAGGTTCAGCTACCGCTGAACTTTAGACATCAATAATCAAGTAATTAGACAGATAGAGAGTGACAAGTGACTATTGATGGTGGTGGAAGTGGTGGTGAAGAGAGGTCTCCTATGTCATGGTGTGATGTTGTGGTGGTTGTCTTCTCCTCCTTGCTCCTCAAGCTCCTTAATGATGTAGAAATAATGAATCCTTGAGTAACTAGTGATGGTTTGTAGTGTTGAGGTGGTTGTGGAATTGATGGGTGGTGGAAGTGGTGAAGATGGAGTTTGGTGTTTCGATTTAATGGAGGTGGAGTTGTAAAGCGAAGATGGAGCTAAAGTGAAGTGAGAATTGATGATTGGTTCAAGAGATGTTGAAGATAAGGTATCTTGGGTCTTCAAAATCAGCTATGTTAGGAGACAAAAGATGGAAGAGATGCTCTTACACCATGGTCCCAAATTGGTCCCAAAATGCATGCAAAGCTCTTACACCATTGTCCCCTAAATGGTCCCAAATTTGCAAGGTGACAAAAGGACAAGGTGTAGGGAGATGTTTCAATTTCAAGTGGTGGGAGATTCTCACAACCATGGTCCTCCTTTGCTGGAGAAAAAGTTCTCCATGAGTGGCGGCTCACTGGAAAGTTCACCAGAAAAGTCGCCGGAAAATTCGATTTGCATTTTTAGCCCAAATTCCATGGCTTCTTCTCCTTGCTTCAATTCCTCACATTTCAAGACCTATTTGATCATTTTCTTCTCAATGCATGATTTCCTACAAATAAAAGGAAATTGATTAAAGAGGATAAAATGGCATAGAAGACAATTCAATTTGTACAGTTTTGGGGCCCAAATGCATAAGTAATTTGTGACTCAACAATATGATAAGAATTAACAGGAGGTCCTAATTGTTAGAGTGTATTATGCTTACTTGTGGTTAAGGTTAATTAACTTTACATGGTTAGCTCTTCTATCTAAATTGTGTTTAAGGAGTCTCTATGGGACTACTAGTAAATCAGTTAGTCTATATCTATTAGAGGCTTCTACACGATATAGGGTAGTATTGTTTCTAGTGGTGGCATGGAGCCAGAAGTTGATCTCAAGCAGGAAACTTGAAAGTTTTAGAAAAAACAATGAAACTCAAAATATATCAAAACTTTAACAAAAAATAATAAATTAAAACAAAATTATGGAGGATCAATTTTTTTTTTAATTACATATTTTGTTAATCAAATTTATAGTTTTTAGATTTTAGATGAAAAAGACAATTTTTCATGATGGGAATATAATTTATCTTTGAATTTTGAAACTATTAAGAAATAATAGGGGTCGAAAACTCTAGATGCTTGGTATACGGTCAAGGTTGGAGGAACTTCTTGTGGTGTTTGTTTCTAAGGCAGTACAGCAAGAAAAGGAGTTGATTGACAAACTTCAAACTTTGTTGTATCAAGAAGAGTCTTTCTGGAGGCAGCGATCAAAGGTTTTGTGGCTTCAGGAACGGGATCGAAACACTGCGTTTTTTCATTGGAAAGCTCAGAATAGAAAAAGGAAAAATACGTTGCAGGGTCTTTTTGATGTAGATGGGTAGTGGACGGAGGATGATGCAGGTGTTGAGAGAATAGTTACGTCCTATTTTTCTACTATGTTCCAGGCCTCTGAGGTAGATTTTGAGGCTGTTACCAAGACGTTGGAGGCTATCCAACCTAGTGTCAGTCAAGAGATGAACATCCAACTCTGTGCTCCCTATACGTTGAAGGAAGTGCAACAGGCATTGTTCCAAATGTATCCAACCAAGTCTCAGGGTCCAGATGGAATGCCTCCATTATTTTTCCAACAATATTGGGACATTATTGGGGCTGATGTATGTGAAGCGGTCATTAGTTTTTTACAAACGGGGCAACTTCTTCGGCAAATTAATTTTACGCATATATGTCTTATTCCAAAGGTTAGTTCCCCGGAGCATATGTCTGATTTGAGGCCTATTGCTTTGTGTAATGTAATTTATAAGATTTGCTTAAAAGTAATTGCAAACAGATTGAAGATGATCCTGCCTTCGGTGATCTCTCCTTTTCAGAGTGTGTTTGTCCCTGGAAGGTTCATTACTAACAATATTCTTGTTGCCAATGAGATTGCTCATTTTGTGCACAATAAAAGGGATGGCAGTGATGGATATATAGCATTAAAGCTGGATCTCAGTAAGGCTTATGATCATATGGAGTGGATTTTTCTAAGGATGGTGATGGTCATGTTTGGCTTTGCTCAGGATTGGATTAATATGGTCATGCAATGTGTACTTCTGTTCGCTAGTCATTCTTGATTAGAGGCAAACAAGGGGTTATGTTTGTCCTAGTTGCGGGTTACGTCAAGATGACCCTCTTTCACCTTATTTATTTCTCATTGGGGCTGAAGGCTTCTTCGCATTATTGCAACAAAAACAATCTTTGGGACTTCTGCTAAGAATTGAGATTTGTAATAATGCTCCTTCAGTTAATCACCTATTATTTGCTTATGATAGTATGATTTATGCTCATGCTTCGTTGGAGAGTTGTTATGAATTACAAGATGTGATAGAGACTTATGGAAGGGCTTCTGGGCTGCTTGTTAACTTTGACAAGAGTTCAGTGGTATTTAGTAAGAATGTTCAAGAGGAGGTGCAAGAAGAGGTGTCTACTTACTTGGGAGTACAAGTGGTGGAGGTGCATGAGAAATATTTAGGTTTTCCTACTTATGTAGGGCGAAAGAAAACAGCTACTTTTCAGTATATCAAAGAGAAACTGGCAAAGAAGCTAGCTACATGGCAAGGAAAATTGCTTAGTGGGGCAGGGAAATACATTCTTATTCTAGTAGTGGCCTCTGCGTTACCTACTTATGCAATGAGTTTTTTTCAATTGACAAAAAAAATTTGTGATGATATGGAACAAATGTGTGCAAGGTTTTGGTGGTGGAGCACACTCGACAAGAGGAAGATACATTGGAAGAAATGGGATGCATTGTGTAATCCAAAGGAGGCAGGTGGTCTGGGGTTTCGGAGTCTGTCTAATTTTAACGTTGCTATGCTAGCAAAGCAGGCATGGCGAGTGCTCCTTAATCCTTCTTCTCTAGTTGCCCGTTTGTATAAGGCAGAGTATTTTCCGGAGGTCTCTTTTTGGGATGCTACACCGCATACTTCTCCTTCTTACTCTTGTAGAAGTCTTTTTCTACTCGAGAATTGTTACAAGATAGTTGATGTTGGCAAGTTGGGGATGGTAAAGACATTGGGATTTTTTTTTCTGCTAATTGGATTCCGGCATTACCTAATGGGAGGCCTACTTGGACAGCTTCAGCTCAAAGTGAGGTAAATACGGTGGCGAATTTATTGCTAGAAACGGGGATTTGGGATGAGGTCAAGATTCATCACTTGTTTCTGGCGTTGGAGGCAGAGATGATTACTAGCATACGAGTGGTGGCTAACAGATTGATATGGAAACTGACAAAGGATGGTACGTATTAAGTTAAATCTGCTTACCGTGCTTCGTTTTCCAACTCCTCTAGTTATATTCCATTGGTATCTTCAGTGGGGAGTGCTTTTTGGAAGAAGGTTTGGAGCATTACCACTCCAAATAAGGCCAAGCTTCATTTCTGGAGGGTGTGTTTGGATATTTTTCCTTCTCTTGTGAAGCTTGAGTCGAGAAGGGTGCAGCTGGACTCCACATTGTATGTGTTGTGCGAGTCATATAGTGAGTCTACATTACATATTTGCAGAGATTGTCCGTTTACTCAATCGGTGTTGAAGTCCAATCCTATTTTTAGATAGGTTTGTTATGGTCCTCAGAGTGTGGGAGTTGGTTTGCTTTAGTGGCTAATCTCATGCACTGCAGAGTTGTCATTACCTAACTTTGGTGAATTTGTCTATCATCTGTATGGGATTTGGAAGGAGAGGAATGATCGGATCTGGAGCCAAAAGAAGGGAGATGCACGTGATGTGATTATAAGCAATATGGCTAGAATTCAAGAATTTTGATTTCATAACCTGAAAAAAGGTAGCAATGTAACTAGAAGAAGTTGCGTGGTGAGGTGGGCTGCTCTGCCAGTAGGCTTTCTGAAAATTAACGTTGATGGGGCTTTAATCATGTGACTCGCAAGGGCGATGTAGGCTTTGTGATTTGAAATGAACTTGGGGTAATGTTGGCTAGAGGTGCCTGTCCTCTAAGTGGCGACCAGAACATGGGGAGGTTTTGGCGTGTAAGAAAGCTATGGAGTTTGATGTGAATCATTCATTTTTTTTCCTGCGATTTTGGAGACAGATGCATTGGCAGTCCAACGTTAATTGTGTGCGTCTACAGGTAGCAACACGTCCGTTCTGGGAAGGATTTATGATGATCTGATTGTTATGCTGGAGTCAGATGCATTTGTACGAGTTACTCATATAGGTAGGATGGGTAATAATGCGGCACACCAGTTAGCTTCTCATGCTTGCTCTTTGCAGCAGGAATGTTTTTATCTTTCTACTCCCTCTTTTCGCAATTGCAGCGGAACTTTGTAGTGTGTAATTTTTACCATTTAAATAAAGGGCTGACTTATTCCTCTAAAAAAAAAAAATAGTGGTTAATGTCAAAAGAAGAAAGAATTAAGAAAGTTTTTAGATTTTAGACATTTTTCATGATGGGAATATAATTTATCTTTGAATTTTAAAACTATAAGAAATAATAGTGGTTAATGATAAAAGAAGAAATTTGAATTTTAAAACTATAAGAAATAATAGTGGTTAATGATAAAAGTAGAAAGAATTAAAAAAAAAATTAATGTTGCAGCCATGTTTTGAACCTAAGACCATTCTTAACAAGAATAAAACCAACAGAATTAATATAGACCTTTGTGGCAATTTGCTCTCTTTCCTCTCTATGCACTAAGGTTTTGCTAAAATAGTTTTGCTTCCGTCCGACTGCGCATCCATGGACTCTAGTGTCAGACGGAATATTTTGCTAGGTGATCAAGGCTTCTCATATCGAGATGGCCTCGCTTCGGAACGTATGGATCGATGGTTGGTGGTAGAAGAGTACGGGCTGCCGAGAGGTTCTGGTTCAGTCCTTGTAGGTCAGCAACTAGGATCTGGCTTGTTGGCACTGGGTTGACAGGGATCAGATTGGCGGGTCGATCTCTGCTGGTTAGTCGGTGTTCTCCCAGATCCGATCTGGGTTAGTTGGTCTTCCGGTTTAGGGGGCAGGCCGTGGAACATTGGCTGTGGAGCGACGGGTTTGAGGGTGAGCTGACAGTGGAGCAACCAAAGGGGTGGCATGCTGATGGTGGCGACTGGATTGGTTATGTGCCGAAGGTGGCGATCCGTCAAGGGTGGTGGCGCGACATGCTGGGGACTGGGGGTTGGTCTGTACTGAATTTGGGCTGGGCCCTGCTTGATGGCTGTGACTCTTCTACTACTTAGGCTTATGCTTGGGTTTGGGCTCATTTCTTGGCCCTGCCCCTGCTGGTTTTTTATTTATTGTTCTTAGTTATTTAGTTCTTTTGCACTATTTGCGAGCAATAAGTCCCTACAGTTGTTGGGTAGGGATAGTCGGGTTATGTGTCTGTGTGTGCACTCAAAGTGCCTTGTCTGCACTAGGTAGGTGACGAGTTCCTTGCTTCGTCAAATGGTCGCTACCGCCTTGTGGTAGGGTGAAGCTAACTGTCGTCGGAATTATCCTCCGGCGACAACATAGTAGGAATGAGTTTATGGTAATTATGTTACGTTGTAATCGGGTTACGTATCGAGTTATGTTTCCGTTATGTCACCATTATGTTAAAGCAAATGAAGTAGCCAATAGAGCACACCAAAGTGCTTGTTACAATACATGTCTTCTATAGAGGATCCTGATATTATTTCAGGAAATACTCTAGATGCTTATTGTTATCAGGGGTTTAGGCTTAATGTCCCCCCCCCCCCCCCCCCCCACATTGTATTCAACAGTTTTATTAATCAAGGCTTGAGGACAACCGCACTAGCCCTTTATTAAAAAAAAATCATTCTTAACAAATAAGAAAGCCCACCACTACCGCAATAGTAATTAATGATAAAAGAAGAAAGAATTAAAAAAAAAATTAATGTTGCAACCATGTTTTGAATCTAAGACAATCCGTAGCAAATAAGAAAGCCCCTTACTTTAACTACCACAATCATATTGGCAAGCTCTAAACTATTCATATGCTTATTCCATACAGAAATATAAAAAAAGTAAAAAATAAAAAAGGTCTTGGTGTTAAAGGAAAAGCACATTATGTGTCTTCGTCAAAGAAACAGACGAAGAGGGAATCAATCAATTACAAATCATAGCTCAATCAGCATTTCGTATCATCAATGTAATTGATATGACAGGTCCTGCCCCGGATTTCACCATGAAATCCGAGGTGGCCCTGTGGGGCCCACCTTAGAGATAACTCTATCGAGAATTGGCCGAGTCACCCCTAAGTGAACTACCCAAAACTATTAACTCACAAAATATCAGAACCAAATGAAGAAGTGCGGAAGCTATTCATCAGCTATGCCTCGAACCACGTATACCCGACCTCAACTAATAACGCCTGCAAACTGGGCATTAGAAACTGAAAAGCCCAGGGGAAAGTAGACGAAAAACGTTAACGTGAGTGGACAAAAATAAATAATTTAAAATAAGAGGATTTCATACTTTCCCACATTTATTCCTTTAAAAACTCGATGCATGCACAAATGTTAAAACTCATTTAGCTTTAAATCCAAGGATTTCAAAACGATAAACCGACTAGCCTCGCTAGTCACAACATTCGAAAAATAGATCGTAAAACCGAAATCTCGTTTCTCAAAAAGATAAGACCAGCCCCGCTGGCTACAGTGAAAATCAGACTAGCAACGATAAAATATGGGGAAGAATTTCACCATACGAAAGAAGGGAGCCTCCCAGGCACGGGTCGGAGTGTCCCACACTCTGGAGCATCCCATGCTCTGCTCTTACTCACCCACAAACACATAGTAAGCAGGGAGGAGTACTAATAGGCTAGCTAGCAATAAATATGACGACCCAGGTATGGTGGGTAAAAACCATTCAAATCCAGTAAATCTATAAGGCTTCCCCATGTCCCACGAATAAAGAAAACACGAGTACGATTCCCAACCGTACCCGGAAATTCTCGTAAAAAGTCGTATAAATCAACAGCGTGTCCCACACGCTAAAAGAATAATTAGATTATCAATAAGGCATTCCCAATGCCAAAATTGAAAGTCGATACATAAATATGAAGATTTACTTCATCGAAAACTCATTTCGAAAATAAAATCTCAAATCGATGAATATAAATATAATATAAATAGTATAAATCTGGAAATCACATCGGAAATAATTCGTCGAAAATCAACATCAATATTCAAATCCGAGCATAACAAATTAATAACCGAAATTCACAACCGGTATAAATCATAAATACTTCATGAAAATCATTATTGAAGGCAAATCCACGAGATAAATCGCAATCAAATTCCGAAATCAATTCATATGCTCGGTGTTAATGCTCAAAGTCCGGCGGTAGCCGATTCTTCGTTTAACGCTGGTCTGATGGGCGGACCGCTACTCCGAGGACTTGATAACATTCGCTTGCTGAAACACGAGAGACAGGGTGTCAGAGGGAGACCGCGTTGGGCGGTCTTCACTTCTCTGATGCCTAAGTCAGTCACTGTATACAGGAGGCATAGCAATAAATGAGTAGTAAATGCGTAATTAATGAGGAGAGAGGAGAGAACCTTTTATAGGTGAGGAAGAGGTTGATCTTCTTCTTGTTTCCGATGTGGGACTAATGTGCTTCGATTCCCAGCGTCTGGGGCTTCTGGTGATCTAGGGGCGATCCAGGGCTAGAGCGGTAGCCCGCCTGGCTATGCCTTCGCATGTCACCCACTTGGTGAGATTCGATACCTCTGGCGGTACAATGAGCGTGGCTCATTATAGCTAATTATGCTTGTAAACGTACGTGTAGGTACAAGTCCCCCAAGTCCCCAGTCAAGGAGGGCAATCTTGGTTGGGGAGTTGATCGGCGGTGTGAAGCGTTTTCTCCGTTTAGACTTGCAGAGCATAATTAGCGTCAGTGCGTTGTCAACCATGGATTTACTGAGTGAACGCTTTATACCCTTTCGGGTGGGCCCCTGCCAGGTCCGCCAGGGAGTCCCCCACTCCCTAGCCAAGACGGACCTCCGGATGGTCGGCAAATTGTTTGTTGAGGGGAAGCTGCGCTGAGCAGAGGGTGTTGGGTAGCGAGCCCAATCTTAGTACCCAAGTGACGGGGGTCAACGTACCGGATCAGGGTAGTCGTAGACTGTTGACAAGTCCCCGTGTCCCGTAGGGACGTTCTGACCGTAACGCCGCGTTGCGGTCGTCGTCAGAGTGAGGCGTAGCCTAGGGATTCTCCGCTGGCGGATACCCCCCGCTAGTTGTAGCAGGAAACAGCGTCGCTAGGACGTGTTTTGAGGTATCTATTGAGAGGATTTTCCCTCAGCAAGGCACTGGGTGTGCAAGGAGGGAGCTCTACCGCCAGTGTCACGTGTAGCAGAGGCTACCTGTTGTAAGTTGATGAGTGGAAGTTCCGCTTAACGGGGATTCGCTCAGCGTGGACTTCGACACCTGGAAAGTGACAAGTGGGAAGTTCCACTAGCGGAGTGTCGCTCAGCGGACTTCGAGACTTAGGAAGTGACAAGTGAGAAGTTCCGCTAGCTGGGTTGCGCTCAGCGGACTTCGATACTTGGAAAGTGACAAGTGAGAAGTTCCGCTAGTAAGGTTGCGCTCAGTGGACTTCGATACTTGGAAAGTGACAAGTGAGAAGTTCCGCTAGCGGGGTGGCGCTCAGCGGACTACGATATTTGGAAAGTGACAAGTGAGAAGTTCCGCTAGCGGGGTTGCGCTCAACGGACTTCGATACTTGGAAAGTGACAAGTGAGAAGTTCCACTAGCGGGGTGACGCTCAGCGGACTTCGATACTTGGCGCTGTATACCCAAAAGTGGAGGCTTCCATTAGACGCTTCGTCTGATGGTGGTTGACACGTGGCGAACGCTGAGAGGGTTAGCTTGCGGAGGCGTGTTACCTCCGCCTAGCCGTCTCCCTGCCATTAATGCCGAGTAATGATAGGTTTTGTAACCGATGCGACGCCTCGGTTAATCCGGAGAGTAACTGGAATCGTGGGACACGTGGACGGCTGACTCTTGATGTCGTTTTTCAGCGGACGGCCTAGAACTGTTTGACGTTGACATAAAAGAGGGGGAAGTTGGCATATTTGACACTGCTTTAAACTTTGAACTGTACTTCGTCGTCTTCAAGCTTTCTGCGTCTGAAATCGGAGAAGAAGGTTGAGGCGATATTGCCGAGTTTTCGTACGTGGAAGAACCGACGACCTCTGGCTCTGAAGACAAGTGCTCACACTGCTATCAGAGACTCCATCGTTGAGGTTGGTATTCTAACTTATATCCCTGTTTCATTGGATGCCTGCCATGGCAAATTTTTGGGTTTCGGGTGTTCCTGTGATATGTCCTTCGTTGACGTGCTGTGAGGATGTGAGAGTGGGTTTGGGGATGTGTTGCTGTATTTGACAGAATTGGGGTTTTTAGGGATTTTTTAGATGGTCGAATCTGGGTTTGAGTGCGTTTGTTCTTGTTTTAGTATTTTCTGGGTTGAGTGTTGTTGATGTTCTTGGGCACTGACTGATATAGGGATAGGTTAGATCTTGTGTGAGCTAACTGATTTGGGTTTTAGGGTTTTGGGATGGCTGACGTCATAGAGATTTCGAGCAGTGAGGATTCCGGATCTGAAGTGTCGTTCAGCGCGGCGGATAGAAATTTTATTGACTCGTTGCGTCCGTCTGCCCGTGCAGGAACCTCACTGCCAGAACCGCTAGAAGTCGAGCCGCTACAGACCATTCCGTGGGGCATAGATATGGGTCGTGCATCGCGTCCGGAGAGTTCTAGGGCGGGGGAGGCCGCCGCTGCCTACACTATGCACGAAGAAAGCCTAGAAAGCAATAGTGCCGCCAACGGTTCCGCTGGGGGGGGAGGTCTAGCGAGGGAGGATACGGAGTCGGCTTGGGTGTTTGAGGACGGCACCCCTGTTGACGAGGCGGGAGGTAGGATGACTGCTGTTGCCGTCAACCGACTGAAGCGAGTGTTCCGGTTTCCCGGCGTGGTGAAGCTGCGTCCGCCGACGGTGGAGGAGAAAGCCTCGATCCTGCCAGTGGGCCACTCCGCCATGCACGAGGCTATATTCCGCGAGGGAGTGACCTTCCCGCTGGTGCCCAACCTTCAGATCCTGGTGTGCGAGTTCGGCATTGCCTTTGGGCAAGTCTGCCCTAACATGTGGCGGTTGCTGCTGGCGCTGAACTCGTTGTGGCGGTTGTCTGGTTGCGAAGGACCGACCATATGGCGGAGGTACTACAATTCTACGAACTGGTATACGTGAAGCGCCAGGGTTGTAGAGGGCAAGTAAACCTCAGTCGTCGCCAAGGAGCACCCAAGCTGATCGAGAACCTGAGGGACTCCATGTCGTACTGGCGGGGTTTCTTCTGCGTTGCCACGGCAGGGTGGGAGTACCAAGCGGGGTCCAACGAGGGGGAGCCCACGTTTACAATTAAGTCGGAGTTCCAGCCCATCCGAGGTCGTTTGCCATTTCCGCTGAACATGACTGGCGGGATTTTTTTTTTTTTTTTAGCCTTGCACTCTATCCTGATAGTGTCTTTTTTTTTTCTTTTTTTTTTTGCAGCGGGGTTGCGGTACAACCTAACTCGTGAGGAAGAGTGCCGCGTGGCACACATTAAAGGTTGCTGGCGGAATCGCAACTTGCTGGACTTCCGTCTCCTGACCGGGTGGGAGTTGTTGGTAGCTCAACAACTGACATGTGCCGTTGGTAAGTGGTCTCCGCTGTATCGCGCCTTTTGTGAGGTTGTCTCATGCTGACCGGTTTATTATTGTACATTTTTTTGTAGAGACTCCACCAGGAAACAAGGCGAGCCGTGACGCTTTTCCGAAAGCAATGGACCGCGCTGAAATCGACAACTTCCTGGAGGCCATGTATGCTTCCGGGCTGGCGGCACAGAAAACAGCGGTGGACCCCGAGACGCTGGCGTTGAGCCCGTCAGAGGATCCTGTGGTGCTGCCAATGCCGCACCACTCTCATCTTGGTGGTGACGGGCTCCCTACCGTTCAGGCGGGGACCGGCGCGGTGAGTGAGACGGCACCGCGGAAAGAGAGAGAGCCGGCCGTGCGGGGGCGGGTGCAGAAGAAAGCAGTACGCCCAGCGGGGGGTGTCACCATAGCTGTTTTGGAGCCGCAAGCGAGAGGTTCAAGGCCTGCCGTCGCTGGAAGCACGCGGGTGCTTCAGCGAAAACGCCGCCAACCCGAAATCCATCGGGGAAGAGGAGGACGCCGTGGAGATAACTGGGGCCCACGAGCAGGCGAAGAAAGCAAGGCAGGCTCCACCCGAGGCTCCTGCTGATGTGGCGAAAGCGGCGAGTACGAGTGATCTGGACTCATTTTCCGCCTACGCCGAGTTTCTGAATGACGTTGAGCGGTACGGTTGGGGTTCGTCGGCCTGGAGGGGATTGTTCGTACAACCGCCGTCAACCAATCGCCCTTCAGCAAGACATTTGGGCACGTCGGCTTTGGACTGCATGAAATGCTCCAGGCGGCGTCAAAACAGCCCCAAGTTGAGCGGGAGCTCAGGGAGGAGGTGGCGGGCCTACAGAGGGACTTGGGAGAGGCCTAGGAAAGGTTGGCTGATGTCGAGCGACGCTTGATAAAGGCTGATTGTGATGCGGCAGACGCTCGTGGCAAGCTGGCCGTTGCCATTGAGCGGGACTTGGAGCGGAACGAACAGTTCGCCAAGTTGGAGCAGGACATGTCCCTGCTGCGGGATAGGGCGGCCGCCAAGGATAAGAAAGTTGAAATCCTTCAGCAGGAGTCTGCCGCCAGACAGGCCGAGGTAAAACGGCTGGAGGGTGAAATTGCCCGCCTGAGCGCTGAGGGGAGCCGCGCTGCGGCCGCTGCCGTGGAGTCGTACAAGAAATCGGAGGAGTACAAAAAAGCAATGACCGAAGCAGCGAAGGCCGGTGCCATGGCCAATGTGGAAATGCTGCAGCAGAAGGGTGCCATCGACTGGGCGAAGGCATCAATGCCGGTCGTGCCGCCAGCGAAGAAAACTCCGCCGACAACAAGTACTGCTCCTGCCACTGCCCCTGGTCAGGTTGAAGGTGCCTGCTCTGGTAGTGGGGAGAGTGGCGGACTGCCGGAGGGCGACTCCCAGCGGACTCCTACCCAGTTCGAGGCGTCCCATGCTGGGTTCCTGGTTGGCCACACCCGGGCGGATGGCACAATAGAGACCCCCAGCCCCACAGCCCGAGGGTCCGACCAAACAAGCCTCTCACAGCCGCCAGTGGAGGTGCCGAAGGTAGTGGAGCCGACCCCGCCGACCCCGCCACCCCTGAATAAGAGTAGAAAAAAAATTTGTAGCCGTTAGGGCATATTTTATCTGATGTACAGAACAATGCTAAAGTTAGTGAATTTTCAGAGTTTGGTTATTTTGTTTTGTATGTCTTGTACCGCTAGAGTTTTGACAATTTTGCTTTTGCCCACAAATGAAACATTAAAGGAATTAAAATTGATCCAAGTGCACAGTGTATCGGATGTAGTCCGCTGACCGGCGTTGCCAGTTGCCCCCAGTGCTAGACTTGGTAACAATGGTTTGAATAATTCCTCATTTCATTGATAGCTGTCTGAACAGCGTTTAAAAAAGCGGGGTCTTACCCGTTGGGTAGCTTCCCTTAGCTAAATATTGAACAAAAATTTAGCTAAGTCAAGATGCTCTTGGGTAGCGGTATGACTATTTGTAGTAATACCGAAGGTGCTCGGTATTCCAAGGGTGGGTCGTTGTGACGCCATCCTTGTCCATTAAGTAGAAGGTGCCTGGGCTAACGACCTCTACAATTTTGTATGGACCTTCCCAAGTTGAGCGGAGCTTTGTTGGTGGTGGTATGACTTCTTTCATTACCCAGTCCCCCAGTTGGAGGTTGCGGGCTTTGACCCTGGTGTTGTAGAAACGTGATACCCGTCGCTTGTTCTGGAGATTGCGCAAATAGGATGCGTCTCGCTTTTCCTCTAAGAGATCTCTGTCGAGGTTGACGTCGTCGGTGTTGGTCTCGGGGCAGTAGCCTTTGACTCTAGCGGTTGGTTGGGTTACCTCGATAGGCAGGACAGCCTCAGTTCCGAACATCATACAAAAGGGGGTTTCACCTGTGGCAGAGGTTGGGGTTGTTCTGATGGCCCATAGGACTTCCGGGAGCTTTTCCGCCCATAAACCCTTGGCCGTATCGAGCTTCTTCTGTAACAACTTCTTGATTATCTTGTTTGCCGCTTCGACCTGGCCGTTGGTCTGAGGGTGGGCGACTGACGCAAAACGCATCTTGGTGCCCAGGTTGGCGGTGAAAGAGATGAGTTCCTTGTTATTGAACTGTGTGCCGTTGTCTGTGATGATTGTATGCGGAACACCGTAGCGACAGTAGATGTTCTTCCAGAGGAAGCGAATTACCTTGGCGGTAGTTATTGCCGTCAGGGGCTCCGCCTCTATCCACTTGCTGTTGTAGTCGATAGCGACGATTATGTATTTGAACTTACCCTTAGCGGTTTGGAATTTTCCCATCAAGTCTAAGCCCCACGTTGAGTGAATCCAGGGACCGATGATGACCGACAGTGGTTCCGCCGGGGCATGCGGTAGATCAGCATATTGTTGGCATTTGTGACAAGATTTCGATATCCGCCGGGCGTCATCACCGAGTGTAGGCCAAAAGTAGCCTTGTCTCATTGTGCGATTAGCCAAAGATCTAGCGCCTGAATGGTTTCCACATTCTCCACCATGTATTGCTATCAGCACGACCTTGCCCTCCTCTGGGGTTAGGCAGCGGAGGTTGGGGTGAGTGAATCCCTAGCGGTAGAGTTTTCCGTTCTGGATGTTGTAGCGGGTTGCTCTCCACTAGAGCTGTCGCGCCTTGATCTTATCTTCTGGCAAGCTCCCGCTGCGTTTGTATTAAATAATTTCGTCCATCCAGCTAGGATTGGTCTCAATGTTGAAGATCTCCGCCAGGGTTTTTGTGATACTTGGCTTGTCCAGACACTCTACCCTTGTGTCCGCTGGACTTTGGTGTGGCTGGGCGGTTGCCAGTCTTGCCAGTGAATCAGCTTTGGCGTTCTTCTCCCTGGGGATCTGTGTGATGGTGTGGAACTTGAATTTTTTTAGCAGTGTTTTGACATACCCTAAGTATGCCGCTAACTGCTGGTCCTTAGCCTGAAAACTGTCGTTGACCTGGTTAACGACCAACTGAGAGTCACTGAAGATATTAACCCTATCTGCTCCTAAATCAATGGCGAGGAGTAGGCCGGCAATAAGTGCTTCATATTCCGCCATGTTGTTAGAAGCTTTAAAGTTGAATTTCAACGAGTACTCGACGCTGAGCCCCCTGGTCCTGTTAAGATGATTCCGGCGCCGCTGGCCTTGGCGCTAGCGGAACCGTCCACGTGTAGGTTCCAGTCTGACTGCCGGGGAAATTGATCCTCAGATACCACCAT
The DNA here is from genome assembly GCA_024704745.1 of Rosa lucieae. Classification (NCBI taxonomy): domain Eukaryota; kingdom Viridiplantae; phylum Streptophyta; class Magnoliopsida; order Rosales; family Rosaceae; genus Rosa; species Rosa lucieae. Next base: position 44,064,508 of record CM045495.1, read on the forward strand.
CTCCACTCCTGGTTGTGCTCCGATTTTAGATCGGGTTGTAGTTCGGTGAGCTCAGCAATAAAGTCTGCCACCGCCTGGCCCTTCATGGCGGTTCTCGGTTTGTAATCTATGTCAAATTCGCTGAGCTCAATGGCCCACTTGCTGAGGCGCCCCGAATGTTCAGGGTTCTACATTACTTGTCTCAGCGGTTGATTGGCTAACACATGGATTGTGTGGGTCTGGAAATACTGGCGGAGGCGTCTGGCAGCGACGATTAGCGCGAGAGCGAGTTGTTCCAAGGGAGGGTACCTGGATTTCGCTCCATTCATGCCTCAGCCGGCATAGAATACTGGGAGTTCGTCCTGTTTCTCCCGCCGAACGATGGCGCAGCTTACTGCAGATTGTGATACCGCTAGGTAAATGTATAATGTTTCCCCGTGCACAGGAATAAAAAGTAGCGGAACCACCGCCAGGTACTCCTTCAGGCCCTGGAATGCCGCCTGGCTCTCTGGGTTCCAATTGATGACTTTCTTGTGGGTTGTTTTAAGGACTTTGAAAAATGGGCGCACCTGTCGGTCAGTCTGGAGATGAATCGAGACAGGGCGGTTAGTTTTCCCTGGAGGCACTGGACGTGCACCTTCCACTCTGGGTCCTTCAAGTCGAGGATGGCTTGCACCTTGTCAGGGTTAGCCTCGATGCCCCGTTCACTGACAATATACCCCAGAAATTTGCTGGCGGTGACGCCAAAGAAACATTTTTATGGGTTGAGGCGCATACCGTAGGCTAAGAGGATGGTTATTATGACTTTTAGGTTCGCCACATGTCCGCTGGCCTTTATACTCTTGACCAACATGTCGTCCACGTAGACCTCGATTATCTTGCCGAGATGCTCTGCGAACATGGCGTTCATCAGTCACTGATAAGTTGCCCCTACGTTCTTCAAACCGAAAGGCATCACATTGTAACAATACAGGCCTTTGTCGGTGGTGAAGGTAGTGCACTCCTGGTCGTCGGGATGCATCCTGATCTGATTATAGCCGGAGAAGGTATCCATCATGCTGAGGAGCTCGTGTCCAGCGGTTGCATCGACCAGCTGATCGATGCGGGGTAGTGGGAAACTATCTTTTGGGCATGCCTTGTTAAGATTTTTGAAGTCAACGCACATCCTCCACCTGCCGCTAGCCTTTTTGACCATTACCAAGTTGGAAATCCACTGGGGATAGATGACCTGGAGGATGAACCCAATGCCCTGCAGCTTGGCAACCTCTTCTCCTATAGCACGGTACTTCTCCTCGTCGAAGGCTCTGCGCTTCTGCTTGATAGGGTAGAAGGATGGTTTGATGCTCAACTTGTGTGTGATGATTTCAGGGGAGATGCCTGGCATGTCTGCATATGACCAGGCAAAGACCGTAGCGTTGTCACGTAGGAACTGAGTGAGCTCCGCCGATAGCTCTGGGTCTAATTGAGCGCCTATGGGGACTGTCCGCTGGGGAGATGCCTGGCATGTCTACATATGACCAGGCAAAGACCATAGCGTTGTCACGTAGGAACTGAGTGAGCTCCGCCGATAGCTCTGGGTCTAATTGAGTGCCTATGAGGACTGTCCGCTCGGGGTGCACATCAGAGATGCTAACGACCCTTAATGATGTTTCCGGGTTGACCGGCTCCTTCCTTACGTACTTCTTTTCGTCATCCCTGGGGTCTTCAAAAATATTTGGTGGCGGTGTCTGACTGCCTACCGCTAGGATCTCGTGGCGGCGGTTTGATTGTGCTATAGTAGTTGAATAACACTCGCATGCCAATTGTTGACTTCCCCTGACACAGCCTGTACAGTTGGGTGTAGGGAATTTCATGAGTAGCATGTATCCGGCGATGATGCACTTGAGTTTATTGAGCGCTGGCCGACCTATGATGGCTTTATACGAGCTAAAACAATCGACAATTATGAACTCCGTATGTATCTCAGCCATACATGGACTGGTACCGATGACTAGCCGCATATAGTCGGAACCCAGCGGTTGCGTGACGTCACTGGAGAAGCTGAGCAGTGGTTCATGATCTTGGAGTAGCTTTCTGTTCCGCTTAAGGTCGTTGTAACAACCACTGAATATAACGTTGACAGCGGATCCGCTATCAACCAGGATCCTTCCCACCGACATTTTATTGAGGATGGTGTCGATCAAGAAAGGATCGTCATGGGGAAAATGCATTCCGCGTTCCTCCTCCTCTGAGAAGGTGATAGGTTCCCAACCGGACTTTGGGAGTTTGGCGGATCTTTCGTAGCGGATGTTGCAGACTTTCTTTGGGTGATTAGCCCGTGCATAACGCTTTCTAGCCCTGTGGGACATGTTGGTGATTGGAGCACCCCCTTCAATGGTGTTGATATGGCCTAAGGGTTCAATGTCAGCGATCACAGGTGGTGGTTGGCGCACCTTGAATTGTTCCATCTTGCCATCACGGTACAAGGTCTCAATGGCCGTTTTGAGAGCGTTGCAGCTGTTGGTATTGTGACCGCTGTTCTCGTGGTATTTGCACCACCTGCCGGTGTTTCTTGGCTTTCCTGTTTTTGGGTATCTTCCGGGGGGCGGCGGTGGGATCTGATCCTTGCACTGATTGTATATTTCTTCATATGAGGCCGTGAGGACAGTAAATACCGCATACCTCTGAGAAGACTCCGTATGTTTGTTGCGGTTGTCCGCATGGGATGGGCGGTTTCCCTTGTAGTACTGGTCCTTCTGCAGCTTGTTCTGGTTCTGGCCCTGCTGCCATTCCCTCTTTTTGTCAGTTGGCTGTGTGGAGGTTCTGTTAGCGGTCCCCTGCTGGCTGGAGGAGGGTTGTGTCGACTTTGCTAGTGCTGCTGGTGGCGGTGGGGTTTCTCCATATGTGATGAATTCTGCCTGGGCATGAATGACTGCCTCACTCATGAGGTGGTCGTATACCGCATTTGGGTGATTGTAGTTGAGGTGATAGAGGAATGGCCCTTTGAGGAGTCCCTGCTTAAAGGTCGTCGAAGCCATTGTTTTACCAAGATCACGGCATTGAGATGATGCCGCTCGCCACCTTGTGACGAATGCCTTCAGTGTTTCTTCCGTACCCTGCTTGACGTTGAACAGTTGGCTTGTATTGTGGTGTCCAGCAGATAGTAGGATGAACCGAGAAAGGAAGGCGTGTGACAACGCCTGAAATGAGGCGATGGAGCCTGGCGGACACTCGAATAACCAGTTCATTGCCTCATTGACAGGACCCGCCTCGGATTTCACCCTGAAATCCGAAGTGGCCCTGCGGGGTCCACCTTAGAAGAAATTCTTCCAAAAATTGGCAGAACTTCCCCTAAAATGAACTACCCAAAACCTGTAGAAAGAAAATTTACACTCCTAAATCAACCCATCCTTATCCTCTTGGAGCCACCTGCTCCCCAAACCACAACTCCAATTTCACAAATAACAGTCTCAACCCAGTGACCCACATTATAAGAATAATTCCACAGGTTATCAGAGCAATACTATTTCATTAGGTAACAAAGATCACAGAAATAGAATGAGTACGCGAAAGCAATGCTGTTGGCTATGCCTCGACTCCATGTACGCCCGACCTCAACTAATTTCGCCTGCAAACTGGGCATTTGAAACCGAATGGCCCAGGGGAAAGTAATTGAAAAACACGTTAGCGTGAGTGGACAAAAATAAATAATTTAATATGAATAAAACAAAATAAAACTTCATACTTTCCCACATTTTTCGATATATATAAAATCCGGATGCATGCAACATTTACAAAACACTTAAGAAAATAATCCGAAAAACATTGAACTCCAGAAAACCGACTAGCCCTGCTAGCCACAACAACCGAGTAAAAGATTGAAATTTCAATACTCGAAAATATAAGACCAGCCCCGCTGGTTAAGCGAAAATCGAGCTAGCCCCGCTAGCTTAAGTAGTAAAGTGAGTAGGGGAAGGCGATAGCCATACAAGTGAGCCTCCCAGGCTTGGGTGATAGCCTCCCAGGTTAAAATACTCCCATAACTCCCGTAATATACCCTTACGCCACTAAGTGTAGCGAGAGGATACCGGGCTACAGAATTACTGTCACAAAGACAGTAACCTGCGCCACAAAGGCGGAGGGCTACGGTGATCCCATCACCGCGCCACAAAGGCGGAAATCAATGCTAGCAATGATAAGTCACCCAAAGTATGGCAAAAGAAAATCAGAAAACCGTATAAATCCATAAAACTTCCCCAATTCTCGTAAATGAATTTCCAACGACGTGTCCCACACGCCAAGAGTATCTCCAAACCAATAGCAAAAAGGCGAGAAATAATAATAAATCGTAATCCCCGTAAACCGAAACAAAACCAATTCTAAAATCATCAACAAGGCATTCTCAATGCCAAAACCGAAGTCGATATAAAAAGAGGAAATACAACTCCATCGAAATCCCATTTTGAAACTCCTTTAAAAATCTCAAATCGAAATAAAATATAATTAGAGAATAATTCCGGAAATCACCTCGGAAATAAGATAATTCACCATTAAGATTATAAATCAAAAGCAATTTCATAAACGAATCAATAATGAAAGTATTTGTATGAGATAATACGAAATCAATTTATAATCTCATACTCGAAATGTAAATTGATGAATAAATAGAGCATACTTTAAGAAATAATGCATGCATCAGTTACTTAAAAACAAAAGTCCACTCACAGTACTATTCCGACGATTACGTATACGAGTTCCTTTATCAAGCCAGAGCTCGGTATGACATCCTGTACACGATTATATTCCGTGAAGAATTATTCAACAATTTAATATGATTCCTAAACTCAATTCCTCATAAATTACATCTCCCATTCTCCTCAGATTCAACCCAAATTATACCACTAATACTAATTCGTTAATTTAAAGGTTCCAAGGTAGAACCGAGAGATATCCGACGGTCGGATTCTCGTAATTCGATAATCGAAACCCTAAACTTCAAAAATTCATAATTAATTCCAAGCTTCTCCAAACTTCACATACAAGCTCTATGATAATTATAGAATTTAACTAGCCAGAAATTGAAATTAAAAAGCTACCCTAGCCGCCGCTACCGCCGCCCACAGTGGCGGCGCCGCCACCACCGCCACCATCTCCGATGGCCACCAAAATTTGGCAGTAGCACCTTCTCAACACACCCATTAATTCTTTCAACTGTGACCAAGTTAGAAAATGAGCGGAAGTACCTCAACAATTAAGGAGAAGTTTGAACCTGAATTGTGAATAGTAACTCAGAATTTCAAACCTTCGATTCGACCTCCACACTGCAAATCGTGGCTCAAGGCTAGGGGCAACATGATCCTTGGGAAAAACCGCTCCTTCGACGCCGGTTTGGTGGCCGGAGATGGCCGGAATCGCCGGAAATCGACGAAAATCCCAAACTGCTACAGTAAACTTTCACCGGCCGATGCCTCGTTTTCCGGCCAAACCGCCGTGAGCTACCACCACCGATGCCAAGAGGGGGTGGAGGTGAGTTCAAAGATGTCTGCTTTATGCCACCAGGTGGCCGGAGGAGGGAGAAGGCCGGAGTTGCAGGCGAGCGAGAGAGAGCGATAGCTCGGGGAGAGAGAGAAAACGCGGGGAAAGGGGAGAGAGAGGAAAATTACCCAGCAACAGTAAATTTTCAAATTTATACTTTCTACCAATGAACAGTAACTTTACTATTTCGCTTGTAACTTTTGCATACGAACTCCGATTTTTACGCACCACATATGCACGCGCTCGGTTTAACGTCCTCTACGACTTCCATGAACAACGTTTTCTCAAATTTTGGCCCGATCAAAAAGTCAACTTTTAGGGCCACTAAAAGTACTTAAACGACAGTAAAAGTGGAAGTAAAGGCTGTTTACCGTCCAAATGACTAGTAAACGGGTGAGTGAAGATACGGGATGTTACAAATGACTAGTAAATGGGTGAGTGAAGATACGGGATGTTACACTCATTGTCCAGCGTTTCGATGAATAAGTGGCACAGAGTGGCATCATCGAATCCTTTGTTGTTGGTGACCTTCTTGAAGGTGTCCATGTGGACGAAGGGATCAGTCTTACCGCTATAATGTGACATTTTTGGAGTCTTTGCGTATGCCGGTCTGACAGCCTGCAGAATAGTAGCAGTGAATGGTCCTGGCCTGGACGCGAAAAGTGGATTTGAAATTGGCGTCGGGGTGCCTGACTCTGCTCGGATCAATCTTTGCTCCAACTGTTGCATCCGCTCCAGTATCTGAGGGGTTGCGTCACCGGCAAGACTCAGCCGGGTATCCCTCTGAACTGATCCCCGCCAGGGAGCGGGTGGGTTGCCCTCGGTTCTTGCCCTAGGCCGCGAGCGATGGGAGTGCGGTGATGACTCCGCCTCCTGTTCCAGCATTGGTTGGGGCACAGGGGGCGGCCCAATTCCCGCTAGCTCCGGTGGGCGCAGCGGGACCTGTATGTGTACGACTGGTGCTGGTATCAATGCTCTGGTACTAGGTCGGCTGTGCCCGGTGCCCCGTGACTGCTCGCTTCGCGCCGAGTTGGCGGTTGCTTCCAGCGTTCTCTTTAGCTCGTCAAACAGTGATACGAGCGTGGCCACCTGCTTTTGGGCCTCGGACTTTTCTTTTCGTTCTTGCTCGCGCTCTCTGTTTGCTTTGTGAAGATCCGCCAGTGCCAACTCATATAGAGAGGCAAGGTCTTGGCCCGGGGGGCGGCTGCTGCTTGGGTTTGTCTCACCGCCGGGGTTGACTGGGGTGGTGAACAACGCGCGGTTGATGCTTACCGCTGGGTTGGTGGGTGGGGGAATGGCGGACTGCTCTGCCTGCTCTTCAGCGTTTCCCCTGCTATCGCTAGTCATGGTGATTGTGGCGGGATGACCTTTTGTTCAAGGGTTCCCACAGACGGCGCCAATGTTAATGCTCAAAGTCTGGCGATAGCCGATTCTTCGTTTAACGCTGGTCCGATGGGCGGACCGCTACTCCGAGGACTTGATAACTTTCGTTTGCTGAAACACGAGAGACAGGGCGTCAGAGGGAGACCGCATTGGGCAGTCTTCACTTCTCCGATGCCTAAGTCAGTCACTGTATACAAGCGGCATAGTAATAAATGAGTAGTAAATGCGTAATTAATTAGGAGAGAGGAGATAACCTTTTATAGGTGAGGAAGAGGTTGATCTTCTTCTTGTTTCCGATGTGGGACTAATGTGCTTCGATTCCCAGCGTCTGGGGCTTCTGATGCCATCTTGACGAGGCGCGTCAGCGGTGATCTGGGGGTGATCCAGGGCTCGAGCGGTAGCCCGCCTGGCCGTGCCTTTGCAAGTCACCCACTTGGTGAGATTCGATACCTCTGGCGGTACAATGAGCGCGGCTCATTATAGCTAATTATGCTTGTAAACGTACGTGTAGGTACACTCGGAAAGTAATATGTTAATTAAATAGAGCATACTTTAATAAATAAATGCATGCATCACTTATTTGAAAACAAAAGTCCACTCACAGTACTATTGGGCGACCACACAAACGAGTTCCTTCATCTAGCCGTAGCTCGCAACATTGCCCTGTACACAATTATATTTCCGTAAACGACAATCCGATAAAATAAATACGAACCTAAACGAAACCCGAAAATCCCTATCTCCATTACTTCTCAAATTCCACCCAAATCTCCTCCACAACACCAATTCCTCAATTTACATATTCCACAATGAAAACGAGGGAAATCCGACAGCCGGATTTCCCACAATTCAATCACAAAACTTCAAACTTCGGAAATTCACAAATAATTCCAAACTCCTCCAAAATTCACCAAACTTCACGTACAAGCTCTACAACAATTATACAATTTAATGGGCTAAAAACTGAAATTAAAACACTGCCCTACATGCCTCCACGCGCCACCAACAGTGGCAGCGCGTGGGCCCCACTCGCCGGCCGCCACCACCTCCGATAGCCACCAAATTTTGGCAGTAGCACCTTCTCACCACACCCATTAAATCTTTCAACTACAACAAAGCCAGAAAATGCCTAGAACTACCTCAACAATTAAGGTGAAGATTATACCCGAAACGTGAACAGTGTCAAGAAATTCAAACTTTTGATTCGTCGATTTTTCCTTCGATTCGTGGAACAAGGCTTGGAGGAATGCCACCCCCGTTGCCAGGCGAGTCGATTAAGTCCAGGAAAACCGCCGGAAATGGCCGAAATCTGGAAAATTGCACACTGCTACAGTAAACTTCAACAGTTCGATTCGTCATTTTCCGGCCATAACGTTGCGTTCCACCACCACAGACGAGTCGAGGACAGAGAGATGAATCGAATGGTGGTAGCAGCTTGCTCCCAGGTGGCCGGACGCGAGCTTGATGATGATGAACAGTAACTGGAGAAAAGAGAGGCCGATGCGGGGGGGAAAAGAGAGAAATCGGGGTAGGTTTCCCGAAAATGGAAACTTACCCTAGTAACTTTCTATATATATAGAAAGTTACCATGAACAGTAATTTTAGTATTTAGGCTATAACTTCCACCTACTAGCTCCGATTTTTAAGTACCACATATCCACGCGCTCGGTTTAACGTCTTCTACAACTTCCATGAAGAACATTTTCTCAAATTTTGACCCGAATAAAAAGTCAACTTTTAGGGCCACTAAAAGTACTAAACCGAAAGTAAAAGTGAAAGTAAAGGTCGTTTACCGTCCAAATGACTAGTAAACCGGTGGATTCAGGTTCGGGACGTTAAATGATATTTCCGTGGTAATCCTATCCCTATATAAAGGGGTTATGAATGAAATGAGTAGACCATTCCAATTGTCATTTTACTTTAACACGTTATCAGCACGCTCAGAGCCAATAGCCAAGAAAAAGAAAGAAAAAAACCAAAACCCCAAAAGTCTGAATTTCTTTCTTCTTCCCATCGAAACCAGAAGAAAACAAAACCCAGAAGTCTGAATTTCTTTTCTGGACACCCACGTTTTCCCCTCTGGACACCCAAGCCCCACACGAACCTCACCTCGACCCGACCCGGACGGGATTTCGGTCCAGTTTCCGTTCCCAGCTCTGACGCGGTCCAATCCTGCTCACCGGCGCGGCCTCGTCCTGCTCGCCAGTGTCCCAGATCGACTTCATCTTCTCCAGTCGATCACCTGCAGCCTACCTTTTCCAGTCGCACAGCCCAGTCTCTCACCTTCGTTTTCCTCCAGCAACGACCCCAACGATTCCGCCTTGCACGTCCGGCGTTTGCAGTCGCAGCCCAACCCACCTGCAACGGCGCTGCTCCCTCACCCAGCCCAGATTCTCGCGCATACTCAGCCCAGATTTACGCGCGTTCATCATCCCAGCCTTGCAGCAGCACCGATCGCGGCAGCAAGCTTCCGATCTCGTCACTGCAGCGCACTCCCTCCAGCCTCGGCCCCAATCACCAGCGCGGCCTCGTCCAAACCGACCTCCATCTTTCTCTGCCGTGTGTCTTCAACCTGATACGTCAAAGAGAGACAAGAAAACCAGAACGAAGAAGACGAGAGGAAGAAGACGATCAAAGAAAAGGACCCGGCCCAACCAAAAAAAAAAAGGCATATGCGGCCCAGAATAATAATAAAAAAATAAACAAACAAAAGGAAAAAGAAACAGGCCTTGTTATTTATGTTTTACATGATTATGTTCAACTTATGCTATAGTTTATACTTTATTTTTGAACATGCCATATATATCTTGTTATATATTATTTATGCAATTGTGAGCATGTTTTGTGAATTTTATTTACTCTTATATATTCCTAAGCATGCCTGTATATTATGTTATTGTTTATTTTACGCATGATATATTATTGTTATTATTATGTGTAATATATATTTTGGTATACATTTGTGAAATTTGAGCATGCCATGTAATTTATTTTAATATATGCTATATTTTTATTATTTATTACGTGCTATGATTATTACTTGTTTAGAATGCTATACAAAAAGAATTGCGTTTTGTCATGATAATGAAAGTTCATGCGCATTATAAATACACACTTACTGTGATAAAGTATTTTCACATGCATCGAAAAAATGTGACCATTACGAATCTTGGTCTTGAAATCTAATTCATACGTTTGGAAAATAATTCACGTGGATGTCTTTATGACTGCGTAATTTATATATTCTCTCTTGTTTTATGTAGATGGCTGATCCAACTCGACCAGAGTTTGACATTTTGGACTCAGAAGGACTTGAGTACCATCATTGGGCTTCCGATATGGAAACTGCCTTTGTGGCAAAAGACTACACTGCCACCATTACTAACCCCACAGATGATAAACTATCTAATAAGGTGAAAGCAGATGCCTTAATGTTTCTGAGGCGACATATTGATCCTAGCCTACGCTGGGAGTACCTTCAGTTGAAGACATCCAAAGAATTGTGGGATGCCCTTAAAGGACGTTTTGGGAACATTCATGACACTTTACTCCCAAAACTAGCTATTCAGTGGAATGGAATCCGCTTGCTTGACTATAAAAAGGTCAATGACTTCAACAAGGACATGTTGCGCTTAAAAGCACGTCTAAATTTTTGCGGAAGGGAAATCACAGAAGATGATATGATCTACAAGACTCTTACCACCTTTCCTAATTCAGCTTTTATACTAGCGAACCAGTATCAGTTGGATTATGACAACAAAAGAATCACAACCTTCACTAAGTTGATAAGCCTACTGCAAGTGGCTGAGAGACAAAATGAGATTCTCTTGAATAACAATGCCAGGCCCACTGGGACAAAGAAAATTCCAGAGGCTAATTATGGAAAAATGAAAGGTGGAAATAACTCCAATGCAAAGGGGTTTAGACGTGCCGATCCCTACGCACGTGGCAACAATGCACCACGTGGAAAGGGACATGGGGATAGTGGAAACAAGATGAAAAAGGAAAGAGTTGACAATGAACTATGCTATAGGTGTGGATTCATTGGGCATTGGTACAAGAACTGCCAAGCAAACAACAGAGTAGCAGCCAATTACAAGAGGTATAGAGAGTCTAAAGAACAAGAGGCTCACTATATGGAAGAAGGAGGTCATGACCTAGACGTCAACCTTACAATTGCAGACTTCAATGGCAAAGAGAAACTTGCTAAGTCAATGGATGCTCTCAATCTTGACTGATCTGTTTTTATTTTCCAAAGACAGTTGTGAAGGCATAATGCCTCACTTTTAATTAGACTATTGATTGGTCTTAAAGTTTATTTTCAATTATGGATTGATGAATAAGATTTCTGAACAAGACCTTGATTTGATTATCGTTGGCTTATTAATAAATTTTGAATTTTATTCTGAAGCACTGAATTTATTCAAATTTATTTACTATACACATATTTACATGGTTCGACATAGCACTATACAGATGTCAAGCAATACATCTAGAGAAAAATTATTGGAATGAAAAGAATACCATTCTACGCAAATAGAAATACTCTAAAGAATATGAGTTATATTTTCTAAATACCTCCCATTTATTTGTAGGAATGAATGGAGGAGAACTTGAGTGCTTAGATGATAGTGGGACTACCCACACAATATTAAGAAATAGGAAATTATTCATTGAACTAATAGCCTATAATTCCTCTGTGACTACGATGATTGGATTATCACAACTAATAAAATGGCGAGGAACTGCCAAATTTTTGCTGCCTAATGGCACAACATTTAAAGTCACAGACGCTCTATATGCACCAAGAGCTAATCGAACCTTGTTAAAGTTTCAAAGCTATTTGTGCCAACGGTTATCATGTAAAAACACACCGTGAGAATGGAACTGAATACCTTGATATTACATCTAATGACTGTGGAAGGAAACGCATCTTAGAGAAACTTATGAGTCAATCTAGTGGATTGTACCTTACTACGATTCGGATCATTGAATCCTATATTGTCACCAACAATGAAATGTGGGACACTGACTCATACAGGTTTTTGCATGACCGCCTATGGCACCGAGGTCGTGACATGATGATCCGTATTTTTAACGAACTCACACGGACATCCCTTCTTTCGAGTGAAAAATGGGAGAAAAATCCGCCACACTGCAAGGTGTCGGTTCTAGTATTGCTCAAATGCAGTCATTGCCTTCTGAAGTACCAGAAGCACTACCTCCCTCCCATTATGCCTCATTGACTATTTCAAAGGCACATCACTCGTATTGCAAAGCCTGCTCTTTAGCAAAAACAGGATCGAGACCTTCCTATGCTAAAGATACAAAACAAAACATTCCATTCTTACAAAGGATAAAAAGAGATGTCTGTGGACCTATCCATCCAGAATGCGGACCATTCAAGTACTTTATGGTTCTGGTGGATGCTTCGACAATCTGGTCACATGTCGTTTTATTCTCCACAAGAAATGTTGCAATACTCCTAGCACAAATTATACGTTTAAGGGCTCACCACCCTGATCACCCTATCAAGTCTATAAGGCTTGATAATACTGGAAAGTTTACATCAAAACCATTTGATGATTATTGCATATCTATTTGGATCGATGTAGAGCATCCTGTACCCCATGTGCATACACAAAATGGTCTCGCAGAAGCCACCATCAAAATGCTACATATGGTGGCTAGGGCATTGGTTATGCGCACCAACCTGCCTATATCTGCATGGGGTTATGCAATATTGCACGCAACTTTACTTATTCGTTTCAGACCTACTGCTAGCCAACCATGTTCTGCGTACCAGTTGGTAACTGGATATGAGCCTGACATTTCACACTTACGCATATTTGGTTGAGCAGTATATGTGCCTATTGCGCCCCACAGCGCACTACAATGGGTCCTCAGAGACGATTAAGTATTTATGTTGGATACGAATCCCCAACAATTATCCGCTATTTGGAAACCTTGACAGGCGATCTATTTACCGATAAAATTTGCGGACTGTCACTTTGATGAGACAGTCTTCCCGTCGTTAGGGGGAGATAGGAAAAAGGATTTTCCAAGGGAACGACAGGAATTGTCGTGGTTTGTCCCCACTCCATCTCATTTTGATCCCCGCACTTCACAAAGTGAAAGTGAAGTGAAAAGAATAATCGATCTTCAGAACGTAGCAGATTCGATGCCTGATGCGTTTACTGATATTGAAAAAGTGACGAGATCACATATACCAGCTACAAATGTGCCTGCAAGGTTAGAAGTCCCCCAACAAGGGGCGTGGTGCCACAGATAGAGGCACTGCAACCGCACCTAGTGGAGGTGTGGTTGTGGCCGTGGCTCCCCAAGGAAGAGAGGGAGGTCACTTGGTTCGATTGACACTCACCCAAGGAAGAAGAAGGTGAGTAAGGCACAAACCAATCATCAATGTATAGAATCCCTCTCATGAGATTGTCTCTGATTATAGTTATGTCCATGAATCAATACTGGAGGACGCTCCGATGTTAAAAATGATTCCAGAGAACAAAGAAATCTCAGAGGATTACGAGAGTGCGTATGAGTTGATAGAAAGATCTTCCAAACACATTGATGATATATATACTGTTGCTCAAGGAATCATAGAGCATGATGATATCGAACCACGCTCTGTTGCAAAATGTCAACAAAGAGCAGATTGGCCTAAATAGAAAGAAGCAATCCAGGCAGAATTAGATTCTCTGACAAAGAGACAGGTATTTGGTCAGGTAGTGCTAACCCCACCAAGTGTAAAGCCTGTAGGACATAGATGAGTCTTTATCAGAAAGCGTAATGAGAAGAATGAAGTCTTGAGGTACAAGGCTCGCCTTGTGGAGCAAAGTTTCTCACAACGCCCTGGAATTGACTACGAGGAGACATACTCTCCCGTAATGGACGTTATAACGTTCCGCTACTTAGTTAGCTTAGTAGTTTCCAAATGACTGGAAATGCAGCTCATAGATGTGGTTACTGCATATCTCCATGGGGATCTAGATTCAGAGATATATAAGAAAGTGCCTAATGGCCTTACATTACCCAAGCCAAGTGACTCTAAACCACGGAGTGCGTTTGCAACTAGGTTGAAACGCTCACTTTACGGATAAAAACAATCCAGGCGGATGTGGTATACCCGTCTAAGTGACTACTTGATTGGGAAGGGATATAAGAACGATGAATTATGCCCCTGCGTATTCATAAAGAAAACAAGTTCCGGATTTGCAATTGTAGCAGTATATGTCGATGATATGAACATAACAGGTACTCTTGATGAAATAAGAGAAACCGCGAGCTACTTGAAATCCGAATTTGAGATGAAGGATCTTGGGAAAACTCGATTCTGTCTAGGCATTGAACTAGAACACCGAGTTTGTGGAATACTAATCCATCAGTCTGCATATGTCCAAAAGTCAGGCGATATAACATGGACAAAGCACATCCTGCTAGCACTCCCATGATCGGTCGAAGTTTGGATGCAAGGAAAGATCCATTTCGTCCAAAGGAATATGACGAACAAGTGTTGGGAGCTGAAATTCCCTATCTAAGTGCAATAGGCGCATTATTGTACTTAACCCAATTTACTCGACCAGACATTGCATTCTCAGTGAACTTGTTAGCTAGATATAGCTCAGCGCCAACGCAGTGTCACTGGAATGGTATCAAGAACATTTTCCGATACCTAAAAGAAACCATTGACTTAGGACTGTTCTTTCCCTACAAAGAGACAAGAGGGACCGCAGATGGAACTGCAATCCCTAAAGGAAATGTTGATGGCGAAAGCGCCACTCACTACACCAAAATGCCAAATAACATTTTGGTTGGTTTTGCTGATACTGGGTATCTCTCTGACCCACATAAAGGTCGTTCCCAAACTGGTTAGGTATTTACCAATGGGAACACGGCGATATCTTGGAGATCAATCAAGCAAACCCTTGCGGCTACCTCCTCGAACCACTCAGAGATCATCGCTCTATATGAGGCGATCAGTGAGTGTGTATGGTTAAGAGCTATCATCACACATATTCGAGGAACTAATGGTTTGAGTTCTACCACTGAAGAGCCTACTTGCATTTATGAAGATAATGCAACTTGCATCGAACAAATGAAGTTAGGATATATCAAGGGTGATAATACAAAACACATATCGCCAAAATTGTTCTACAATCAGCAACAACAGACCATTCTCAAGATTCAAGTGAATCAAGATTCAAGTGAATCAAGTAAAGGAGAATGTGGCAGATTTGTTCACCAAATCACTGCCTAAGGCCACATTTGAGAAACATGTGAAAAGCATAGGAATGCGAAGACTTTCCAAGCTCACTTGATTAATGTAATGATCTGGGGGAGGTGTAGACGTCAGGGGGAGTCTAACACACACATGTCATTCTCAAATGTAGAAGGTGCGTTGTGCTCTTTTCCTTCGACCAAGTTTTATTTTTGTCCCACAGGGTTTTTATTGTTACTTGGCAAGGTTTTTAGTGAGGCAACAACTCATGCACCATTTCGTCTTTGACTTGGCACAAGGGGGAGTGTTAAAGGAAAAGCACATTATGTGCCTTCGTCAAAGAAACAGACGAAGAGGGAATCAAGCAATTACAAATCATAGCTCAATCAGCATTTAGTATCATCAATGTAATTGATATTTCCGTTGTAATCATATCCCTATATAAAGGGGTTATGAATGAAATGAGTATACCATTCCAATTGTCATTTTACTTTAACACTTGGCCCAATGTCCAAATTATAGCACAAACACTCTCACTCACGTACATCACTAATATATTAGGGTTCCCACTCACTCTGTTTAAACGCAAAAAGTCACTTTTAGGCTATAAAAACACAGTAATTACAAACTACCACTAAGAGATCAAAACCCAATTCCGCGTCAGTTTTTTTTTCAATTGTTTCAAATTCACTCACCATCTCTCTTCAACTCTCTCTCTCTCTCTCTCTCTCTCTCTCTCTCTCTCTCTCTCTCTCTCTCTCTCTCTCCCCCCCCCTGCATGTAAAACCACGACTCATTTGAACCGCCGGCGGTTCAAATCCTCAAAAGCGGCTTCGGTTCAACGATTCTCCAACTTCAGATTCATCCAAACAGGTAAAATTTCAATCTCCGATTTTATTGAGATTTTGAAGTATTTTATAAAATTGAATATATATATATATATATATATTTGTGTTTTTACAGTTGTTGTTAGCTTAAATTTTGCTTTATTGAGTTCGTTGATGAGAAATCTAGGGTCTGCATGTCTTAAATTCTGTGAAATCTTGGCTATATATATATATATATATATATATATATATATAGTTTTGTGTTTATTAATTGAGTAACAATAACTTGTGAATAAGGGTGAAAATTAATGAAAATGTTCTTTGAAAGTCTTAGGAGGTTTATTTGGGGGCAATTAAAGTTTATTTGGGGTAGTAATCTATGAAAATGAAATGTTCTTGATTTTGAAAGTCTTAGGAGGATTATTGGGGAGCAATAAAACTCAATTATGAATAGCCAATAATGAATTTGCTTTTCTTTGATGCGCAGAATGGTGAGACCAAAAAAACACACGGAAGAGGTTGAGAGCTCCAATCTAAGGAAGCAAGGCAAGAGGCATCAAGTGAACAGACTTCAACTGAAGACAGTTCAAATTAATGAAACACTACAACAGAAGATACAAGAATAAGGCAGATAAAGAGCACAGGGAATAATAGAAGAACATACAAGCAACAAGCAGAGGAAACAGAAGATGAAGAAAAGGAAGAAACAGAGGATGAAGAAGAAGAAGACACAACAAAGTCAGAAGAGGACAAAAGCAGAAGATGAAGATGAGGAAATCAACGAAAAAAGAAGAGAAGAATCGCCAGAAACAAAACAGCAGAAAGGGCAAAAAAAATAGGGAAGGAAGAAGAAAGGAGAAAGAAGAAAAGAAGCCAGGATAAACTTCAGGCAGCAAAAGTTGCACCTTAATCTTTTGAAATAAAAATCTGTACCTATATATGAGAGAATATTATCATTGCACCATGGGAGTGCTGAAAGACAAGTCCCCTTGCGCACTAATTAACAGCAAGAAATGAGGTTGCATTTATGTGTTCCGACTTGCGACTCGTCTCCAATTTATTTGTTTAAACAAGATCATTTAATAATTGATTTTCTATCAAACATAATCAGTGATGATCTCATTGGGTAAATCGATGACGAAATAATGTGATGCATATTGAAACTGCAGGCCAAATAAACTCTAAGATTAGCCCATAAAAGATTATTCGACTTAGACAGACACAATGAGAGAGAGAGAGAGAGAGAGAGTGCCAGACCCAGTTCCATCTCTCTCACTCCTTTTGAAGTTCCCTCTAGCTACTCAATTCGGATCGATATTCTTATACTCACACATCATCAAAAAAATAACCACCTTTTAAAGCCATTTAGTGATTGATGCATCCCTACCCCAATTCAAATCATCTTCATCATCCGTGAATCTGTGATAAATGCAACTATTCGTGCGCGTCTTCATCCAACACTCTCCTCCTACCACGTTATCACTATATCCGAAGTTGACATTCCCCTAAATTGTAAAAAGGGGCATTTTCGTCCACAACAAAAATTCTAATGCACCATACACCAATTAATTCTATATTATTCAATCCCTCCTTAACCCACTTTCGGCCACGTTTGGTTTATCTCTATAGTATCACAGATTCTGAGCACGCAAGGGTCTCACATCAAGGGTAGTTTCGGGAATCAATCCATATATCTTGAGGAACCTTCTGCTTTCTCTACTGGATTAAAGTATGCATAAAATATGTAAATGATCCCCAACTTCCCATTTGGGACTTGGCTTAGCCTATATATACATGCTCATAACTCATCGAATTCCATAACCAAACCAGCTTCTACAACTACTAACTATTAAACCCACAACCTTCATTGCCTACATTTTCTCCACTTTCCCCAATTTCCCCTCACATTCTCACCTAATTTCTTGCCTTCCAATCCAAAACCCGAATTGCATCTTCATCACATTCCATCCTTATTAGCTAACCCTTGGCATTATTTCAAATTTGGATACCTCTTAGTCGGATTAGCTCAAATGGACCGAGTAGCGAAATTGGCGTCACAGAAGGCTGTGGTGATCTTCAGCAAGAGCTCATGCTGCATGTCGCATGCAATCAAGAGACTATTCTATGAGCAAGGCGTAAGCCCTGCAATCTACGAGCTTGACGAGGAGTCGAGAGGGAAGGAGATGGAGTGGGCTCTGATGAGACTAGGGTGCCAACCGTCGGTTCCGGCGGTGTTCATTGGGGGGAAATTTGTGGGATCTGCCAACACAATCATGACCCTTCATCTTAATGGCTCCCTAAAGAAGTTGCTAAAAGATGCTGGAGCTCTATGGCTGTAGTCCGAATACCATGCATGGATGAGCAGCAATGCCTAATACTACTACTATATATGTCCTTAAAATAATATTTGAGGAGTATTTGAGGTTTTAACTCTTTTGTATTTTTCCTTTTCTTCTTGCATCCAGCGGCTTATGACTTGTATACTAATTTCAACTGTCGTTATAATTAATTATATAACTACATGGATCACTTTGAGTCTACAATATATCTTCACTTTTTGTTGAAGTACTGTGTACTATGTATTTAATATATATATCAAGACGAGTTGAGCATCTTTTTGTGCTCTTGTTCCAAGTAATGCGAGTATCTCATACTTTCTAGGGTTTCCAACATAAATAATGTTAGAACTAAAATTTATGTATCACATATATCAATTAAATTGCTCCTCTCTTATTTAGATTGGTCGGCTATACAAGTATTAATGGCAATTTGGCATTGCTCAAAACGATAATGTATGTCTTTTTTGTATTTGATCATGAGACCTGGGCATTTAAAGTGAGATTAACTGAGATGTAAATGGATGGAAATATTCAAACATATACCATAAAAGAACTATCATAATTTCTGGAATATGTACTATAGTAAAAAAAACAAACAACTTAAGACGAAGCCAGAACAAAAATGAGTGAAACAAAAAAAGTGTATATCTTGTCCTAGCTCCAGAGGCTAGGGTGAAAGTCGAAAGAAAAGCAAAATCTACTAGCAAATAACATATTTATGAATATCGGTAGATTCTTAATTGTTTAGTAAAACAAATGTTACTGGCATTAATAATGAGATTCTGAGGGTTTTTAAATGTAAATGTGTCGCCTACACTTTCGAATAAACCTCTGAAATTCTGCAGCAATATATTACGTTGTTTATATAACAAGAATTTAATGTTCCATGCATTTCACAAAAAATCTTGTCAATCAAAATGGATCATATTCTTATATCATGGCTATACTTATACATTGGATCAATCGATATGCATGATTTGGTAGCTAGCAACCTATATATATTCTTCTAATTAGTGTTGTTCCATCACACGCAATTAAATACCAATATATTTGGCCTTTTCAACAAAAAACAAAAAAACAAAAAAAACTTACTCGTGAGATCGAATCTCTATTCCCACTAAACATAATCTCATCATCATCATTTGGTGTTCTTATTATGGAGAATATACGAAGTTGTTCAAAATAATTAAGAGATAACTATCATATCAATTTTGAAATGTTTGCTCATTCTCCCAAAAAAAAAAAATGTATGCTCCATTACATTACATACTCCGTACATTTCTGTCGTTTTTCTTGCATGGCTATTTTCACTAATTAATTAGGGTTTAAAGTTTAGACATTGAATCTATGAGAAGTTGTTACAATTAGCCATATAATTATGGGGACATGAGTTGCAGCAGAGAGAAAAGACAGTTGCAGACGAGAGAAACGAAGAAGATCGAAGAAGAAGAAGAGAAGCTGTTTCAATTTGCCATATAATTATGGCGAAGAAGAAGCCATATAATTACGGCGGCCATGAGTTGCAGAAGAGAGAAAGGAAGAAGAAAAAAGATGAGGAAAGAGAAATAAAAAGTTTGAGTCGTTGTAAATGAATGATTTGATGTGGGGTGAGCGATTTTGTGTGGGCAGCTCTATAATTATACTATAGACTTGCCCACTAAAGATATGTGAGTGGATTGGTGGATATGACTTGCAGCAAAATATAATTATAAAATAACTTTAACATATCAGTCCCAACGGTATTTTTTATTTTTTAATATTAAAACCCGAGTCCGAACCGGTTTAGGTTTGTTGATGCTCGAACTGAAAAGTTTTCTTCGATTAATAATTAATTTGTTTAGAAAATCCGTAATAAATCGGATCGAACCGGAAGATTCTGATCAGTTTTTTGGTTCTATGGTCCTTTTTTGCCCAGTCCTAGATTAAACTCATGATATTATAACCACACTTACTATAATAAAACCTCAGTTTTTATCTTTCTACCAAATTTGTACTACATATTTCTTATCCGCTAAAGCTGTAAGTCCTATAACTTCTACATCCCTTACCATTGCCCCTTACCGCCCTACGTGTTTAACTCGATGCATGTTTTTTGCCTTTCAAACTAGCCAACCAACTTGAGATTCTAAATTTCTGAAGGAAAAAGAAACGCACGCAAAAGAAAACGATACTCATTCATCTTTATTACATATGTGGCACTTAATAATCTGTATTCTTCCATTTCCAAAAGTTAGATAGGCAAATATATTCACCTTGTCTATCTATTGTGTGTAGGAATTGATTCCACGTTATCTTATACCTAAATTAAGGGGCTGGAGTGGGTATTTGATGGGATTCAAATTTGCTCACCACTAATACTTTGGTGGTGATACCGCCACTCAATATAAAATTGTCATGTGTTATAAAACATAATTATAGTTAATCATGATGTTTTATTAAACAAATAAATTTTAAGTATTAAATTAATTCTACATGACGTGGCAAGTTTTAATTGGGTGGTGATATCACCACAAATTAAAAATGGTGAGCAAATTTGAATCCGTATTTGATGAATGCTATGCCATTGAAACACTCAAAAGTGACACGTACGTACCGCACCTTGCATCTAATTAAGGTATTTGGGCTTTTAATAATTTATAAAGTTGGGATCATACTTCAACAAATCCATGGCATAGACTAATATAGGTCTATGATCTTAATTACTCCTAAAGATGTGCCCACACTTTATCAAATTCCTTAAACTCCAGAAGATCATCAACCATCCTAGCTCACTAGACTTCCTTGATAAGTTTCCCTTCAGTACCAAACAGATTCGGATTCACTGCTGATTATTTTGGTGTCGATCAGGTGCTTATATAGAAATGTGTACGTTTCTTGGGTTTATTCATCTCTTGAAGCCTATTCTAGGTTTTCAACCATCTGGATCGTATAAATTATAATTCACTGATGAAATAGAGATTTATGCAAGGAACCCTGGAATACAAATTTTCGGGTTTCTGTAACTCATATTTATAGAGTATGAAGTTGAGGCGATGCTTGTGAGAGCGATAAGGAAGCAAAAGCCAAAAATGAATTAGAGCCGATATATGGTCATCGTGGTCGTCCTTTTGAGAGGTGGCGATGTATGTCCATCCATAGCATGGCTACTTCTAAGCAATGTGCTAGCTCGATATCCCAATCTCCTGTAGTCTCTTCAAACTAATGTTAATCATTCGTTTATTCCCAGCTACTTATAACTTGTTGCCCTTAACTTTTGGATACCTGGAGTCTCTCTTCTTTAGTGCTTGAAACGAAGCTAAATGTGTAATCCATAGTTTGCTTGCTGAGGAAGAAATTTTGTGTTAGATGCGCACCTTATTTAGGATTTGAAGGTGCATGTTACTTCAACAGGTTACTTAATTAGGCTTAATATTTAGCCTATAGTAAGTTCTATGTTTTTTTTTTTCCTGCTGCATTGGAGGGGATCAAATGAAATTGCTTGGATTCTCGGTAAGTATATGATCTTGATGTACCCGGCCGGTTGATCTATGAATGAAATTGTTTGGGCTATTAAAGTTGAAATCATCTAAACACTCAAAGCGTCCCTCGAGGAAATACTATTGTTTTGAACATAAGCATAAAATCAATGCAACACAATGAAAGAAATGTCAAGTAACTATTGATATATATCTTGATATGATACGGCGGCTCGCAAGGTTGTTGATTTCTAAACCACACAGTCTCGACTAAGAAGTCACTTGATTGTAATAATGAAATTATGAAACATACGCATGCACACACTCCACAAAGCAATTAATAAAAAGTATATACGTTAGGTGAATATATTGTTTCCAGTCATTAGTGGCCTGGGTTGCTTCATCAATACTTCAAGTCTTCCCCATAGCTTTATCAGCAGAAAAAGCTACGTACCCAGCATGCAAGCATCTCAGTAAGGCAAATTTGACCAGAATAAACTAATCTTACTTTTTGTTTTTGAAGACCTGCCAATGTTTTTGAAGAACTTGAAAAGGTCGATATATATTTATCATGAAGAAAGCAAAAGATGATTCAAGGGCCGGCCATTCAATATTCTAATTAAGACAGAAACTTCAGACTTGGAAAAGACAGAAACTTCAGACTTTTTCCCTTTTTAATTTCTTTTTTTCCTATTTAATTTCTTTTTTTCTTTTTTCTTTTTCCTTTTTAATTTCTTTTTTCCTTTTTTTATTTTTCTTTTTTCCTTTTTAATTTCTTTTTTTTTCTTTTTTTCTTTTTTCCTTTTTTCTTTTTCATTTTTAATGACCATCATATCCTGCTGCAGCAATAGCGCCACGTCGGCGAACCAATCCAGATCGACCCGAAACCCCAATTATTATTCTCCACACCGGCGGTCATTTTTCTTTTCCATCACTATTCTTTTTCTTCACTTCTGATTTTGATCAACTTGGCCATCAAAAACCACCATTTCAACTAGACCCAAAATCCAAATCACCATTTTGAGCAAGACCCAAAAACCTCAGAGTCTGAAAAAATAGTAGTTTTCAGTGAAAAGTTTCCAAATTGAGGCCTGATGTGGAGAGAGAAAGTTGGATTGGAGTAGGAGAGAGAGAAGTAGGCTGTGAAAACAAGAGGGGAGTGGTTGAGCGGCGAATTTCCGAGCTGATTGGGATCTGCTTATGTTTAAGAGATGGCGTCTGCGACGATGCAGACTGGGGCGGATCCGCTAAGAGACAACGGAGAGAGATGGTTTCAGAGAAGGTGAAGAAGTGATCGATCAGCTCCTAGCCTCTTACTTTTTCTCAATGTCCATCTATACACCGCTAAGCTAGTTCTTTGTTGGGTTTGGTTTCAATTTGGGGAGAGAAACAGATGGGTTGTGGAGTTTGATCGGAATGGGAAAGTAGGCAAAACGAAAAGAAAAAAAAAAGGAAAAAAGAAATTAAAAAGGAACAAGAAAAAAAAAAAGCAAAAAAGAAAAAAAAATTAAAAAGGAAAAAGAAATAACATAGGGGTATATTGGACATTTCACTCAAAGCCAACTCCTAATTTAACGCGGAAGAGACCTATTGGAGGGAAATTGTGAGGTTAGGGAGTTTTTAGATTAAATTAGAATGTCAGGGACTGAAACGATGAGAGAGGCAAAGTACATGAACTAAACAGTATTTAACCCAATAAATAAATACAAATGCTGAAGTCGTGTACTTAGCTAGAAAGCGAAGCTAATTTCTCAAGTAGACTTCTTAGTGAAGAAAATAGTATTCATAATCAATTTTGAGCTCGCTTTATGCAAACTTAGTTTAAGCAAAGATACCTCACTTTTTAAGGAAAAAAAAAATGCAGTATCAGCTGCATGTCTAAGCAGTACATGTAAATTAAAACATCTCGAGTACAAAATCCATACAACATCAAAATGTACAATGTGTACATTTTCTTTCTTAGTTTGACTAGATGACAAATTGAAAACACAACATATTAAAAAGTCTGTACTGTTATATGTATACATGGATAAACTCCACAAAAAGGTAAAAATTAAGATGTATGTTGTTTCAGTCATTGGTGGCTCTTGGCTTTGCTTCATCAATACTTCAACAAAGCTTTATCAGCAGACAAAGCTGTGAGGCATGCATTTTTGAGAGGCAAATTTGATCAGACAAATTCAATGCATACTCATGAAATTGAAAAAGATTGATACAAGCAAAAAGCAAAGATTTTCAAATTATTTAAGTAATTATAAAGACATAAATTTCTATCTTGGGATGGTTCAAAATCTTTAAACAACTCATAGAAAAGATTCGTCATTCAGTTGTCAATAACACATAAAATCATGGATTAAAGTTAAACCTGCCACCTAGCAATAATATGCATGCATGGTAGCTTAATTATGCAGCTAAAATTTCTCTTTGCAAACATTGGTCACATACTAATATAGAAGATTCCTAACCTAATTTCTCGTCACTTTTTTTTTTTTTGATTGAAGAAGAATTTTAGGGATGTTCTAGTTGGACCTCCAAATTTGATATTTGGACCTCGCTTACTTATTAAACCTCCAGTTCACTTTTTTGAATACTTAAATAACTAAGTAGACTTCCTTAATTTTACTAAAACACCCTTAAACAATTAAATATGTATCTTTAACAATTTGTTGTTGTTTTTTCCTTATCTCTATCAATTCAATCATGAAGAATTGTGTGAGTAAGCTGCCTATAGTTTTGGTGTACTTACAGTAACGAAATAAGAAAGTGATTCTTGGAGGATCCGAACAAGTAGACGATTACAAAGATTTTTCTATTAATCCAGATCATAGTTTTTTTGTTTTTTTTTTGTTTTGCAATATGGATCGTTCTAGAAAAGACTTTGGTTCTCAGAAAAATAATATATATACATCGATTAAATCTCATTAAAAACTTGGATCTTAATTAGTAATAACTACACCAAGATATTCAATAAATTTAGTTTAAGGAAATTTCAAATTCATATTGTTTTTAATTTACTTTTGTATTAAATGATAGGGCCATATATAGAAATTAATTATCTTTACTTCCTATAAGGAATTTCGGGAAAAAATTGAATGTTATATTAATAGGGGAGGTAAGAAGAGTTTCTTTTTTTTTCTCTTTGTCCTTATTTGTCTTTTCATATAAGTTGACAAAATCTATTGATAATTAAAAAAAGATGGAGGTCCAAATATCAAATTCGGAGGTCCAACTAGAACCACCCGAATTTTATTAAGGGAGGTTCTATTCATACCTCCAAAATTGGTATTTGTACCTCTCTCTTTTTCCAAATTATAGTTAACTTTGTCAACTCATGCCAAATTACCGATAAGGACACAAAAGAGGGGAAAAATAAATAAATAAATTTATAATTTTTTTTAACCCCACCCCACCCCACCCTTCCCCTCCCATGATGTCAGTGAGGTTTGAAACAGTGACATCCACAATATCGGTTATCCTAGATAACCAATAGGTCACAGCTCACACACAAAAAAAAAAAAAAAAATCTCTTCTTACCTTTACAAACAGTATGTTTCGATGAGGCAATTCGCAAAATTATGAGCTGTGCATTGCCTATTATATTGCTGCTTGCGCTTTTTTTCTAACTCAAAGCAATTAGTAAATATGTGTCTCTCTCCAAGTTAAGGAGCATTATGTTGGACCAGCTTTGGAACACCATGACTACTTTCAGTACGAGCATCTGTACCGACTGTACGTAGTAAATCATAATTAAGTGATGAAAACTTTGTATCCAAAAACTCAGTTTAATTAAAAAATTTGAGAATTGGGAGCAATATCTAAACATCTCATATAGCAGTATACCAACGTGTTTCTATATTCAATTGATTTAATGAAAAATAC
Source organism: Rosa lucieae (assembly GCA_024704745.1). NCBI lineage: Eukaryota > Viridiplantae > Streptophyta > Magnoliopsida > Rosales > Rosaceae > Rosa > Rosa lucieae. The sequence continues at coordinate 44,090,117 of CM045495.1, forward strand.
TGTATTAACTACCAATTGGAGATTTTTTTTTAATTTTTTTTTTGTGCAGCTTAATTGTATAAAGGGTAAAATTGGATTGTGAAATCTTCAAAAATTGAATGAGGTTCGACTACTGATTTTGGAGGTATGAATAGAATGTAAAAGAAGAAGTTTTTATTGATTTTATTGGACGATGGGCGTTGTGGGAAAATTACGGGAGGTCTAGATAGCAAATTGGTTATCTATAAAAATAAGTTGGAGGTCTATTAAGTTGGGAGGTCCAAATGCCAACTTTGGAGGTATGAATAGAAACTCCCTTTTATTAACTCAAATGAATGCATCAATATGGGGACAATTGTTCCCTGCAGAGAACCCCCATAGAGCTAACAAACTAAACATCATCAATTAAATCATGGAGCCATGGAGGCCCTACATCTTTACAAAACATAGCTTGTACTAAAGATAAAACTGATCTCGCCAATTTGTGAGCCACTAAGTTGAAGCGTTTCTTCACATGCTTCTAAGAAAACATATCAAACTCCCTCATAAGCAACCGAACAGTATCTAATACTCCTCCAATAGCACTCAAATCCCATCCAGAAGCATTCAAGCCATTGAGCACATTAAGTGCATCACCATAAACTCTCACATTTCTCAACCCCAATTCTCTACCAAACTTTAGCACATGCCATAAGGCTAAAGCCTCTGCTGCTATAGGTTTAATAGGAACTGGTAAAGGAATAGACATTGCCCCCATTAACTTACCTATACCACTTAAAATCACAACACCCAGCCCTACACATCCCCTTGATACATCAACTGCACCATCAAAAAACAACTGAGGCTCTACTCCTTCAAATTGTTGACCAGGTTCACCACCACCCCCATTCTGCCCTCCTTGGAAAGTAACACTACTGGTTTGCACCCTTGAAAGTTCAAATTGCCACTCCAAACTCCTTTGCACAATTTGTCCGGCGTCCAACTCTGATTTACCATGAACCGCATCATTTCTACACTTCCACATCCACCAACTAACCAATCCAAATAACTCTAACTCACTTTGAGATCCAACTGCAGCCACATGAAGCACAAGATCGATAAAAGAAAACTCCTTCAAGTGTTTAACAAATCCTCCCAACCACGTCTTCTTCCAAACCTTATGGGCTTTTGGACATTCCCAAAGGCAATGTAAAACTGTCTCACTCGCTCTTCCACATCTACCACACTCATCATGAGAATAGACTTTGCGTTTAAACAAACGCTCAACATAAGGAAGGAAAGAATGGCAAGCTCTCCATAAGAACAACTTGACTTTGTTAGGGACCGCTAGACCCCAAAGAATACTCCAAACATTTTTGGAGTTTGAATCAACATTCCCCCCACTATACTCTGTTCTCAAACCTACCTGCTTCAACTCCACTCCATACCAATACCCAGATTTCACTGTATAATACCCATCTTCTGTAAAATGCCAAATTGCCACATCCCCGCCCCCCCCCCCCACACACACACACACTTTGTTCACAAACAGGGACATAGAGGATTTTCTCAACATCCACCAGGAGAAAGTTTTCTTTAATGAAATTAAAATTCCACATACCTGGCCGCTCCATCAATTGGTTTGCAGTAGTGATCTCCTGCATAAACCTCGGAGTAACAACCCCGAAGGTCAATGGTGAAGGTAGCCACTTATCCTCCCAGACTCTTGTAGTTTCACCATTCCTAACTCTCCAACGAATTCCTGCACACAACAATTCCTTTCCCCACACAAGACTCCTCCAAATAAATGATGGCTTTCTTCCCACTTGAGCCGCTGCCCAATTACCTCCAATGCCATACTTCAACTGTAAGATATGATTAACCAAAGAATCATGATGGAGCACAATCCGCCACAAAGTCTTCGCTAGTAGGGCCTGATTAAAGCACTCAATGTCCCTGAAACCCAAGCCTCCTGCTAATTTATTCTTGCATAGGACCTCCCACTTGCACCAGTGTATTCCTTTCTTCTTACCACCATTACCCCACCAGTACTTACCAACCTTAGACTGATAGGTTCGGCAAATACCCTTGGATAATCTGAACACCGACGTAGTGTAGGACGGGATGGCATGCGCAACGGCCTTGATCAACACCGTTTTCCCTGCCTTAGATAAGAGTTTGGACTGCCACCCCTGTAATTTCTGGTCACTTAGTATAGATTTCTTTTTTATAAAATTAGATATAAACTCAAAAATATACGGGAAAATGATCATTCACTCAAATTTGGGGTTAATTAATCCCACTTACCCAAACACTCTAAGAGATTGAGTACTTAAACAACAAGTTATAATTTTTTTCCCTAATACCCAATTAAGTTTTATTTTTTATTTATTTTTGTTTTGGGGGCAATAAACATTTTATTAGGGGGCAATAATATTCTCTGGTGACCTATGAGATCTCTGATGACCTCTTTAGGAACATCAGGCGAGATTTCTGGCGATCAATGACCGGTGACTGGAGTCCGGCGGCTAGATTCTCTCTCTCTAAGTGACAGAGATAGGGCAAAAGCAAAATTGTATGAAAAAAAAAAAAATCCGCACTTTTTATTGAAACAAAATCAAATCCCAAACTTGAAGCAGTACTAACTATTAAGCATGATCATTAAGCAATTCACAAGCAAAACCAATTGTTTCTTACAGGATACAAAATCGACAAGGCGGCTAATTTTGACAACTACCAAATCCAATAAAACAGTTCATTTCTGCACATCTTACTCCCTTCAATTGAATCAAATTCATAGAAACTCAATTTGATCAAAAACAGCGAAGCCCCCAAAATCCAAACCAACTGAAAGCCCTAAATTGACGGGGGTTGTGCACATTTAGCTGGTCCTCAGTGGAAGCTAGACAACGACAAGGTCCACTGGAAACCGAGCTAGACGTAGATCTTAACCCAATCCCCTGATCATTTCCCACTCCCTGCGGCAACGACACAGACGGTTGCGGCCCTTGAAGCCACCGTCGGAATCGAAACCCGAGAACCTGGACGACTTCCCACTTATAACCGTCCCCAAATCCTTACTAACTCTCGGTGATCCATGCGGCATCGGATCATCAAAGCTCTTGTCTCTCTTGGTATTGATCGACGGTGACGACGTTGCGGTTGCTATAAGGGTTGAGTGACTTCTCCGGCGGGTCAGTTTTGGTCTTGCTTGACTATGAGTGAAGGAAAGGCGAGGCCACCGTGGATGGAAGAGGCAGTCCAGTCCCCGACATCTGCTCCTCCACCAACTCCTGGTACGAGATCTCCACTCCCAACCGCCTCATTAACCACTATCCAGTCCTCATCCAGCAAAGACGGTGATGACCTCAGCTTCTTCGAGGTGATGGAATGGTGGTGACTCGCTCAATCCACTTGGCAGGGGAACAGAGAGAGAGAGAGAGAGAGATCTCCACCCCCAACCGCCTCATCAACCACTATCCAGTCCTCATCCAGCAAAGACGGTGATGAACTCAACGTCTTCGAGGTGATGGAGATGGTGGTGACTCGCTCAATCCACTTGGTAGGGGAAGAGAGAGAGAGAAAGAGATCAATGTGAGAAGTTTTTTGTTTATTAATTAGATTGGAGGTAAAAATGTCATTTGATGTTTAAATTGGGTAAATGGGAGTAAAATTTTCATAGTGGAGTAAGTGGGAGTACCTTGACTCAAAATTGTGCATTGGATCAAGATCCCAAAATATAAGCTTCTATTGGGAAAAACTCGTACATATTTTTCTTTCAATTTACACCCACTCCACATGCATAAGCAAACATTCCATATAGAGTATGTCTATAGTTAATAGGCTTTCTCATTTTTTTATATATCTAATTTGCCTTTCTGATTGTAGAAAGCTAAACTAAGTTCTCTTAATCTTAACATCAATTTGATTTGAAATATTAAGTTAAAATCAATTTGTAACCCAAACTGTAGTTCTTATTTTCCTTATATGTAGGTATTTTCTTTCCAAATAAAATTTCAGATATCTTTTTCTTGACAGGATCAATTATTGTTTCAAGATACGGAAAGAGACTCTGATTCGAACATTAAGAGGTAATTTTTTCCCCTTACTTCACAGAAAGGGCGGGTGGCAAGCATGCATGGTACTTCTCGCATGCGTCTCTTAGGGACAACTGAAGAAATGTTCTAAAAGAAAAGACTATTTATACAAAACTTTTAGGTTGTAGTCTAAAATAACCTACACACCTTGTTTATATAATGAGAAAATCAGATATAAACCCAAAAATATAAGCTTCTATTAGGAAAAATTCATACATATTTTTCTTTCTATTTACACCTACTTCACATAAGCAAACATTCCTACTGTTTTTTTATTTTTATTTTTATTTATCCACTTAAAGGAGTTTTTTTCTTCTTTGATGTATGTTCTTCTTCTTTATTCATGTTTAAAAAGAGGCTTCAAGCCATTAATGTTTTGTTACAGGATGCATTCCTTTCTAACTCAAAAATAGATGTAGTAAGTTATGAAAGTTAGACTTTGACCATGAGGTAGATACGATATTATCAGATTTTGTATTGCATTAGCTAGTTTTCACTGATTGAATCTATTGGTATATATACCTCCCAGACACAGATATCAGAAACACAAGGCCCATCTAGTCACCAAAGAACATGATAGATACTACTCAAAGATCCCGATACCCCTTTAGGCGACATCGGGAACTCAACTCTCCCAAATTGGATGCAAAGAAACCACATCTCCCCAAATCCTCTACAAAAGGGCCATCTCCAACATTCTAAAGAGGTAACTATTTATTATCGCTTTCCATTATCTTTGTCTTATAACGATACTGACTTAGGCATCAGAGCGTTGAAGGCCAGCACACCCGGTCTTCCCCTCTGACCTCTATTCTGTTTTCCAGATAAACGAGACCGAGAGCGATAGTGATGAGACATCCCGTGATTCTGTTGGACTAGACTACCCATCTATACAGCTGAAATATTTGGCGCTAGAAGGAGTCCCCTCAGACCCTTGCGTGCAGGACAACACACTACCAATGACTAACGGCACCCACGATACACACGACTATGACTACTCGCGCGAGGACACGACTCACGAGGTCCAGCGTATCCTCGATTTCCTCAGTGATACACCTAAAATAGGCGTAATAATTTAACCATGCAATCACAAATATTAGTCAATCATAGTATAGGAAAGAAGGGGTCTCCCGCAGAGGATTGTGCTTAATATGCAAATCTAGACTCGAAAACAGACAAAACACTAAAATTGACCTATAATAAAGAAGAAATTAAAAACCCTATCTAGACTCAACGAAAAATTATGAAATTTACAGACGTGAACTAGACATGCTAAGAACAACTCATACAAAATTTCAGGGGAATCAGAGTTGATTTACTGTACTAAATAAATAAAACAAAACAGAGAACAGAAAGTGACAAAAATAGAGAATTGTTTTTGGTTTTTGAAATAGATGAGACAAACAATAGCTAGGAAACCATACACCACTAGACCATGTTTCACCTAAGATTTGTTAACCTATATGCTTCTTTTCAATTGAATGTCTTTACCCAAGCTAAGCCAATGATGTGTTGAACTTAACCTATTAACTTTTCATACTTGATATGTTAAGTACATGATGTATGCATCCTAACCTAGCTTCTAACATGGAACCTAGAGTGATTTCTCACATAGCTCTCAAGTTAAAAGTCATTAAGAACAAAAAGGTTGTGAATAAAGCTAGGCAATTTCGGTACTGATGTTGTCCTAATCTACCTAGATGCTAAATCATATGAATGGGGCTCAAGTCACTCATGTGCTACTCTAGATAACATGCTTGACACGTTGGTCTAAACACGAAATCATAGCAATAAAATTCTAGCATGATTACTACGTTTGCAACCATAATAAATGAAACCAGAATTTATCAATGAGAAACCAATGAATTAACAAACATTCAATATCCAAATAACTATAAAATTAATGCCAAAATCTTAGTTTACACATGTCTAGGGCTTAGGAAGCCCCTAACTATCAAAAACTATCAACAATACATAAAAGAAATAAAATAAAACAAGAAAAGAGAGAAGGAGAGATGGTGGCAATGGACTGATGTTGTGCATCCAAAGATGTCTACAATGATGCCCTAGACTCCTTTTTATATAGTTATTGCGTCAAGACTTCTTCTCTTCCAAGAATTAAGGCATTTGATATCTAATTAAAGGAACTTTAATTCTTCTTACTTCTTTGAACTCAGATTCGCGTGTAACCTGACCTCCTCGTACCAAATCAGTCATAACTTCTTCTAAAAAAATCATATTCATGAACCATAAAAAGCTTTGGAAACTAGACATCTGAGGCTTTCTATCAATATAAAGATCATCATCCAAATCATCCTGAGCTGCTCTCAGTACTCTGTCGAAGTTGACAAATCTGCCTGTGCAGATTTGTTGATTTTGACTTTCAATCCCTCTTTTGCTTCTTTTCTTCTTTTTTCTCTCTAAAATACCTACAAAACATATGAACAAAGTAAATAACTAGAAAATATCAAGAACTAACAATGAAAATATAAAGGAATTTGATATAAATAATGTACAATTATGCTCTTATCGCTCAGCCCTAGCGGCGAGACCTTCACGGTCGTAACGACAGAAACAGCCACTAAACTAGAGATCGCCAAGCGCGACCTCATAGAGTTGTGTGCACGGGCTGAGGCTGAGCGCTTAGCAGGTGTGAAAGCCCGCAGGTAGGTGGAAAACATGGCCAACCAAAACCGCATCCTTCGCTAAGCACTTCAAGGAAGAATTGCGAACAATGACACACTCGACAGGGCTCGTCAACAAGAAACTCCAATGCCTACCATCGGCTGTGTCAATACACTGGGGGCCTTCCTAACCACATAACCAAGTATCGATCTCGCTAGCACCTTTATTCCATCCTCGATAGCCGAGGCAACACTTGGAACTCTCACAGGCCCTAAGCCAAAGAACGTGAGCACAGGCCCACAGGTGGTCTACATCAATTCACCTCTGTTCCCCAATTCCATCGGTGGAGCATCATTGCCACCCCAGCCAGTACTCGACATGACCAGCACTTCGGGCACCGCCATAGCTACTCCTTCCACCGATGTACTTCCACCTGATTCCAACACAAGGTTGCTAATCCAGATGAGCGAGACCATTGCCGCATTACAAGCACGGATTGAGAACGCAGAGAATAGGTTCGATTGGCAACCAATAATGGTGGGGTTTCAAGGGGAAATGGGATCATTCACACCTCGAATACAAGCCAAGAAGCGCCCACAGGAGGTTTCCTTCAAAATCGAGAAGTATAACGGCACTCGGAACCTATACCACCACCTTGAGGTATTCTAATCATTGCTGCATGGAACACAATGACATGCCATACATTCGAAGAAACACTAACGGACGAAGCCCTACGCAAGTTCCTCAACCTGCCAACCAACTCCATTGATAGTTTTAAGAACTCAGGGACAAGTTCTTCCAGCGATTCATCTTGTGCGGCAGTGGCTATCGCACAACACCTGACCTATTCAGGCTCAAGCAGAGGCCCAATGAGCGCTTGAAAGACTTTGTTCGAAGATGGCAAATGCAAGCCACCCAATGTCACTCCCTCGACCCAGCCCTAGCGGCACATCATTCAAACAGGCCCTTCAGCCTGGATATTTCTTACTACAAATCAATGTTAACCTTCCCGCCACTTATGATGACATCTGAACGCCGCGACTGCCTACGTCCAGGCCGAGTACGATACCTTTGGTCGCAACACAGGCACCAGTACCAATCCTGTCAATATGCCCTAGCTCACTAACCCTAGCAGGAGCATCAATAATAGAAACAGTAATGGCAACATGGATGAGCCTACACAGTACAATGAAAGAACACCACGAGAGAAACCCACCTACAATAGCAATAGGAAAGAGAAGCAATACAGTAAAAGCCCCGAGAAGCTTAAGCACACTTCATCAAGCAGTCGATACAGCAATGTACCATACAACAGTAACCAGTACAGGGAGGCACCAAAATAAGATGCACCCAGGTACAAAATCTACACCACCCTTACCACCTCTTATGAAGACATCTGGAACAACCACAGGGATATCATCCCACACCTACCAAAATGCAGACATGACCATGAAAAGCCAAAAGACAACTGTAAGTACTGCACCTACCACGAGGAAGTAGGCCACCTACCAACATCTGTTATGCACTAAAGAATGCCATAGAGCACCTCATCCAAAACGGTAAATTCCAGTAATATCGCACTCTCGCCACGGTAGCCAACACTATCGAGGTCTATGGTCAGATATTGACCATACATGACAGCGCCCCCTGTGCCGAAACCCTTCACTTGTCCAAGCACCAATGTCCTCATGAAAACAAATCCTTGGACTCAGCGATGGTTGCAACATTCCCTAAGTGGAATGGGACTTAGTCACCTTTAACCGCCGGGAATACACCACAAAAAACACCACAACGACCCTTTCTTGATCACCATGGTCATTGACCGCTACAGGGTTTTGGTCAATAGCGGCGCATCGGTCAACGTCACGTTCAGCAGTTGCTACAAAGGCTTAAAAAGGACATGAAGAAACTCACCCAAGATCAGGAGCCCTTGATAAGCTTTGCAGGGGAGATTACACAACCTCTAGGGTCAGACAATTTGGGCATCACACAAGGCGGCAGCAGCACTATTGCCACAATGACAACACACTTCATCTTTGTCGACTGCCCCTCCTCTTACAACTCGATCTTGGGGCAAGACGCCATATAAGGACTCCAATACTTCATGGCAGGACACATGTTGATGATGAAAATACCCAATCCAGGAGGTATCCTCACAATCAGAGGCTACCAAAAGGTGGCGAGACAGTGTAATTCTTTGACCGTCGCTAGAGGACGAGGTAGACACGAAGTAATCTCTTCCACAGACCCTACTTCTCATTCTGACAAACCTGAAGACCCTAGGGAATACCTCGAGCCCCAAGCAGACAGCAATACCTACAGCAAAAAGAAGGAATACAAGAGAAAGCTCAAACAACCAAGGCCAGATGCTCTGGAGGACCTGATATCAGTCTCCATCTCAGGAACACACCTTGAGAGGAAGGTCAAAATCGGTTCCAAAACAGATCCCCAGTTTCATGCAAAGCTGACCGCATTCCTCAAGTCCAAACATGAAGTTTTTGCATGGTCCTACGCCGACATACAGGGCATATAGCCTGCGTTGCTCACTCACAAACTCACAATCTCGCCAAATGCTACACCTGTCAGGAAAAAAGAAGAGCTTTCACGGAACAAAAGTACAAAGCCATTTAGGCAAAAGTCTAGAAGCTCCAAGATATCAGGTTCGTCAAAGAAGTCTCCTACCCAACATGACTTTCCAACGTGTTAATGGTAAAGAAATCTAATGGCAAATGGCGCATGTGCGTCGACTACACTAACTTGAACAAGGCATGCCCCAAAGATAGCTTCCCCCTGCCATGAATCGACCAACTTGTTGATTCCACCGCTGGACACAAGCTCCTGATCTTTGTGAATGCCTTCTCAGGATAAATCAAATTTCCATGGAACCATCCGACCAAGAGCACACATCCTCACTACCGACAATGGTCTATATTGCTACAAGGTAATGCCATTTAGATTAAAAAATGCAGGAGCAACATACCAAAGGTTAGTAAATGCCATGTTCGCATATCATATCGGGAAAATCATGGAAGTCTACGTCAATGATATGCTAGTAAAAAGTGTCGCCATCGAGGACCACATCAAGAATCTGGGTATCGTCTTCGACATCCTACTCTATTACGGCATGAAACTTAATCCTGACAAGTGTGTATTTAGCGTCCTTGGAGGCAAATTCTTAGGCTTTGTGGTTAGCGAGAGAGGATTTAAGCAAACCCTGAGAAAGTCCAGGCCATTCTCGATATGGCACCACTGAAAACGAGAAATGAAGTCCAGTCCTTGACAGGTAAAGTCGTAGCTCTCACCCAATTCATCTATCGCCTATCCGATAAGTGTACATCATTTTTCAAGCTCCTCAGGGCCTACCACACTGAAAATATAAGTTGGGGACTATAGCACAAAAGAGCATTCAATGTAATCCGAGACTACCACGCGTCAATACTCATCCTCTCCAAACCCATCCCAGGGGAGATCCTGTACATATGCAGTATTGGTCACAACGGTCAGTGCATCCCTTGTTAGGCAAGAAAACACAGACGAACTACCAGTATACTACACTAGCAAGGGTTTCAATGACACCGAGTTAAGGTAATCCGACATGGAGAAATCTGCCTGGCACTCCTCACCGCTGCTAGGCAACTAAGACAATACTTACAGGCACACACCATCCATGTTCTCACTAACCAGCCCTTGAAGCAAGTCCTACAGAAACCAAAATCCTCAGGGAGATTGGTAAAATGGTCGATTGAGTTGGGCAAGTTCGATATCTTCTACATGCCAAGAACAGCCATCAAAGGGCAGGCTGCTGTAGATTTTATTGCAGAATGCATACCCCCAGAAGCGAGCGAGCCTCCAAGAGAGACAGGTCTAGAACCCATCCCCACCCTGACATGGACACTCCATGTCGATGGCTCCTCTAATAGCAAACTCAACGGGGCAGGTGCGGTTCTCATGGACCCCGAGGGGCACACATACGATTAATACACCCTAAGATTCAAATTTAAAGCCTCTAACAATGCATCCGAGTACTAAGCATTGATAGCTGGAGTTCAGCTGGCAAAAGAACTCGAAGTCAAAAATTTACAAATCTTCAGCGACTCGCAACTCGTCGTTAATCAGGTCGATGGCGATTTCTAGGCCAAATGACCTCATCTATCCCAATACCAATCTCTCGCCACAACTCTGCTCAAACAATGCATCGCTTCCCACACGATTGCCCTGATACCAAGGGCACAGAATACAAAGGCAGATGTTATCGCCATGCTGGCGACCTCGCCACTTGACACAGACATCAGAAGCCTAAATGTCGAGGTCCTAGACAAGCCAAGTATCGACAGACCGTTCTCGGAAATATTCACCACTGAGGACCAAAGGTCACCTTCCTAGATGGATCCGTTCATTGACTATCTTTCGAAAGGCATAGAGCCAGCACACAAGACAATCGTTACCAGATTACGAAGAAGGGCGACATTGTACACCATCCGAGAAAGCAAGTTATACAGGAAGGGCATATCATTTCCTCTCCTGAAGTGCATCTCCCTTGAGAAGGGACAACGAGTACTGCTATCACTATGTGGCAAAATATGTGGCAATTACTCTAGAGCCAGGAACCTAGCATTCAAGGCACTTCGCACAGGATATTACTAGCCCACAATCAAGCACGTCGCAAAAAGGATCACCCGCTCCTGCCTCAAGTGTCACTAATCACACCATCAGTGCCACTTTCAATCATCATCACTCCCTGGGCGTACTGTCAATGGGAACTAGACTTCATTGACAAATTCCCCACTACCCCAGGACAGTTGAAATTTGCTATCGTTGCTGTAGATTACAATACCAAGTGGGTGGAAGCAGAGGCCCTTGCTACCATAACAGTTGTGAAGGTCATCAATTTCCTATCGAAGAATATCTTTTGCCAGTTCAGAATCCATGAAACAGTCATCATCGATAATGGTACACAATTCGACAACGACACACTTAGGGCTGCACACGGATTGGGTTGGATCGGTTTTTACTCCAAACCATCTCGATGCCAAAGTGAGCGGTTTAGGCATTTTGGAAAACCGGTCATCAAAAAAAAAAAAAACTCAATACGACCCAATCCAATCCAACTAAAGATGGTTTGGTTTGGTCGGTTAGGTGGTTTTCACCTATATAATATCAACATGCTATTTATGAAAACATTTATAGTAAAAATTCAATCTCAAGAATTGAAATTGTGTTAAATTATCTGAATTTAAAATTCAACAATTAAAATCCAAAACATATAGTCCAAAACTAAAACCTAAATAAGATGGGTCCGGATCAAGGGACGTCATATTTTACAAAATTTTTGACACATCTTGTGAACCATTAGATTTTAAAATGTTCAATGGTATGGATTTCAAAAAACAATGATGTCAACACAACACCAAGTGATGTGGATAATAAAGTGGCATTACATATTCCAATCTAATTATAATTGAATTTAAATTTTTCTTTACTAAAAGAAAAAATTAAATATTATTTATATTAGAACTGTAAACAATCAAAAGAACAAAAGAAGAACAAGAATAGCATATCAAACGCCAAGAGAGAGAAAAAAAAAAGATTAAGGAAGAGCAGAAGAACAAAAGTCAAACACTGGAGAAGATCCTCTTCTCCAACTCTACACTTTCATCTGTATCCTCCCAACTAGCTTTCCATTCATATAAAGTAGCCCACCCAGTTTTGATGCGTGTTCTTCCATCGCCATCAGGTGTAAAAAATTGAAAACAACCAGAATATGAGGGACTTACAGGAGAGAAATTTCTCAATGGGTAAGTTGAGTAAAATCCACTTCATGTGTTCTGTGGCTCCAGAGGTGTAGTACGTACACCTAGCTTTGTGGAAATATGCCTGGGATGGCTTATCATGGTATATATATCCTGCACATATCTCAAAACTCCCATGTGTATGCTAAGCGACACCGTTTCTAATTAGAAGTGATATTGATCACGATTCTTCATACATAATAGTTTGGATATGCAATTGCTTTGATTATTCGATGAAGTTCTTCTTTTCAGCGTCCGACGTTTTTTCTCCTCTCTCTTTTTTTTCCTTCGATCGTGTTTGTCATGTATTTCTAAATTTTAATTTTTTTTTTCTTTTAGATTCATTTATAATTTTATATTGGAATATGTAATAATGCCACATCATTATCCACATCATTTGGTGTTGTGCTGACATCATTCAAACAATAAATCCAGACCATTGAACATTTTAAAATTTAAAAGCTTACAAGATGTGTCAAAATTTGTGTAAATTATGATGTCCGTTGATCCAAACCCAAATAAGATTCAAAGTGATTCACTTATTTAACGATTTAGCCATCAATACTAGCTTAATATGATATTATTAAAGGTCAAAGAATAAGAGATTGAGAGATCAGAGATGTGATATGAAAGGATCAAAATTTTTTTAGAGATTATATACTAAGGTTTTAGGCCTTTGAGTCTTGAATTTAATATGATAGTATATCATTTGAGAATAAAGTTATAACTGGAGGTTTAAAACTTACTTAGAACAAACCGTATAAATGAATATATATTTATTATGTGTGTATATATATTAAAAAAAAAACTTTCTCTCTTATGTTTCAAACATACCGTTCGGTTCGGGTTTCTCGGTTTAAGTACAAGAGAAACCAAACAAACCCAGTTCATAAATGGTTTGGTTCGGTATTGAACCAATTTTCAATTTTTAAAATTAAAAAACCTTAACCAAACCATATTTATCTGTCGGTTTTGGCTGGTTTGGCCGGTTGTACCATGTTTTGCACACCCCTAGACACACTCAGGGAGTTTGTGGGCCAGTATGACACCAAGATCCGATGCGCTTCACCCGCTCACCCTCAAACAAATGGCCAAGTGGAAGTAGTAAACAAAATCATCAAACAAAACCTGAAGAAACTACTCGACGACGCCAAAGGATTATGGGCAGCAAAATTACCCGAGGTTCTTTAGGCCATCAGGACAACTCCAACTGAGGCAAACGACGAGTCCCTTTTCTGCTTGTTGTTTGGCACTGAAGTGGTCATTCCTGTAGAGCAGAAGGTCCAGAGCGATAGAGTGGCATGTTTTGACGCACTAACCAACTCGAAAAGCTTGAATCTCAATCTCAATCTTCTCGAAGATCGCCGAGAGCGAGCACACCTGCACAATATAAACAAGCAGCATATCGCTCACTACTACAACGCCGGGATCATGCCTCATCCTCTCACTGTAGGAGATTGGGTAATGAAAGCCTCATGCCAACTCCAACAGAGCTCAAAGCCACATGGGAATGACCTTACAAGATTGTTGAAGCCACGGGCTAGCCACCTTTTACCTACAAGGAGGCGATGACAATATACTGTCACACTCGTGGAACGCCTAGCACCTTCGCTATTACCCCAAGTAGGGAGGAATAGCCAAACCCAAGCTCTTAGAGTGCCATGTTGCCACACAAGCTCTATTTCAGCATCATCCACTTCACCTACCAACTCACCACAAGGATCATAAGCCATCTATTCAAGTATTTTGTACTTGCCTCTAGAGCAGCACATAATGAAACTCTTTTATTAGCACTACATATTGTCATCTCTAAATGCATATTATCACCAACATGATACACTCGCCAATCTGTTATCCATATCGCCACAGTGATTCCCCGTAAACCTTATATCGCCTATCGCGATCAAGCCATGACAAGGCCCAAAAAGATTAAAAAAAAACGCTACAGGCATAGGCACGTTGTATAGCAATTCCAAAATACTACCCACGCGTCGCTAACGATACACCCAATACATATCGCCCACGGCCGGTTTTGCTGATATAGCCAAAGTGGTATCCCTCTCAAACCCTTATGCTGCCTATCGCGATCAATAAGCCATCGGCCTTAACCAATAATGTTGCCCACAACCGATACCAACGCAACCAGGGGCTATCACTCGCTAATCACCAATTCAATGATCAATGTCCTAAGTCTAAAATGTGTATCGCCAGCATTTCAGGTCACTAATGTCGATATCAAAACATTGCCAAATTAAAGCGCATATCGCCACATTTCGATAATCGCCAACAGTATCTACATTTCAACAATAACCAAGGTCAAACAAACATAAAGGTATCGAATGAAAATCAACGCATTCATTTATTACAAGACTTTGCGGCCAATAGCAATACATCAAAGTCCATTCGTTATAGACAATACGATACATCAATATTTACTCTGGTCAAGGTGATATCACCCCTTCGTTAAGCCTGGTGCTTTGGAATTTGAGGAGCTCCGGAAGAAGATCATTGTCGCTTACGCCGAGGGTGCTAGCTTGACGGGCTGATTAGATACCAGTGAGAAAGTCTGGGGGATAGAGCCACTCTCTGCCCCATCACTACCTGATCTCCATCATTGTACCTGTGCCGCACCACCAGCAATCAGTGCCCTTGGGTTTCTCACTTGGACGGAGTTCAGTTCCCCAGGAGCACCGATTTCTCAACCCCTCAAGTGATAGAGGGGCTGAGCCTGCCTGAGATTAGGTTATAAAGCCTATAACCCAGGTATGTGATTAAGCTACAAAGCCCAAAAACGCAAATGCTACAAATAATTTATAAAAGAAATGATTTCAGCAAAAAAAGCAAAATCCAAACCTAGGAAGAAGACATGTTTCTTACTGTTAGTCTAGACTCTAAAGCACCGCACCTATTTATAGGGAAAAATTGGCCACCAAACCGCCTCAAGACTCCCAATGGTCAAGTCGCCTTAATGACCTACAATAATGATGACATTAAAAACACAAAAAACAGTTAATGCATTCAACGCATAGGGGACTATCGACCATTGAGGTAATCATTCCCAACAAAATGACTTTCCATATTTTTCAAAGAAAACAAAGGCCTAGAATCCGGTCAAAATGACCAATGTCCCAACAAATTTCAAAATATATACACGTCAACAAACCTATCGCCGACCAAAATGAAATAGCTACCAAGATAAAGGAAAACTAAGTCTTGCCCTTGGCACTACACGCTCACTGCCTCACTCGCCTTCTGCATCTCGCCCTTCAGCATTATCGCCCCCTGTGTCTCCTCGGTATCGGCGACTAGGACTTCACCAACATTACCCACACGAGCTTCAACACCGACTCCAACTCCTCGACTCTCACTCTGATCCACGCTCTAATCTTGACCACTTGACGGTTCCAAAATCATGATACCCCCGCCACGACCACCACTTCCAGCACCAGCCTAAGACTTTGCATCCTTTTTTGCCTGCATATCGCGAACTATTTTCTTGTGATCAAGCCAACCTCCAGCACGACCCTCACGAATCTAGTGCAGGTCACCCTCCGAGAACGCCCGGTCAATCTTTGCCTGAAAATTGGGCGACAAAAGATAATCATCCATAGCACGATACGCCCCATCCCTCTTGGCCTTCTTAAGTGATCCATATGGGCTTCTGCTTGTGCACGAAGGAAGATGTACTTCTCAACAAAAGTACTAGCCCGAGATTGCTCCTCAGCCACTTCCTTTAGCAGACGCTCCAGCTCAACATAGAACCCTTACTTGCTGCTCGACAACCTTAGGCAATCCATCTCCCCCTGCAAGCACCCGAGTTGCCCCTATAATTCATTCATGCGATCTGGATAAGAGCCAAACTCTACAACGCCACATCACGAAGCTCCAACTCGGCGTCCCGGTCTCTAACTTGCCTCTCCAACCCTTGTAAATGCCCTTTGACAGAGCAGAATTGCTCTCTAACCTCCTCTAAGGCCTTTAACCCCACCTCGGCTAGCTGCAACTTCCTAAGAATATCTAAGTTAGCATCCTCTAGGGGACTAAAAGCCTTCTCAGCCTCTCGTTGCCTAGTTTCCTCTATTGTCAGGGATCACTCTAAATCCATCCTCCTCATAATACCCTTGTCGATTGCCCACCTCATCTCCTCACGATCAGCCTTATCACGATCAACAAATCTTAGAGCTCTTGAGCCCTCCGTCTTTCTGCTTCCAATTCTGCCCTAAGCCGGGCAATCTCCCTGTCAAAATGTTCAAGCAACTCGGATGATGCTTGATAATTCATATTCACAACCTGCATGCAATGCCACATAAGAAACACAACAACGATACCATCACTAACAAAATGAAAGAATAATTACCCTCATCAACCTCTCTTGGGCATCCCGATACCCCACTCGAGGATCATCAGTATTGACCCAGCCCAAATCACGATGACAGTTGCGCAGATCCGCCACCATGTGCAAGATAGCGCCATCAGTAATTTCAATCGCGCCAAGAGTGCGAGCAAGGCCCCTAGCCACCTCATCACAAGAATGCCAAGACCCCTCACTCGTGGACCGCGAACGTGTTATCTCATCAACTCGAGACTTCTTTTGTCCACTAGGATCTACGCTCACTCCTACTAGGGGACTCCCGAGACAAAGTTGAGAGACACTCCTTTTCCTCTGACTACTAACACCATCAGTACACCCACAAGTACCAGTATCTCGAGATCCATCCCCTTCAACAGGCTACGCACAAACTGCCACCTCGTCCACTTGAACACCCTCACCATCCCTACGCTCGCCAGCACCCCACTGAGGATCGCCAGTGTCAGTCACCACAACCTCCACACTAATACCCTGGCTAGTCACCTTAGCTTCTCCACTGTCGACGGTGATCACCTCCTGCCACATGGGACCCTCGATATAGGTACCCAGAAAGCCCTCCACGCTAGCATAGCTTTGCCACCTCTCTACTTCCTCAAACAACTCCTCCACGGAGATCTCTACCTCAATGGGAGGTGGAGCCTGCTGCCTCACCCCAACACCACCACGGGAGCCCTGCTCAATATCGCGAGCCTTTTCCTCTACTTGGGCTCAGGGGGACAGCCTTCCTTCGCTCATTTCAACTTGAGAAGATGGCCTCCCCTCGCCCACCTGAACTCAGGGGGACTGCCTCCCCTCCATTCGAACCTAGGAGAGCTAAAGCTCCACCTGATCTCGAGGACACTATTTAGTCTCGCCTACTTGGTCTTGATGACCTTGCCCCCCTGCCTCGTCTGCTCCCCTTAAACCGAGCCACCCTCAGACTTGCCGGCACCTTAGTGTCAACTACTCGACTATTGAGAAATTCTAAAACTCTATCGGGAAACCTGTCATATACATCCCGAGGCAATTGCATGTTCACCAGATGAGTGGTATCGTAAACCTCCTTTGTCTGCAAGTTAACATTGGCCTTCCTGACTGCCTTATAATTGCGGACCAACTCCTCAATAAGGGCATCAGTGTCAAAATAGGCGTAGGGGGCATCGCTCTTGCTAGCAGTCTCACTCGGCATATCAGCTTCAAAAAAAAAGTCAGAAAATGCAATATCAGCATAATGTCAACTATAAAGGCAAAAACCTCACCAGGACGTCTCCCTAATTGCCATCTCTCGTATATTGTCAGTCTACACAGGTGATAGAACCCCCTCATCCCCAAAGGAAACTTGCCCAACACACTCATGATACGCTTCCACTAATGTTAGTGTCTTGTCTCCCTACTGGTAAAAAGAATTGTTATTAGCACACACCCATAATACAATTACATCAAAGACATGATCACATGACTCACCAATGGGCTAGAACAGAGTCAGGACCCGATGAAACATATCGGGGTTCTACTAAAGGCCACCAATGAGACAAGGTTTGCCCCTCCACCGAGTGTAAATATTGGAGGGAAAATCTTTAATGACTACGCGCCCACGGGCCCTAAAATTCACACACCCGCTATTGCCAGTCTTTGTTGAATATTGCATCTTAAACATGGAACTAAACTCATTTATGCTGGGACACTGTTGTTTGCTAACCTTCCATAGCAATAAGACTCCCATAAGATGCCTCAACGCATTAGGCGATAGTTGACCCACAGAAATATTAAGACAAGATAGCAAGTATTGCATCTCATCAGGTATCGGAAACGATAACTCGCACTTCAGTTGGTACTCGTAAAAACACGCCCATCCCAATTCAGGATGACTAAAGAACCCCCCATTCCATAGAGGCCGCAACAACACATTATCCGTGATACCCCAAGTCGCCCTCATCTTGTCAATCTACTTCTGCGTCGTACTCGATCCCGATTGGTTAATTGGCATATTGTCAGAAGCCAATGGCAATCACCCACCTGGCGATTGAGGAACCTCCAACAATTCGTATTCCTCGGAGCTGAAGTCCTCGTGACCCATCTCTTCCTCGGGAATCCTAGCACCACGAGAGGACCCTTCCCCACCCCCCACCCCCACCCCTCGCCATGGGCACATTGCTCACGAGCCATACTGCAAACGACATATCTAAGGTTAGTCAAAGTCAGTCAACTCTCCCTATCGCCTTCCCCAACCCACCTCATGACAAAAAATTTCAAAATTAGAAACAACACTCTTGGAGCCATAATATCCACACACCCACAGGAATCTGTTCCCCTAAAACCTGCCACAGCAACGTCACAAACTAAATCTTCTCCAGCCAAACTAACCCAACGCCAGAAATATTCACCCAAACCCATATTCTCTCAAAAGACAAACAAGAACCAAAACCCAAAAAGTAAAGAAATCATACATGTTGATGGTGATTTGCGAATATTGTTGAGACGAACGACGACCCCACATGTTAGACGCTCCAAACTTCAGGCGCTCCCACAACAGGTGAGATTTAAGCTTTGGGAAAAAAAAAAGAAAAAAAAAACCCAACTTTATCCGGTTTCCTCTCCAAAATTTGATCAGAATATGGGAACTATAGTCGCCCTCGTCTCTCTCCCCAACCTATATATAGGGACCGTTTGACGTGCAAGGACTACAACACCATATTTCGCCACGTGTCAGACATGTCTGAGCGTAAGAGTAGTCGTGCACCGTCGCCTCGGCTCCCTCCCCACTACTCCAGTATTACCTGTTACGGAACCCAGTACGCCAGACTTCCTGCACATGAAACACGAATAACAGCAGGACACGTGTCGCCAGGGAATAACAAATATTCCAAAAGATGCATGAAACCCTAGTCCAAGTAGTCGATCGCGATACAAGAAAATGAAGCACACTCCACCCCAGTCAACACTCCTCTTAGCTTGAGACTTGGGGGATTGGGGGTAATGGTTGTACGGAAGCCACGTGACAAGGAGACTCGCCTTGCACTTCCGATATCTCTGCCAAAACAAACTCCCCACCTAAGAGAACTCTTGACCGAGGACTTGGGGGACTTGTTGGTATATATACCTCCCAGGCACAAATATCGAAAACACAAGGCTCATCTAGCCACCAAAAAACAGCAAAGATACTCCCAAACAGGGATCCCAATACCCCTTTGGGAGGTATCGGGAACTCTCACATTGGATGCAAAGAAACCACATCTCCTCAAATCCTCTACAAATAGGTCATCTCCAACATCCTAAAGAGATAACTGTTTACTATCGCTTTCCATTATCTTTATCTTATAACGATACTGACTTAGGCATCGGAGCGTTGAAGGCCGGCACACCTTGTCTTTCCCTCTAACCTTTGTTATGTTTTACAGATAACGAGACCGAGAGTGATAGTGACGAGACATCTTGTGATTCTACTGGATTAGACTACCCATCTATACAACTGAAACATAACCTAATCATGTATTGGTTTTAACATTAGTAGCAATAGTAAATAGTAATAAAGGTCTGTTAATAGTGCATTTTATTGGTTTGAGGTTCATCTTGATCGATCAGTTTTATGCAGTATGCTCAAATAAGAGTATTGCATTCGTTAATTGTAGAATTAGTATGTGTATGCCTCTTTCTTTATCAGAAAAAGCCTAAGTTCTGACTTCTGAGGGTGGAAAATGAGCAGTAGAGTAAAACTAGAGTGAAAGTCTAACCAAACACATTAGATCGAGAGATCATTACACTATAACAATTGGTATTTAAACTTGAATCAACAAAAATGTATCCAAATTGTTTAAACCACATTCAATTGGTATCGATCCTAGTGGAAGTCTAACCAAACACATTAGAGAGATCATTACTATAACAATTGGTATTTAAAGTTAAATCATCAAAAATGTATCCAAATTGTTGAAGCCACATTCATTTGGTATCGATAATTAGGTCTTTCAGTAAATTTCTCAAGTATTTTAGTCAAATCATTGTAAAGTTTCAAGATTATGTGATAGAAAAGTTGATAGAAGTTTCAAGTTAGCATATATACCAAATTGACATGTTTTGAATGATGTGTGTTCTATAAAACAATTTTGAAATTTTGAATCAATTAAGGCAAAATTAAGATATAATTTATCATACGGTTCTAATCGCTACAAAAATAGAATCTCATCTCTTGAGCTACAATCTACCACAGTCAACAATAGCTTTAGCTACTCAAATTCAAGTCAATCATTTAGTGTAATGGTTTTGACATTGACATTGACATTGACATTGTGATTGTATATGTTAGGTGGTCAACTGCATTTGTTGTTTATTACTGAACATTAGCACATGCTTTGGTGTGTCCTTTGCTAAGGCTCTAGGGTCTCACAGCCTCACAACCATAGGAAGTGCCGTAGTGGCAATAAGATTCAGCTTTTAGCTATGGCTATGCCTATGGGTGCATTTATACATTGTGGGTGGGTAATCATCCAAGCTCAGCTAGACCACCCAAGAATTAAAAGCCAAAAGGGGTTGTACTCGATTTGCCCATTCCGGGTTTCGTGGGCATTGCTCAATGCTGAGAATTAAGATGGTGGTTACACATTTTTTTTTTTTGCACAGTGAACTTAATAGTTTGATGACCCAATGAACACCTTTATTTATTTTATTTTATTATGGAAAATTAAGTTTTCTTAGTAAGACTATTCATTTCAATGGTATGCTCATGGCTAATTACAGTAAATCTAGTGATATTTCTTGTAGGGTTGATTTCTTGGAACCGAATATCGACAAACTGCTTGTAACAGTCATATAGTGACAACCTGTTTGTACAAATAACTATTTTGTTAAAATGGCCTAAACTAAAAACTTCAATTTCAATTTTTTTTTTTTAAGAGAATTGTCAACTTATTCCATTGATCAGCGAAATTACACATAATGACACATCCCTGTGGGACTGTCAAAAGAGTCACTAGCTAAGTAATTCAACCTTTTTAAAGATCATGATGCCCAGCCAAAACTACCCTAAAGCACCCATGAGAATCAAAGGGGCACAGATGCTACGAACATTCTTGGCGACATATTCTCAGAGAGATCCTATGAACTCCTTCCTCAGAGGAAAGAGAGTCTTTACAACATAAAAATAGTAAAAGATAAATGAAATCCAAGCCCAAAGAAATAGGCCCAAACCCAAACACGAAACCCAAACAGATAGAGGCCCAATAGAATACCAAACCCAGATGGAATTGATGAGGCTACCCAACCACTTGGGCACCCCTTCCAGCAACCGCCAACCACTAGTCCACCTCCCTTCAACGACGCCGGTTGAGAAGATCTGACCCTGCTGCCTGCCACCACCTTCACTGCACCAATCCGCAGCCAACCCCAGTCCAAGAACACCAGACCATCCCTTTTGCAAGAGATCATCATCGCCGCAACCCCAATGCAGGTTGAAGTCGCCATCCTCGGCCGCCATCAACAAAAGTCGAGATCCCACCCCAGGCCACCGCCCGGAGCTCCAGTCCGCAACTCGGTCACCACCGGCCACCAGATCGTCCTGCTCAGTCAGCACCAAGCAATGAGACGCCGGAACCGTCACCGATTTAGGTTGCCCAAGAACACATCCCAACGTCGCTGCCTCGCGCGACCCAAGATCTCCATCGCTGCTGCCAAGGCACCCAACCCCGAACAAAAGAACAAGAAACAAAATTTTGAGACGCCAACAACGAAAAACCCCGTCGCCTTCAATCTCCCGGCGACCAGTGAGAGGGAAAACCCATCTCGTCTGCCCAATTTGCAGAACCGCCGCCAGGAGGCCACGGTCTCCACCTACCTCTCAGAGAGAGTAACCTAAGCATTTTTTCCTAACTATACACTTCAATTTCAAAATTAGTTTTCCTTTTGACTTTTTGAGAAAGCGCCACCCACTACAATGAGCCATTTATTAACCCACGACACTAGACCGCTTCCTCATCGATCCCCACTTCTTCTTCTTCTTCTCGATCTGGTCTTATTTTCAACTCCACTTGTAGCATATCATCTTCTTCTTGTTTAGATCAACATGCCACTGACATCAATCGTCTACTTCTTCAGACATTTAGCTTTGCACGACGGTACCATATCCCCACTATTTTTAGAATTGAAATTGCAGCAATAATTAAGGTGCGACCTCAACGACACTTCACAATTCCAGGAAATCAAAGGCGTTATAATCTGGTGGTCAATTGTCAATATTCCCGCATACACAATCAAAGCATGTGTCCAAACGCGATACCTATCGCCAGACACATGAATTCTTCTAAATAAAAACTCAATTAGATAAAATTTCCAAATAAATAAATAAATAAATAAATCTTGCAAGTCTAAACTGAAACTCTGAAAGTGCAGCACAGTAGCAGCAGTACAGTGAACTCTACCAGACCAATAGTGAAGCGAGTCAGTGACCACAGTATTGGATCAAACACCATGACGTCACCTCTTCTCAATCCCACGGCTCACAGCCCAAACTCCTCTTCACCTATAAAATAAACCGAGCCACACACGATCACTGCCCCTTCCTTCCAAAAATCTTCAACCAATAGCTAATAAGGCGCGTTAATAAGACATGTGTTAAGAATGTGTGGAAGCACATCACTTTGGGAAGGCGGGCCCCACCTCCTCCCCCCGACCGAGATGATCATTATTAGTCTTCGTAATCCAAAGTACTAATGACCTATCCTGTCTTTGTAAAATTTGACATTCCCAGGGGTAAAAAGTATAAAAAATAAAAAATAAAAAAAAGGCAAAGGAGGAAGAAAAGTAAAAGCCTCACCCCCTCCCTTTTTCTCCTTATTGGGCATCTTCTTCTTATTCCAATAGATTACTACATTACCAGTATTTCAGGTCTGTCTTAATGACCAAATAATTAATTTTTATTTACAAAGTTGTTGTCTTTTTTTACTTAATTTTGCGGGGGCCCCTGTGTTTTTCTTTACCTTCTCTTACACAACATCAGTTTCTTCGATTTGTTGATCTGCTCCTCACACCTGTTGGCCTCGATCTTTCTCTTAAATGGCCACCGGAGATCCTAGAGAGAGAGAGAGAGAGCGGGGGGCAGTTTGAATTGGAATTCTGAAGATGGGTTTTCTGTGAGTGGAGGAAAGTTTCAACCTTTGTTTGTGTTTCTGTATGAGAGAGAGAGAGAGGGATTTTAATAATTGTAAGTGTTTGTGGGGCTTTTGTTGGTGTTGTTGGGTGGGTTTGAATTTTGGGTTTGGAGTTTGATATGGGTGGGTGCTTTCCTTGCTTTGGATCATCCAACAAGGAGGGTAGTGGTGGTGCTGGTGTGAAGGAAGTTAGCAAGAAGGAATCAGTTAAAGAAGGCTCAGCTACTCAGTCTCACCATGTTACCAGAGCTGGCTCAGGTGAAATGAAATTCTTGTCTTTCCAATTTTGAGAATTGTTTCTGGGTTTTTCTTGTTTGAATTAGTCTGTTATGGTTGTGCTGAATTGTCTGGTTTTTTGGTGTGTGTTGATGATGGGTTGTTGGTGCAATTTTGTGTTACTTTGATCTGATGCATCTGTGATTGTTTTGGTTGGTTTGCAATCCGAGTCTTCGTGCTTTCCCTGTTGGAGTATTTCCTTGTTGGTCTTGTTTGAATTGTGAATTGATGGAGTTGCAATGGATAGTTCTGGAGATCTGCAATCAGTTCCTAAAGCTTCAAGAGTCTTGCTTTCTTTTGATGGCCTGTTCAGTTCATCGTTTAATTGCCAAATGTGATAGATGGAGAATCTAATATGTGAACTGCAAGTGAAAGCTTGAATTGATTTCTTTTCAGCTCTTGTGCTCCACTGTGTATTAGTTCAAAATTCAAATGCTTTAGTTCAAAGGCTTAAGCTTTTAATTGGCATGTTCACTGTAGTGGTATTATTGCTGGTTCTCACTGTAGCACCAACTTGCTTGAACTTCAATTCTAGTTATTTGATTCTATATTTACACCAACGGAATATACAAGATACTACAGCCATTACTATTTACTTTTTACTTGTCCGTTGAGATACTAAATATTTTCTGTAACGCTGCTAAGATGTTTACCATGGCTCTCAGGTATTATAGTTGCATTGTTAACTAAAATGCCTGTATAACTTCCTTGTGCCCCCTGTTTTGCATCTAATTCGATCATTTTTGCAGATAAATCAAAATCTCGGAATGGTTCTGATCCTAAAAAGGAACCACCTATTCCAAAAGATGTACCTACAGCACACATTGCTGCACAAACATTTACTTTCCGGGAGCTTGCAGCTGCAACAAAGAATTTTAAGCCCGAGTGTTTATTGGGTGAAGGTGGTTTTGGACGTGTCTACAAAGGTCGCTTGGAGAGCACAGGGCAGGTAGGTTGATTAGGCTGAGATAAGATGGAGAAGCATATGTATCACATCAATGGCCCAGTCTCATCTTGTCCATGATGGTGTCTTTGCTTTGGCATTATTTGTTCCAGGTAGTTGCAGTGAAACAACTTGACAGGAATGGACTGCAAGGAAATCGAGAATTTTTGGTGGAGGTTCTTATGCTTAGCCTTCTGCACCATCCAAACCTTGTCAATTTGATTGGCTACTGTGCTGATGGGGATCAACGCCTTCTTGTTTATGAGTTTATGCCTTTGGGATCCTTGGAGGATCATTTACACGGTCAGCTTGAATTTCTTTCATTTCCATTATAAGAGGCACTCGTACTTTATTTAGTGTAGAAGCCACCTTATGCAATGTACAATAGAATCACATTGTCTGGATAATGTGTTATTTTCCTGTGGAAGTGTCTACAATTTTTGTTTCCTTAAAGTGAAGTTAGGATTCGCAATAAGATTTTGGGGGATTTGTTATAGCAACATCTCTTAGACGAAGAATGTATTGCTGAGGGTTTTATCTAAAGAGAAGTGCAAAGCTCAGTCTTCTTTCTATTGAAATATCTGCGGCACGTATACTCTCTGTGTGTGTGTGTGTGTGTGATTACTTAAGAATATGAGATGTTTTTGCAAACTGTGAATTCGAGTTATTTTAGGAAATTTGCAGTGTAAAATACTAAAATAGTATTAACTTTACATAACTGATGTATATTGTGTTAGTTATAAAAAGTTAAAGGGCACTATTATTTAGTAGTTCTTAACATGGTTATCTACTTATCTTTGCCTGAAAGCTCTAAGGTATATACTGTCATGTAGTTATATATACTGAGTTAGTGTCAGTAGATTACTGAAGTAGATGGGAATGCTGATGTTGGTTCATACACTAAATTATATAGAATTAATGTCTTTTAGCTTCCACCAAGCTGCAAGACTAATCATGGAAAAATGCATTATTGAGTTGATAGAGTGTGCCAACCGTTCCTTAATCCAATATATTCCTAGTTTTGGTTTTGGTGCACTCAACTGCTATTTGTTATCCTGATCAACATACTTTGGGCTTTAATACTGTGTTAGGTTTAATGTTAACATTCGGTGTCTCTTCCCTACTGTATTATGCTTCTCATATCCTCCCAGGACCCATAACTGTGGGAGGATACAATGCCTTAATATTGTAATTTTAAGAAACCTAGTCACTTGGCAACTATTTGGCCTATGACTTTTCATATGGTTCACTTCATTGGTGGGACATTGTGTGTGTCTTTTGTAGTTCTAAGTGTGGTATTAGTAGTCTAAGTTTCTGTTTGTATCTTTCAACTGTTTGTGTCTAAGTTGGGGATGCTAGTAGCCTAAGAAAGACAACTCTCCAATGTACATGGAGGCAATGGTCCTAATAGACTGCACTGAAATTTTCATGGTGTAAGAACATAAGCTTTATGGGGGAGGCTGACATGGCAGTAATGATGGTTATTTAGATTGAACTTTTGAACTAGCTATCACTTTGTCATAGAAGAGAAGGGCAACCTTTGCTGTGTATTTTCTGGCTGATACCAGATATGTTTTATTTTGCAATTTGTTTATACTTGATGATATTGACAAAATTAGCAAAGAAAAAATGAGGATGGGTGAATGAAAGAAAGATAGATGTATAGAGTTTTATCCTTTTCCAATAAGTAGAAAATGCTACTGTCAGAGTTGATTTGGGGGGGGGAAGGAATTTGTCTAAATTGATCTCTATGTGGCAAAAAGGGTTCAGTCAACCTTAAGTTGTTTATATATTGAGGCTCTACCTTCAAATTATTCATCTCCAAACATGTGAACTGCTCTCCTGGTAAAGTCTTGTGAGGCTCAATTTTCCCAATCTGTGTTTAAGTTTTACCAAGGATCTCTAGGGTATCTTTCTAAGCAGTAAAACCTGAACAACCAGTAGCGCTCTGCGAAAGAATTGATATACTAACTGGAGAGTTTTAAATAACAGAATGACTTGTTTAAAAATTACTGGCCTTTTCTGCTATATTGTGATTCTCTTGGCTTTATATAGTATTTCAAAGATAGAATACAAGTCAATGATCACATTGAGGAATGCATATAGATGAAGAGCATCATCAATGAGTATGTCAAGCCTTGGTTGCATTGCAAGATCAACTATTGGATCACGTCTTGCACATACTGCTAGGATTTTCAAAGTAGAAGGAAACTTTTGTTCTCACTGTCATAGACTGAATACTGCAGATATTGAGTCATAATTACTTAGATTCTAAATATGGAGATGCCTACATTTTGCTTCAGGTTTGGAGTTTTGAGCTCTTAAGATACCTACTTTTTTTTACTTGTGAGGATCACGTATATTTTTCTTCAATATGCGCTTTCATAGATATAGCGGATGCCATGATGGTTGTGTCAATCTAAATCACAACTACTTTATTCTTGGTACTGAGAAGCTTTAGTAAATATTTTCTTAATCATATCACCAAGGAGTGAATGATGCATCATTCTCTAAGTCATTAGTTTGTCATTCCTGTTACTTCACTATCTGAGTTCTGAATATTCTTAAGATGCCTAGTATTTTGTTGCAGTATATTGTCTTCTTTTTCTTCAGCAACTTATTCCCACTCAAGTACAAGTCAAGATTGGTTATGGATGCGTAAAATTTCTTTAAGCTTTTCTTATTCGATGTTTTCAGATATTCCAACAGAAAAGGAACCCCTCGACTGGAATACAAGAATGAAGATTGCAGCTGGTGCAGCTAAGGGGTTAGAATATTTGCATGATAAAGCAAACCCGCCCGTTATATACAGAGACTTGAAATCCTCCAACATACTTCTTGATGAAGACTTTCACCCAAAATTGTCTGATTTTGGGCTTGCAAAGCTAGGTCCAGTTGGTGACAAAACACATGTCTCCACGCGTGTGATGGGGACATATGGCTACTGTGCTCCAGAATATGCTATGACAGGCCAGCTCACTCTGAAATCCGATGTGTACAGTTTCGGAGTTGTCTTTCTCGAACTTATAACAGGACGAAAAGCTATTGATAACACCCGTGGTCCTGGAGAGCATAATCTTGTTGCATGGGTAAGCATTTGTTCTTGCCAACTTAACAATTCTTCAGTGTTATAAAATATTTCTCTAATTAAGAGAAGCTTTTCTTCACAATTTTTTTGTTCTCTTTTCATTTTGTGGGCTATTTGGTCTGCAGGCACGACCACTTTTTAAAGATCGTAGGAAGTTCCCAAAAATGGCTGATCCACTACTACAGGGCCGTTATCCAATGCGGGGGCTTTACCAAGCTCTTGCTGTTGCAGCCATGTGCTTGCAGGAGCAAGCAGCTACAAGGCCTTTAATAGGAGATGTAGTGACTGCTCTTACATACTTGGCTTCTCAAACCTATGATCCAAATGCAGCTAGTGGTCACAGTAACAGAGTTGGTCCATCTACTCCTAGGCACAAGGATGATCGAAGGAACATGGGAGATGGGCTGGATAGCCCAGATGAGCCTGGAAGAGGTGGACGGCATGGTAGCCATTCATACAGAAACTCACCTGATTTCAGAAGGAAAGATCCCAATAGGGACTTGGGTGCTGGTGTAGAATTAGGAAGGATTGAAACCGGTAACGGCTCTGGAAGGAAATGGGGTCTAGATGGGTTAGAGCAACAAGATTCTCAGAGGGACAGCCCTGTAAGTGCTGGGAGAGCAAGGGAAACTCCGCGAAATCGTGATCTAGATAGAGAACGTGCGGTGGCTGAGGCGAAGGTTTGGGGCGAAAACTGGAGAGAAAAGAAAAGAGCAAATGTGATGGGTGGTAGCTTTGATGGTACAAATGAGTAAATGCAGTAACATGCCAAGAAAAATTTCTTATCTTCTGAGGAAAGCAGTGTTGTAAAGTTCTGAAGGTCATTGTGATGAAAGAGGAGAAATTGCAAGGGTGCACATCATTTTCTACAGTCTTGGTTTGCATCTACCAAGGAAATAAGTGATCTTTCATCCTCCAACTTTGGCTGTTGTTTGCTTGTCATATGTCATTCTTGTAGTCGAGTATGGAAAGTGAATGCTTGGGAATTGTGGTTAAAAGGAAAAGCAGAAGGAGAAAGGTATTGGAGGATGGGAAGGGATAGTGTCATGATTTGGGGGCATTTACAGGTCGCCCCCTTCCCCAGAAAAATGGTTATGCAACATTGTTCATCTTTGTATTTAGGTTCTGATGCTCATATTACAATGGGGAGTCAGAACCATGTGTAATTTTTGCCCCCATATGTTAGTCTGTAAGTGGGGAAATTAGTGGGTTTGGTTTTGGATGTTGTTTCATCTTGTATTCATACAATCTCATGTATGGATTCCTGAGTCATGTTTCGGCCTATACAGAAATGTTTCATCCATTTGTTCTCTGTGTACATTTCTCTTCTTAATCCTTATCAAGTTATTCTACTAGTATTCTTATGTCATCATTATTCAAGTGTGTACATTTGTCTTCTTAATCCATTCCTTATCAAGTTATGTTACTAGTGCTCCTCTGTCATCATTATTCAAGACTTGAAGTTACCAAAGAAACAATAAAGAAGTTGCAATTGCAGCATGTTGGTTTTCATGGTTAAACTGTGTTATTCATTCCTTTTTGTTTTCGGAGGAAAAGCCATTTGCAACCAAAGTTTCTGGGATGGGAGCCGCTTATAACCAAAGCTTTAAAGAAGGGACTCAAAGCAGTTGCCCAAAGGGTAACAATCTTGCAGTAATGACTTGTTCATAAGCTCAATCCTTTGCACCTGCAAGTACTTACATTGTTGAAGCATTCAGGACGACGTCAGCTTGGTGGAAACCCTCAAGGATGCATAAGAAGACTGTCACTGGGATAGTCCGACCTGTGGATCTGACAAGCTCCTGCTCTTCCATTCTGAGGTTTCACATTGATGAGTAGTTAGTGATGTTGGCTGGTCCTGAAAGTGGTTCAATTGGCACGGAAATGTGATGCATTTACCAATTCCTTTGATTCAGCTGCATCACTCAAAGACCACATAAATGGGGTGGTACCACCTAGCGGCCAGAGCAGGGGTGCCTTACTCCAGTTCTACAGACAAGTCCTTAAAGGTATCAGCTTTCATTACTAGGACTCAGAGATGGGCATACTCAACTTGTTAGGTCCCTTCTATGCTAGGATCAATTTCTTTTTTCATGTTCCTTGGACCAACATTGCAATTTTGGTTCCTGCTGCAGCTACGGATCTAAGTGGCAACAAGAACTTGGAAGCCACATATACTCACAGTGAAGAACATGTTTGCTTGGACACTCTGGGACTAGTGGAAGGCGACGCATTGATGATTTGTTCATTTATGATGACACTCTCCGCCTCTATGCATGATCTGCCATCTTTTTTCCGGAAGGTGCAGGATTTTATCGAAGGGGGATGCACAAGCAATCTAGGCAGGCCCTCATGGCTTGTTTTTCAGGACATGAAACTGATCTGGTAGTATGGAAGTTCATGAAATTACCAAACAGCTCGAGCCTAGAGGACAATGTACTGTAATTTTTCTTTCTTACTTTTATGAAATGTACAAATTAATTGACAATATTCAAGACCTTGTTACATTTTTGTACTTTATGAACTATGAACTTGAGCTGCTGTCGATAACAAATGGTCACTTTGTAATAAACTGGAAAACGGAATTCCATTGCATAAATTTAAGCACTAAAACATTCTCTTCTCAAATCATCAAAACTAAAAGTAAAAAATAACCTTCTGATTTCAATTTTGAATAATTCTTTCTGCCAGACAGTTCTAACAGCACAAAGTGAGAATGAGAAGACTAAGAAACAGACTCATCTTTATTAGTTCCTTTGACAACCCCTTTCTCATTATTACATGATGACTTTGTTCTGGGTGAGGTTTAGGACCACAATTTCTTCCACTGTGCTGAAATTTATAGGTCTAAAACAAATTTACAAGAAAACAAAAGTGTATTTTCATTAAAGTACTTCACCATCCGAAATCTTCTGCTTGGAGCCACATTGGCCATGGAATGCTCCATGATCATCCCTGGTGCAGCTAAGCTCTTCAACTCGAACTTCAAAAGCTCTGCATGTCATATTTCACATATGATGTTGCAGTAGTTGTATTAAACCCTTGATTTTGTCTGAGATCTTTAATTGTCTTACTCACAGTTTTTTTCCCTTGACTGTTTTGGAGTATTGTTACCGACTGAAAGATTGAATTAAAACAAATTAGCAAAGAGAAGGCAATACATTTGTTATACATCAGAAAAGATGATTACACTAATAGGCCTATTAACAATTTTAAGGTTGTAGGCTGGTAGCTTCAACTAGTTTTGCTAGTTTTTACTTTATAGTGGTCTAGGAAACTGAACCCATTACTCAATGTAATGACTCGTATCATTAATTATTCCCTTAATTGATGAAGAAACAAGTAGACTACAAGTAGCTCAGTATTACCAATTCAATAGACTGTAGGCAGTAGCTTCTGTTCTAGGAAACCAGAATAAAGCTGCCCACATCTTTGAATCTCAGCCTGATCATTGTCCAAGATAGGCAAAAGAAAGTCTTTTTCCTCCAAGATAAACTTGATCAGATATACCTTATGTTGCTGCTTTGCATTATCAATGCCTCTGGAGAATGAGAATTTCAAATTCCAAGATGTGGAAATTGGTAATGCCTCTATCGAATTCATAGTGATATTTCACTCTACCAAAAGTCACTGAACGACACTAGACATCCCCAACAAAGTACTGAAACTTTAAATTGAGACTGCAGTAGAATAGGGAGACACATAAATCGATATAACTACTAAACCATAGTTTTATGATTGAGAACTTCAGGCTATTTCAAGAATCAGTTGCATAAAGGAAAGATTATCTGAAATTTTTTTTTTCTAAATCCAAAGTCAAACTAAAAATTAAGGAATACACAGTACAAATACATATAAGAAAAAGATAGTATGCCAGGTTTAAGAGATTCTAAGATCCATTGTAAGATCCATTCATCACACATTCACACAACTAGTGTGCCAGGTTCTCATACCAGTCATACGCATCTCGGCGCACATAATGGGGGACCAATGCAGTCACTGAATTATTATTCAAATGCTGCCAGGTTCTCATACCAGAACTTTGTATCACAAGTTAAACTAGGTAGTCATGTAAATACTGAAAATGAACAGAATCAAGGGTAATTGCAAGGTGAGAAATTGGCCAATGATTCACAAGAGCAGTGAATCTCATGAACTGAATAAGGACAACGAGATGACTGGGGAACTAAGACTTGAATGAAGTTTAGTTATAATAAATTTTAGTCAAGTAGGGTGGAAATATGACTTCAATGTGAGGAGATTAACATGGAAATAAGATTTTTATTTGGTCAGAAACGTGGTCATTGAAGAAATAGCAAATATTATTGTATTTTATTGTACATACCATTCAACTGGATCAAAACCAGTACAAACCTCACTAACCGTTCAATCCAAAATCCACAGAAATCGAAATTGAGAACTGCAGAAAAGTATATTTTCCGTATCCAATGGCGAAGACCATGAGTAGCCAATCTGCAATATTGAATTAGAATGATTAATGGGATCTACAGCATATATATTGCAGACAGTGAATGATATGATGCGCCAAGTACATTAGCTGATCACAATCGGTTTTTCGTTAGTTTAACTTTGTGATTACCAACTGAAGAACATTACATGAATGCAATCGGTACACTAGCCGGCAATAGCAGATAACAAAGTGATGGGTAATTCGATGGCTTAGATGAGTGGCATGATCATGAAGTAGCACACTGGCAATAGCAACTTTGTGATTACCAACTGAAGAACATTACATGAATGCAATGTTATACAAAATTCTGTACACTGGCAATAGCAGATAACAAAGTTTGAGATGTTTAATTCGATGGCTTAGATGAGTGGCATGATCATGAAGTAGCGCATTCTAGTGACACTGCTGAGTTATACCTGATCGTTAATACAGAAAATCTAAAGAAAGTATGATTAATATTAATGTCATCTACATTCGTTATTTCCAAATAGAAGTACTATCCTACAGTAATTGCAGATTTCAAGTGAAGTGAGAGCTTCAAATCTCATAGTATATATGGAAAAACAGTAGATATTTTTTTCAAATAGGAGATGAATAAAGGGACAAGCTAAATATGCTCCATGGTGTCCAGTTAACAAAAATTTGGATCTTGGCACGAAGAGAACTTGTCATGACACAATTTTCTCAAGACTTACCGGTGCATCAAACCACGCAATGAAGCAAAATTCTGCACAAGACACCAGATTTCTCAAGCAAACAAATCCTATTCTTTCTGGTATTCGATCACATAAAGTCAATAAGTCCACAAAGACCACGACATCTGACAGAGCAGAGTAAGGACAATAATCCGGGGTAACAATCTAAGGGTATGAAGACACAAGACAGTTCAAACAAGAAACAAAAGTACCTTACTATTATCAGAAAACGAAGATTCTTTTTTAGAATAAATACTAGTAAGGTACTAATGTTGAATTAACCTTGAAGGAAATAAGCTTGGAGGAAATAACCTTGCAACAGTAAGTTACTCTCATGGTGGAGACTGGAAAGTCACCTGAATTATAACCTTGCAACGTTGGCATCTGAAATAAGCTTTGCAGTAGAATTTTTGCCTTGATAAGATTTGAAACAAGAAGATAAGAATGACTGGCTTCATAATATAATATAAGATATATATACTTTACACAATGTTATCAATGTGTCATAAAAATATTCAGAAACGTCTGGTTTCTCTTATCTTCAGTTGCAGTTTCTTCAGATAAGGAATACATATTTACCAATATGCCTTAACAACTAAAAGAGTACAGAGAATTGGTTCATGAAATTCCTTCCATTATATTATTACTCTCATCATAACTAGTTTGCCTTTTAAGCCTCTGAATTCTTCAGAATTTGATCCTTCTAAGTAATTGTCGGAAATAGGATTCTGCCCATGATCATCTCCTCGGCAGAAGTGTTCTACCGATTTTCTTTAGGGCAAACACGGTCATTGAGGTTTGAGGTCTTGTTCAATATTATCCTTTGGTGGTTTCAACATGTCTAATAAAAGTCACCCTTGTGGTTTGTAAAATGACCATTTTTTTTTTTTTTTTTGAAATGGAAGTTTTTTTTTTTTTGAGGAAAAGAGATAACTTCATTCATTTATCCATGGCCAGAAGGCACGTACATCAAATGCTGTCTTACACCAAAATCATAAATGGTATAAGCTATCGAGCAAAGGACAAGTGACCCTCACTGCTAACACATTCGCACATTTATAAGCCTAATCAGATGAACACAAGTCCAAACTATCTAAATCCTTGTAATAGCAACCCTAGCCGCCTAGAGACCTCAATTGGTGTACAGCTAGTGAAGCAAACTTAAACAGCAGGAGACCATATTCAGATGCTAGGCCGAGAGACACTAAATAGTGTAATCGAACCAAACATCATGCACAAAGTCTCCAGGGTTCCAAATCCAGGCCCATAGAGAAATCTGACCCAACAGAACAGTGATGTGGACCCTAAAGCAGCCCAACATTCTGAAGACCAAATCGGATATGGGCACCCAGCGCTGGGCACCCAGAGACGGCCATCGTCCTTCAGTCGCCGACAGCTCCCTCTGCACCCACTCAAGCCACCTACGGACACGCCGGCAACCTCCCTGGATTGAGGATCCGATCAGCCAAGCCATCAACTCCGGGGCCAATACCAACGCCTGCGCCGCCAGAAATCCCATCCACCACAGCGAGACCCAAACACCTCTCTGCACCACCGCCGCAAACTGCCCGGTACCGCCATCAAAGATCCGCCAATCACTATAAGAAAGAACGTGCCATCCGAGCCCAAACCCGGATCTCCTCCCCTGATCACTGCAGCATCCCTGCTGGGGGCGCAGTCTAAACTTGAGGCAACCAACGAGCGCTGCCAAGTACAGTGCAGCCCGAGATTCCTCAAAACGAGAAGTGGAGCGATCTGGTGGAGGGGACGGGATCCTCCCTGGAAGTCGCCGAAAGGAAGCGGCGCTAGGTTTTCGAGAGAAAAAACTCTCGACTCTCATATGTACCTAATACAAGAAGAACCTACTTTTGAAATGGAAGTTGAATTCATTATATCAACAACAAATAAGCTGAAGTCTACCAAAACTTACATAAGAAATCCGGCAAGAAAATCCGGAGTAACCTACCTAAGCTAAAGCAAACCTTTAAAGATCACTGGGTCGCTCACATTTAAGCAAGCCTATACAAGAATGAAAAAACCTCGCCTCCTACGGAAAGAAATCATTCAACTAGCCCTCACTTGCCAATCACGCAATTGTGGTACAAGCAAGATACTAGAAACGTCATAGAAGACTCATAGAAGTTAATCCAACCTCACACAGGCTCAAACCCTAATACATTAGGGCCCCAATTGCCTTGACCTGAGCCCGAGCCCGTAGACCCAAGCCCAAGTCCAGTCTTGTCTAGCAGAAAGAAAATCAAACAGGCCCATCAGCCCAAGAATGAGCCCAGGCCCAATCCCAAGCCAACAGAAGAGAATCCTCATGTTGCTCCTTCACCTCTGCCGCCGTCATACTCCCCGGCGGCAAGGCCTTCAACCACAGCTCTGGTGGCCGGCCATTCCAGCAGTGCGACAACATCAGGACCTGTTGCCTTTCTGCTACTCGGTCAACAATCCTCCGAATCAAGAGAGATGAGCCTGCACTGAGAGCCGGCCGGAAAGGTTTCTAAACAACCAGATCTCACTACCGCGCACCTACAGATCGGGAGAAACCGACCTCAAGCTACTGCAAGCTGTCGATCGATCAAGCACCAGGAAGAAGCAATCTCTGCCTCCCCGACCCACTACAATCTGCTTCCTCGATACCGGACGCCGAGACGCACCACACTGCCCAGCCGAAGCCGATCTAGTTTGCCCTCAAATCGGAGACGATTCAATCTTCAGGCACCACCAATCCCTTTGAAGCACGATGCCCAAAGTTCCCCAGCCACGACGAGGCACCTCGCCGGTCTAAACGACCAACGGCAACCGGAAGTTTTCCTCTGCTGCCGCCACACACTGCTCAAAACCCTAGGGTTCTGCTAGAGTTCTTCAAATTTTAATACTCCTACTTGTAAAATGACCATTGTTATCACTGATCACTATAAGTTACTAGCATTTCTCCACACATGCTCTGCATGTGCAAGTATTTATTTTTTATTTTTCAGAAAATAAAAAAGGAATGATTATTGTAGACAAGGGTGATTCTAGTTAGACCTCTCAATTTGCTATTTAGACCTCCTATAATTTTTGTAAAATTTTAATTCCTATTTTACCCACCCACAAAATGAGAAGAGAAGAAAGATCTGATTGTTGCAGCACAGTTGTACTCGTGTTCCCATCCCTATAGATGATCTTCCTTTCCAGTTCAATTTACTCGGCTATTTGATCTTTCCCAGCGATGAGATCGACTTGAAATAAGATTAGAATCGATATTTGGCATTGTACCCAAGCACCCAATTAAACCTCCCTTCTTAGCAGCAAAACGAGAAACGAAGTCATCAAAATCAAAATGACTCGGACCCAGAAAACACAAAGCTCAACAAGACCCAATTCATCATGCTTTTCTCCGAGTATAGTTCTTTTCAATCTATATAAACATGGAGTTGGCAAGCCATCAATTTGAATCTCAACCCAACTACATACTTGCACTGTTGAGTCCCAATTCAATCTCAGAATCAAGAACTAGCAATCAATGATTATGGTTACTCCGTTTTATCTTTGGACAGTGCTGCCTTTCATGGATATTCCCTGCTTTTTGTTTTATTGAGTTATCTAGTGGCAAATTAAGTTATTAAGTGTATAGCCCTTCTCCGTTAGTGGTATTAATTTAACAGATGATATGCTTTTGATGTTAAGTTTGAGATAAATGCTAGATTTTTTTGCAGCATAACACTAAGGACAGCTCAGTGAAGCTTGCTTATGAAGCTCAACCACGCCCTAAAGCAATAGGTTCTCTAGCTGGGGAAACCATTGTAAAAGTCGCTTGTGGAACAAACCATACAGGCATCATATATGATGCCTGCCCTATTGCTCTGTTTGCTCCTCTGTGATTGTGTTATTTTGTGTTCCTCGTTTAATTATTTAGTTTCTTTGTTAATACAGTGGCAGTGGATGAAAAGGGCTATGTATATACGTAAGTGTTTCTATACGGCATGATCTTTTACTCCAAATTTGAAGCATTTCAACACATTAATGTATCCTGCGCTTATACAAAACCTCTATGTTCCAGTTCAATAATGCGGCAAGGGGAAGTACTTTTCGACCATAATATGACAGTTAAACTCTTTCACAGACCAGTATAGGTCTTGGTTGCAGCATTAGTAGTTTCTTGCTCTTCTTCTTTGGCACTGTTAGAGTCTTGGTTGAGGCATTGATTGAAACATATTGCACTATGGTTGATTGTTCATGCCCAGTTTATTTTATTGGCTTGAACACTGATTTATGATTGTAATGCATATTTACTCTATTGAGGAGAACACAAATAAAAGAATCATTTTAAAAAAAAATTTGTAGAAGGGGTAAAGTAGGAAATAAATTTTTACAAAAATTTGATGAGGTCTAAATAGCAAATTGGGAGGTCTGAATAAAACCACCCTTGTAGACAAAAGATAGTGGGAGAGAAAAGTGGGTTGTAAGTTTTTTTTTTGTTTTTTTTGTAAATAAAAGTATATTTTGTGAATGTCATAAATGTCCTTGTGATTTATGCTTAGTTTGGGATTGCTGTGCTGTGAGAAGAAGCACTTCCGAACTTGCTGTGAGATGAAGCACTTCCTAACTTGCTGTAAAAAAAGCAGCTGAGGTGTTTGACAAACTGTTTTTTAAAGTGCTGTGAGAATGAAAAGCAATTTCTAGGTGTTTGGTAAGTTGTAAGGTAATATGCTACTAAAATACATAATTTTGTTTTTTGATTATGTAACCATACCAAATAAAAAAAAAAATCTCAGGTGTTATCGTTGTACCCTTGCTTGGACCGAATAAAAAAGTTAATTTAAACCCTTTAATATGCATATTATGTTTTACTATTACACAAAATAAGCCTAGAATATTTGGGTATCCCTTTTCTTCTAATGTATGGCACTTGATCACATGGAAATATCAAAACTTGAACATGAACACCATCGATAGCGCCAATGCAATTCTACAAATTAGTGAAAAGTACTGTTATAACAATAAATTTATCAAGGTTGTTCCACTTGATACTCTGCCTGGTAAAGGAAAGTGCATCTTATAGTTTGACGCATACATGAGAAATGTTCATTCAACAGGACTATTAGGCAAATCAGTTGTAATGCAAATTCTTCACATCCCAAGGGAAGAAGGGAAGAAGTGAAAGCTTTGATACATTGATAAGTTGATAATTCGAGATCTCACAATTGCAAGTAATACAATCAGAGAGTCATATACGAAAATCTAAAATCTCAATGATACATTGATAAGGTGAAATTTTACGATGTCGGTAATTATTAAGGTCCTCGGGAATAATTATCGAGATTTTTTCATAAGGTGAAATCCTTGATTTAATATTGTGACAATAAAATACACGACACGACGAGTTCGGGCAATTTTTCAGACACCCGAACTATTTATTATGAATTTCTAAAGTTTAGGAATTATGGAAATTCATTTTAGATAAAAAGAAAATGTCTTGATGCAATCTGAACCGTTGAAATTAGCACCGCTTGATCTGAGCTGTTGAAAATCATTCAAAGGAGACTAACGCCCAAATTGTATCTGACGACCCAGAACTCTCAAGAAGGTTTTGGAATGCTCGACCCGTTCTGGCAACCTGGCGACCGGCGACCGGCGACGATGACCCGACCCGAACTCCCTCGTCTGGCGACTTCACGGTGGCGCACCAGTCACATTCGATGAGTCTTGTTGTCATGGTTCCACCTGTGGTCATGGATCGTTCATGCATGGAGCGAGGAGAGATAATCGAAGCCGGAAAGCTTCGAGTCTTCCGGCGGTTCCGACGCGTTTTCCCGCGATCATCGGTGATGCAAGAGGTATGGAAATGGGTCCTCTCGTTGTGCTCTACGTCTTGATAAAATTAGTCTCTGTTTTCGATTGAGTTTTGAACGAATGTTGTTTTTGGGAGGTTTCAGATACCACTGCTGTTACGATTTCCGGCAGTAGTTTTGGAGTCTCTTGCCTCTTCTCCGACGTTCTAGAACACAGTTGCACCTGGTCAAGCTTAATCCATTGAATGGATGGACCGATTTGAAAGAATTGGAATGGGTGAAGTTGAGGAGATGATGAAAAACGAGGAAATTTCCTCGGGTTACCGTGTTCTTGGTCGGAGAATTGCTAAGGGGAGAGAAGAATCGGTGAGACAGTCACAGAGAGAAGGAAAGGATGTTGGCGAAGGAAGAGTGCATTGAGTTTGACAAAACAGAAGGAACGTTGGTGTAAAACTCATAAAAGCAGGACAATTTTGGGAGTTCATTAAATTTCATTACGTCTCCACGTTCTAGGGTTGATTCCCGCAGTTCGCAGAAGCAGAAATGCAGAATTCCAAATCTCCTCAAAGTAGCTTCTCTATTTCCGCTGTTTTGAGAATCACTTCCGACCAAAAGCAGTCTTTGGAAGGTTTACCAAAGAGCTCAAAAAATTTCAGAAGTGCTTTTGGGTTCAAAAGCAATTCTAAAAGCATTCCCAAACTAAGCCTTAATTAGTTCTCAAAGTTTTTTAACCTTTTAGGGTTAATTCTGTCAAAATTCTTGATTTCGGCTAACAAACCCTCTTCAATTAATAATAGCATAAATAGATAATCCACTTGCCTCTTCACACACGCTCATGTGTGTGTAAATTTGCTTCTTCTTTTTTTAGTTGGATAATTTGTTTTCTATTGATTTAAAAAGAGAAAATTAAAAACAAAACAAAAAACTGCAATTATACTTGGGTTTCGAGCACTTTGATTTTTCTATTTATTATTTTTTTGTTATTATTGAAATATCAGAAACTGAGCAAGGAAATTATACTCCCCTTGGATCTAGATCCCATAGTGGAAATAATTATTTTTACTTTAAGATGTTTTATTTTCTACTATTAGATTTAGATCTAACGATTAATCAACATAGTTTCTTTGTTTAATTACGGAGTAGGTGAACACAATTAATTGTTGAAAAGACAGAAAACAACTGCACCAACTTCTTCAATTTTCTCCTCAAAAAAAAAAAAAAAAAAAAAAAAAAAAAAAAAACTTCTTCAATTTTTTTATACTTATATGCTGGGTCTTTCTAAATGTATCTAGCATGAAGCAATTATAATGAAAAGTGAAATTTAAGTCATCTTTAAAAGTGACAAGAAAACTTCTACGTTTTTCCTCCCGCCATTTATTAATAACATGTGTCTCGCATA
Source organism: Rosa lucieae (assembly GCA_024704745.1). Lineage (NCBI taxonomy): Eukaryota > Viridiplantae > Streptophyta > Magnoliopsida > Rosales > Rosaceae > Rosa > Rosa lucieae. The sequence goes on from CM045495.1 coordinate 44,130,728, forward strand.
GATATGAGGCTGGTGATTATAATTAATAGGGTAAAACTTATAAATAGTTCCAATCATTTTTACCTTTATGGTTTCAAAAAAAAAAAAAAAAAAGGAAATATCGAGGATAATTATTGTTCGACTTTCCCCATTAATCTCTACAAGTACAACATTCCAAAAATTCTGTACAATTTTCTTATTATGAGTTTCAAATTCAATGCTAAAGGAAAATTATTGATCACACTTAAGAACACTTAGAGCGTGCATCCTCTCTAAACAAATTTCACTTGCTTCACCTATAACTATCTACACCATAACATACATCACTAGTAGTACTATATGTTCATGTACTTATAACAAGGGAGAATGAGGACAACGCATTAGCCACATCTCCATATCTCTGAAGTCCGCATCACCCCTCTTCACATATAACAGATGCAATATAACTCCTTCACACACCTCACCAAGAGAAATGATGTCCTCAATCTCAACTCATATTGAAACACAAAAAAGAAGATAGTTAAATATAAAAGAAACGAGTACTAAGTTATTTATTTAAGTGAACTAATAGTTTAAAAGTAACCTCAACTTAGCCCGTAGTATATACCCTCATGAAAAATGGAAAAGCAATTGTCGAACTCGACAACACAAAAATTTTCTTTAACAGAGCGGGCGGTCTTGGTATCCCTCATTTTGGATCCAAGTCGCTGATTTGACTGTAAAACTCCATTAGATTTGGGGAGGCCCCCGAATGAATATTGATCCTCTGAAGGCTCCAAAGGGAGTGGAATAGTAAGTCAAAAGGACATGTACTTTCTAAATTATGTCGTGCATTGCTTAAACATTCCATTGTTGTCTTAGAAACATCATTAACAGTAGGAAACGTCATTGCATTCACTTCCTCGTTTCTTATTTGGTCTTACAAATTTTTCTGACTTATTGTTGTCTTGTATTCAAATTCAGAGAAGACAACACCAACACATAGTGTAATCTCAGCAAACTTGGATGCTTTGTCCATCTCTAGGTAATTTTAATAAGTACTTCAGCATAAATTTTACCCAAAAAGAAAAACAGATAATTACAACTACATTATGCTAAAGTTATTAGTTGACATCAGCTTCAGTTTTGCCTCTTAAAGTAACAAAGTTGACCAACAACTGGTATTTGCTTTTGTCCAGCATCTTTTTAGGATGAAACAACCTCAAAATTAGGCATTTCTTCATCAACTTCATGAACATATTTTACTACTCAATGGATCGCACATCAACATGAAAAATATTCTATATTCGGATAACCAATAGTTCTCTAGAATTTCGTTAGGATTTTTGTGGGAAACAAGCATTAATTACATTGGTTGTTAAGTATGGAAATAATTTTCGGTTATGCGTTCTCCGATAGACTTTGCCGTCATTCCTTCTAATTATTCTATTCCAAAGTGTTTTTTTATCTTGGGAGCTTTTTTTTTAATTCGGTTAGGTCATGTTGTGGTCATACCTATAGTTCAACCTTCTATGGTCGAGCACTGATAATGTCTATCTCTAGTGGCGATGGCATATTACTATCAACCGTGAAATATTGGTATCCCTCATTGTTACTAATTTAGACTCCTTGGTATGGTGGTTATAAAGGCCCTGGTGAAGTAGAGAATTGTTTGCAAAAGAGAACTTTTAACTTGGTTAGAATAAGCACCAAACACTGGATAAATTTCTCAACAATCCAACTCATCAATGTTATGTAGAGTCAAATTGATTATAATTCGCAGTGATGCATAATAATTCTCTCTTCACCAACACATGACATACTGTTTCACAACACCGATCATTCCACAATATCGTTCAAATTGATTACATGTTTAAGATAATATAATTTACTATATATTACCACGATTTTTGAAGATTTACCGTATTTGGAGCCAGAGCAAGTTAGATTGGGGTATAGAGCAGTAAGCCAGTAAGCACGGTAGAAGGGGGTGAGGCATTGTATTTTTCAGACCCAAAGCTCTGGGAGTCTGGGTGCAAATGCTATCGGAGAGGCCGAAAACTCATGTTAGTTTTTAATGAAATTATTAGTAATTTTATGAATTGAAGAAGAAACAAAAAGACAAAAAAGAAAAATAGTAAGAAATTCAGATTTGAGGGAAGAAGATGAAAATTAATGTCATTTAATCAGAAATTAAATAGTCTTTATATTTAATTAATTGATTATGTTTTTAGGTTTCCTTACAAGTTTAGATTTTAGTACTATTAGTCATTTTGCAAGGGATAGCTTTCGAGATGAGATTGAAAAGTTAATATTATAGTTGGTAATCAACAGGTACCCTGCTTATAATAGTGACATTACCAAATTATAAAGTTTGGGTAGCATTTGTGATCATGTCTCTTTCTTTACATCACCCACATTGCTTTTCCTTGGCAATGTTTTATCACAACTTCCCGCAAGGTTCAAGGTGTACCGCCAACCTTAGGTAAGTTTTGAATTGCTAATTATCCATAGTTCAAATATTTGTCACTAATACAAGCGGTTAACCAAATCCTAATATACAGCTATGAATTCAGTTACGCCTTCCACTGATAGATGATGGGTGAATGTTGAACCCTGACAATTATCCTAAAAACATTCGGAAGGAACACTACGAAATAACTCTAGCATCATGCTTCTCAAATACAGTATCTCTGAGGTTTCCAAACCCCCACTACAAAATATTCTTCAATTCAACGTCTACAATCATCTCCTCCTCTTTCCCTACACACAAAAAGGGACACAATTTAGTTATTAGTCGCCACCACAACTTATTGGGATTAAATGTCAAACAGAGAGCAATTAGACAAAAGAAACATAGTTAACATACCGTGCTAACATAATCGTCCATAGTTAATTGCTTCCTCTTCTTCAAAGAAGAGGGGCTCTCAGTTGGCTGCCTCCCCGTACCACGCTTTGATGGTGTCATGTTCTGAAACATAACATGCAACAAGACATTTACCAATTTGGAAGTACTTATATGTATCATAATGATTTGAAGTTAACTTGGCACTAAACAATGACAAGGAAAAAAAAAAACAATTGTGCATAAAATTGATGCATGAAGCAGAGATCAAACCTTAGCAAGCTTCTTCTCTTTGCGAGCTTGTCTCTCCCTCTCATCAACTTCTTGGTTCTCTTTCTCCACCAATCGAATTAATGTATCACACCTCCTAGCAAGTTCCTGAGTTGTGCGCGACTTCACAAACCAATCAAAACGAAACAAAGGTGACGTGCGAAATGCTGCTTTCAACTCATCCCAGTTTCCATACCCAAGCTTGTGAACCATGCATATCTGCATCGAGTAGGGACATGAATACTAGAGATATTGAAAACAATGCAAATTTCAGCAGTATGAATGACATAGAAGCCAGAAAGCTGTTTTCAAACTGTACCATGAAACGGTCACATTCTTCATTGTACAACTTTCCCTTGTTCTGACCATAAAGGATCTTCAGTTCTAGCCATGGATTCTTGTAACGATCCAACTTCTTCCCAATAGCTTTCATTATCTCATCCTTACGAGAGATTCTAGCCTCTCCTCTTTCAATGTTCTTAATGATCCTATCATAATCTGAAAGCATCAAGGGAGTTAATTGTTTAGATTAATCATTTCATAGAAAAAGCTACAAAAATCTAGAAACAGTATATTTAACAGTCATCTGTAAAAGCAAATAAGAGTATATACATTGTATTGTATACATATAGGTACTACAGATTACTGACCCAATGTCTTCTCAATTCAGTAGCATCTCAAATGAAAACCAACTCAAGTATTTGGACCATCTAGCTTAAGACTAACCTAGCTCGCTCAGATCTCTCAAGGTCGGGGTAGAAGAGGCTTAAAGAGGGTGCTTGATTAACAAAAGCTTCAATATGAATCACAAATCAGAATAAGCATTTAATGGGTAGTAGGCCTGAGCAACACCGGTCATATGAGATCAGGTCATAGATTCCAAAAGTCAAGCCAGAAAACCAAATTCAAACTTCTATTGCATACACTGACTCAAGGAATTTAAACCAAGAAATAAACTAAATACTCATAAACATGTTTACTTTCAATAAAGTAAGGTTTGCTTAATTGAATACAACTTACCATTTAATTCCTTGTATCTCTCTTTGAAAACCTTAGCATATCTTTCGACTTCCTCCTCTGTTTTCCCGTCCATCTCAGCAACAATGCTTTGTATGTCACTTCGCCCATACTTCTCACAGGCCCTGATGAAGGTATTGAAATCTCTTCTACTCCACGAAGAGAATCCCTAAAGTCCAACAATAATCAAACTCAATAAAGAAACCCGAGATGAGCCTTATATCTGTAACATCTCTTTTCTATAAGACATCTACATGTATATTTTACTTACCTCTTCTAATAGACGTTCCTTTTCTTCCAGCTCTTCAGCAGTCAATGGATCTCCAACTTCTAAACATTCAAGACAAAGTTAGCAGAAATAATAGCAAAAAACACATTATCAAATGTTCCATAGGGAAAACAATAGATACCTTCTGGTTCATCCACTTCTATAGTCGTGTCCTTCAACTGATTCTTCTGATGATTTTGCTGAGAATTTTAATTAAAAAAAAAAATCAGACAAATGATTTGCAGATGTACACTCTCGGACCATAAATCAGAAAGGAAAGGAGTAGAGTTCAATTATACACACCATGAGGTAGCGTACTTCCTTTTCATACAGCTCACTCAGCCTTTGTGTGTTGAAAAATTGAAAATCATGTCTGAAGACAAGACAGCAAATACGTGAGAATTATTCAAGAAGAGATGCCAGAGCACAGATAACAATCAACAAGAAACCAGCATCAAGAGGTGCTTACAATTGAGGCATGCGTGGAATTCGAGGCTCTTTGGGTTTTGCTGGAGCACCTTGGCGCATTGTTTGCTTAAAGTATTCTGATTCTGAGTAACTAATAGTGAAATAACAAAAAATCATATTTAGACAATGATACAAAATTCACGCACAACAAGAAGGCCAACAGATATAACACTTACTTGCGCTTCCGCTCTCTTTTTGGTGGTTCAATCCAGTTTTCACTAACAATCTTCTTGAAGTCAAACTTCTCATCCTTCATCAGGTCAAAAGAGTAAAATTACAAAAAAAAAAAGGAACACATAAGTGAGCAGTAAATCACAAGTATGAGTCATAAAGCTATAGTAAGCTGATAATGCACAAGAAATACTACTAAAACTCATACAAATATGGGTCTCTACCTTCTCATCATCAAAGTCATACAATTCAGCAGCTACAGAAACAGCACCAATATTAGAAATGTTGAATTTCTGGTTAACACAATGTTTAATGCAATACCGAAAATATGAAAAGTTGAATTAAACCAAAACACAAGAACTTTTCATCGTTGATAAACGTACTATCATCCATCTTAAATTTAATCGCATCCTCAGTAAATTTCTTCATCTTTGCATCAAGCTCAGCAGTTGCCTCTTCTCCTTTCGCGATGATTCTATCAATGTCCTCATCGGTAATTGTGCTATCCTTGGAACTAAAAACCATTTCAGCACCAAACCTCACCATTTGAAGTAGCTCATCTTTATTAACAGCTGCATCAAAAAAGATAAAAATAAAGGAATTAAATTTTGAATCAATGGCTCATGTTAAAAGGATAGATCTCTTAGAAGTTTTGTTGCTTACTTTTTTGCTCAGCTAATCGTCCTTGTTGAATCACCAAAGCATCAAGGGCAAGCTTTTTATAAGCCCTCTCAATCACTTTTTCCTCAATGGTATACTGTTTGAAAATAATAGAAATGAGAAATTAGGTTACGCCAACACTGCATAGCTTGAAATGTATCATGTCAGAACACATTCAGACCTCAGTGCAGAACCGGAACACTTGAACTTCTTTCTTCTGACCAATCCTGTGAGCACGATCTTGTGCTTGCAAATCAACTTGAGGGTTCCTATAACACGTGCAAAGCATTATCAGGGCAACCATCGCTAACTAAAGAAACTGAGGAATATGCTCACCAACCACTATCAAACGAAGCAGGTATAGACATGCAGACAGAACAACAGTCGCTATCACTGAAAAGAAACTAGTGAGAATGCTCACCAATCACTATCATAAAGAATAACGACATCTGCAGTAGCAAGATTGATACCAAGTCCTCCAGCTCTGGTTGATAGCAAGAATACAAATTTCTCACTTCCAGGCTTATTGAAGGCATCGATGGAAGCATCACGGTCTTCACCACCAGTATTTCCATCAATCCGACAATAAAGGTATCCTTTAAACATTAAATAATCTTCGAGAATATCTAGCAGCCTTGTCATCTGATATTAAACCAAGAACCATAAACACAATTCAGATACAATATTCCTGAGCTTGCATAACAGCCTTGTAGCATAAATGATTACAAGCATTTACATAGTTTCATAACATATAAACAACACAGACTGATACTAACCTGTGAAAATATTAAGACCCTAGAATCACGCTCTTTTAACTTTGGAAGTAACTTGTCCAAAAGCACCATTTTACCTGCAATGAAAAATAAACAAAGATGAGTTCAATGATCACAATCAAACAATAAGTATCAATGAATTCAATGGCCTGCAACATGTTGATTACCAGCATTTGTGATAAGATGGTCTCCAGTTGTATAAGGAGGCCCAGGCTCAGCACCTTGGAAGAGATATGGATGATTACAGCATTTACGAAGCTGCATAGCTATATTCAGAAGCCGCTTACGTTCTCCACCAGCATTAACAACTTCAAGATCTTTCTGCAGTAAAGCCTTATAGTACTGTTTCTGCATTTGTGACATGCCTACTTTGAGTATTGTTTCTTTTTTTGGAGGTAAACCTTTCTCAACATCTGACTTCAACCTTCGGAGAAGGAATGGCCGGAGGACCTTAAAAATACATAAATGCAGGTAAGATATTGCAATGATAAAAGCAGGAACAACGATACTCAACAGCTAAAAAGAATTTACGCCTACCTTGTGAAGCTGTTGAACAACCTCCTGCTGGTCATTTTCACCAGATATTTGAAACCATTCATCAAAAGTTTCAGCAGAACTAAATATCTCTGGCAGAAGAAAGTTAAGCAGAGACCATAGTTCATGAAGATTATTCTGCAAGTTAAAATGCAGGGAGAAGACATCAGACATCTTATAATAAACCTAACATTGGACAAGAAATATTGCTTTAACTCCAAAATGATCAAAACAGTGAACTCAAGTTACCCTCCAAATAAGTATATCCAGCATTTTTCTTCTTTCTTTTTTAAATATATCCAGGAAAATAAACATATTTAAAGCGGAGTTCAAGATAAGACAGATTTAAACACCATCAAATTAAACAGACTGTATCTTAGCTTAGAAATCAAACTGATATCACAATCATACCTGAAGCGGTGTGCCTGTGATTAGAAGACGGTAGTTGGTATTATACAGCCTCATTGTTTTCGAAAGAAGTGAATTCTCATTCTTGATTCGATGGGCTTCATCAATGATTATATATCGCCAGCTGAAACGGCGTAAGCAAGACTTCTCTTTGATGGCCATTTCAAAACTTGTAACACAAACATCAAACTTCCCAGCAACCAGCAATTCCTCACGTATATGCTTCTGCAAGATTAAAAAGTAGTGAATAACTGAGCACCGTATAATCCAAATAAAGAATTCACTAATACCAACCAATTAGAATGACTTACTCTTTCATCAGGATTACCAAGAAACTTCACAGCACGCAAAATGGGACAGAAACGCCGAATCTCATTCATCCAGTTTCCAAGGGTTGACTTTGGAGCCACAACCATATGAGGGCCGGTTATTCCTCTGAATTCATGCAGGTAACCCAACAAGGATATGGTTTGCAAAGTTTTACCAAGACCCTGGTGACATGGAACAAAACTCGTTTATCTCACTACCGCTTATCAAAATAAAGTAACTCATGTAATAAAACAACCAAATGAATGATAAAGAACCAACTGTGAGACTTTACAACTAACAAACAAAACATCAGTACATAGTTCAACACAAACAGAACAGAACTGTCAATCCTAAGAGCCACCACTTAGTGCTTACCATCTCATCTGCAAGGATTCCATTTATGCCATTTTCATAGAGGCGTATGAGCCAGTTTAATCCAGCAAGTTGGTAATCCCTCATCTTCCCCTGAATACCTGCACAAGGGGAAAAAAGAAAACAATTGTCAAATTTCAGGCCACACTTAATCAACAAAGTGTGTCATCTACAAAAAAAAAAAGCCATTGTGGAAACTTTAAAAACTATATATCCAAGCAAAACAAATAAACTAAATAAATTTAAGGAAAATCTCTCACAGGAAGGTTGCGTCAATAGCCGTGTCGTTCCGGTCCCAGATAAACCATCTTCTTCCTCTTTTAGGCATTCTTCATCCTCTTCCTCTTCAGTCTTTTTTGAAGCATGGCGCCCCCTGAGTATGGATAAATAGGAAAAAGCAAAGTAAGTGCATTTCAATCTAACGCACTCATGAAGTTAAATGCAACCAATTAATGAATTTTGTCCTATTCATAATAGCAATTATAACGCGAAATTTTGGTTTTTATTTGTTTCACTTTCTCAAGTGTAATAAAGTGGAAGCATAATAATCGACGACCCAACTCACTACCGATTTGGTATAGGCATGACTTCAAGGGATCAAACATACCTTCCCTTCACCTTCTTCAGGGATGCAGACGAGTCACCTTTGGCAAAATGGGCAAACAACTCTGTTTGCTGCAGAAGATATTGCAACCGACCCTTCCCTCGATTGTTCTGCCATCAAACCAAAACCAATTAGCTCCACCACCATATATTATAGACAACAAATAGTGAGTAACAATTAAAATAGCCACCATATTAAACCATTAAATATACTAACCATGTCAGCATCCACAGCTGCATTTTGTGCATCCAATATTTCCTGAATCTTTTGTTTCTTCATTTGTTCCATGCGTTTAAGCCTGGCCTTCTCGCGTTTGCTGACTTCAGCATTGCTTTCATTACCTCCATCCTGCAAGTCAACCGGCAAAACAGAGCATAAGGGATGGCAAAGTGAACCCAAAAATGCTTTGACGATTACTACAGGAAACCTCAAACAATTAAACAGTGCAAACAAATTTAACAATACCAAATGTTAAATGAATTCCTTATAAAACTGTTAAAACCAACCCAAAATACCACCCTGGCCTTTTCTATGAGAAACAGAAATCATTGAGAAAAATAATGCAGGAAGAAAGCTGCAGCCTAAAAAATACAAGCAAAAAACAAGAAACAAAGACAACAATAACCACACTAGAAACTCTTAAGAGACTAGACAACTGCATCTCTCCAATTAAAAGCAATAAAAAAGACAGCAAAAGTCCACAATAAGCTAAGAACCTAACCTTCTTTCACAGATTAAATGTCTAGAATTTACAAGAAACAAAAAAAATCCCCAAAGACTCCTAAACATTATCTAATTGAGCTACTAAAGACATGCGCATGCCCCAACCACATAAACTTGGCCTTTTTCACTAACCAAACAAGGCGACTGCACAAATCAACAAGCTTTTCTTCTCCTCTGCTCAGTTCTAGCTTCCAAAAACGGAACATGCAGAAAAAATCAGTCAAAAAAACCCCAAGTCCTTGCATTTTCCAATCTCCCTCGCTATTACAACAGGCAAACCTAACCAATTCCTAAACCACGACTCCCGAACGCAACAAACTCCACAAAATACAAAAGGAAACAAGTCTAGGGCACACAAATGCCGACACCTACGCTCAGATCCAACCAAAACAAACCGGATTCTCTCAAAATCGAAACTATACCTCTTCTTCAAAGTCATCGTCGTTCTCGACCGGCGCGGCCTCGTCATCGGAGCCGCGGGAGTTGTCCTCGGCGGCGTCCTCGTCGTCGGAGTCGGCGGGCCGAGCGACGGCCTCGAGCTCCTCCTCGTCCTCTTCCTCGTTGATCGGCTCCTCCTCCTCGGAATTGGATAGGGCTTCGTCGGAAGAGACCTGGGGCTTCGGGGCTCGCGCCATGGATCCCGAGATCGAGGGTTTGGTTTAGGGAAAGAAGCGACTGAGATAGATAGTCGACACAAAATTATAACTAGGGGAAAATTGTGGGAGACTGCTTTCGCTTCGGGGTATTTATAATTATATTGAAAGCCGTTGGATTAGAAAAAGGTAAGATGTGCGGCTTAGAAATGTCAGGTGGAAATATGAGAATTTCCCGCCAATAATAGGGAAATGTGAATTCCCGCCCATTGGCTGGTTACATTTAACACTTCAGATTGAGAGATCTTGATTTCTATTGAAACGTAAAAGAGACCTTTGCTTTGTTTGTGGCTTGTTTTTTTTGTTCGGAACATGAATGAAAACAAGTTTTTTTTTTAGAAGTAAGAATTGCATTAAAAGCAATCTAGATAGTTGCATTAGAAATAAGTACACGGAAGAGCCATTGTGGCTCCTCCTCAACCCAAACTTGAAATGCAGGAAAACAAGTTAAAAGTTATTCACCTGTAATTGAAATAATGGAAATTGAAGTGTATGTTCGTTAATGATTGCAGATATGACAGTTATTTATTTGGTGAGATTGTAACGCCTTGATTTGCATGTTGCCAAATCAATCGTGTTACAATGCCGCAGATTTTTAGAATTATAAGATAGGTGAGGCCAAAAAAAATAACCTAGAGATACAAAAAGGAATATAAACTAAACAGTTAAATAAGTTAGGAGCACTTTCTATAATTGTAAAACCAAAGTTCAGCTAAAAACATCTTGGACATGTCTCGTTGGCCTAATGCATTAGCGCGCTTCCAGAAGGTGGAGAATCGTCCTGAGAATCAAGATTAGCTATGGCCTTTGTTGAACAGAGAGCGATTTCTGGTTTGTTGAATCCGATTTTGAGTAAGTCATTCAGCCTGAATTTGCTCTATCAAAAGAATTGGAGATGCTAGATCTTTTAATGACATTGCAAGCCTTCTGCCTCCCAAAACGAATATTGCGAAAGCTTTCCGAGTATAAGGACGTGCCAGAAAATAAGCTCCATCCGGGTGGAGAAATAGCCCAATTCGTAGAATATGGCTAGTCCACTTTGACTCATAAAGATGTATATGGATCAACTTCCACTGATCTAGACCCATCTCATAGAGCATGCTCAGACATGCACCTACACCAGGCCATTTCCAACCGAAAAGGAATCCTCCTTTCAATCTCAAGCCTGCAAGCGACTGTAACATCCACCATGATTGCTATCCTGAGCATCCCAAACCTATGTGGCACCGAACAACTTTTCTCCGTTTTATAGGCTTTATCATATTGAATTGTAAGAGTTTAGGGGATACTTTCAAAATGACTCTCGAGGTTCAGGGCTTACTTCATACTCACTTATATGAGGACGCTTACTAAAGGGAATTCAAAAAAAGGGACTTAAAATCTTTATATTCCCCTGGCAATATTAATGGCTCTGGCTCACCTCTACTAGAGAACTATAAATTCTGGCCTGCAAGAGAAAGAAGCTCGTCCGAACCTCTTTCTTCATTTGGCCCACTAAGGAAACTGCAAACACTGACATTGCTACAGGCAACCAATAGATAGAGACAAATGGGAATAACCGAACCACGTCTACAAAATGCCAGTACCATGCAGCTGCTTCAAAGCCAACGTGATGCTCCTTGGTCAGATGACCAAGATATTGGCGAATACCACATATGATCAAGAAAAGAGTACCTTGGTTGCTACTCTATTAAATTACAAACCAGACAAATCATTTATCATATCTACTATTGACAGATGTTTAAGTGATTTGCAAAGGAGCCTGTTGAGACTTGAAGTGACGCATAAACAACCGTTATAATGTTGATCTCATGACTTGCTCGCCCTCATAAAGTGCCTTTTTCTACCGTTGTGCCTTATCTACTCCTACCTCAAAGACATAAGGTTTGTACTTTTATTTGCCTACTTATAGCTTTAATTACTACATGGTGGGTTGAGATTCCACAGTCAAGTTTTTTACTTTCCCTGAACAGCCATTAATCCCAATGTAGTGAAAAATTTGTTGTCGTTGAGCAGTTTCAGATTAATGACGACAAGCAGTGTGATTGTGGGAGATTTTGTTTGCTTCGCAAGGGAGCACCAGTTTTTCATTAAAAATGCATGATTCAACTGCAGAAAAGAAAATTAATTCTCCAAGCTAATACAAATTGTTGAGTCCTAGCGCAACTAGAGAGCAAAGAAACCAAGCCAACAGCAACATAAACAACATAAATAGAAGTAGTTATCCTATTTCTCGTCTTGTGGCGGCCAACAGCAACACTTGCTCTATCACGTTGCAGTTAGGCTTTACTGTCAGACGGGTTGTTCTTCTGCCTTAGCCTCCGGGGCCAATGCATGGGGGCAATTGTAATTGGTCATTTATCTCTAGTTCGATGCTTCTCGACTGCAAGGCGGACTTGGACATCGGTGCAAGGAGCGGTAACTAGAGGCATGGGTTGGGTCAGCATCAAGGGAGGTGTTGGCACTTGAGTGCGCAGATTTCCACTCTGTCTAGATTTAGGAACTGTTTGCATTAGGTTTCAGTGATGCCTTCGGAACGATAGTGTCAAGATGACGTGGTCGCATTTCTATGGAGTGGTGCGCAACGAACATTGAATAGCGACGGCTATGCTCAGACGCCCTTGAGCAGGTTAGTGGTGGCAAAGATCAGTTTGCGCTAATCCCTTTGGCTTTGGACTCTACCCCTCGAGTGACTGTAGGCTATTTGTTTTTAGATAGTCTTTAGCTAGATTTTTTGATGGGCCTTTTAGGTGTGCACTTTGCTAGGGCTACTTTCGGGTTGATGTATTTGTCTTGGGTTTGGGCTCTTGGCCTCTAGCTCAGATTGTAGATGCTTCTGGGGAAGTCCCCTCTACGTGTGGTGGTCCTGAAAGTTATAAGAATAAATTGGGTTGCGAATTTGGCATGGTCCAGTTCCTCTCCTGATAGTGTTAGGTTCTCCTGGTACTTGGCTTTCGATTGCTATCAAAGGCATTTTTATGTAGGGTTCTAGGTTCTAAGGCTCTTAGCAATAACTCATTTATGATGGGTGTTGAGTCACAAATTACTTATGCATTTTTACCCCAAATTATATAAATTGATTTGTCTTCCATGCTATTTTACCCTCTTTAATCAATTTCCTTTTCTTTTTAGGAAACCATGCATTGAGAAGAAAATGATCATTTGATGCTTGAAATGTGAAGAATTGAAGCAAGGAGGAGAAGCCATGTGGTTGAGGGCAAATCCCCAACCAAGAGGTTGGAGGTTTATGGCTTTCTGAGTTTATTTTTGTTAGCAATTGGTGGGTGGCTAGGGCTACTCCTCTAATTAGAATACACCACGTCATCGAAGTGGGTCCTCTTTGGCCACCTCAACATGCAAAGCTAACTAGGCTACTCCATATCATTGCTAAGTCATAAAATAATGGGTCCTATTTGAACTAGGCTACTCCATATCATTGCTAAGTCATAATATAATAGGTCCTATCACATAACAGTCAAAATTGACAGAGTGGAAAACGTTTGAACTAGACTGATCAAACTGATAAGTATGGGAGTATTCTTGATTAAATTGGAAAATCATGGACTAGCATAATTTTCGGTCATAAGTTCCAGTACATAAACTGAATTTAGTCTACATAGATAAATACACACACACATGGTTGCTATTTTCTTTATTTATTACAACCTTTGATTTTGTGTCATTCTTCCTGTTTGTAGGAACGGTACGAGATTGGCACCATTAACAAAAGAAAAAATTTCATAGGGATGAAGGTCGTAGAAGACGTGTTTCTGCGTTTTCAGTTGGTTGGCACATGGGAAAATTTGTAAAAATGAATACCAATTATCTTAGTGAATTAATTTTGAAAGAGTGAAAGAAAAAGAAGCATGCAAAATATGTAATCTTTGTTAAAGGAAAAACATATTATGTGCCTTCGTCAAAGTAACTGACGAAGAGGGAATCAAGGAATCAGTGATTGCCAATCAATTAGCATGAAAGGTAGATCAATCAGTATTTAATATCATAATTGTAAACATTATTTCCGTTGTAATTTCTTCCCTATATAAAGGGACTATGAAATGAAATGAGTAGACCATTCCAATCTCCATTTACTTCAACACGTTATCAGCACGCTCAGAGCAAATAGCGAAAAGAAAAAAATTTCAAACCCTAAAGAAGAAAAAGTTTTTCTTTTCTGCCACTTTCAAAACCAAAAAAAAAAAAATCTGCAGAAGCAGATCGAAAACCCCATCCTCCATCCTCCAAAAATCCCGATTTCTCCTCCCCACCTCCTGCTCGCCCATCACTGCACCGATCCAAACCGGCCAGACAACGTCACCGGCCTCGGCCAGCCTCAGCCTTGACCATCGCTGAACTTCTTCCCCGACCACCGGATCGGCCCCGCCCGTCCAGCCTCCATCTCCATCGAACTACTAAGGGCACCCAACTCATCCCAGTCGCCCTCCCCTCCGAGCAGCCCACCGATCCAAGCACGGACGCATCCAGCCGGCAGAGCCTTCGATCTGCCCAGCGCAGCCCCTGCCACCGCGTTGCTGCTCACCTCCGCCTCCGCCTATAGCCCAGACCGACCTCCACATCCAGATCGGCGCACGAATAGCAGCTTATCGATCTTCAGAATAATCGCTGCAGACCGGCCTTCACATCCACGCCCGGACACCGGCGCTCGACCATGACCTGAGACCTGAGTCAGCCACCTGCAAACTCGCTCGTCTCCACCCAACCCCGATATCAACTGGGGTTTTCTGCAAGCCAGAAGGAAGCGAAGAGGAAGAAGAAAACAAAAAAAAAAAAAGAGACGGGGCAACTAGGGCCGAAGTAAGGACCCGGCCCAGAAAGAGAAAAAAAAAAAAAGGGCCCTGAAAAAAAAAAAAAGGGGAGCAGGCCCTGCAGGCCCAGAAACGAAAAAAAAAGAAAAACAGAAAGCTCCGAAAACAGAAGGCCCAGAAACGAAAAAATAAACAGAAACAGAAAAAACTTGACCCAAAGTAAAGGGGCCAGTCCAGAGAGCAGAGCCCAGACCGAAAAAAAAAAAAGAAAAAAAAAAGAAAAAAAAAAAACAAGGCTCAAAAGAAAGAGGAAGCGGCCCAGTTTTTCTTAAGCATACAAATATCGCACGCCTGCATCAACACGCGCGTGCGTTAGGATCGTTTTTCTCGAAACCAAGTATGTTCTCTTTTATTTTCATACCATGGTATATTTAATTATTTATAATTAGATTTTATTCTATTTTATTTTATTTTTGAGCATGCTATTTTATTGCTTGTTATATATGTGATATATATTCGTGGAATCTAAAGCATGTGAAATTTATTTATTTTTACGCATGTTTTATACCTTATTGTTTATAACTTTATTATATTTTGTTATTAAGCATGTTTAATTAGATAATTTTAATCATTTTCAGCATGCCTTGTTTTTATGTTTTATATAATTACATTTAAGCATGATTTATCCTTATATAAATTATTCCTAAGCATGCCTTTATATTATGCTCTCATTTGTACTTTATGTTATGCATGATATATTCTTGCCATTGTTATATGTAGTATATAATTTATTGTATATTTGTAAAATCTCGAACAAGCCATGTCATTTATTTTTATATATACTATGTTTTATTATTAAATGTGTTATAGTTATTTTTGTCATACAACATATAAAATTATGCTTTGCCATGATAATGAAAATTCATGCGCATTTATACACACAACATTACTGTGATAAAGTATTTTCACATAGCATCGAAAAAAAAATGTGTGACCATTATGAATCTTGGTCTTGAAATCTAATTCATATTGTTTGGAAAATAATACACGTGGATGTCTTTTGTGACTGCGTAATTTATATCTTCTCTCTTGTTGATGTAGATGGCTGATCCAACTCGACCTGAATTTGACATTTTGGACTCAGAAGGACTTGAGTACCATCGTTGGGTTTCCGATGTAGAAACCGCATTTGTGGCAAAAGAATACACTGCCACCATCAAAACTACCACTGACCCCAAAGACGATGGACTGTCTGATAAGGTAAAAGCAAATGCCTTAATGTTTTTAAGGCGACATATTGACCCTAGCCTACGCTGGGAATACCTCCAGTTGAAGACACCCAAAGAATTGTGGGATGCCCTTAAGGGACGTTTTGGGAACATTCATGACACCTTGCTCCCAGAATTGACTGTTCAGTGGAATGAAATCCGCTTGCTTGACTACAAAAGGGTCAATGACTTCAACAAAGACATGTTGCGCCTAAAGGCACGTCTAAATTTCTGTGGAAAGGAACTCACAGAAGATGATATGATCCAAAAGACTCTTTCCACCTTTCCTACTTCAGCAATTATACTAGCGAACCAGTATAGGCTGGAGTATGATAATAAAAGAATCACAACCTTCAATAAACTGATCAACCTACTGCAAGTGGCTGAGAGGCACAATGAGGTTCTTTTGAGCAACAATGCCAGACCCGTTGGGACAAAGAAAATTCCTGAGGCTAATTATGGCAAAGTCAAAGGTGGAAAGAACCCCAATGAAAAGAGGGTTGGACGTGTTGATCCCTACCCACGTGGCAACAATGCACCACGTGGCAAGGGACGTGGGGGTCCTGGTATGGGCCGTGGAGGCCCTCCAAATGTATGGCGCAGAGATGGTGGTGCTGGCCCTAGTGGTCATGGAAACAAGGTGCAAAGGGCACCTAAGAACCCTTCAGTCAAACAGGGTAGAGTTGGCAATGAACCATGCTATAGGTGTGGAGTCATGGGGCATTGGTACAAGAACTGTCAAGCAAGCAACAGAATAGCAGCCAATTACAAGAGGTATAAGGAGTCTCAAGAACAATTGCAGACTTCAATGGCAACAAGGAACTTGCTCAGTCAATGGATGCTTCAGATTTTGACTGATCTGCTTTATTTATTCTATTTTCCAAACACAATTGTGAAGGCATAATGCCTCATTTTTTTTAATTAGACTATTACGTAGTCTTAAAGTTTATTTCAATAATTGTTTGAATTAGATTTCTGAATAAGACCTTGATTTGATTATCGTTGGCTTATTAATAAATTTCGGATTTTATTCTGAAGCATTGAATTTATTCGATTTTTATGTACCACACATATTCACATGGTTCGAAAAAGCACTATAAAGATGTAAAGCAATACATCTAGAGAAAAAAATTATTATTAGAATGAAAAAAAATTATCATTCTACTAAAATAGTCATGCTCTAAAGAATATGAGTTATATTTTCAAAAATTAATAATATATCCCATTTATTTGTAGGAATGAATCGAGGAGAAATCGAGTGCTTAGTTGATAGTGGGACTACCCACACCATATTAAGGAATAGGCAATTATTTATTGAATTAATAGCCTATAATTCCTCTGTGACTACGATGATTGGATCATCACAAGTAATAAAAGGGCGAGGAACTGCCAAATTTTTGCTGCCTAATGGCACAACATTTAAAGTCACAGACGCTCTATATGCACCTAGAGCTAATCGAACCTTGTTAAGTTTCAAAGATATTCGTGCCAACGGTTATCATGTAGAAACACACTGTGAGAATGGAATTGAATACCTTTATATTACCTCTAATGAATGTGGAAGGAAACGCATTTTAGAGAAACTTATGAGTCAATCTAGTGGACTGTACCTCACTACGATTCGGATCATTGAATCATATGTTGTCACCAACAATGAAATGTGGGACACTAACTCATACAGGCTTTGGCATGACCGCCTAGGGCACCCTGGTCGTGACATGATGATCCGCATTTTGAAAAATTCACACGGACATCCCTTCTTTCGAGTGAAAAATAAAATGGGAGAAAAATCCGCCACACTGAAAGGTGTCGGTCCTCGTATTGCTCAAATACAGCCATTACATTCTGAAGTACCAGAAACAGTACCTCCATCCCATTATGCCTCATTGACTATTTCAAAGGCACATCACTCGTTTTGCAAAGCCTGCTCTTTAGCAAAAACAGGATCGAGACCTTCCTATGCTAAAGATACAAAACAAAATATTCCATTCTTACAAAGGATACAAGGAGACATCTGTGGACCTATCCATCCAGAATGCGGACCATTCAAGTACTTTATGGTTCTGGTGGATGCCTCGACACGCTGGTCACATGTCGTTTTATTGTCCACAAGAAATGCTGCATTTGCAAAACTCCTAGCACAGATTATACGCTTAAGGGCTCACCACCCTGATCACCCTATCAAGTCTATAATGCTTGATAATGCTGGAGAGTTTACATCAAAAGCATTTGATGATTATTGCATGTCTATTGGGATCGATGTAGAGCATCCTGTACCCCATGTACATACACAAAATGGTCTCGCAGAAGCCACCATCAAAAGGCTACAGATGGTGGCTAGGGCATTGGTTATGCGCACCAACTTACCTATATCTGCATGGGGTTATGCAATATTGCACGCAGCTTTACTCATTCGTTTCAGACCCACTGCTGGCCAACCATTTTCTGCGTATCAGTTGGTAACTGGATATGAGCCTGACATTTCACACTTACGCATATTTGGTTGTGCCGTATATGTGCCTATTGCGCCCCCACAGCGCACTAAAATGGGTCCTCAGAGACGATTAAGTATTTATGTTGGATACGAATCTCCAACGATTATCCGCTATTTGGAACCTTTGACAGGCGATCTCTTTACCGCTCGATTTGCGGATTGTCACTTTGATGAGACAGTCTTCCCGTCGTTAGGGGGAGATAGGAAAAAGGTTTTTCCAAGGGAACGACAGGAATTGTCGTGGTTTGTTCCCACTCTGTCTCATTTTGATCCCCGCACTTCACAATGTGAAAGTGAAGTGAAAAGAATAATCGATCTTCAAAACGTAGCAGATTCGATGCCTGATGCGTTTTCTGATATCGCAAAAGTGACGAGATCACATATACCAGCTGCAAATGTGCCTGCAAGGTTAGAAGTCCCCAACAAGGGGCACGGTGCCGCAGATAGAGGCACTACAACCACACTTAGTGGAGGTATGGTTGAGGCCGTGGCTCCTCAAAGGAAGAGGGGGAGGCCACTAGGTTCGATTGACACTCACCCAAGGAAGAAGAGGGCGAGTAAGGCACAAACCGATCCATTAATCATCAATGTAGAGAATCCCTCTCATGAGATTGTCTCTGATTATAGCTATGTCCATGAATCAATACTGGAGGACGCTCCGATGTTTGAAATGATTCCAGAGAACAAAGAAATCTCAATGGATTATGAGAGTGCGTATGAGTTGATAGAAAGATCTTCCATACACATTGATGATGTATTTGCATACACTGTTGCTCAGGAAATCATAGAGCACGATGATATCGAACCACGCTCTGTTGCAGAATGTCAACAAAGAGCAGATTGGCCTAAATGGAAAGAAGCAATCCAGGCAGAATTAGATTCTCTGACAAAGAGACAGGTATTTGGTCCGGTAGTGCTAACCCCACCAAGTGTAAAGCCTGTAGGACATAAATGGGTCTTTGTTAGAAAGCGTAATGAGAAGAATGAAGTCCTGAGGTATAAGGCTCGCCTTGTGGCACAAGGTTTCTCCCAACGCCCTGGAATTGACTACGAGGAGACATACTCTCCCGTAATGGACGTTATAACGTTCCGCTACTTGGTTAGCCTAGTAGTTTCCGAAGGACTGGAAATGCAGCTCATGGATGTGGTGACTGCATATCTCTATGGGGATCTAGATTCAGAGATATATATGAAAGTGCCTGATGGCCTCACATTACCCAAGTCAAGTGACTCTAAACCACGGAGTGCGTTTGCAATTAGGTTGAAACGCTCACTTTACGGATTGAAACAATCTGGGCGGATGTGGTATACCCGTCTAAGTGACTACTTGATTGGGAAGGGATATAAGAATGATGAACTATGCCCCTGCGTATTCATAAAGAAAACAAGTTCCGGATTTGCAATTGTAGCAGTATATGTCGATGATATGAACATAATAGGTACTCTTGATGAAATAAGAGAAACCGCGAGCTACTTGAAATCCGAATTTGAGATGAAGGATCTTGGGAAAACTCGATTCTGTCTAGGCCTTGAACTAGAACACCGAGTTTGTGGAATACTAATCCACCAGTCTGCGTATGTCCAAAAGATGCTCAGGCGATTTAACATGGACAAAGCGCATCCTGCTAGCACTCCTATGATCGGTCGAAGTTTGGATGCAAAGAAAGATCCATTTCGTCCGAAGGAAGATGACGAAGAGTGTTGGGAGCTGAAATTCCCTACCTAAGTGCAATAGGCGCATTATTGTACTTAGCCCAATGTACTCGACCAGACATTGCATTCTCAGTGAACTTGTTAGCTAGATTTAGCTCAGCACCAACGCAGCGTCACTGGAATGGTATCAAGAATATTTTCAGATACCTAAAAGGAACCATTGACTTGGGACTGTTCTTTCCCTACAGAGAGACAAGAGGGACCGCAGATGGAACTGCAATCCCTGAAGGAAATATTGATGGTGAAAGTGCCACACACTACACCAAAACGCCAAATGATGTTTTGGTTGGTTTTGCTGATGCTGGGTATCTCTCTGACCCACATAAAGGTCGTTCCCAAACTGGTTATGTATTTACCATTGGGAACACGGCGATATCTTGGAGATCAACCAAGCAAACCCTTGTGGCTACCTCCTCGAACCACTCAGAGATCATCGCCCTACATGAGGCGGTTCGTGAGTGTGTATGGTTAAGAGCTATCATCACACATATTCGAGGGACGAGTGGTTTGAGTTCTACCACTGAAGAGCCTACTTGTATTTATGAAGATAATGCAGCTTGCATCGAACAGATGAAGATAGGATATATCAAGGGTGATAATACAAAACACATATCGCCGAAGTTCTTTTACAATCAGCAACAACAGGCCCTCCTCAAGATTCATGTGAATCAAGTAAGGTCTGAGGAGAATGTGGCAGATTTGTTCACCAAATCATTGCCTAAGGCCATATTCGAAAAACATGTGAAAAGCATAGGAATGCGAAGACTTTCCAAGCTCCCTTGATTAATGTAAGCATCAGGGGGAGGTGTAGACGTCAGGGGGAGTCTAACACACACATTCTCAAATGTAGAATGTGCGTTGTGCTCTTTTCCTTCGACCAAGTTTTATTTTTTGTCCCACAGGGTTTTTATTGTTACTTGGCAAGGTTTTTAGTGAGGCAACAACCTATGCACCATTGCGTCTTTGACTTGGCACAAGGGGGTGTGTTAAAGGAAAAACATATTATGTGCCTTCGTCAAAGTAACTGACGAAGAGAGAATCAAGGAATCAGTGATTGCCAATCAATTAGCATGAAAGGTAGATCAATCAGTATTTAATATCATAATTGTAAACATTATTTCCATTGTAATTTCTTCCCTATATAAAGGGACTATGAAATGAAATGAGTAGACCATTCCAATCTCCATTTACTTCAACAATCTTAAACTTTTTTCTTTCTTTCTTTCTTTAAGTGTAGTAATTGACTTGAATGTCACTGTTTGTAATTCTTTAATTCTTTGTAATTCTTTAAGTTGGCGTTACAAAATGCACGCAGAGAGTTGATGACACACTATTTGTCACATTAAATGAACTTGGAGAAAGATTTTTTGCATAAGGTATTCATTATGATCTACAATATTTATGTTCATTTTATTGCATGCATTTTCAATAATCACAACAATTTACTTTATTATTATTTTTTATTTATTTTTTTTACAATTTGAACTATGTGCTAGGAAGTGAAAACATCGTTAACATAACAACTTTTTAGTTTAGGTATTGTAAATTTCATTTATAATAATAATTATGTATACTTATTATATTTCCGTTATGTCACCGCTATATCAAAACAAATTGAGTAACCAATAGAGCATTCTTTACTAGTTGGTGCTTGCTAGAATACATGTACTTTAGAGATTTCTGATATCATTTCGGGAAATACTCTAGATGCTTATTGTAATCAGGGGTTTAGGCTCTATTTCCCCCCTTGTATTCAACAGTTTCATTAATCAAGGTTTGAGGGCAGCCGCACCAACTATTTATTAAAAAAAAAAAATAATCATGTATACCTAATTAATTATGTGATTTTGCCAATTTTGGCAACGGTTCTACATCAACCATATTAATAGCATAATATTGAGGTGAAAGTAACATGACAAAACAAAATCAATCTAAAAAAACTCCTTTCCTTCCATACCTTGCACACATCTGTTAGAAAAGTAAGCTTCCATACCTCTCTGGCCTCATTGCATTCCCATAAACAATGCTCCTCCTTATGTCTACAATTCAGACACCTAAATTCATGAATAATCTTAAGATTGGTCAGAGTCAAAGCACAAGATACGTAGAAACCCATTACACGCTCTCCAAAGAAAGAGTTTTACTTTACTTGGTAGCTTCAACTTCCATAATTAGAGTAGGGGTGTTGCAGTAAGCAAATTGTCTAACTTGATGGCAGGTACTTCACTTAATAGACACCTTTAACTTTAAAGTGAAAACCAAAGATGCTACCTTATATATTATTCTTTTTTTTTGCCCTTAATTTGTAGTTTGGGCAATGAGTGTTGACTAATGGATGACTAAGGTGGCGATAATTGGAGCACGTGAGCTTTATTGTACATAATGTATATATACATACGTATATAGAAATCTCTTTCAAAACATAAGTTTTTGTTTTATGTTATTTAAGAAATTGCACAATAAGTAGACTTAAAGGCGTGATGGTGTAGCTTTTCACTGAATTTTAGTTATTAAAATTTGATATATTTGTATATCAACATACTTTTATTATTATTATTATTTATTATTTTTTTTTTTTACTAATGCATTGCTAAAGGTATATACACCCAGTTTATAATGTTTGCACGTGGCAAGAGTTATGTTATGTACAACAAGAAAATTATATTGCACGCATGATTGACATATCAAAAGAGGAAGAACAATTTACACATATAAAATGCGTTTTACAAAAAAAGTAAAATTCGCACACGCACACGCAGTTGCAGGAAAAATAATATTACAGAAACATAATACAAGAGTAGATAGAGATTGACAAAAAAAAAACCAAATATTTTACTTTAAAGACGAATAATCTTTTGATATAAATACGTTATTAACACTAAAGGAAATCCACAGTACCAGTCGAAATCCTAAAATCCTATTTTAGGTCATCCCGACATAAATACATGTATTCGTATATGCGCGGGTGGGGTAGACTTAGCAACCACAAGAGCCGAGGCAAAGCTCGATAGGGATTCCCGGACGGATAGGTTGACAACAACAACGACACTTCTCGGATATGCGACGTGAGCATAGTCAGCATACACTGCCATACATCACCCTGACAAATTCCCTGGCCAAATCAGTAATTATGCCAATTGACTTCATCAGAGGATCATAACTAGTCCTACTACTCATGGTCGGAGGATGGCCGGAGAAGACCGATGGAGCAAAGCTTAAGCTTGAGCAAGCTATAAATACAAGCACCACCGCCACCGCCACTGCCGTCATAAGAAAATTCACCACCAGTCTATCCTCCTTCACACACGTCATCACTATACTGGATCTCCAACTAGCTAGCATTTATATTATTAGTGTGTCCAGGGGCGGAACCAGGATTTGAAACCGGGAGGGGGGGGGGGGGTCCAGATATAAAACATGAGATATAAAGAATAATAATGTTAATTTTAGGAAATTTGACGCACATTATTAAATTTCATAATAATAAAACAATTGAACAAATTAGACATCAATGATAATTTATTACAAAATATCGAAACTTAAGCAACATTTCTATACTTCTTATTATAAATTGAGTAATTAATACACATTAAGTATTGTTAGTTTTAAATTATTTCTTTATTTTTTTTTCTCTACTTCTTGCTGCCATTGATTGAGAGGGGGGGGGGGGGGCGGGGGGTGGTCCAGTATTGAATTAAGGCAAGTCTTATATAGTTTTATGAGGCATATGTAGTTAATTAAGTGAAGATTAGATAAATGGTGGGGGGTGGGGTCCGGACCCCTTCATGATATAAGGTAGTTCCGCCCCTGAGTGTGTCGGCCTGTAGAATGAATGTACGTGGCATTAATTGTGTATGTAGCTTATATATGTAGCCGAGATGACACGAACCATATATTCATGGATACTTCCGACAGTCTAACTAGCTAGGTGTCCAAGATGTAGAATAAAATCTGGTTTCATGATTTGTCTTCCCTGCCTTATAATAAATATTTAAGTTATCATCAATTGAAGGGTCTTGATCTAAAGGAGGGTTTTGAATGTAGTAATTCAGAAAAGAAAAAAAGAGAGTAAATAAATCATGGAAGTCTTGGAGGTCACTTTGCTTAAAGCAGCGCTATGGAAAGATATGCTTCTTGATCGATGTAGGGATGACATCAAATGGCAGGGATGACTTGAGGATGGTGGCATTTGAATATCATGGATACGTACTCATATCCACAGACATTTGGTATGTGTTTTTAAGTTTAGAATCTTAATGCTCGGTTCACCAAAGTTGCCTATATGTTCCGACATGCTAAGGATGCCCCAGAACACATGAACATCTTGCTTCAATTAAACGCTTCATTTTTATTCTTAGAATTACAAGGATGGATATCTCGTGGCTTACACAAACAAGATTAACTACGTACAACAGCACAAATCATAAAAAAAAAAAATAGTTGATCATCGAAGAACTATAAGGAGTATAAGGGGTCGTGGCATTATTACATACATATCTTGCTAGCTAGCTTCTACTAGACATAGAAACTAGCAGAAGAAGCAAGGCAGGCTAGGACAACATGATCATTCAATTATATATGCAGCCATAGAAGAAACGACCATCCATCCTCTTTATTTAATCATACAGACTAGCTGGAGCTAATTAGCCAGCGATTGATTGATCGCCGATTCCTCGTGATCACTAAGTTTTCGATGTCTGCATGTACTTAGGGTTTTCAGCAATCCGTACGACAACTACGTACCAACGCACCGTACCACCCGAAAACAGGAGGCATGCAAGAACATCCTTGATGACAGTCCCAGTTCTACGAGCACGGCCCGCCCTGCAGCGCTTCCGGATTGATTCGGAATGTTACCTCGCCTCAGCAATATGTTGGCGTTGGCGAGGCCATGGATCTCGCAGTGGGCGGCGGAGACGCCTAGAAGAGCAAAGCTGATAAACAACTACAAGGTTGCCAGGAGCACCGCCACCATCGCCGCCATCAAGGGTAGATTTGCCATTACCTTCTTGCTCATCCCCATATCGGTCGACCAATCTCTAGCTGTCTGGTATATATGGTCGTCTTCTAAGTTCCTAGCTAGCTAGCTGGCCAGCTCGGTTGTGGTACTGATCAATACAACCGGTAAAACTTTAAAGACACTTGGTGGCCGGGATTGAACTATTGAAAGTATATATACACTACATTTACGCGGCCTTGGAATTGAAGAGGTCTGCATGTATGAAGGTTAGAAGAAATTAGATCGACCAATCGACCATGCATGCTTACAACGCATGCACTGCTACTAGCTAACTTGAGCGTTGCATGGAAGTGTGTGTACATAGTGTACTAGTTCGAAAACACGTACGTATTTGGCTTCATTTGCATGTTCATTGTCATGAAGACTTCTTCTTCTTTTTTTTTTTTTTTTTCCAAAATGTTTCATGAAGACTTTCGCAAAATGGTTATTCTTTAGGTTATGCATAATACTTTAATTGCAGGACACTATATATATGAACAAAATGTGACATTTTAGGCGTCAATAACAATTCCATGCATCCTATATATAGTTATATGTATAATATAGTATATGAATAAAAGAGGCTTTGTTTGGCAAAGTATACTCCCCCTATATATTACTTTTAGACATTGTATAATTGACGTGTAATATCTTCACTTTGCATCACCGATCTATCCATACATCATACCTAGCAAGTGACAAGTCTTGCTGTACGACATACAGTACCGGAGCCAATTACGTACCTAGTTGCTAATTAACTCGAGGCTTGAAAGTCGATATTTACATTCTCGATTTTAAAAGTAATAAAGTTTGATTTCATTTACATCAACCAAGAACTAAAAAAACTATAACTCTGTCCATTTGTACAAATAACCCCAATGAGTTAACCTAAAAGTCTATAGTTGGTACTTGGTCGTTGACATGACTTCACTCAAATTTTCGCCCCCCACAGTTTACTATTCTCACACGTTCTTCCGCCTCATGGTTCAAGTTTTAATTAAACTAATGTTCCAATGAGAGGGACTTTGTATCAGTAATTTACAGAATATCCCACAGGAATATTTTTTTGGCACGACACGACGTCGTTCCAAGAAAACGAGCTTGGACGCATCTGACCGCGACCCAAACCCAATCCAATAACAACATCAGCACGTCAGCCGGACCCGCCACGAAGACCAAACTTACCATAATACCCCCCAACCGCCTCTACCCGACACCTCATCCACAAAGCTACAATTTAACGGCAAAGGAACAGCGGGAAAGAGGGTAGTTTCGGAACCCCGCAAAACCTAAGGCTGCTTCCCAACGAACTTATTTGAAACTCTCCTTTTCTTTCTTTCCGGTCACGGTCTCATTCCGCCGCTACAGCCCCCCAAAACGGTGCGTTTCCGGTCACACCCGTCGCGCAGTTGTCGGAGCCCCGAAGCCCGCGGGGCGAGTGGGTCCAGTAGTTTTTTCACTAATTAGTGGCGAATTGTGCCCTAAAGTTTCAATCTTTGCTGCAAGAATTTGAGAATTTGGGGCAGATCATGGAGAGAAGGAGATGGTTGCTATTGCTGGCAGTACTTGCGTGCCTGTTTGGTTGTTCTGCCGGGAGAGGTAAAACTTCAATTTCCTGC
Organism: Rosa lucieae; assembly: GCA_024704745.1. Classification (NCBI taxonomy): domain Eukaryota; kingdom Viridiplantae; phylum Streptophyta; class Magnoliopsida; order Rosales; family Rosaceae; genus Rosa; species Rosa lucieae. Next base: position 44,157,620 of record CM045495.1, read on the forward strand.
AGTAAAAGTTTCTTACTTTTCTATTGAAGTAAGTTGGGACAATTTACATTGAAATTGTAATTTTTTTGGACTTGAAGAGATACTGTAATTGAGTAAATGGACATTAGGTATGGGAGTAATTGCGTGCTTGTTTGCTTTCTCAGCTGGGAGAGGGAAAATTTCAATTTCTGCAGTAAAAGTTTCCTACTTTGGTTTACAATGAAATTGTAATTGGTTAGAGAAGTTTTGGTTTGAAGAGACATAATGGGCAAGGTTCAGTAGTTTAATACACTAATACTGTAATCGATAGATTAGGTGTAATAGCAACTGCAACATGGGTGGTGTTGTTGGGTCTACCTAACTATAATTTGCTTGAAGGATTAGCCCCAAACTTGAAAGGTAATAACATTCACTTAGGAGAAGAGAGGTGCGGGGTGTTTAAAATTATAGCAATGCAAGTTGTTCAGGGTAATTGCTCTTTCTGAGATTTTGAGCAGAATGGCTTTGGATGTGGTTGAGTTAGTAGCGGTGTGAATATAGATTCAATCATTTGGAACAAGGATCCTTGTTGTTTTTGTTCAACTTATGGACGCATGTTTAACAGGGAATTTTTATTTCTTAATGCAGAACTGAGATTCAAGCACATGATTCATAGCCATAGCACTGTCTACAATCACACTCTTGCTACAATATTGGTTCGGTATGCTTCTACGGTAAGTTTCATTTTGGGACTGTTTACGGGTATTTTGTTTATATGCGTATCACCATGTTCATTGTAAATGCATATGATATTCTTTTCATTTGTAATTTCACATTTTCCTGAAGTGCTGTATACGTGAAACTTAGAAAGGCTAGTTTTGGGGAGTATTTAATCTGTCTTCTTAAATGGGAATGAAACTAAAGACATTTACTGGATTAGATGTTAAGATTTGATTCACTAGTATGTAGCCGCTATATGTTCAGTAGCAATTGTAATTATTCTTCTATCTTGTAGGTGTATTTGTCAGATTTGACAGAGCTGTTTTCTTGGACATGCGACGAATGCAATGGCTTGATCAAGGTACTCAGATTTAGATTATAATATATAGTTCTTATATCTAAAAGTTGTGGACCTTAATCCTTCTTTAAATGGAAACAGGATTTTCAAATGATAGAGCTGATTGTTGACATCCAGCATTGCTTACAGGTGCAATTTCATACTTCCCTCTTGTTTGTATTGTTAATGTTCATAGCTTAGCTGCCACATTTTGACATTTTCATTACTTATCCAGGCATATGTTGGAGTCGCAACAGATCCTAATGCTATTATAATTGCCTTTAGAGGAACTCAGGAACACAGGTAGGCTACTCTTATGTCTTTCCCTTGCTTGATTTTTATTTTAATCTTTTAATTTTTTTTAATTTCATTATTGTTGAGCCCTAATTATTGTCTGGCCAGTAGAAGTGGGCATCCTGATTAGTTCTGTGCTGGTCAATTGTGCAGTCAAACTACATTTTATCTGTCTTCTATAGAACTTAGCGGCAATTTTACATTTCTATTTGTTGTGGGGTTTTCCTCTAATTATATGCATCTCCGTGGGCAATCTATCTAAACTGTTCTTTTACTAGAGTTGTTTGTTGATTAATACTTGATTTTATGCGTGCAGCATACAGAATTGGGTTGAAGACTTATTTTGGAAGCAACTTGATATAGATTACCCCGGCATGCCTGATGCAATGGTACTAATTGCAGTGAAGTTTCTCCTCTTTGCCTGCTAGAATGTGAGGTTTCGGTTCTCATTTTTTTGCGTTGTTTCAGGTGCACCATGGGTTTTACAGCGCTTACCACAACACCACCATACGCCCTGGAATTCTAAATGCTGTTGCAAGAGCCAAAGAGTTTTATGGAGATATTGGGATCATAGTGACAGGGCATTCAATGGGAGGGGCAATGGCTTCATTTTGTGCTCTTGATTTAAGGGTAATCATAACTAAGCCAGTCTCCATCATATTTCATCTTGTGTATATTTTTTAGTGTTAGTCCATTTTCTTTTCATTCTTCAATGCATGATGTCATGAGGTTTTGCATAACTATTGATTGGGGAATCGGGCTCAATTTGTCTTGGTTTTCTGGGAGAGGAGTGGACTGGGTGTCAGATGTCTTTACTGGAGTAGTTTGTGGGCACAACCTGATGGTATATACTATGATAACTTGTGACAATTCATCAGACAAAAGTTAAGTTGTCATATTTTAGTTGGCAGGTATACTGAAGACCTGTTAGACGTAGTATGCAATAGCTGTAGTAACGCTTGAGTAGTATAGTTATCTTATCCTGCCAGAGCCAGTCATATGTTATGTCAATGTGTTATTACTTATTACTATAGGCCTCAATGAAAATATACTCTTGTGTTTTTCGGTTTTACTGATCAAGATATTTCCATGTGTCAAACAAATTTCTTGAATGGTGTACAAGAGTGAACTTATAACAGAAGCCTACCTGACTTGAAGTTTGAATGTGTAATTTGCATTTTAGTGCTTGTTGGTTTTGTTGTTACTGATACTCATGTTATTTTATTGAATTATTGTAATTTGGACCGGAAGCATGTTCTTCAAGGCAGTGACATAGTAATGAAGGATAATTTTTCTCTTTTCTTTTTGTATTTTGAATTCCCAGGTCAATCAAAAAGAGAACAATGTTCAAGTTATGACATTTGGACAACCTCGTATCGGTAATGCAATCTTTGCTACTTACTATAGCAAACTTGTGCCAAAAAGTATACGAATAACAAATGGAAATGATGTTGTGCCTCATTTGCCTCCATACTATACTCACTTTCCTCAGAAGACATACCACCACTTCCCAAGAGAGGTATTCTTTTAGCCCACACTGGTGGATTACTTCTGTATTTACTTTTGAACTTTTGATATCTCTTTGAGCTGTTAATGTTTTGGACTCCTTAATCATATCCTATCAGTTATTTCTGAATAATTTTACGTTATAAGTAAACCAATAATGACAATTTATGCTTTGTTCCCCCTTCATTACATTGCTTATCTTCCACTTTGCTTTTAGTTAATTTGTTTCTGGGCTGGTAATTGCTGGCATGCTAATCTTTTTCAAGCTCTTTTCCTGTTTGTTTCTGAATACTCCCTAGTCTACCTTTTCAAACATACTTTTCACACAGTTCTCATTAGTCTGCATGTGTCCTCCAGAATCAACAGGGGTTACATTATACCTGTATTGTGTCAGGTTGACACTTTAAAGATGAGTTTAGTAGATATGTTAATGGACTGTTGTACGTGCCTGGTGTACCCAATGTTCTATATGGTGCATTCCTCTACAAGTCGAGAGAAGAAATATTTCTGGTTAACAGAATAGATTATACCTTTAACCATGCTACATTAACTGCTGTTGTGATTGCACATTCTCAGTATATCATCTCTTTAAAAATTTTGAATGGGGGGAGAGGATTAATGAATATGACTCCCAAACATACATATGCACATGGGCACTTGTAATTGAATCCTTCTTTTATCTGTACCCCTTGAGATCTCAATCTTGGAACTCTAAACATGCATGTTTATGATCATATTGTGGAAAGTTTCTGTCTTTTTGGACCCTTGAGAGAGCCTTGGTCTTATTGTAGGTGTGGCTTTATAACATTGGAATGGGAAGTCTTGTTTATAAGGTTGAGAAAATATGTGATGCCTCTGGCGAGGATCCAACATGCAGCAGGTAATCCATCTTTTGCTGTGTGATATCATTGAGAGATATTGTCTCAGTTTTCTTTTTCTTCATACTGATACATAATGGCTAGCTTGAACAGTCTTTCTTGGAAGACAAATATACAAAAGTTGGAAATTACAATGTTATTATCGGTTTAGATGTTACAAGTTTTTGAGACATTGGTGCAGGTCAGTGAAAGGGAATAGCATTTCAGACCATTTAGTTTATTTTGGTGTCGATTTAATGGCCAAGACATGGAGACCGTGCAAAATTGTGATGGGTCCTGGTTTACTGGAGCATGGAAGAACAGATCTGGAAGGAAATTTTGTACTGTCCAGAGATCTTGCAACTCCTGTTCTCAAATTGAAAACACGGCCAGATGCCCGCGGAAAACCTCTGTAGAATTTTAACTGTGAGAGATGTGTCCTGAAAGAGAAGCTGTGCCATTTTTATGCTTAGAGCTTTTTTGTTTTAAGAAAAGCGGTAGCAATGAAGATGGAGGCTTTAATGATGCTAGTGTACATATTAATCTGTACGTGTACATCTTCATTCTTTGGAATATCAATGCTGAGGCCGAGGCTGAGGCGGTGTACTAGTGTAAATAATGAATAATCTGATACGTGTGAATTTCTTTATACTATTATGTCTACTATAATTAAAAGGGTCAATTCCCGTTGCGACTCCAAATTCGTAGACAGCCCCAATGCTATAAGGAACCTCTAAATGACACTTAAAATGGGTTTGATCATTTAACCAACAAAGGTTTCTCCTTTTTCTACGATTACAATCAACAACTAAATTGACGATTCAGTGCCATGGTATTTTTCTGGCCAAACTTTCTTCTTTGGTCTGTTGCCAGTTTTCAGTTTTGATTTCTGATTATAGATCTTAAAGCATGTTAGACAAAAAAGAAAAGAAAAGAAAGAACAACAATATCAGAATCACAGTCGCACTTGGATTGGTAGAAAGTAAGGGTGGGTTTTGCTTGCCTAGTAAGAGAACACAATTCTGTTTTATCTGATTGTCTCTTTCTTGTTCGAATTCTCCCGCTTTTGAAGCGCAGTTGCTGCCCGGCACTTATTAGTTTGTGTGTTACTTCAGAAAACAAACAGTGGTCTATACCTGTACTGTATGTGCTGTGTTGACCCTTTTAAGATGAGTTTGTTTAGTACTTACATATTGTTTTAATGTTGTGCGTGTCTGATGCCCCGAATACTGTATAGTGCTGCGCGGTTCAAGGGAAGAAATAGTTCTGATTTCCAAGATAGCCTAGCTATTACTTCTAACCATGTTGCATAGATTTCATTTGTATCTATCAGTACTTCATCTCTATATGTTAATTTTACCTTCTTCTTTTTTCGGAGGATTAATGAATATAACATACATTTACAATTGCACATGGAAGATAATCAAAGGCATCTTCACCTCATTTTTTGGATCCCAAACACGTGTTACGACCATTTTATGGAAGTTCATTTCTTTTAGACCATTGAGAGAGCCTCATTCGTATTGTAGGTGCAGCATTATAACATTGGACGAGGAAGTCTTGTTCATAAGGTTGGGAAAATCTGTGATGTTTCAGTTTTCTTTTCATCAACAACACCCAACCTCAGTTTAGATATTTATGAGTTCTAAGATGCTTGTGCAGGTCAGTGAACAGGAACAGCATTTTGGACCATATAGTTTATTTTGGACTTGAATGAATGGCCAATACAGGAAGACCGTGCAAAATTGTGACGGCTGCTGGTTTACTAGGCATGAAAGACCATATTGGGAAGTTAACTTTGTTCTGTCCAATGTATATACATGTTATCAAATTGAAAACATGGAGATCAGTTCTAGTTTTTTGTCCTGAAACAGCTGTACGTGCCAGTTTTATGCTTGAAGCATTTTTGTGTTCAGAAAAGCCATAGCATCTTAGCTGATGAATATGAAGGCCAGGGCTGCATACTGTATACAGTAATCTGTACGTGTACATGTTCATTCTTTGTAATATAATGCTGATGCTGTGTTACTGTTGTAAATAATCAACACATGAGTTTCTTTATACTGTTGCGTTGTACTATGGTTGAAGGGTCACCACCATAAACTCTGATGAATTTCTTATACTGTTCCTTGTTGTTTCTTCATCTATGACAAAAAATATATGGAACCTCTATATGATAGTACATTTCCTTCCCATTGCAATGGAATCCTATCAATTAACCAAATAAATTGGTGCTTCATGTCATATCTTGTTCTGTACAATTCCATACAATTGCGTTCTGGTTAAGTTTTCTTCCTCGTTTTCTTGCGGTGAGGCTTCATTCATACTATCCTCATATACATACAAAGATCATAAGATGGTTCATTTCTGATTGGAGCCTTGTCACTTTATAGAAATATTATTAATTATAAGTAGATTAATACATCTTGGTTGAGTTTAAGTTTCAGCCTTTCTCACCTTACTCCAATGTTCCTGGAGTGAGAGCTCTTACAGGGTCTTGATCAGTACACAAACACAAACACGAGAGCTCTTACAGGGTCTTGATCAGTACACACACACACACACACACACACACACACACACACAATTCCTTCTTGTCATAGTGAACAAGCATATTAGACAAATCACTCCCTTGGTTTCTTCAAATCTGACTAAAAAGACTTTCATTAAGAGGTTAGCTGCTTGTTAAATGTGTCACATATGATTGAAATTTCACAAATTCTGAAACTCGTAAGTGATTCCAAGCACAAGACATACAGTACTATGTTAGTATACAATTCCCGACATGTTAGTTAGATGCATAGCTTGTTTTCAAATCCGTCTGGTAAATCAGCCACTAAACCACAACCTGTATGTAGAAATACATTCACATTAACTCTTCTCTTCTTTCTTCTCTACTTTCTTCTCTTCTTTCTTCTCTTCCTCAGCAGCAGGGCTAGAAACTTTGGCTTCAACAGTAGCGGTTTTGATTTCCACTTCTGCAGTTTCCTTTATCAATTTCTCCTCCACTAGTACTGCTGTCTCTCCTGTACATTCATACATACATATATATATATATATATATATATATATATATATAAGCAAAGGAAATATTAGCAACTGATTACTCATTAATCTGATAATTAAATTAGCAAACGACCAGCCAATCACTGGTAAGAGATATCATAAGCATTGCAATGTAAGAAAAAGACTTTCGTCCTAGAGAGTTTGATATGTTATATTGATCATCCACTACTTTCCACCATTAAGTAGGTGCTCTTGCAACCACATGATGCTGTTTGGGTTCAATTGACCTCATTAAATAACTTCTTCTTGAATTTTTCTAAACAGGAGTTTGGAAAAGGTGTTTGATGGAAATGCCTCAAAGCAAAAGTTCATGAGCTAAGAGGAACGCGTCCCTCGTTCGCCAATACCAAATTTTTGTCTTTACCAATGATTAGGTGAAACCTATATGTGAATGCATGACTTATTATGCAGTAATGAAATAAATTAACATTTAGGTCATGATCACAAACCTTTATTTTCTGTTGAGGACGTCGTCTCAACAGCTAGTTTTGTTTCTTCAGCAGCAGCCAACAATTCTTTGTCCTCCTCTACAACTTTGCTTTCCTCATCCACCTTGAAGAACGAGTTTCCCTTACTTCCAGGTCCATGGCGTGGAGTGTAATAATCGGACGCTCCAGATCTTCCCTCAGAAATAATCCCATCAATCCCTTCCTCATCTAATTTCCTTGACGAAAAGAAATCCCTTGGTGAGTCTTCAGATGTTATAAATCTCCCGGCTTCATGCTCCGAAACCACTAAAACCTTGTTGTCACCTTTGTCTATTATTTCTTTGTCATCTCCATTTTCCTTTTTGTTTTCATTAATGTCCTTCACCTCATCAGCCACCATAACATCCACATTGTTCTTATTAACAACTTGTTCACCACGGCTTGCTGCAGCTTCTTGCTCATGTTGTTGTTGTTGCGTTGAGTTTGCTATGCTGTTGTTGCAATCTGTGGCGGTTTTGTGGTTGGTTTTGATGTCTTTGCTGTTCTTGGTGGTCTCCCCGGCATTGGATTTCTTGCCGCGCAGGAGGGCGTTGCTGGTGGCAACCGCGAGCTTTGAATCCCCACAGCCCATAATCAATTTGAAATTTGAGGTCAGAGAGGTAGAGATATAATTAGCGAGAAGGAATGTTACAGAGAAATATTAGTCTCTCTCCCTTTATTATGGGGGAGAGATGTTGATTGTTTGATTTTGTTAGTTGTTTGTGTTGGAGCTGTAACTTGCATGGGTGTAATTTGGTGTCATGAAAGTATATAAATAGTACCGGTTTCTTCGTTGTGTTTTCAATGGTCTAACATTGGTAGCTCAACATCAATGTGGCATGGTAGGTTCATTAGGATTAATTTAGGAAATATTTTGCTAGCGGATTTTTTTTTTCTTTCTTTCCAAATTTCCAATGTGAGACAAAATTCGACTTGTGATTTTGTCGACCTATCACATTGGACCTCATGCTTTTGACGTGGGTGGCTTTACTAGAGTTAGGAAGATCACTTCCATCAAACCACAAATTACAGATTCAGGTCCTCCTCCGTTTTTAATTTCCTCTCTCTTTTATGACATGGGTGGCTTTACTAGAATTAGGAAGATCAATTCCAGCTATTAGAGCTAGGCTCTCAGTCTTTCCTTTGTTTTCGGGTTGTATATCCGCATTTCACCAAGACAATAATCTATTCTGTTGCGTAGTGGTCATGCTAACCAAAGTTGATGAACTAATGAAGATGAACTTTTAGCTTTCATTGAAGGAATAATATTAATGAACTATGAACCAGTGAAAATATGTTAGACAGTTTACTATGGATAACCCCGAAAGAAGGGTCCCAGGGACACAATGAAGTGGGGATAGGAATGGAAAAACTTAGGTCAAGAACGCTTAATGATCTATAGAAAAACGTTATCAGCACAAAATGTACAAAGAGCATAACAATTAGCGTCTTTTTAGTAATCGTCAGATTACAGATACCTGTAGCTGGAATTCCCTTGCTCAGTCTCCCCTAGTTGAATGCAGCTCCTATATATTTAATATTTGATCACCAAATATAATTGGTTTGTGAAAACAAATCTGTTCATGTAATAAATTATAACTTGGCTACAGAGCCGGCCTGACATTTTTGGGTCTCTAGGCGAAAAAATTAATAAATTAGGCTCCCTACGTACAAATGGACTCACATTTTTTTTCTCTTCCTAAGTTTGTAAGCTTAAACAATAGGGAGGATTTTACAAATGGTTACTCAACTATGACTCTGACGCGGGCGGAAGTAACCCTAGGTTTACCAGCAATAAACCTAAAACAAAGATTCTGGAGTCCACCAGAGATAAAAGAGAAAACTCTCAATTTTGATTGATAATATGATAAAAGATAGTTCTGCAGCCGTTTAAGGTTGCTTATATATGGGAAAAGAAACCCTAGGGCGACTAACAATGAAACCCTAAAGCCCACGGATTAAAACAAAACAAATCCAAAATAAACTAGAAAACCTAAAATAAAAAGAATGTAAAACTAACATAAAAATATTAAATCACGAATCGGATAATTAAGACGATACATTTTGGCTTAAATCTGATAGGGCTCACTAAAGTGAGTCTTGAAGATCTCGTCGTTCCCATTCTGGAAAGGTATCATGCGTTTCAAACGGACATTCTGGCCAAAAGTTAGTCAAATCTGATTCAAAATCAAAACCTGACTTTTCGCACGAGAAACCCGAAAAGTCCAAAACCAAATCTTCTTGAATATTCCAGCGGCTAGTAACCTGATTACGCGTGAGTTACCTATTTTCCAATCACTCTTCTTGATTCTACACCGCTTCTTTACTTTTATGGTTTTTCGGCTAAACTGGGTCCATTCTCGTCCTACATCAGACTCATTCGACACTTTGGTCACTGAGGTTTCAAATAAATCACTTTGGTCACTCAACTATTACACTGTCAATCACTTAAGTCACCCAAAGAGTATTTTTTATAAATTTTTTTAATGAAAAAAATTAACAAAGTGACTTAAGTGATTGACAGTGTAATAGTTGAGTGACCAAAGTGTCGAATGAGTCATAGTTGAGTGACCATTTGTGAAATTTTTCCTAAACAATATATAATAACATAAAAATATAGCAATCTTAATATCATTTAACAAAGTACTTGTCAGAATACACGTACAAATCATAATACTTATAAGGGAAAAAAATGCAAACAGTACCCGACTTTTGGCCCATTAGTAACTTTAGTACCTGATAAAAAAAAAATATCACTTTGGTACCTGAAGTTCATACCCCGACCCAACATTAGTATCTAAAACACTGTTGGCCGTTATGGCTTTAGCCAAATAGCAAAATTTGAGGGGTATTCTCGTCTCTTCACTCAATCTCTTCTTCCTCTCGCTTTCTTCATCTTCTTCTTCCTCCCAACTCTCCTTGTTTCTCTCATCTCTTCTTCTTCCTTAAGCTTAGATTTCCAATCCATCGATGCTAAACTCTCACCCGTACCCTCTCTATCTTCTATTTCCCCCAATTTAAACCAAAAGCTCATCACCAGATCAATCCAGCCATCCACACCATACCAATCAAATCTCGCCGTAAACCCTGCTCAAACTTCACTGTAATTTGAAGTCAAAGGTTCAAAACAAACTGTCTCATCCTCCTTTAGCTCTGAGATCACAACCCAAAAGAGCGAAGCAATTGACAAGTTGCAGAGCTTTAGAAACGGGCTCTAATGGTGCAATCCCTCGTGCCCCAGATGGAATTGCCTTTCAAAATTTGCGGATGAAGGACCAGCAGAGCTTTGGGGTCTCGAGCATCATCGGGTAGAGCGGCCGGGTGCTGGACTCCACATTCATTCGTGTTTTAATTCATTGGATCTGGCAGCGGCGACGATGGTGGTGTGGAGGTGGAGGGCGTGGGTGGTGGCAGCAGAGAAAGACATGGCTCCTCTCTCTATCTGTTTTTGGTTTTCAAGGAGAGGTGGATTTTGGAGGTTGGAAGAAGAGTATGAGAGGAGAAGAGAAGGTGGAAGAGAAAGGAGGAAGGAATGGAGATGTTGTGCTGGTAATTTGAGAGGATGAAGATCTGGGATTGATCCCAGACGTGATCTTATTTGCTTTTCTCTCTTTTTGGTTGTTTGATCTTTGTTGGTTTGGTGAAGTGTTTAAGATTTTGTGTCGAAACCCATGTTTCTCTAAGTACCCAGCTGAGTTTTTCAATATTTCTTTGGTTACTGTAGTATAAAGATGAAAGCTTTTTCGTTTTTGTTCTTTGAGCTAACATTAAAACTTAAAACTTTATGATCTATTGTTTTCTGGGTATATTTGCATGACTCAGATTGTTGTTTGGTGAAAAGAGTTTAGATGGTGCTGTGTTTATATGACAGAATTGGGTTTTATTTGCAACCGAATGCTTCGTGTGCCATGGTTGTGGCTGAGCACAGCAAGAAGTGTTCATGGAACTGCAGAGGAAGAAGGTTCACTGCTATGTGATATTTAGGGTGGATTCATACCCAATTCAAGAAGATGAAGATTTGGGATTGATCCCAGATTCCCAGTTGGGAGGAAGAAGAAGATGAAGAAAGCGAGAGGAAGAAGAGATTGAGTGAAGGGACGAGAATACCCCTCAAATTTTGCTACTTAGCTAACGCTGTAATGGCCAACAGTGTTTTAGGTACTAATGTTGGGTCGGGGTTTGAACTTCAGGTACCAAATTGATATTTTTTTTTGTCAAGTACTAAACTTACTAATGAGCCAAAGGTCGGGTACTGTTTGCATTTTTTTCCCTACTTATAATGGTTTCAAGACATAGAGATGGTCATGATTCCCCTGTACGCTGTACCCTAAATACATCAAGTATACAAAACCAAAACGCAGACTAATGCCACAAAAGAAGAAGATCAGTACTCCATTTATGATTTATGAGCAGAGACTGAAAACAAGCTTAACCTTCCAAAAACAAATTAAGAATTTCTATACTCTTTATATAATCACAGTTTAGGCAAATGAAATAAGATAGCAAATAAAGAAAACTTACTCAAAAGTCTTAGTCATTGAAAAGCATAATTTGAATTGCAAAGAAATACTTAGCCAAGGAAATTACTATATGTTAGTTTTAGAGGTAAATTCAATAGCTCTTTCCTTCTTTCCCCCAAATCTGTCAGAAATTCAGAAAAATAAATAAAAGACCAACTGAGCAAGAACAAGAAAATCAATAAATTGCAGATGATGGTGATGATTGAGGAATGATGACGATGATCTGATGATGAATTACATGACAACTATTTGAGATTTTAGAACTGGAGAAGAACAAAACTTGATGTGGGAGCCGTGAGGCATGAAGAAGAACAAAACTCGTGTGTAGGAGAATTGGAGAAGAATAACAGCGATAGTGAGTCTCCAAACACACTCTTCTTCTTTTTTTACATAAATATATAAAAGGAGGTGTAATTGTTTTAGGGGCCCATGAAAATTGGGGGCCATAGGCTGAGGCCTATTGGGCCTATGCCCAGAGGCGGCTCTGCTTGGCTACAAGATGAGTACATCAAAATGGAGCAAGAATACCTTCTTGGTGTCATCCAACACTATTTAATTATCAACCGCGATAGCTTGCAAAAGGGGATAACTATATCCCTATCCCGAGAGTACTCCAAGAGAAATCGCGATAGCTTGCAAAATGGGATAACTATCCCTCTATCCCCTTGAGTACTCCAAGAGAAATGTTTAGGGTACTGATTGTCATCGATGTTAGTTTTTGTGGTCAATACATACTAAACTTATACAGTCAAAATGATAGGGAGAGAGAAGAGTGAGAGAGTTGGCAAATTTTACACAGATGGTATGTATCCCCATCAATGATTGTAGAAGGGTCTTTCTAAATGTACCTAGCAAAAATCTTTTTGCACCTAGCCCTAACAAAATTAACCCAATTATTTCAATATATCCTTTATTTGAGAGAAAAAAAAAAAAAAGGTTTGCTGTACAGCCTACACTTCATCGCTGATTTTCAGAATTGTTCTTTTAAAAAGGTGCTGCAACTAGACAAAAGGGAATGTCCATTCTTGGGCAATTCATGCGTGGCAACATATAGGGGAACATATAGGGGCCCTGTAACTAGACAAAAGAACAGTTCACAACTTCACATGGGAGCTGCTGTCACTTGACAAAAATGAAGGTATACAACATTGGGCCAATAAAAGAGAATAAGGGAGATTAGCCCGGTTACTCTTTAACACTTTTTATTCTGCATATTCTTCATCTTCTAAATCTTCTCTTCTTCCTCTCAATTCACAACTCCCAAGTCTCATTAATCATGGAGCAAATCAAGTAATTTTATATAAAGGGCCCAATTTTTGATTTTTTTTTTTAATATAAAGGGCTCAATTTTATTCTTCGCCCCGGGCCTTGAATTTTTCAGGGCCGGGCCTGATGACTCACATATGAAATTTACATGTAAGAGCTTCTCCAATGGAGTTTTCTTTTAGCTTGTGTCAAATTCAAATTTGACATGTGACATGGCAATCCTCATTTTTGCCTAATCTTACTCCAACCGATATGTCAAAATTATTTTTATTATATTTATTTTGTTTTTCTCAGTATAATTAATTTAAAAAAAAAAAAAAAATATTAGAGCTCATCTCTTTCTCTGCTTCTTCTATTTCTTTTCAGTATCTTCTTTCTTTTCTCTCTCTGTAATCAAGTCCCACCCACCACCACCATCGGACCATCCCCGTAGCCACACCACCACTGTCGCACCTCCATCAAAGGCAGACCCCATTTGTCACAACTCACAACCACCATCCCCCCGCCCAGATTCCGCAAAAACAGAAGCAAGGCACTCATTGCCGCCATACCTCATCCAACCATCACCATCGTCAGCCCTTGATGAAGAGCCACAAGCTAGTAGGGGTGGGCGTGGTGCGGTTCGGTTCGGTTTGAGGCCCAAACCGCAACCAAACCACTTTTTTCTGTTGGCCTATATATCAAACCGCAACCGCATTACAAAAGGGCTGAACCGATTATTTCGGTTACACCATTTTTCGGTGCGGTGCGGGTCGGTTTCGGTTTGGAGCGATTTATTAATTTCAACTAGAAAGAGAGGGCCAAAATCAGACTTATTTTTACCTAACAATTTCAATAAGGCATAAATAAATTTTGAATGCATTTAGAGTCCACACAAATCAGCAAATGTCACCCAAATATCAAGCAACTTGCAGAAAGACCATAGCAACTTATTACACACACACACACTATATATCAATGATCAAGCAAACATAGCAACTTATTACAAACTGAATAAATTCGGTGTGAGTCAGTTTAAATCGGGCGGTTTATGACCCGAAACAGCAACCGAACCGCTCTTATACGGTTCGGTGCGGTGTGATCATAAAACTAAACCGTTTTAGTTCGGTGCGGTTACCGAATCATTTTTCGGTGCAGCAGTTCGGGTCAGTAACCGCATTTTCGGTACAAAATGCCCACCCCTACAAGCCAGCTTGACAGACTCGGGACAGACCCATCAAGCATACCCAGATCCGGTATGAAACCAAATTGATCCGGCCTAAAAGCAATCTCATCCGCCAATTCAGCCATCCAAACACATCCCACCCCTTGCCAGTCACTGGGAATACTCCTTCCTTGACCAACGCCCAAATTATTTATCAATCAAAGCCCAAATAAATCAAAATCTGCTTGATTCTTAAAGCCCAGAAGGATTTAGGAAGGTTTTGTTTATGAGTTGCTTTGGTATGGGTAGGATGTGAGAGAGAGAGAGAGAGAGAGAGAACGCAGAAGGGAAGATAGAGAGAGAGAGGGGCGAGAAAGAAAGAGGGAGAATGAAAGATGTTCAAGTAAATCCAGAATATGTGTCTGGCCCAAACTCGAGGCTACTTGCTCTAGTTGAAATAGGGTTTATATTAGAGATATTCTCGGAGAATCTTAGGAGATATCCAATCAATGTACGATTATGTTTCCATGTACAACTCTATCTCTATACTTGTAATCCTCTATATAAAGAGGCCCCTATTATCAATGAAAGTCAGATTCAATTCTCTCCCAATTCAGTTTTCCTAAAACACGTTATCAGCACGAAGCCCTAACCCTGAAACCCTAAATTTGTAGTCCTTAAAACAGAGTAACCACCGCAACACACCTTATAGCCTCCAAACCCAGGAACCCAGAACCGGCCGTATAGTCACTGACCGACCAACTCAATTCCCTGTGCTTGCTTCGGGCCAGCCCAATCCAAAAAGAAAAAAAAGACCAGAAGAAGGAGGTCTCGGTCAATGCGATCAAAGGAAGAAGAAGGTCCTGGTCAAAGGCTGAAGAGAAAGAAAAAAAAGAGAGGGAGAGCCGCACACGTGCTGGCCAGAAGAAAAGAAAGAGAAAGAAGAGAAGAAAGGGCGCGGGCCCTAGAAGAAGAAAAAGAAAAAAAGAAGAAGAAGAAGAAAGAGAAAGAAGAAAAGAAAGGGACGGGCCCAGAAGAAGAAAAGAAAGAAAAAAAAAAGGAGAAGAGGAAGGAGGAAGACACGTCTAGAGAAGAAAAAAAAATATCAAAGAAAAGGTCAAAGCCCAAGTCGAGCCCAAGCCAAGAACAAGCCGCCGCCCACTGACGCAGGCCCATTGAAACAGGCCCAAGCCGCATCCTCAGCTCAGGAGCCCAAGCTGCAGCTGCAGCCCAAGCCACTGCCACGTCAGCAGTCAACGCCGGTCAATGGTCAACCAGGTCAACAGTCGGTCAACGACCGCCGGAGACTTTTCGGCTCTTTTCCGACCACTTTTTTTGGTGATTTTTTCAGGTCAAATTTTCCGGTAACCTATTTCAAGGTATTTTTTACTAAAAGTTCCCGTTTTTGAAGTTTTTATTTCTTTTCTCTTCTTTTTCTCGGGACTTGTAAACTCTCCCTTCTTCTACCCCCCTTTCTTTATCATAGGGGAGACCAAATTAAGCCGAACTGTGGGGGTTCGTGCTCACTCCAAGCTTGGAGCTTGCAGAGTCCTCCAAACTTAGAGTTTGTTGAGATAAAACGATCGACCGCAAACATCATTGTTTCGATCTAATCCAACCCCTTTTGGAATCAAATTTCTTGGAAGCGACTACGCTCAGAAATTTTATTTGTTTTCGTGGTAGCATTTTTCGCTCCGAAACTAATCCTAATTTTTTGTTCTCTTTCAGGATGAGTAACCTGAACAAATTGGACTTTGCTCCATTGAGAACAACTGGCTCTGAATATCACAGGTGGGTTCGTGATGTTTGCCAGCATCTCAAGGCCGATGGAATCTTGGATACGATTCTCGAGCCTAGCCAGGACGTGCTAACTGTTGAGCAAGCTCAAGCTTTGGAAGCAAATAGAGCAGCCTTAGAGGCAAATAAGGCGAAAGCCATCATCCTAATGACTCTTCATATGGATGATTCGCTCCAGTACGAGTGTATGAATGAAGAAGACCCCAGAAGGCTGTGGGTCTCACTCGAAGAAAGATTTGGCAACGTCCATGACTCCCTGCTTCCTGACCTAGAAGTGAGATGGCATAGCCTCCGCTTCTGTGATTTCAAGTCAGTTTTTTACTACAACTCGGAAGCACTTCGCATTAAATCCTTAATGGAATTCTGTGATAAAGAGATCACAAATGCGATGTTGATTGAGAAGACTCTCTCTACCTTCCCTATCTCTGCATTGATGGTTGCTAAGAACTATCGAATCGATGTTACTACAGGACGGATCACAAGGTTTCATGAGCTTATTGGAGCTATGAATGTTGCTAAAAAGCATGACAACATCCTTGTGAAGAACTATAATTCGAGATCCGTGGAAACAGAGCATATTCCAGAATCCAGTTATAGTCGCGCCCCAAAAAGAGGGTGCCAAGAGCGAAAACCTAATCTAAGGGATACTTCTGGACGTTCTGGTCCATGTAATCGCTCTACTTGGGAAGGTAATCGCCAAAATAGGCGAACACGGAACCGAAGAGGTCAACGTGGAAAGAGAGAGGGAGGCAACGCCTCTGGCCATGTTGGTGGTGGCACCAACACTAAGAGCCATCTAAATGACGCTCTCAAAGTGCCTTAATCAATGGAATCTGAGCAAAGAGATGTATGTTCTCGATGTGGAGTGTCTGATCATTGGGCACACATTTGTAGAGCTTGTGAATAAATTATTACCGCCTACAAAGCATATTGTGAAGCAAGAGAAGCCCACGATGTGGAACAAGAAGATCAAGAAGATGATCTAGAGTGAAGGGTTAAAGACTACAAATCTGGCTGGGATCAATAGATAGCCAATTCTGTTTAAGTCTTTATTTTTCTAAGAGATGTAATAGGCAATTGCCATATATTTTTGTAGTAGATGCCAATGGTATTAATCTTTCTTCAAAGTAGGAGTACTCAATGCAAATGTGATGTCTAGGAAGGTTTTGAGATAAGTGGTACTTAAGTGAGCCTTGCTCCACCGACATCTCTCTACTCACTTGGTCACATTTGCATTGGAATTACCGAAAGAAGTTAGACGACTGCCATTGTTTTGCATTAGCTAGTTTATTGGATTAGATTTTCTTTGGTCAAAGAGACAATGATGTAACTTCGTTGGCTTATGAATAAAATTTCGAGTTCTTTTCATTATGACTTCATTTTAATTATGAGCATATGACTTTTGTGACTACGATGGCTAGGCCATTAGTATTAATTTAAGGACATGGAATAGCCCAAATTCCACTTGCCAAATGGCTCCTTAATTACTGTCATAGAAACTCTCTACGCTCCTAGGGCCAATCGCACCTATGAATAGCCAACGGATTCCATGCGAAAACGCATGTAGAGAACGGAAATGAGTTCTTTTGCAATGCCTCTAATGATTGCGAACAAAGGCGCATCTTAGAGAAGTTTATGTGTCTCTCTAGTGGACTTTATGTCACTATTCGAGCTATTAAATCCAATAAAGTTATGAGAGAAGATCTCTTGGATTTAGACACATATTGGCTTTGTCACGATAGGATAGGTCATCCTGGTCATGATATGATGATCCGTCTACTAAAGACTTCACATGGACATCTTTTCTCTCGAGCGAAATGAAGCATGAATCAAAAAGTTGATTCTTGGACTAAGTGTGACCGATGCTGCTACCTAAGGCACCGCCTCCGTCCACCACCAGCCTAGCGCTGCTATAGTCCCTATCCATGAAGCCATGGATGGCGTCCATCATGGTGATGGCGCCCCAGGTGATGCTGCAATCACCAACTTTGCTTGAAATAGCGTTTCAGACGCTCAGGCCCAACCAAAATCTTCATTGGTTACTTCTAAAGCCTCTCACTCGTTTTACAAAGCCCGTTCCTTAGGGAAACTAGGACTGAGACCTTCCTATGCAAAAGGATGTGAAAATACTCATTATGTTCTTACATAGAATCCGTAGGGATTCTCTGAACTGATTCAACCAACTTGCGGATGTTTAAATATCTCATGATGTTGGTTGACACGCAAACACGCTGGTCACGTGTTGTGCCATTGTCCACTTGTAATGTTGCTTATGACACACTCCTAGCACACATCATATGACAACGGGCTCACTCCCCGGATCAACCTCTTCCGTCAATTGGACTTGACAATGCTAGAGAGTTTATATCGAAGATTTTTGATGGTTATTGCATTGGGACTAATGTTGGACATTATATTCCCATAAACACACCCAATTGGTTTCGAGGAAACGACTACGATGGTAGTCCGGACATTGTTAATGCGCACTAATTTCCTTATATCCGCTTGGGGTGATGCACTATCGCATGCAGCTATGCTAATTCGTCTACGACCCACCGCCACTCAACCTACCTCTGCGTTATAGCTAGTGACTGGGTATAAGTATCGTACTTACGCATATTTGAGTGTGCCTTTATGTGCTAATTGCACCGCCACAGCGCTCTATAATGGGTCCTTACAGACGAATGGGCAACTCAGTTGGATTTGAGACTCCAACAATCGTCCGCCACTTCATGCCCTGCTAAGCGATCTCCTTACCGCTAGATTTGCAGATGTCACTTTGATGAGACAGTCTTCCCATCGTTAGGGGGAGATAAGAACACAGATGTTCAGTAGGAACGATAGGAATTGTCGTGGTCTGTCCCTACTATGTCTCATCTCGATCCCTACTAAAGTGACGAGATCACACAAATATGCTGCAAACATGCCTGCAAGGAAGGACGTCCCTACGAGAGGACGTAGCGCCACCCTGCACGGAAATAGGCATGGCGCCAACGCCAAAGTGAGTGGCACTCTGGTGTTACAGGCCATTGCCCCAGCTATGATGCGTGGAAGGCCAGTGAGTTCGAAGGATACTTTGGCACAACTCAATCCTTTGATCATCAAGACTCAAAATCCGTCTCATGAGTATCTTCCGGGTTATGGTTATCGTTGGGGGACGCCTCAACGTCAGAACATATTCTTGAGAATATAGAGCTCTATGAAACTTACACTAGTGTACATGAGACGTGGGATAGAAACTCCATCATCATTGATGATGTAGTTGCGCATGAGTTTGTTGAGTCTGATGACATCGAACCACGCTCCGTTGATGAATGAATGCTAAGGTATAGAAATTTGGCCTAAATGGAAAGATGCGATCCAGGTTTAGTTGAATTCTCTAAACGAAGAGGAAGGTTTTTGAGCCAGTAATGCCAACACCTCCTGACATAAAACATGTTGACTAATGGGTCTTTGTTAGAAAGCGTAGTGAGAAAAAGAGATGGTAATCTCGCCTTATGGTGCAAGGCTTCTCATAAAACGCCCTGGAATCGACTACGATGAGACATATTATCTCGTAATGGATGTCATTGCACTCCACTACCCTGTCAGTTTGGTAGTTTCTGAATAACTGAACATGCAACTTACAAATGTGGTCACTACGTATCCCTATAGGGATCTAGATACGGAATATACATGAAGGTTCATGGTGAACTTCATTTACCCAAGTTAAGTGGCTCTAGACCACGGAGCGCATTTACAATAAGATTGAAACGCTCACTAAAGTGACTACTTGATTGGGAAGGGATATGCCCACGCGTTTCCATCACAAGTTTCGGATTCCATCACGGTTCATGTTGGACATGATCTTCATTAGAAGCCATTAAAGAGTTAAGGGAAACCGCTGAACACTTGAAATCCGATTTTGAGATGAAGGATTATGGGAGAACACGATTATGTCTCGGTTTGGAACTTAAGCATCGTGTCGATAGATGCTTAGGCATTTTGACAAGGTCAAACCTTTAAGCACCCCCATGATCGTCCGTAGTCTTGATCCTGAAAATGATCCTCTTTGTCTGAAGGATGATGACGAAGATATGCTAGAGGCAGAAGTGCCTTACTTGAGTACAATAGGCGCATTATTGTAATTAGCTCAATGCACAAGACCGGACATCTCATTTGCAGTGAACTTGTTAGCTAAGGTATAGCTCTGCTCTAACGCGACGTCATTTGATTGGTGTAAAAGATATATTTCTATACTTGAGATGTACGATTGATATGGGCTCGTTCTATCCCTATAGAGAGATGATGGATTCGGACCCATCACACACCTGGAACGCCGCCAACACTGGCCTGCGTCCTCTATCCCCATCCCAAAACGACATGTATTTTGGAAGGTTTTGCTGATATAGGGTATCTCTCTGACCCATACAAAGGTCATTCCCAAAATGGTTAATTGTTCACCATGGGTAAAGACCGTGACATCTTGGAGGTCTACAGAACAGACCCTAGTCGCTATATCTTTGAACAATGCAGAGATTATTGCTCTTCACAAAGTGGTTCGTGAATGTATATGGATTGGATCCATAATTACGCATGTTCGAACAATTGTGGTTTGAAGTCTACCACAGATGAACTTACGAGCATATAGCATAATGTTGCTTGTTTTGAAGCAAGGCTACATCAAAAGCGACCACACCAAGTATAATCAGCAACAACAAACTCTCCTCAAGATCAAAGTGAACTAGGTTCGATCTGAGGACAATATGGTAGACTGGCTCACTAAGTCATTGCCTAAATTCCACTTTCGAGAAACATGTTGGTAGCATCTTTTGCGGAAGTTATCTGAACTCCCATGACAGTAGTCATCAGGGGGAGATGCAGACATCAGGGGGAGATGTCTAAATGTATTGTCTCGAAACGTGAAAGGTGTGTTGTGCTCTTTTTCCCCTTCGACCGAGGTTATTTTTGTCCCACTCAGTTTTTGTTACTCGGCAAGGTTTTTAATGAGGCAATGAGAGAAGCACCACGTTTGGGCGACACAAGGGGGAGTGAACGTTCAAGTAAATCCAGAATATGTGTTTGACCCAAACTCGAGGCTACTTGCTCTAGTTGAAATAAGGTTTATATTAGAGATATTCTCGGAGAATCTCAGGAGATATCCAATCAATGTACGATTATGTTTCCATGTACAACTTTATCTCTATACTTGTAATCATCTATATAAAGAGGCCCCTATTATCAATGAAAGTCAGATTCAATTCTCTCCCAATTCAGTTTTCCTAAAACAAGAAACAATAAAAAAATGAAAGATAGAGTGAGTTGGGGCTGTCAAATTTGACAGAGCAAGGCTCAATGTCAATTCCATATGTGTATGACTTATGGATTGGAGGAGTATTTCATCTGTCATTTGTTACTGTTTTGCCCTCCACGTGGATTTGACCACTCCATTGGAGATGGTCTAACTCGTTCTAATATAATGTTGCACATGGAAGACTTATGAATAATGTTGATCAAAGTTATCCTTTCAAGTTTCAACCTTCCTCACCAAACATTTTCTCTCTCCTTGGCATATGTCACGGTGCAGGACTGCAGTCACAATAGAAACCTAATATTGACCATTTTCGAGTTGTTAATGTCTGCAAAGATAATCTCTAAAAATTTGATAAACAATTCTTTTAAAGCCATTCTTTTATTTCCTAGTGTTGAATATGAGAGTCTATTGGGTTGTCAAATAGGTCATCATACGTCTCAAATCCGCAATATTGTACCTGTGGCATGTATGTCTTTTGTCCCAGCCTGCAAAGGCCAAACCCATAGAATTGAATGTCATATACTTGTAAGCTGGTCACATGCATGCAAATAAATGTAGTAGTTGTCATAGGGTGATTACCATATATACTATATAGCCAGGCAGAGATTAAGCCAGAAGCTAAAGCTGAGGAGGGATCATATCCCTGATAGAGCAAGACTTTGTTCCACTATATATGATAGAAGAAGAAATTAAAGTAGAGATCCACCAATGTCATAAAGTAATGCACAGGAAACCAGAAGTCGAGACTCTGAGATCATCACCATCCCCTTGGTTTCTTTTCTATTTTGAGAAATTACCAAGTGCTGAAATCAAAGCTACTCTGCAATTTTTGGGGACCTCAAGATGGCAGATGGGAAAGGAAACAAGCACCAATGAAAGCGTGCTGCACAACCAGTGGAAATTGTATTTATCTCAGGGTCCAGCATGACATCCGATTGCACAGACCTCTAGGAGGTTGCGTTGAATAGAGAGATTAAATATATGGCAATGAATAATCCAGCACCATCCGGACGAAGTTGGAAATGTACAAGAAAGAAACAGTTCCCATACACCTCTAGAGGCATGTGGTGTCCTGTTATCCATTACTCCACCTTCAGATTTTTCAGAATGTAAAAAGGTCTCTCTATTGTCTTCTTATTCTCCCTCGGTCTAGATCTCGTTTCAACTTATTTTATGTGTTTCAGAATTATTATTAAGTGGTGGTTAGTTTCTCTGCGGTGGGACCTGTTTATGTTTATTTCATTTCTAAAGAAATCAATCAAATCTAAAGTTTTCTTTTTAATTATTCAATAAATATTTTCTTAAAAAAACGTGAACGTTAATTTTATTATAAGCAAGCAAAATTACACGTAATAATCACTTTAAATAAAAAATGAGGTGATATTAGTTTCTCAGAGGTAGACAATGTAGTGAACAAGTCTCACTTCAATCTCGAAAGAGAAGAATCTGCTACACTTTGTCACTCTGTCACTGTCACACTCTGAAAACTCACCCCCCATCCCCTTATTTTATTATAATAGGGGGGCCAAACCGAAACCCTACCAAAAATAGTTATAAATACACTATCGAAAAGAACAAAAACCAAACAAACCACCTCTAACCAAAAAGTTAGATAAAACAAAACTCTAATAAAACCTATAAGCATTTGCAGAAGACAAATCACGCCCATACAGACCAGCAATAAAGGCAGATAGAGAATCCTACTAACTAGAACCAACATTAAGTGTACCATAATTAGCTAACGCATCTGTTACTGTGTTACCCTCCCTACATATAAATTCATATGACGCCTCTACAGATATGCGATCTGAAACCCAAGTGAAGTGGGTGATTCACGTAAGGTCAGGTCAGACACTATAATCATGGTGGTGGAGCAACTTAATTAAATTTAAAGAATAAAAGTAGTAGTCGAGGATGATGTAGACAGATTCCAGTTGGCCAACCCTAACAATCACTTCATTTGCCTCCACCCCAAGAGCAAAAGCCCCTCCAAATGATCGGACTGGCCTAACGAAACTAGATACCTATGACCAACTTGGTGTGCAGAAGAGGAACCATCGTCTATCCTTAGCTCCACCAGATGTTGCCTCCATCATCACTAGAACCTAATGGATTCTGACTAATAACCGCCCATTCTGTGAGCCACCACTAGAGAGCAGAGACTCAAAACACTTCCAACCACCAATAATTCTTCCAAACTACAAAACTCACTCTATTGAGAACCAAGACATCCTCGATAGCAACCGAACATCTTTACCATTTCCACCATATCAAAAATGTAGTAGGGAAGGACCATCCATAAATTCCCACCAAACAAATGCCATCGCCGAAAGTACCCTCGTCTCATACCTAACCTGCTAAACGGACATTGTAGCTAAAAATGACTGTCGTAGTCTCTAAACTAATTTTTCTGCCCAAGTCACTCAATTAATTAGAAGCAATTTAGTCCTCAAAACTATACTGTGCATATAAAGTTATAAACCAATAAAAGTTGAATGTTGATATTGATAATCAAATACTATATATAAATTCATATCCTTCAAAGAATAACTTTTAACTAAAGTTCACGTTTTCCCCAAAATCAGGCTTTGATAGGAAGAGATTTTGTTAACTATTTTTAGAAGGGAAAGTTTAAACCCTTCAACTCACTTAGGCACCTCAAGTTTTTGATCACACAAAGTTGCAAGGATAAAGTTTACAAAAGACATAGAGGTGCTCCATGAATCTCCATCTATAACTCTAATTAAAAATCCATCAAAGAAGGCATTAACTTCTCATAACCATAGTCACCTACCAAGTTCCCCAAGGACCCCAATCCTATCCCTAGCTCAAACTCTCAAACCCTCCAGAGCCTCAAAAAGTACCCAACACAAAAACAGCAAAATAGAAAGAAAAGTCAATAGTAGAAATAGAGAATGAATCAAACTTAGCTAATAGCCCAAAAAATTTAATGACCCCACTGTCACAATGGCATTAAAATAGTGAATCATGTTGAGTTATGTATAGCAGAAACCTAAATGTTGCTAAAACTTGGTCAGTGATCCATTTCTCTTCGTTCTTGGGTTCACTCCCCCTTTTCCATGAAAAAGAGGGGAAAAGCACCTCTGCAAGAGTTTGCTTCATTTGGTTACCCTGCCTCTCATTCCTCTGCTCTCTGATTCGCCTAAAAACACGGCGCCTATCCTTTTCTCCCTACTCACCTTATCCTTATTCCAAGTGGGGCATGCAACCACTGCCCAAACAGTGGTAATATTTGGTTTTTTAATATTTTCATGAAAAATATAAAAAAAAGGGACAATTTTAATAGGGGAAGTAGTGCAAACATGACCCCTTAACGACGGTGGGGGTGGCTGTCTCTTTCTAATTCAGGGGATTCAGACAAACAGAGAAGCCAGACTCCCATCCTTCCCAAATCGGGAAACTTCTTCTTTGCTTTGTCTGCAATTCCCTTCCCTTGCTCCAACTCTCATGGAAGGCTCAGGCAATGAACGTCCCAGTTTTGGGAAGATGGGTTACGGGTCCGTCTATCTACCCATTGATCCTTTCCTCTCCATTCTCTCAAAGATTGTTGCTTTTTGTCAAAATGGCTTGATTTGTTTTTTGTTAATCTTTCTGGGTTTTCTGTCTTTTTTTTTTTTTTGTGTGTGTTGTAGATGCAAGCATTACAGAAGGAGATGCCAGATTCGAGCTCCGTGTTGCAACGAGATCTACCCATGTCGCCATTGTCACAATGAAGCCACGGTAAATTGATATATTGACCGAACCATTGTTTCAATTCTTAGCTTTGGTCTTGTCCAATCTTATCCGGGTCATATTTGATTCTTCAGAGCATGTTGAGCAACCCCTTTGATCGGCATGAGCTCGTTCGCCACGATGTTAAACAGGTATGTGAACTCATTTCATGACTTTGAGCTCTCTGTTTTGTAATTTATGGTTTTCTGGTCTCATTATGGTGATTGTGATGCTGTTTCAGGTTGTTTGTTCAGTCTGTGACACAGAGCAGCCGGTATGTGTGTGTTCTTGTGTTGATTTTGATCCATGAAAAGAGAAAAAGAAGAAGCCTTTTGGGTTCTGATTTTTGTTCTATGTCTGAATTGGTTTTAGGTGGCTCAAGTTTGTACTAACTGCGGCGTTAGTATGGGGGAATATTTCTGTGATATTTGCAAGTTCTATGATGATGATGTAAGTTTGAATTTTTGATTACTGTCAATCCCAGTGAAAGTTTTTGTCTTTCATGTTATTGATTTGTCCGTCCCTAACCTAGAGTCTACTGGATTCGGATTTGATATTGCTGTGTGATCTTTGTACGTGACTAGTGGTTTGGCCATTATTTAAAGTAAGCTTTTTCATATATGACTTGCAGACAGAGAAAGGGCAATTTCACTGTCATGATTGTGGGATCTGCAGGTTAGTCGTGTTTCAGTATCTACGTACTGTTTTTAACTTTTTATATGGCTGATTTGTCAGTAATATGTTTGAGATTTTAACGATTTTCTGTGATCTAACTAACTTATAACGTGGAAAACAGAATCGGTGGTCGTGAAAATTTTTATCACTGCAAGAAGTGTGGTATGTACCTGCAACGATTATGACAAATATGGTTTCTGATATTGTATATGTGTTCTCAATGAACTTCTTGCAGTTGCTTTGTTTACTCCCCTGTGGTTTATGTCTAAAATCAATTCAGTCCATGGATTTCTAATTTCATCAGAAACACCCCTGCACTTTTAATTTTGATCTAATAGGTCCAATTTGTTCCGTTAACTTGCTGACGTGGCTCATATGGGGCCTATGTTTTATGATGTGGTGTTGAGGTGGTATACATAGTCAGTTTAGAAGTGGGTCCCACTATTAAAAATCTATCAAATAAAAAGTTTTTAAACAAAAAACTCAACTATAACTGGAACCCACATCAGAAAATTAACGAATTGGACCTATTAGATTAAAATTGAAAGTACAAGAGTGTTTTTGATGAAATTAGAAATCCAGGGACTGAATTGATTTTGGACCTAAACCACAGGGTAGTAACCAGTATTTAGCTATCCTTAGGACCAATGAGTTTTGGAAAACACATTTTAAGTTTTGGAATTTTATATGTGTCTTCTTAAGAAACTTCTCATTTTAAGTTCTAGAAAACTAGTTGAGTTTTGTGCTACCAGTCATTGATCAAATGTCTTTCCCGTTGTTTTGATAAGATCTGATTTTGGGGAATTGAATTGTGGAATATAATGGATGCGATTAGCCTCTGTCTGCAATACCTTGTACATGGAAAGAGTGGTAAAGCAAGATTTTATATCACTCTGATTTAGGGATTATGGAACTACATGTATGCTATTTGATCGGTCATTGATGATGCTAAAACTTTTCAATTGTGTATATTTCTCATTATCTTCCATGGAAATACTAATAATGGGATTGCATCTGTTTTAGTTTGTCAATCGATAATTTTACATCATATACTTCGTATGCCATGCTGGATCTTTCTTTTCTTGACAAACTTTCTCTCAATGATGTTAAGTTTTGTTGAGCATACATTCACATTTTAATTTATAACTTTTTAGGGTCTTGCTATTCGATTGGCTTGCGTGATAATCACCTGTGTGTAGAGAACTCCATGCGGCACCACTGCCCCATTTGTTATGAGGTTTGTGTGCAGATATCCCTAGTAGTGATACAAATAGGAAACCTTGTCATGTCCAAACTTAACTGAGTAAACTTGTGTTCTGTAGTTCCTTTTTGACTCGCTGAAAGACACTACTGTATTGAAATGTGGGCACACAATGCATTGTGAATGTTACAATGAAATGATAAAGCGGGACAAGTAAGTGGCAGCTCTTTTAATTTCATCAGCTTACAAGTTTAAAAATGATCATTTTCTCCCTGACCTGAGTTCTTTTTTAATTTTTCAGATATTGTTGTCCAATATGCTCCAAGTCAGTGATTGACATGTCTAGAACGTGGAAGAGAATAGATGAAGAGGTAGGCTTATCTAATTTCACTGCATAATATTGTGGAAAATTGCAGTTAACTTATAGATTGGATCAAATATTTCTTGTGTCATTTGAATTTTCCCGGTTACATGATATTAATGATGATTCCGTACTAATCTGAGCATTTACACCCTATCCAGATAGAAGCAACTGTTATGCCCGAGGATTATCGGAATAAGAAGGTACTTGTTTTCATCCTTGTTCAGGTCTCCCTATAGAAAAACAAGGTCACTGTGGTTCTAATCCCAGGACACTGCTTTTTGCATTGGTTTAGACTTTTGAGTCTCGAGGAATTAAGTATCTTTTCTGTTTTATACTGTATACCTGTACAAGTCTAAGAAGCAATGGTAATTTGCAGGTTTGGATCCTGTGCAATGACTGCAATGACACAACTGAAGTTTACTTCCACATTATTGGCCAGAAATGCAACCACTGCAAATCATACAACACCCGCACAATTGCCCCTCCAGTTCTTCCTCAATGATCAGAAGATGTTTCCCACGAATATGTCCAGTCCGGTAGGTGCAGTGAAAGCTTGTACCCTCAAATGTGCCCTGGAAAGGGGAACTTGATTGATTCAATTTTTATCCTCAATTAATCATGCACCATTGCATTACGGTTGATTTAAAATGATTGTAATGTTTTATGTGTGCATCAGACTTTTTCCAGGCTATTTTTCCTCAAAAACCCATGTAATCAGTCTTGGGGTTGATGTAAACATTATATATATACTGTAATTCTGTTCTGGACTAATGAAAGTTGATTCTTGAACAAAACTTCCTATGTATTGAGAAATTTTATCTTGCTAGACCATCATTGTAGAATGTAATATCCTCCCAAGTCCTAATTAATGAATGATAACTCTAATTACAACTAGGAGTTGAAACTCCATAGCGATTACATCAGAAATAAAAGCAGGAGGCGTAGTGCCCCATTCTAAAGATTGAAAATAAGGAAAAGCATAGGGAGCTCACTTGTGAGATGCAGTATTGGGTTGATGATAAGCATGAGTAAAATAAGAACTCGTCATCTGTTGAAGATGAAAGGTAATGTCACCAATCAGGCAATCATCATACGCACGAACAAAAATGGACGTTTGTGGAATGACTCTGCTTAGTAGCATGAAGAGGTATAATAGAATCTGTCTAAAAAAATAACCGGAGGGAGACCCAGCGTTGATGCTAGAAGAAGTTTATGTAGATCTACTACACCGAACGTAAATCTAACTGCTAATCATGTCAAATGAATAACAATACAAATATTATCTTAGCGCATGTGCGATATTTGTTTTAAACTAGTGTATTCTAATCCCTAACAATTTAAAATTTTTATTTTGTGAGATGATGTTCAGTACATTATTATCAAACACATTTCTATGCTGAAACCAAAGAAATCATATATTTCAATTTTTTTCCCACATTTGTTGCACTAAATTTTTTAAAGGTTCGGTTATTGCCACCCTACTATTTTTTTAGTTCATCCTACAAACATTTGAATTATTGAAAAACTATATTACTGAAGTACAAAATGACTGATAAATACAATCATTTTCTAAAATCTAAATATGTAAGAAAAAATAAATATATAAGTAATTAATTAAATACAAAGACTACTTAATTTCTCATTAGATAACATTAATATTTACATTCTCCACCCAATTTGAATTTATAACTATCTTTCTGTCTCATTGTTAATTTGTTATTCAATTCACAAAACCATTATTTTTAACTTCATCAAAATCTTTGCAATATTCTGTATGAACATCAAAAGTAAAAATTTAAAACACAAAGAAAAAAAAAATCAATCCCTTCTTCATTGATCATAGTTGTAAATTTACTAATCTTTTAACATGAATTGAAATAGAGAACGTTGAAATTGAAAGAAAAAATTAAAAAAATGAGAGTAAATCAGATTATGATTTTATTAGGAAATTTTAATCTTTTTATGAGTATAAATTAAATGAGATATTTTCGTTAAAAAAAAATATTTTTAATTGGATATGTCATATAAAGATATTGTTGGAAAGAGAAATGAGTTAAATAAGTAAATTTAATAATTGAAATTAAAATGTAAGGTGTAATGAGCAAGTAGAGTGAACAAAGAAAATGATAGGGTGACAATAGCCTCACCCATTTTTTAATCGAGTACTTCTATTTATACATTTAAAATATTTCTCCTCTTTTTTATTTTTTATTATTAAAAATGATAGTTCTTTTAATAATAAGAATGATCACCCTTTTAAAAAAGAAAAGAAAAGAAAAAGATCACAATGGGTAGATAAAGAAACTACATCAAAATTGAGAAATACAAGAATAAAACAAGATATCATAAAACATCAGAAATAAGATCTAGCAAAGATACGATTGGATGCATTAACACATCTGATGACGCACCAGATGTAAACCACAGTATTTGAAAAGTTACTCAGGGTATGACCGATCATAATAGGACAATTTTACATCAAAATAACTAGTGATATGACCACTTAAACCTTGACTTACTTTTTCAAATATCCAAAACAATAATCACATCTCCCTAATTTCTTCAAATTTTCCTTAGCCCGTAAAATTTGCCCTTATTAGAACTTTGAGCCACCCTATAATTGTTGGTTTAGTAGTGGCTTCTCAAGCCACTCATTTGCTTGGTCAATAGAGTTGAATGTTCATCAAATTTTAGTATTTTACTAGGGGAAAATTTTAGAAACAGTACATGAAGTTAGGCCCACTAATCCACTATGCATTTTTGTACATGAAGTTACAAATTATGAACTTTAGTATACGAACTTATAAACCCAACCAACTTTTTATACACGACGTCAATAACCCCGTCAGTGTGTATGCCATTATCCATATAATGAAGGGTAGAATAGGGTTTTCACCTAGAAGAGATAAACCCCAAACCCAAACCCAGAAGACTCTTGCCCAGATCTTCCACATTTTCGATCAAGACCTCAATCAAGCTGAGGCACTTTTGTTTTTTCTTTTTTGATCCATAATCACAACATATTTCATTCCCATATCTCCATTCTAATAACAATACCAAGTAGAGCTAATCTCAATTTCAAACACAACCCTAGTCGAAATTCACCACTAATCGAAATAGGTAGTACACCCAATTTGCGAGGATTACCCAAAAGAACAAATTTCGATTTGAGGTTCTGAATAGCTCAATCTAAGCTAATAGAAATCGTGAGCAAGCATAAACTTGGAACCACTGTGCACTGTGAAAGTCAAGCAGAGCCATTCCCAATTCTCTCCTTCAGTCTGAAGTGCAGCAGGGACCTGAGCGTCAATTCTTGAATTTTGGGACGAGAATCAACATTGAGAACAAGTCCAGAAGCTCAGGAATGGCTGCCTTGAACAGTAATCTCCACAGTATTGTCACTGGACGGCGGAGAACCATCCCGGTCGCAGTCATGGGTCTTCGGGTCGACGATCTGGATAGATTGAGATGCGATTTCGAGAGGGATAATGGAACTGGGTCGGTCTGGGATGGTGGAGATTTCGCCTTCCATTGCTTCCAAGCTGAGTTTGATTCAATTATGAAGGAAGTAATGGCGTTGGATTTGGATTATTTGCCCACTTCGCTGCCTGCAAGTCGGGATAAAGGGAAGAGATTGGTTCTGGATTTGAAAATTTTGTTCTTCAGTGCAGGTGAGACCGTGAGAGAGAGAGCTTTGCCAAAAAACAAAAAATGCAGGTGAGAGAGAGAGAGAGAGTGAGATGGGTGCCCGAGTAAGGGAGAGAGACAGAGGTAGGTGCCAAGAATACAAATGTAAAGAGATCAAATTACCCCTGAAATTATGCTAGGTGGCATATTGACTAACGACATTAGTCACGGCATGTACAAATAATTGGTCGGGACTAGAAGTTCGTGTGCTAAAGTTCATAATATGTAACTTCGTGTATAGAAATGCATAGTGAGCCTAACTTCATGTACTGTTCCTAAAATTTTCCCTTTTACTAGACACATGCATTTAACCTTATTTTGTCTATGTACTAGGACTCACTGGCCTAATGGAACTTCCACTTAGACATATACGAGTTGATTAAGGTTAATTAAAGTATTAAAGTGATAGTTTACGGACTTAAGATATCAAAGTGTCGAATGAATGACTTATAAAGTTCAGGGACTGGCGTAACTTTAGTAAAAACTCAAGTAACTAGAAAAAAAAAAAAAAACAAGAGCAGCAGTTATATTTTCTTAACCAAAAGAAAAAAAAAAAGAAAAAAAAAAAGAAGTTCCACAGAGACAAACCATGGACTGGCGTTGCACATAAACACGTCCCTCTCTCTCTTCAGGGGTCTTTTGTCTCTTTTCTCTAAACCCTGATCGTTCAATAAACCAGGGCTTTAGCTCCCTCTGTCTCCCAAAACCACAGAACTCGCCGAGTCGACTCGGACCCCAAAACAGGCCTCTGACTCGGTCCTCCCGAAGCCATGCAAGTGCTCTCCAACACTCGCAGGCTCTCCAGAGTCCTCAAGTCTCCAATCTTCATCTTCTCCGAACGACTCCTCGCTCCCGACGCGCCACTCGCCGAAGCTCCACGCGCTCGTCTCCAATGGCGGAAGCTCACCACTCTCTCTCCCCAACCCTCTGGTAATCTCACCATTGCTGCTCAGATTCTTAGGTTTTCTTCTGGTGTCTCTATTTTGCAAGTGTAATTTATCAAAGTTGCAATCTCAGAAATTGTTTTACAGTGCAAATTACACACTAGGATAAGAAATTGAGTGAGGCTTTGTTTGTTTGATGTTCTGAGGTTTCTGGAAATTGAGAATTGAATATTTGTTATGAACTTACTGATTCTATACGATTCGAATGAGCCATTTCGTAACACTAGGATGCTGAATTTTGTAGGCATTACTCGAGGTTGTTGTCTTTCGCCGACGGAGCAACACTCGATGATGATGGCATTTAGGGCAGCATTTTCATCTGAGGCGAGTACGGTTGAAGCTATTCCCACAGGTTGTAGCTTTGAATTGGTGTAAATTGCCACAACATTTTTGTTTTATGTTTGTGTGGAAGTAATGTCTCTCTGCTTGTTAAGTGCAGAGGCTGTGAAGGAGCTGTATGATAAAATGCTGGAATCTGTGAATGTTAAACGCTCGATGCCCCCTAATGCTTGGTTGTGGTCCTTGATTGAGAATTGCAAAAATCATGATGATATTAAGCTTTTATTTGACATCTTGCAGAACCTGCGACGATTTGTAAGTTCCTAATCTCACAGCTTTTGATTGGGTAATCCTTTTTCAATTCACATCTTCTGAGTGAAGTTTTAAGGCTTTTATGTTGACAGCTGTGTGCTTTGGTTTTAATTGTAGAGACTGTCAAATCTACGCATCCATTCAAATTTTAATTGCAATCTCTGCCAAGAGGTTACTAAGGCATGCGCTCGCGTGGGGGCCCTCAACTTTGGTACACCATACCAATATGCTGTTTATGACTGAAGTATTTTTTTTTTTTTTCCCCACTGTTAATATGCAAAATAGACTTTAGGAAAACCCATGCATGTAAATGGCTAGGTGTTTGGAGTTCTAGACTTTTTTTAATTTTTTTTTATATACCCTGAAATGCTATTTAGTCTAGTTGTATGTGGTATTATCGGATATAATATGTCCGATGTTCCAGGAAAGAAGGGCTTGTGGAAACACAATGTGTACGGATTGACCCCTAGTATCGGATCTGCTCACCATTTACTGGTACTAATGACAGTTGGCTCTTTACTATTGAGGGTTGTCTTCTGATTCATTTATCTAATACTTGCTGTAAATTGACTGCAGACATATGCTAAAGAGCACAATGATGTTAAACTTATGATGGATGTAATGACACTTTTGAAGGAGAATGACTTACCTTTGCAATCTGGTACAGCAGATATTGTTTTCAGGTATCTATCTAGGTTTATAAGCAAAGACTTGGGCAGTAATGCTTTTACTTTTGAAATTTTACAATTTTTTGTGAGATAAACTCAGAATGCGGGAACAATAGTTTCAGTAGCGGTTTGATTGCAAAGAAACAAGATAATCATTAGAATAATAAAAAATGTCACACATTTTGTTTGGTTCTAATTTGTATTTTCATTTGCAGCATTTGTTACAATACTGATAACTGGAAGTTGATGTCTAAGTACTCAAAGAGGTTTGTCGAGGCTGGAGTAAAGCTACGAAGATCTGCATTTGATGTCTGGATGGAATTCGCTGCTAAAATAGGTCTGTACAAATTCTCAGATCTCTTGAATGTGTTGCATCATATAATGTTCATTTTCTAGTCATCCACATCTGTGAACCAAGTACCACTTACCGTTTTTTTTTTTCCTTTTTCAAATTGATAGTCGCATAAGATGATTTCTAATGTCTTGTTAAAGCATTTCAATTTTCTCATTTGCAGGAGATGTTGAATCCTTATGGGAAATTGAGAAGTTGAGATCTGAGTCTCAGAAGCAGCACACTGTTGTGAGTGGATTTTCATGTGCAAAGGTAATAAATCATCTATAGTTACATTTTCCTTCCCATCTTCCATTCCCATTGTTAAAACCAAACTGACTTATAAATGGGGTCCTTAAGCAATGGACTGGAGATGTAGAATTATACTTTCCAAAGTACAAGATAACTCAACCCTGGTTATAGTCAGTTACTTGACATGTCTTGTACTTCTGGTTAAATTGCTTAGCATCTCAAGTGCATGCTGTTGTGAGTGGATTTACATGTGTATTGGTAGTGAATCGTATATAGTTACATTTGCTTTTTGGTGGGATAATTTGGTTCATTGAGGTATTAATTTCAATCAATTCACCCCTTGCCTTTTTCTTTTTCCTTTTCTTTTCCTTTTTAAAAAATACAAAAAAAATTCTTTGCAGGGTTTACTATTAGAGCATAAGCCTGAGGAAGCTGCCGCCGTCATTCAAATATTACTAAACCAGGTTCAGTTATTGTTTTCATCACTTTATATTATGATGCTGCAGTCCAGAACATAATTTGCATTATGAAGCTAATTTAGAATCTAAGAGTCATAGCAGATATGTTTACTCATCAAAAATCATGACAAAATCTCTCTCTATTGAATGAATGAATCAACCTTCTTTAATCTCCTTTGTTTATTATATCTGAAGAAATGACCACATTGGAATTGTGTCCACCCTGTCGATATACAGTAAAAAAACATAAGAACATTAGTTCTTGCAAAGAGGCATAATAGTTTATCCTGTTTTTCTTTTTATGTCCTTGTTTTTATTTTTCTTTTATTTTCTATTTTCGTTTTTCGTTTGTACCGGTAGTCTTCCAAATGGATCTTTTCATTTCAAAAATGCCTTGGGGTTGTAACTAGTTAACTACAGTCTAACTTATTGTTTCCATTACATTATGTCACTTCATCTGTTCTTATTCGCTGAGAGCATTGAGGTTTTTCCATTCCAGAATGTAACTGATGCAAAGAAGTCCAAGATTGCGGTTGACCTTCAAAAGTTGGTTAGTGAGTGGCCATTAGAGGTTATCAAGCGCCAAAAAGAAGAGGATAGGAAGGTATACCATTTTGTCTTTCATATGCAGTTACAGTTAAGAAAAAGAATAGTATGCTAGTTCAATAGTCTGTCTGCGAATTTAAGCTTACATGGTTCTCCTTGTTTGGAATATTGTCTAGGCATTAGCTGTATCTTTAAACTCTGATATTCCGGTGATGCTATCAAAGACTGGATTAGAGGTGAGTGTAAATATGGAGGACCTAACCAGCAAAGAAGGCATTCTCTGTTGAAGTCCTTGGCGGTCTGACTAAAAATTTGTAGCTCAGCTGTTGTTCGTATCTTGTAAAAGAAGAAGAACCGGTGTTCAGACCTAGAGAAGAGAAAAAGAAAAGAGATAACCATGTGTGGTTGATGTCCACTTCAATAAATGTCTTCGTTAGAAAGACACTTCTGGTTCTCTCGGTTATGCATTGGACTAGAATCCTACTGCCTTTTTAAATTTTGTCCTGATGTAGTTCATTTATTTGAGTTGATTGATTAAATTGTTATTCTTGTTTCTAATATATGGAGCTTCCATGTGGACTAAACACAACCATGGTTAACTATGGTTTAGTTCTGAGTACATCAGAGAACTGCAAATGAATTTACTCCGCCCACTACAACCCGAGTCCTCTAACTCTAACCATTGTCATCACATTTTGGTTGAAAGTAACCATTGTCTCTTGCTGTCTTGCAAGGTATGGATAACTTGCATCCCTCACAAACTATGTATTATCGATTGTTACCAATTTTTAGTAAGGCAATTTCTGAGATGTAATTGTGTTTTTGTTGTTTTGGGCCTGTTCGCCTCTATATATCCCAACAAATAAAGATCTTCGGATTGATTATGCTTTGCACTGCATCTTGCCAAACCGTATCCTCTGTGCACAAGCAACTTCAATTTTCAAGCTATATATGCTTTTGCATGAATTTTTTTTTTGGTCAATATGCTTTTGCATGATAACTTGCATGGTTGTGCTTCCAATAGTCGGGGGTCTTCTTAACTAAACTAGCTAAGCTGCTAAGTTTACTACCGATATATATATATATATATATATATATATATATATATATATATATATAGATCCAATCCAGAGCGAAGCTCCACTTTGAAATTAACGTGTGAAGTTCGAGTTTTTGGCCACTTTTTGGTCGCATATCCACATCTCGATCGTTCAGTTTTTAGGTACTAGTGTATAGATCATCTCTGCAAATTTTCAGCCAAATTGATGATCGTTAAGATATCTAACTCGCTTAAACCAATGGACGGACTGAATCTGTCAACCTGAACCGTACTAGCTTTAAGGCACTTATCAATGCCTTAGTGATCATCATTTTGGCTGAAAATTTGCAGAGACGATCTATACACTAGTACCTAAAAACTAAACGGTCGAGATGTGGATATGCAACCGAAAAGTGACCCAAAACTCGAACTTCACACCTTAATTTTCGAAGCGAAGCTTCGCTCTAGATAGGATATGTATATATATATATATATATATATATATATAGAGAGAGAGAGAGAGAGAGAGAGAGAGAGAGAGAGAGATGAAAACTTGGAAAATGAGAGTGTTTGCATACATTTTTAAGAAGATTCTTACTTGCAAGAGACATTAAAATATTTGTAGCAGCTGTAGATGAGGCCCTAGTAAGTCAACATGGTTTTGTGACTTCAAACAAGCCATTTAAGGGCATAATATGGGAGGAAATCCATGGTTCATCTGATCCCTCTTAGAAAAATCATGAATCATAAATTGCTAAAAAAGAAAAAAAAATATGAATTAAGTACCATCGGAACATTTAGGAGACCTCTACACTGATGATAAAACAAAGTAAATATCTTAAAGACTAAAACAACAAAGGAGAGATAAATAGTAGTAGTTATAGATTGAGCTTGCTCATCTGGCCTTGCATCTCAATCCATATGTACATTTTGTGGGACCCACATGCCGACTAAATTTGTTAGGTCATAATTTCAAGTGTTGATCAAATTATTTAATGAATTTTATTTTCATTAAATTTTTGGTGTCTACAATCATCAAAGGTCAAAGATGCATAGCAATTTGCACATGTTTGCTTACATTTTATATAATTAGATCAAATCGGACCTCCAACTTTGAGTACGTGCTGCTCTTATAGTTCGACTGTCAACGTCCTCAGCTACTGAGCTAAAGGAACTGCCTAGTTATTTCCATGGCAGAAGCTAACAGCTATAAGCCTCATGCGATATGTATCCCATTCCCATACCAAGGCCACATAAAGCCACTCCTCTCTTATATATTCCCTCTTAACAGTGAAATTAACTGGGGTGTTTTTCTAGACTAAAAATGACTCTTAGTCTCACGAACCCTAGCGATGCCGTCACTGGTGTCGAGCATGGTGCGCACGATCTCAATCGCACTCCTACCTCACGTGATCACCCGAAACGATTGCGTGTCTTGACCTCTCCTTCCTGTTGGGATTCCTGACGGATACGGATCTGCCATGGCAGATCTCCTTTGCCTTTCTTTTGGATGGCGAGAGCGGCTGAAGGGTGGCCTTCGGTTCTGATGTGGTGGATCTTGGATAGACTGGTTGAGATGGATAGCCGCGCTGTTGAGCGACGGCTGGGTTCTTCTCTGGTGGGTGGCCTTGATGAGGTCGATGTCGGAGAAGCTGGTATGGCTTGGTTTGGAGGCAATCTTACGCAGCCGTGCC
This sequence comes from Rosa lucieae, assembly GCA_024704745.1. Taxonomy (NCBI): domain Eukaryota; kingdom Viridiplantae; phylum Streptophyta; class Magnoliopsida; order Rosales; family Rosaceae; genus Rosa; species Rosa lucieae. The sequence continues at coordinate 44,195,027 of CM045495.1, forward strand.
TGGAGAATCTGCGTTTGGTTGATCGAAATCTGGGTCTCGCCGTTTGAACTCCGGTTTGTGATGCTGACGGTGGTGTTGCAGGGAGGCAGAGGGTGCCTGAAGTGGTGGTCGGCCGGGGCACAGATGAAGGGTGCCCGATCTTGGGTGTCTAGATCAGATCGAGCTTCCATGAATTTGGGCTGCTTCTAGGCCCAGTTCAACTTTCTGTTGGGTCAGACCTCTCCATGGGTCTGGTTTTGGGACCCAGGAGACCTTCTATTTGGTTGCTGGTTAAGTTTTACTACTTGTATTATTTTGGGTGTGCTGCGTTTACTCTTAGGTAAATTGATCATTGCTACATTCTATGAAGAGTTTCACTACAATCACGCTGTGAGTACCACAATTGAGTGCCTTGACGAGCAATGTGTTTTAGGCTGGGATGAATTTAGTTTTGATTGGTCTACCAATTCCTTGCATACCCGAATTGCAGATACTGATGATTTGCTCTACAACTCTCAAGGTCATGACAATGGTGCTATTGTTGGTAATTATCTTGAGGAGGCTGGGATTTTATCTTCAGTTTTTGCTAAGTTCTCTATTAGTGCTTCAGATGTTTTATTGTAAAAGGACAAATTGTTGGTGGAGTACACCTTCTGATTTGTTCTCATTTAGCTCTATGGTCAAGCCGAATTTGGCTTTTGTATGCTCCCAATATCATGTGGGATGCCCTCTTGAGCGATTTCAATCGCTAATTCAATGAATTCTCTTCTTTCAAAAAAAAAAAAAAAACAAAACAAAACAAAGGAGAGATAAAGATACAAGGATGAAGAGCAAATCCTCTACTACAATTGGTAAACAAGTAACCAATCTTAAACACAAACCACAAACTACAGAGATAGGGCCATCACTTTTTTGAAACTCTCTACTTCATTTTTTGGCAGTGACATTTGTTTGATAATCTGATAGCGCGCACCTTCCTTGTTATACACCAGTCTCCTTATCAAGAACAACAAAATATAAATAGTGTTTCAGTAAAAGGAATCGAGAGAGAATGTAGAGAGAATTGTGTGTCATATTATTGAGAATAGGAGCCCTATATATAGGGATTATAAGTACATATTCTAATGTTACAAGGAATACTAATCCGCGTAGGATTAAGAATTCTAGAATCTTCTCTCCTATTACTACTCCTAGTTTGATTAGGCACACTAATAGCTGATTTCCTTCAACACTCCCCCTTGTGCCGCTCAAACTTGGTGGTGACGCTTCATCCGTTCTCTCGTTAAAAACCTTGCTTGAGTGAAAAACCCTGTGGGACAAAACACGCTCGAGGAGGAGAAAAAAAGTACAACACGTCCTCTACTCTTCGAGATCAAACATGTAGACATCATAACTCCCCCTGATGTCGATATCTCCCCCTGATTACTACAATCATGGGAGTTCGGATAACTTTCTCAATCCGATGCTCTTTACATGTTTCTCAAAGGTGGATTTAGGTAACGACTTAGTGAATAAGTCCGCTACATTATCCTCTGATCGGATTTGATTCACTTCAATCTTTAGAAGTGATTGTTGTTGCTGATTATAAAAGAACTTAGGCGATATATGCTTGGTGTTGTCGCCCTTGATGAAACCTAACTTCATTTGTTCAATACAAGCTGCATTATCCTCATAAATGCATGTAGGTTCATCCGTGGTAGACTTCAAACCACAACTTCCTTGAATATGTCTAATTACAGACCTTAGCCATATGCATTCACGCATAGCTTCATGTAGAGCAATAATCTCTGCATGATTTGAGGCAGTAGCAACAAGGGTCTGTTTTGTAGACCTCTAAGATATCGCAGTGCTTCCCATGGTAAAGACATAACCCGTCTGGGAGCGACCTTTATGAGGGTCAGAGAGGTACCCTGCATCAGCAAAACCCATCAAAACATCATTACCGTTGATGGAAGGGGATATGATGAGGTCGGCCACCCTTGGTGGTGGTGGCGGCGTTGGCGGCAATATGGCCGACCACTTTATCATGGTGGACGGTGGCTCCATGCCTAATGGGGTCCGATCCCATTCTTCCGTCATTCCTCTTCTCTTTGTAGGGATAAAATAGGCCCATATCAATCGTACCTCTTAGGTATCGAAACATTGTCTTTACACCAATCCAATGGCGGCGTGTTGGCGCAGAGCTATGTCTAGCTAACAAGTTTACTGCGAATGAGATATCCGGTCTTGTGCATTGAGCTAAGTACAATAATGCACCTATTGCACTTAAATAGGGCACTTCGGCCTCTAATTATTCTTCGTCCTCATCCTTTGGACGAAACGGATCTTTTCCGGGCTCAAGACTACGATCAATCATGGGAGTACTCACAGGCTTTGCTTTATCTTCATTAAAGCGCCTTAGGATTTTCTGAGTGTATGCAGACTGATGGATCAAAATTCCATCACTACGGTGCTCGAGTTCTAAACCGAGACAAAACCGTGCCTTCCCAAGATCTTTAATCTCAAATTCGGATTTCAAGTATTTAGCAGTTTCCTTTAACTCATCTAGAGTTCCAATTAGGTTCATGTCATCAACATAAACTGCTACGATTGCAAATCCGGAACTTGTTCTTTTAATGAACACGCATGGGCATATTTCATTATTAATATATCCCTTCCCAATCAAGTGGTCACTTAGACGGTTATACCACATCCGTCCGGATTGTTTTAATCCATATAGTGAGCGTTTTAATCTTATTGAAAACGCGCTCCGTGGTTTAGAGCCATTTGATTTGGGTAAATGAAGTCCATATGGAATCTTCATATATATCTCTGAATCTAGATCCCCATAGAGATATGCTGTAACCACATCCATAAGCTGCATGTCAAGTTTTTCGGAAACTACCAAACTGACAAGGTAGCGGAACGTTATAACGTCCATTACGGGAGAATATGTCTCCTCGTAGTCGATTCCAGGGCGTTGTGAGAAACCTTGCGCCACGAGGCGGGCTTTATATCGTACCACCTCATTTTTCTCATTACGCTTTCTAACAAAGACCCATTTATGGCCAACATGTTTTACATCTGGGGGTGTCTGCGTTATAGACCCAAATACCTGTCTCTTTTCTAGTGAATTCAATTCAGCCTGGATCGCATCTTTCCATTTTGGCCAATCCGCTCTTCGTTGACATTCTTCGACAGACCGAGGTTCAATATCATCATATTCTATGATTCCTTTTGCAACATGATATGTGAATGCATCATCAATTGCCATAGAATTTCTATCCATCATCTCATGTACACTAGTGTAATTCATGGAGATCTCTCTATTCTCTGGAATTGGTTCTGACATTGGAGCGTCCCCCAATGATGTCTCTTGGACATAACCATAATCTGGAATATTCTCATGAGATGGATTATTTACATTGATGATTAATGGATTATTTTATGCCAAACTCTCTTTCTTTCTTGGGCGAGAATCCATCGAACCTATGGGCCTCCTGCGCTTCCTGGCAGGAGCCGTAGGCCTTGCCACAACATCACCAAGGGTGGGGACGTTAGCGCCATACTCATGTACTCTTGAGGTGGCGTCATGTCCTTTAATTTTAGGGACATCAATCATTGCAGGCAGGTTTGCAGCAGGTATGTGTGATCTCGTCACTTTAGTGATATCAGAAAACGCACCAGGCATCGATTCTGCTACGTTCTGAAGATCAAGAATTCTCCGCACTTCAATTTCGGACTGTGTGGTTCGGGGATCAAGATGAGACAGAGTGGGGACAGACCACGACAATTCCTGTCGTTCTTGTTGAACATTGATGTTCTTATCTCTCCCTAACGATGGGAAGATTGTCTCATCGAAGTGACAATCCGCAAATCTAGCGGTAAAGAGATCGCCTGTCAAGGGTTCTAAATAGCGGGCAATCTTTGGAGAATCATATCCAACGTAAATGCCTAATCGTCATTGAGGATCCATTTTGGTGCACTGTGGCGGCGCAATAGGCACATAAACTGCACACCCAAATATGCGTAAGTGTGAGACATTAGGCTCATACCTAGTCACCATCTAGGACACAGAGAAAGGTTGAGTGGCAGTGGGCCGCAGACGAATAAGCACAGCTGCATGCAATATTGCATAGCCCCTATGCAGAAATAGGGAGATTAGTGCGCATTACCAATGCCCTAGCGACCATTTGTAGTCGTTTAATGGCGGCTTCTGCGAGACAATTTTGGGTGTGAACATGAGGAACTGGATGTTCAACTTCAATCCCAATGGACATGCAATAATCATCAAAAGTTTTTGATGTAAACTCCCCAGCATTGTCTAACCTTATAGACTTAATAGGATGACCAGGGTGGTGAGCCCTTAGCTTAATAATCTGGTCTAGGAGTTTAGCAAATGCAGCATTTCTAGTGGACAATAGCATGACATGTGACCAGCGTGTCGATGCATCAACTAACACCATAAAATATCTAAATGGTCCGCATGGTGGTTGAATAGGTCCACAAATATTACCTTGGATTCGTTGTAAGAATGGTATATTTTCTTTAGTGTCCTTTGCATAGGATGGTCTCGATCCTAATTTTGCTAAAGAGCAGGCTTTGCAGAACGAATGATGGGCTTTAGAAACAACCAATGAGGATTTTGGTTGAGCCACAAAGTCACAAATGACTTTAGAAGTAGAGATCGGAGTAAGGAGAGCAGAGGTGGAGTCAAAGCCACCCTGTGGTGGTCGGACTTGAAGGGGAAAGGCGCCGTGAGGCGCAGGTGCTCCTCCTTGATCCGAAATTCGAGTTTAACTACTTCTCGTTCTGAAAAATGGATGTCCATGTGAAGTCTTTAAGATACTGATCATCATATCACGACCTGGGTGTCCCAAATGGTCATGCCAAAGCCTATATGTGTCGGAATCTCATAAATCATCTCTCATAACATGATTGGATTCAATTATTTGAATAGTGGTTGCATACAACCCACTAGATCGACACATAAATTTCTTTAAGACTCTTTTATATCCGTAGTCATTAGAGGTGATGCAAAGGAATTCTTGTCCATTCTCACAATGCGTTTCCGCATGAAAACCATTGGCTCTTATATCTTTAAAGTAATAAAGTTCAAAAAATATGTCCAAGACATGAGATAAAATAAATCGACACTTTATTAATGATAGCCAATGATTACATCAAAGTTTTGTGACCATAATCTAATCCAATATAAAAATCAAATCGTAGACAAATTGTAGTCACTCTATCCGTTTGGTAACTCTAATCAAATATGATCAGGAAAGTAGAGAGAGATGTCGGTGGAGCAAGGCTCTCTTAAGTACCACTAATCTCAAATACTTTCCTAGACATCATACTTAATTCGATGCGCCACATAAGATAGAATTAATACAAAATGTCATTCATTGACTAATGCATATTGCCATTACATAATTCTTGGAAAATATAAAAGACTATTTTAAAGAAAAATCTGCGGCATTTTTTCTTCATCGCCAGATTTAAAGTCTTTCATAGCTCGATATCTTGATCACTATTGATCGGGTACTCCTTAAAATACCATGAAGAGGATGCTCTCTTGATTGAGGTGTATTGGCACAATACATATGGTCCCTAGGACCAATGACATTGGAATAGTGTTACCATGGCCAAAAGTGGCACCATGGATTCCAATCCTTATACCCTCAACGTCATGACCCCTATGGTCATGTTAGGGTTTTCTCAATCAATTGCTATTTTGTGATTTTCAAGAACTACAACGGTTTGATCCCTTTGCGTGGAATAGCTTTGCGCGTACGAATGTTTGAGGTTCTGCGGTGCTAACAAAAGTTGCTATCTCTGGTAAGAGATTGTTTGAGCACATTTGTACTGCCGAAATCTCTGTCAATTTTTCTGAGCATTGGAGGTTTAAGCTCCTCCATCTGGAAATGAATTCATTAGTGCCTTCATCTGGAGAATGGGTCCCACTGGGCGTGCCAAAAATTATGTTGAGCCAAAATTGCACACTGTGAGCGTAAATGTCACCAAACATAATTTCACTCGTATTCATTAAAAGAATAGAGTTTGAATTAGTTCGGGTTCGACCCATTCAAGACAGAATGTGTCTTTTAATTACAATCCCCATTACAGGGAAACACCCTTTGATTCCTATTATGAAGAAATCAATTGTAGGGATGTGTGTGTTTGTTTATTTTTGTGGCTGCACCCGGATGTCTGAATGGGTTGCCTATGTACCCTGGGAGAGGGATCAAGCCATTCGTAGTTCAAGATTTCCAATGGGTGAATGACCCATTGGAGGGTATTGCTTTTTGGAATAGGAATAATGTTTGGACGAATTTGGTGTAAGTGAACCAGGGATTCGATTTTGGATTTGTTTGGAAAAGCTATGACGTTTCCTGGTGTTTGGCGGAATTTGACTGATGAGGTCAGGGATTCGAATTGAATGAACCAGGGAGTCAGGGATTTTGTTTGGACTTGCGGTTGCATCTAGTGGGTCGCTAGATTGCCTACATACCCTATGAAGGGATCAAACCGTTGTAGTTCTTGAGAATTTGTATTTCTGTTGTTGGCAGAACTTGACTGGAGTCAATGATTCAATTTAGGACTGGCTAAATTTTGACTGGTGGAGTCAGGGATTCTGTTTGGATTTGTGGTTGCATCTAGTAGGTGTTGCTAGATTGCCTACGTACCCATTGTGGGATCAAACCGACCGTAGTTCATAAAAAATTTGTATTTCTGATATTGGGAGAATTTTTGGTGTCGACGGATGCACACATATTTATTTATGAATCCGTCGGATGTATTTCTTCTGTAGACACTCGAAATTAATTTGGGCACCCGATGTGTTGAATTTTTACTGGGCCGTGTCAATGGGCTTTTGTTTTGTCGACAAACGAATTTGGCCAGGCCCTAACATTGAGGTAAACGGGTTTAAAAGGTGGTGTGTATTTCTTCTGTATTTCTAGGCCTTTAGCTCCATACCGGGTCTGGCCCGAATTTTGGATATCCATTTTTCTTTCCAGGCCTTTTAGCTTTGTTTCGCGTCAGGCCCATGGATTGGACACCCAAATCTGAAACTCCAGGCCCAAACCACATAACCAAGAGAAAAGCTTCTGGCCGCATAACAATCGTCGTCCTCATCCCAATCGATAAAACTGAGCAGAATCAGGCTCGAGCTAGGAGTCGAATTGGAGATCCGCCCTGGAGAAGGAGTCTTGGTGCCTGGCTTCGTACGAATAAGGAATTGATCACCTTGATTCTGCCATATTCAACGGGGACTCGAACTGGGTAAGACTTTCAAACTTTCCCATCTCTTCTCACTGAGCCTTGATAGAATACTGACGAAGCTTTCCAATGTTTTTTTGCTGCTGCAGTTTGCGCACTTGGTGTGGCAATTGGACTAACGACTTGTGTGCAGCGCCAGCATGAACCAATTTGATTTCCAGTACCATACACCCTTCTCAATGATGATCATGTATATAGCATAATTTCCACCATGAAACAAATGTTCAGATGCTATTTTAATTAAGCTTTGTCTCTTTCGTTGCTTCTAGCAAGTTCAAGTCTGGACACTTAAAGTCATTCCCAATTTTTTTGTGGTCTGGACACTTAAAAGCACTTGCAGCCATATTGATTAATCCAGAAAACAAAGAGATTTGATTAATTATACTTTGCTTTCCTTTTGACATGGCATGTTTCTGCACACATATTTGCATATTTGAACAATCAAACTTGGTTTTTTGTCTTCTTGTTCATCACACCCATTTGACCACCGTTTTCCATGCATATCTGAAGGCTCCATGTTTAAAGTCCTTTGTCTTCTTGCTGCATGTTTAAACAATTAAGACTTGACTTCATTTTGCCTTCCTACTGATCACACCACCAAAACTAAATGGCTGCTCCTTTAATTAAATTTGCCACCATGTTTTGTTGTGATTGTGACTGTCACCACTGCTTCAAGCATTCACCAGTTTTACAATTAAGCTTGCCTCTATCATTTTCTTTGTTAATTAAATTGCTACTTTCGTGGACAAAGAAAGAAGTTCAATTAACAATTGGTTTCAAATTTTTTGGTGTGAAGACTTGGTTGCTTTGCTACCGCCAAATCTCACTTCACCACTGCCTCTGTATTCAATGGGCAGATCGACAGTTTTGTATTTCTTGTTGGTGCAAAAACAATTTGACTGCAGATTTGTTCATTTTGTGGCGTCATGATCAGCAACAACTTCTTGTCAACTTCAAATAACAATCAACTGAAAGCATTGGCCGACTATGGAGAAAACTTTGGTCGTGTTCACGAACGACCTTAGTTCTTGTAAGTTTTGGTAGGACGACCATGGAGTGTCATTTTGGAGGGGGTTTTTAGCATTTCAACGGCTGTTCGTGAACAACCCATTTTATGCCATAACTCTTGTAGGAGCAGCCCCGTTTCGGAGGAGTTTTGAGCATGAAACTTGGCTGTTCATGAACAACCATTCTTGCTTCAATGCTTGAGCATCTGAGGCAGCAACACCATCAATTTGACAGGCATGGGAAGACTCTAATAGTTGTGGTCGTTCATGAACGGCCTATTAGAGTCTTGAAGGGCCGTAAGGCATACGAGGATTAATTGGAGAAGCATGTATCACAGAGAAGGCATATGTATACCTGTAGCTTTTCTCTTTCTTTCTCTGGTGGCTTCTTCTCTCGCGTGTTTCCACTTCTTTGTATTTCTTTTGTTCTGTTGTATAGCGTTTTCTCCTCCCCTTTCTTTGTTGTTGTACAGCCTTTTTATAGGCAACTGAGGATCACCGTGTGAGTTGAAGATGGCGATTTCTCTTATTCAAATTCAAATTTGAATATATGATCAAAGCAGCAACTAACTCATATTCTCAGCCTTGAATTCTGGTGGATTTGCTATCCTTGTTGGATAGATAATTTAACATTTCTTGCTTGCCATTTGAAACTAGTCACATAGCAATATATCTCATCTGTTTGCTGTTTGAATTTGGTCAAAGCCAATCAAACTTTGAATGGCAATTATCTTTATTCAAAGCCAACAAACCATAAGCTTATCCGTAGAGATATATGATTTTTTTTTTTTTTTGTTTCAACACACAATCATGCATTAATAATATGATGTAGAGAGTCTCCGAACAATATTTCATAACTCTCTCAAAGTTTTAGAGAAGCGAATATTATTCCATCATGCTTCTAAGTTCGGAAAATTGTGAAGGTTACTAAAACGTTCACGAGGCGCAACCCAAAGGTTGTAAGTGTTATCCTCATTCATGTACTCAAACTGGAGGGCCATCTTTATATGGCGCTTCAGGATAAATGCCCTGGTATTATCTATCTCAGTTTGAGGGCCTTGAGTGGTTCTTTTAGAACAAGACTCTTGGATTGTAGGCAATAAATCAAGGGCAATTAGGTGGAGCTCAACATTTTGAGCCCACATGAAAATTCCGTGCCCGTAGAATCCAATGGAGTAAAATCGAGCCCGTTCAAGTCTTACATCCTGAAAAGGAAAGCAAGAACGTATTAGTTTCGGAGTCAATGCTTCCATGAAAACTAATATAAGATTTCTGAGCCTTAACACTACCAAGAAATTGATTTCCAAGAATATTTGGGTTAGACCGAAACAATGATGTTTGAATGGTCAAAATCGATGCTCACGAACACTCTTAGTCCGTAGCTTACGAACGCTCTTAGTTCTTTAAATCGATGCTTACGGACGCTCTTAGTTTGTTAATTGCGTGAATCCCCACGATTCCGCTTTCTCAAAGAATCGAGCCCACGTTATAAGAAAGGTGGGATGTAGAAGACTGGAGGTTGTAAGTCCCCGAAGAAAAGAAGGAGAAATTAAATTCGGAAAGGTGAACTTTAATGTAAATACTTACTTGTTTGTTTGAAGCTTGAAATCTTGAACTTATGAAGCTTGGACGATTGTTGATTGATACTAAGTCGGAATTGCAGATGTCGTTCGATCCTAAGCTAGGATTGCAGTGTTTGTTCAATCCTAAGCTGGGATTGCAAGTTATTTACAATCCTGGTCATGGCTTAATGGTTCGGTGGTGATGGTGGTAGTAGGTTTGAGTTGCTACCGAAGGTTGCAAGGATGCAGGCCAAAAGCTGCTTCAATCCGGAGCTAGGATTGCAGTAGCTGTTCAATCCTAAGTTAGGATTGCAACCAGTTTGCAATCCTAATTGTGGCAGATGGCTGGAAGCGGGCTGCAGGGGCAGTAGACTTGCGGCAAAGTTGCAGGAACGCTGCAGGGCAGCGAGCTGGGCGCGGGAAGGCGCTGGCAGGCAGGCTGGCCGAGAGAGCTGCAGGAGCAAGCGGGCTAGCAAGGGGCTAGGTGCTGCGGCAGTTTTGGTGAAAAAAAGGTTTTTGGGTTTTTGGTTTTTGCTATGTGGTTAGAGTCGTGCTGATAATTTGTTTCAGTAAAAGGGAATCGAGAGAGAATGTAGAGAGAATTGTGTGTCATATTATTGAGAATAGGAGCCCTATATATAGGGATTACAAGTACATATTCTAATGTTACAAGGAATACTAATCCGTGTAGGATTAGGAATTCTAGAATCTTCTCTCCTATTACTACTTCTAGTTTGATTAGGCACACTAATAGCTGATTTCCTTCAACATACCCAGTTTTAGTTTAATTGATTGTTATCTGGGAACCTACCCAGTTCACAAGGTTACCATGCTGCTAACACTTCAGAGGTGGGCAATCTCTGAAGTTAGGTGGGCAGCTGTTCTTGAGTGGGCAATCTCTCTCGAGGTGGTCAAACTTAGTACCACACTTCAGACAAGACACGGTAGCAACACGTTGGGCTCGACCTTCTTCACATTTCTCGGAACCACACATACTACAAACTACTAGACAGCCAGGGCCAACAGTTGCACCAGGTGGGACATATTCCAGGTACGGACAAGTTAAATATGAGTGGTCAATGTACTTGCAACAAATCCTACAGTACTCAAGAGGATGTCGTGGAGAAGTAAACGCACCTCCAATAACCACTGGTTTTTCATCCATACTACCTGTTGGTTTATTCTTCCTGTTTGTCTGCATGATATATTCAACCATCTCCGCCGGGGAAGCAAAGAATTCCTCATCCACATCACCGCTAGGCTTCACCCATTGGTACACTGACGTGCGTAAAAACTCCTCTGGCACAACAAGGAAGTCCGTCGACCAAGTGAATTTCCTTTCTGGTGAGCTTGGACGAACATCAATAGTCTTGACAGGTGGAGGTGTACCAGTGAATAATTTGACAAAACGCTTGAAGTAGCATATTTTAGGGATGTGGTCCCTCGCACCACAAATCCCACAAAACATAACATCACCTCCTTTGGTAAAGCTTTCAGGCATTTGGACTGTACTCTTGCCACTAGCAGACGCGCTATCACTGTATTCAGCAAATTCGGGATAGATACACTTGTACTGGCACATTGGAGGCCAGTGGTCATCTATCTTACCACAAATCCTACATTGCCAATGGCTATACACGTTACCACTTTTTTTCGAGGCTTGAGCCAAACAGTCTGCAGCATTATCCTTTGGTTCTTCTGCATTTCTACCTGTTTGTTAAACAAAAGCACAGTAAGAATGTATTGGGGTGGTGTAGTTTACAAAAAACCAGAAAACCAGTACTGTAGGAAATTTACAGAAAAGGTCACAACAGCAAAAATGGCTTTGATGAACTATATGAACAGCGAATCTGCGGATGCAATAAACTTACGATCCCATCAACAAATAGTTACTGAATATTATTCTAAGTAGGCTATTATCACCATGCACAGTCCAAAAATGAGTTTGCTGGAGAAGTACTCAACTTGACCTCTAAGAAGGTAGCAATCATGAGACCACAAAAAGCAAAAAGAAAAAAAATAAGTGTTGGCCATAAATTGCATGTTATGCCTCTTCTCTTAATCTAACTCTATAACAAATGTATAACCTCTGGGCAAACCAAAATCCAGAGACAATCTCAAATAGGGGTGTTTGGGGATGCAGGAGATTCGCAAGCTAGGACCACACAGTAGTCAAAATTCAACTAGCTTGGTACAGTTATACATATGATAGTGGAAAGAAATATTCAGTATCTGAAGTTCACTATTCCTCTAGCCAAGTCATTTTAGTTTATGCAGGATGATGCAAGGCCTTTGTAGAAGTTTGTCAATTATCTGGTTTGCGCAGGATGATGCATGGCCTATGTAGAAATTTTCAAATCGAACTTGTAATCCAACATAAAAACAAAAAGGTGTGTACTGTACAGAATTAAGTTGTCATACTAAAGAAACACAAGCAAAACATATCTTCATAACCAACCTAAACAAAGTTCAAAAGCATACCTTGAGCCTGCATCTTAGACCGTATGAGTTTTGCCGTTTTGGAGTGGGGTCGTGGTCGTGTAGGATCATCCGTGTATGGGCATGTTGGAGGCCAGTGGTCATCCCACTGATAACAAACCCCACACATCCACCGGTCGGTTTTGGTCCCAAGAGTTGAAAGGAACCGAGCAGCGGCTTTTCTCGTTTCTTTCAACTTCTCACCTGTTTGATTACCAGACACATGAATAAAAGTGCCACTAACCATTTGTATTCAAAAATAAAAATACAATTCAACTATAGCTTTAATTCGTTCCAATAACAAAGGCATGCCACCTACTTAAAAATTCTCTTGAATTTCAAGAGACAAGTTAAATTGACCAGAATATTGTTTGAGAATCGATGATGAGATCGATGAAGCCACAAATAACACAACAACAATAAAATTGTTTAAGTATAATGTATTTTAGAGAGATTGATGAGAGAGATGTGTTCTTATTATTGAGAATAGGAGCCCTATATATAGGGATTACAAAGTGCTAGTTCTAATGTTACAAGGAATACCAATCCGTGTAGGATTGGGAAATCTAGAACCTTCTCTCCTATTCCTATTCCTAGTTTGATAAGGCACACTAAACTTGATTTTCCTTCAACACTCCCCCTTGTGCCGCTCAAACTTGGTGGTGACGCTTCATCCGTTGCCTCGTTAAAAACCTTGCCAGGTAACAAAAACCCTGTGGGACAAAAATAATCCTGGTCGAAGGACAAAAAGAGCACAACACGTCCTTCACTCTTCGAGATCGAACATGTAGACATCATAACTCCCCCTGATGTCGATATCTCCCCCTGATTGCTACAATCGTGGGAGTTCGGATAACTTTCTCAATCCGATGCTCTTCACATGTTTCTCGAAGGTGGATTTAGGTAACGACTTAGTGAATAAGTCCGCTACATTATCCTCTGATCGGATTTGTTTCACTTCAATCTTTAGAAGTGATTGTTGTTGCTGATTATAAAAGAACTTGGGCGATATATGCTTGGTGTTGTCGCCTTGATGAAACCTAACTTCATTTGTTCAATACAAGCTGCATTATCCTCATAAATGCATGTAGGTTCATCTGTGGTAGACTTCAAACCACAACTTCCTTGAATGTGTCGAATTACAGACCTTAGCCATACACATTCACGTACAGCTTCATGTAGAGCAATAATCTCTGCATGATTTGAGGAAGTAGCAACAAGGGTCTGTTTCGTAGACCTCCAAGATATCGCAGTGCTTCCCATGGTAAAGACATAACCTGTTTGGGAGCGACCTTTGTGAGGGTCAGAGAGGTACCCTGCATCAGCAAAACCCATCAAGACATCATTGTCGTTTTGATGGAGGGAGATAGGGTGAGGCCGGCCACCCTTGATGGTGGTGGCGGCGTTGGCAGCAACATGGCCGGCCACTATGTGGTGGACGGCGGCTTCATGCCTAATGGGGTCCGATCCCATTCTTCCGTCATTCCTTTTCTCTCTGTAGGGATAAAATAGGCCCATATCAATCGTACCTCCTAGGTATCGAAAGATTGTCTTTTCACCAATCCAATGGCGGCGTGTTGGCGCAGAGCTATGTCGAGCTAACAAGTTCACTGCGAATGAGATATCCGGTCTTGTGCATTGAGCTAAGTACAATAATGCGCCTATTGCACTTAAATAGGGCACTTCGGCCTCTAATGCTTCTTCGTCCTCATCCTTTGGACGAAACGGATCTTTTCCGGGCTCAAGACTACGACCGATCATGGGAGTACTCACAGGCTTTGCTTTATCTTCATTAAAGCGCCTTAGAATTTTCTGAGTATATGCAGACTGATGGATCAAAATCCCATCACTACGGTGCTCGAGTTCTAAACCGAGACAAAACCGTGTTTTCCCAAGATCTTTCATCTCAAATTCGGATTTCAAGTATTAGCAGTTTCCTTTAACTCATCTAGAGTTCCAATTAGGTTCATGTCATCGACATAAACTGCTACGATTGCAAATCCGGAACTTGTTCTTTTAATGAACACGCATGGGCATATTTCATTGTTAATATATCCCTTCCCAATCAAGTAGTCACTTAGACGGTTATACCACATCCGTCCAGATTGTTTTAATCCATATAGTGAGCGTTTTAATCTTATTGAAAACGCGCTCCGTGGTTTAGAGCCACTTGATTTGGGTAATTGAAGTCCATCTGGAACCTTCATATATATCTCTGAATCTAGATCCCCATAGAGATATGCTGTAACCACATCCATAAGCTGCATGTCAAGTTTTTCGGAAACTACCAAACTGACAAGGTAGCGGAACGTTATAACGTCCATTACGGGAGAATATGTCTCCTCGTAGTCGATTCCAGGGCGTTGTGAGAAACCTTGCGCCACAAGGCGGGCTTTATATCTTACCACCTCATTTTTCTCATTACGCTTTCTAACAAAGACCCATTTATGGCCAACAGGCTTTACACTTGGGGGTGTCTGCGTTACAGGCCCAAATACCTGTCTCTTTGTTAGTGAATCCAATTCAACCTGGATCGCATCTTTCCATTTAGGCCAATCTGCTCTTCGTTGACATTCTTCAACAGAGCGAGGTTCGATATCATCATATTCTATAATCCCTTTCGCAATATGATATGCAAATGCATCATCAATCGCCATAGAATTTCTATCCATCATCTCATGTACACTAGTGTAATTTATGGAGATCTCTCTATTCTCTGGAGTTGGTTCTGACATTGGAGCGTCCCCCAATGATGTCTCTTGGACATAACCATAATCCGGAATATTCTCATGAGATGGATTATTTATATCGATGATTAATGGATTATTCTGTGCCAAACTCGCTTTCTTTCTTGGGCGAGAATCCATCGAACCTATGGGCCTCCCGCGCTTCCTGGCAGGAGCCGTGGGCCTAGCCATAACGTCACCATCATTGAGAGATGGGACGTTGGCGCCATGCTCATGCATTCTTGAGTTGGCGTCATGTCCTCTACTTTTAGGGACATCAATCCTTGCAGGCACGTTTGCAGCAGGTATGTGTGATCTCGTCACTTTAGCGATATCAGAAAACGCATCAGGCATCGATTCTGCTACGTTCTGAAGATCGAGAATTCTCCGCACTTCAATTTCGGACTGTGCGGTTCGGGGATCAAGATGAGACAGAGTGGGGACAGACCACGACAATTCCGGTCGTTCCTGTTGAACATTGATGTTCTTATCTCCCCCTAACGATGGGAAGACTGTCTCATCGAAGTGACAATCCGCAAATCTTGCGGTAAAGAGATCGCCTGTCAAGGGTTCTATGTAGCGGATAATCGTTGGAGAATCATAACCAACGTAAACGCCTAATCGTCGTTGAGGACCCATTTTGGTGCGCTGTGGAGGCGCAATTGGCACATAAACTGCGCACCCAAATATGCGTAAGTGTGAGACATTGGGCTCATACCCAGTCACCATCTGGGACGCAGAAAAGGGTTGAGTGGCAGTAGGCCTCAGACGAATAAGCACAGCTGCATGCAATATTGCATAGCCCCAAGCAGAAATAGGGAGATTGGTGCGCATCACCAATGCTCGAGCAACCATTTGTAGTCGTTTAATGGTGGCTTCTGCGAGACCATTTTGGGTGTGAACATGAGGAACAGGATGTTCAACATCAATCCCAATGGACATGCAATAATCATCAAAAGTCTTTGATGTAAACTCTCCAGCATTGTCTAATCTTATAGACTTAATAGGATGATCAGGGTGGTGAGCCCTTAACTTAATTATTTGTGCTAGGAGTTTAGCAAATGCAGCGTTCCTTGTGGACAATAACATGACATGTGACCAGCGTGTCGATGCATCAACCAATACCATAAAATATCGAAATGGTCCGCATGATGGTTGAATAGGTCCACAAATATCACCTTGGATTCTTTGCAAGAATGGTATATTTTCTTTGGTGTCCTTTGCATAGGATGGTCTCGATCCTAACTTTGCTAAAGAGCAGGCTTTGCAGAACGAATGATGGGCTTTATAAACAACCAATGAGGATTTTGGTTGAGCCACAAAGCACAAGTGACTTTAGAAGTAAAAGTTGGAGACAAAGGAGCCTTGGTGGCGTCAATGCCACCCTGAGGCCGCAGGGGGAAGGCGGCGCCGGCCAAGGATGGCCGGATTTGGGGGTGAACGGCGCCGTGAGGCGCAGGAGCTCCTTCGGTGTCCAAAAACCGAGTTTTACTTCTTTTCGTTCTGAAAAAGGGATGTCCGTGTGAAGTCTTTAATATACGGATCATCATGTCACGACCTGGGTGTCCCAAACGGTCGTGCCAAAGCCTATATGTATCGGAATCCCATAAATCATCTCTCATGACATGGTTGGATTCAATGACTTGAATAGTGGTTGCATACAACCCACTAGAGCGACACATAAGTATCTCTAATACTCGTTTATGTCCGTAGTCATTAGAGGTGATGCAAAGGAACTCTTGTCCATTCTCACATGAAAACCATTGGCTCTTACATCTTGTAAGTAATAAAGTTCGAAATATGTCCATGACATGAGATAAAATAAATCGATACTTTATTAATAATAGCCAATGATTACATCAAAGTTTCTTGACCAAAATCTAATCCAATATAAAAATCAAACCGTAGACAAATCGTAGTCACTCAATCCTTTCGGTAATTTCAATTTAGTTGTGACCAGGTAAGGTAAGGCGAGATTTTGGTGGAGCGTTGCTCACTTTTAAAACCGTTCTCTCAGATCAAACCTTGCCTAGACATCACAAGTACTCTTGAGTACGCCTAGAGGGAAAGAGTTAATACAATAAGTCATTTTATTGATTTAAGGCATAATAGCCATTACATAATTCTTGGAAAAATAAAAGACTATAAATAAAAATCTGCGGCATTTTGTCTTCATCGCCAGATTTAAAGTCTTTGTGAACTCGAAGTCTTGATCACCATGATGCGACTACCTCCGTAGGTACATTGCAAATTCAGGTCCATTGATCAGACGTTCCATATCAGAAATAGACACCATAAAGAGGATTCTCCCTTGATTGAGGCGCATTGGCGCAATATGCATAGTCCCTAGGACTGGTGGCGTTGGAAAGTGGTGCCCATGGCCAACGTTGGCTCCATGGTTTCCAACCCTATTTCCCTCAAAATCACGCCTCCTACGGTCGTGAGATTGTCGCCTTGAGCGATTACCTTCTTGAGCATTTCGATCGTATGGATCATGACGTCTATGGCGACTTTCTCTAGCCATAGGATGATGCTCTTGATAGCTATCTTGAAGCCTATCAAATCTTCTTTGCACAAGTTCATTGCCATGTCTTTCAGCAGTGGCCATAGCTTCAATAAGCTGTTGGAAACTTGTGATCCGTCTTGCATTTACATGAGTCCGGAATAAGTCAGAGGACCTCATAGCATAGACGGGGAAGGTATTGAGGGTTTTCTCAATCAATTGGTCTTCTGTGATGTTTTTCCACAGAGACGCATCATTGCTCTGATGCTGAGAGCTTCCGAATAAAATTGCATGACAGTGTCAAATTAGAGAAGCGAAGATCTTTCCATTCTGCTTCTGTATTCGGAAGTATGGAGTCACGAACATTGCCATATAGTTCGCGAAGCGCATGCCAAAGCTTTATGGCGCTATCCTCATTTATGAACTCAAACTGTAGGTCACTATCCATGTGACGTTTCATGAAGGCAAGTGCCTTGGAATTATCTTTCTCAGTTTGAGGGTCTGGAGCTGTTTCTATAGGACAAAGCTCTTGGATAGTATGCAATAAATCACGGGCAATAAGGTGGATCTCGATATCAATGACCCAAATTAAGTACCTTTTGCCTGCATAATCCAATGGAACAAAATCGAGTTTGTTCATGTTTGACATCCTGAAAGATGAAACAAGAACAAGTTAGTTTCGGAGTCAATGCTTCCACGAAAACTAATATAAATAAGATTTCCGAGCTATGCTACCAAGAAATCGATTTCCAAGAATAATTGGATTAGACCGAAACAATGATGTTTGAATGGTCAAAATAGATGCTCACGAACGCTCTTAGTCCGTAGCATACGAACGCTCTTAGTTCGTTAAATCGATGCTTACGGACGCTCTTAGTCCGAAGTCTTACGAACGCTCTTAGTTCGTTAATTGCGTGAATCCCCACGATTCCGCTTTTCAAGAATCGAACCCACGTTATAAGAAAGGTGGGATGTAGAAGAAGGGAGGTTTTCAAGTCCCCGAGAAAAGAAGAAGAAATATAAATTTCGAATTATAGGAACTTCAAAACTTACTCTTTTGAATACTTACTTGGTGAAAATTCGGAGCAGATTCTGTTCTGAACAGCTTGTACCTCGATTGGTGTACAGATCTCAATATGACTCCGATAAGGCTGAAATTCGGAGGTTAGATGGAAGAGACAGAGACGAAAAACTTTGATGAAGAAAGTTTTTCGATCTGAGCTTCCGAACTAGACGTTTCGAGGCTTGCAAGAAGACGGATGTGCACAGGAACGGGAAAAAGATGCAGTGGGTGTGCGTTGGCTTGTTTGCGCAGCAGGGATGCTTCGGTGGCAGCAGGCTGGAACGCAGGGCTGCAGGAAGGGGGCAGCAGGGGCTGCTGTGCAAGGTTGCAAGCACACGGGCGCTCGGGCTGCAGCGAAGGCTCGGCTAGCTCGGGCTAGGGGCTGCTTTGTGAATGAGTTTTGGTTTTCTGTTTTGTGGTTAGAGTCGTGCTGATAACGTGTTTAAGTATAATGTATTTTAGAGAGATTGATGAGAGAGATGTGTTCTTATTATTGAGAATAGGAGCCCTATATATAGGGATTACAAAGTGCTAGTTCTAATGTTACAAGGAATACCAATCCGTGTGGGATTGAGAAATCTAGAACCTTCTCTCCTATTCCTATTCCTAGTTTGATAAGGCACACTAAACTTGATTTTCCTTCAACAAAAATATATTTCTTCAACATGAAACAAAACTACGATAACTCTACTAAATATTTGTCTAAAAAGAAAAAAAGAAAAAAAATCAAAAGCTTACTCAACGGAGGTACATCTAAATCGCCCTCCGACAGCCCTTCCATGTATTTCACCCATAGGATTTGTCCTGGTTTTTCCGAGTTCTCCACTGTCGTTACCCATTTTTCCTCCCAATTCTTTAACGGATCATGGACCAGCACTTTTGGTTTCAGCTTCCCAGGTTTCATGCGGATCATGGCTTTGTCACCGTCTCGGTCTTGCAGATTTAAAAAAAAAAAAAAATCTCCTTTGTGTTCAAGAATTCTCTCAGAGATTGATGAGAGAATTGTGTGTTCCATTATTGAGAATAAGAGTCCTATATTACAAAGTACATTATAATGATACAAGGAAAACTATTCCCAATAGAACCAGGAATTCTAGAACATTCCCTCCTATTACAATCATAGAACTAATCCTAATTTGATAAGGTACACAAATGTCAACATCCTTCAACACTGCCCCTTCTAGGGTTTTCCTCCACTCACCAATAACGTGCGTCGCACGGATATAATATTAGTTATTATTACTTACATAGTAAAAGTCATAACTACTTTTGTTTACGGTTTGAACCTATCACTATATATCTTATGTAGCATCAAGATTTGCAGCAAAACTTTACCATGGAAATATCAGACTATCCCAGATCGAGCTGCAGTATGCCAACCGGGAGTGATTCTAGATCGATCGGTCAATATTAACTCTAACAAAGTCAGAGGAGAGAAGGAGATTAACCAAGGACTTCACTGCAAAGGTTTGATAGCAGCAACAGTACTGCTATTAGCTTGAGCCAAAACTTTAAATTACAGTATTAGCTAGGAGAAAGAGAACCATGGAAGCCCTCACTGAGTATTCCACTACATCGCCACTACCATATAAACCAATAAATTATTTTAATGCTTCGGACTTATTCACAGTGATCTGATAATTGTATCATTGAGGATGGATTGGGATAACACCATAACACAAGCGGTTTCCAGTAACCATGGTGATAACATTAGCGTCACAAATATCACAACTATTTTGAAAGAATAACAGTCTGCCATCAGGGCTGGTGATTAACAGAAAAGGCATTGAAGGATAAGCACCAGAGCATCTTTTGACAGATCGATGAAATCTAAATTATTAAACATGAAGATGAGAGATTTTACACACTTCACATGAGCTTGAACCAAGTGGTAACAGATGCACATAATTTGAGGTTAAGCTTAAGCAAATTCCAAGTCCCTTTGTCATGTCTCATGAGAGAAACCACAAATTGCATGGTGATGTATATAGCTGCATAGAATATATTCAGTAACTACTTGTTGGGATCGTAGGTTTATTGCATTGTAGATTTCACTATTCATATAGTTCATGAAAAGCCCTTTTTGCTGCTGTGAATTGTGACCTATAATCTGTAAATTCGTTAATTAACAGGACTGGTTTTCTGGGTTTTGTCAACATCATCACCCCCACCTATTCCTACTGTGGCTTTTGATTAACAATCAATGGGACCACAAACAAATAGGTAGCAATGCAGAAGAACCAAAGGATAATGCCGGCGACTCTTTGGCTCAAGCCTTGAAAGGAAGTGGTAACATGTACATAATTGAAAATGTAAATAGCAGCTATATTGTTGTAATGGTTTGCAACATTAGATGCATTTCTGCATTACTTTCAAAGATGGCACTCCATATAGATATAAAATAATTATCAGTGTACCATTATCATACTCTGTACATAATCTAGCAATTCATTCCCAGAATCACCACCAACACCATGTTACAAATTACCACCTACCAACAAGCTAAAAAAATCCTCAATTTAAATTGGAGCTGTTTTTCATTGTGGGTATCTTAGTTCCCTGAGCTGATTAAACTGACAGATTGAGCATACAAAATCAGAACAAATGCTTGAGGTCAAAGCCAAAGAAGTATTCTTATGCAATCAGAGAGATGCATGACAACTTTTATCTACCTCGCGAGATCAGATACTTTATAATTAATGTGCCGACTTGTATTGTGACAAAACTAATGGCGAGGTAAAGACAAATATCAATGTTGCACACCTTAATCACATTGATTGTAGAAGGATGTGGTGCTTATAATCATGCAAACATTAGGAAAAAAAAAAGTATACATAGAGAGGATATGCTTCTATATCAAAGTTGACAGCTAAATTCGCTAATCCAAGATCCTTTTTCATGGCTGTTAAGTTGGCCAAATTTAGTCTTGCAAGGGTTTTCATGTCCAAAGATGCTACAGGCAATGTGCATGAATTATTCATCTGCTCGTAGCTAGGATCATTTTTAGGAAGTCAAACCCCACCTCTGCATTCCCTTTACTAAAATAGGATTATCTGGGACAAGCTGCCGAGGGATTCATCCTAGTGAAACTTTGTAGAAGGATTACTTTTCCTTGGTTTGCAAGACAAGCTGCCCAGAATGTAGAGATTGAGGGTATGACACTTGGTCTCCAGAACCAAATAATTAAGGCTATTGACCTCAAAAGGCTCTTTAAAATTAGATGCGCGTGATGAGGGTGTATATGGTTGTAATGCTAGGTGAAAGAAGCCTTAAATTGGAGCTGTACGTTGTTCATTTTGGTTGTCTTATGGGGCATGTAGTTCCCTGATCAAAGTTGACCGATGTACTGACAGATGCTCTATTTAAGCTTAAACTGTTTAAGTATATTGATATTGAGAGAGATTGATGAGAGAAGTGTGTTTCATTATAGAGAATAGGAGCCCTATATATAGGGATTACAAAGTGCATAATCTAAGAGTACAAGGATTCCTTATCTAACTTGGAGTAGGAAACCTCTCCTATTACAGCTATAGAACTTATCCTAGTTTGACTAGGCACACTAAGTGTCAATATCCTTCAACACTCCCCCTTGTGCCGCTCAAACTTGGTGGTGACGCTTCATCCGTTGCCTCGTTAAAAACCTTGCTCAAGTGAAAAACCCTGTGGGATAAAAATGAACTCGAGGAGGAGAAAAGAGTGCAACACGTCCTTGATCCTTCGAGACTGAGTAACTCCCCCTGATGTCGAAATCTCCCCCTGATTGCTACAATCATGGGAGTTCGGATAACCTTTTTAATCCGATACTCTTCACATGTTTCTCGAAGGTGGATTTAGGTAACGACTTAGTGAATGAGTCCGCTACATTATCCTCTGATCGGATTTGATTCACTTCAATCTTTAGAAGTGATTGTTGTTGCTGATTATAAAAGAACTTAGGCGATATATGCTTGGTGTTGTCGCCCTTGATGAAACCTAACTTCATTTGTTCAATACAAGCTGCATTATCCTCATAAATGCATGTAGGTTCATCTGTGGTAGACTTCAAACCACAACTTCCTTGAATGTGTCGAATTACAGACCTTAGCCATACACATTCACGTACAGCTTCATGTAGAGCAATAATCTCTGCATGATTTGAGGAAGTAGCAACAAGGGTCTGTTTCGTAGACCTCCAAGATATCGCAGTGCTTCCCATGGTAAAGACATAACCTGTTTGGGAGCGACCTTTGTGAGGGTCAGAGAGGTACCCTGCATTAGCAAAACCCATCAAGACATCATTGTCGTTTTGATGGAGGGAGATAGGAGGACGCCGGCCACCATGAGCGGCGGCAACATGGCCGGCGGCCATTCCATGGACGGGGGCGTTTTGCCTTTTGGGGTCCGATCCCAATTTTCCGTCATTCCTTTTCTCTCTGTAGGGATAGAATAGGCCCATATCAATCGTACCTCTAAGGTATCGAAAGATGGTCTTTACACCAATCCAATGGCGGCGTGTTGGTGCAGAGCTGTGTCGAGGTAACAAGTTCACTGCGAATGAGATATCCGGTCTTGTGCATTGAGCTAAGTACAATAATGCGCCTATTGCACTTAAATAGGGCACTTCGGCCTCTAAGGGTTCTTCGTCCTCATCCCTTGGACGAAACAGATCTTTTCCGGGCTCAAGACTACGGCCGATCATGGGAGTACTCGCAGGCTTTGCTTTATCTTCATTAAAGCGCCTTAGAATTTTCTGAGTATATGCAGACTGATGGATCAAAATCCCATCACTACGGTGCTCGAGTTCTAAACCGAGACAAAACCGTGTTTTCCCAAGATCTTTCATCTCAAATTCGGATTTCAAGTAATTAGCAGTTTCCTTTAACTCATCTAGAGTTCCAATTAGGTTCATGTCATCGACATAAACTGCTACGATTGTGATGTAGGACGAGAATGTGCCCAATTTAGCCAAAAAATCATAAAAGCAAAGAAGAGACGTAGAATCAAGAAGAGTGATTGGAAAATAGGTAACTCACGCGTAATGAGATTATTAGCCGCTGGAATATTCAAGAAGATTTGGTTTTGGACTTTTCAGGTTTCTCGTGTGAAAAGTCAGGTTTTGATTTTGAATCAGATTTGACTAACTTTTGGCCAGAATATCTGTTTGAGACGCATGATACCTTTCCGGAATGGGAACGACGAGATCTTCAAGACTCACTTTAGTGAGCCCTATCAGATTTAGGCCAAAATGTATCGTCTTAATTATCCGATTCGTGATTTCATATTTTTAGGCTAGTTTTACATTCTTTTTATTTTAGGTTTTCTAGTTTATTTTGGATTTGTTTTGTTTTAATCCGTGGGCTTTAGGGTTTCATTGTTAGTCGCCCTAGGGTTTCTTTCCCATATATAAGCAACCTTAAATGGCTGCAGAACTATCTTTTATCATATTATCAATCAAAATTGAGAGTTTTCTCTTTTATCTCTGGTGGACTCCAGAATCTTTTGCTTAGGTTTATTGCTGGTAAACCTAGGGTTACTTCCGCCCGCGTCAGTATGTAGGACGAGAATGGACCTGGTTTAGCCAGAAAATTAGAAAAATAAAGAAGCAGCGTGGAATTAAGAAGAGTGATTGGAAAATAGGTAATTCACGCATAATGAGGTTACTAGCCGCTGCAATATCCAAGAAAATTTGGTTTTGGACTTTTCAGGTTTCTCGTGTGAAAAGTCAGGTTTTGATTTTAAATCAGATTTGACTAACTTTTGGCCAGAATGTCTGTTTGAGACGCATGATACCTTTCCGGAATGGGAACGACGAGATCTTCAAGACTCACTTTAGTGAGCCTATCAGATTTAGGCCGAAATGTATCATCTTAATAATCCGATTCGTGATTTAATATTTTTAGACTAGTTTTACATTATTTTTATTTTAGGTTTTCTAGTTTACTTTGGATTTGTTTTGTTTTTACCCATGGGCTTTAGGGTTTCATTGTTAGTCGCCCTAGGGTTTATTTTCTTATAAATAAGCCGCCTTAAGGCTGCAGAATGTATCTTATCATCTTTTATCAATACAATTGAGATTATTCTCTTTTATCTCTGGTGGACTCCAGAATTCTTTGCTTAGATTTATTGCTGGTAAACCTAGTTATCAATCCGACTGCGTCAGGTGGTATCAGAGCAGGTCTTCCCTGTCTCTTTTATTTGCCTTAGTAGCAATGGGTGAAGTTACGAAATCAGATATTGAAGCTCTTACAGCAGCGTTTACCGCTGCCATCAATTCCATGAATAATCAGATTGGAGAAATTCGTGGATTGTTGGGTGAGAGGAACAACAACAACAACAATAATCGGCGTAGAGATGGGGAAGGAGGCCAGCGAGTTAGGGCTCCACGTGGTAAAGTTGTTGTTAATACTTCAGAATCTGAGTCTGAAGAAGAAATTTTGCAACATGAACAACAGGGACAAGCTGACCAGGATTACAAAGTCAAGGCCGAAATTCCTTTCTTTTCTGGCAACTTGGGTGTAGAAGATTTTCTGGATTGGCAGGTTGAAGTGGATAACTTCTTTGAGATCATGGAGGTTCCAAAACACAAGCAGGCTAAGATGGTTTCTCGGAAGCTAAAAAAAGATGCTGCTTATTGGTGGGATCAATTGCAGAGTTCTCGTCAGAGGCAAGGAAAAGAGCGTGTTCAAACATGGAGGAAGATGAAAGGTCTTCTTAACGAAAAATTTTTGCCTAGAGATTTTTCGATCAAGAATTACCCTCCTAAGGTTTTTGAGAAGAAGTTAAAGTCCAAAGAGTTTTCTTTGCCCGTTGACATTAATAGTTTATCTGAAGAAAAGTCAGAAGAATTTCTAATGGAAGATGCTCCACAAGAAATCATCCATCATGACCAAGAAGAGGTTAAAGATGAAATTGTTCATGTAGACATGGTTATTAATAATGAGGAAGTCTTGGAGCCTGAAATAAATCACTCAGAACCATATATCATTCAAGAATGCAACCTTGAGAGCCGAGACGAATCTACGAAGGTTGCGTATGAGAACCAAAATGCATATGACAGACTCATCTTTGGCGTTGGGTTCATGATTGTGCCATCAAAATTTGCAGAGGATCAGGCCAATAATCCACAGGTTCAATTGTCTAATTTTTTCTCGAGTCTTTTGTCTACCTATTCTTGTCCTTTATTTAAGAGGAACTCGAGGGCGAGTTCTTTCATAGTGGAGGAGAATGATGTAGGACGAGAATGGACCTGGTTTAGCCAGAAAATTAGAAAAATAAAGAAGCAGCGTGGAATTAAGAAGAGTGATTGGAAAATAGGTAATTCACGCATAATGAGGTTACTAGCCGCTGCAATATCCAAGAAAATTTGGTTTTGGACTTTTCAGGTTTCTCGTGTGAAAAGTCAGGTTTTGATTTTAAATCAGATTTGACTAACTTTTGGCCAGAATGTCTGTTTGAGACGCATGATACCTTTCCGGAATGGGAACGACGAGATCTTCAAGACTCACTTTAGTGAGCCCTATCAGATTTAGGCCGAAATGTATCATCTTAATAATCCGATTCGTGATTTAATATTTTTAGACTAGTTTTACATTATTTTTATTTTAGGTTTTCTAGTTTACTTTGGATTTGTTTTGTTTTTACCCATGGGCTTTAGGGTTTCATTGTTAGTCGCCCTAGGGTTTATTTTCTTATAAATAAGCCGCCTTAAGGCTGCAGAATGTATCTTATCATCTTTTATCAATACAATTGAGATTATTCTCTTTTATCTCTGGTGGACTCCAGAATTCTTTGCTTAGGTTTATTGCTGGTAAACCTAGTTATCAATCCGACTGCGTCAGGCAAAAGATTCTGGAGTCCACCAGAGATAAAAGAGAAAACTCTCAATTTTGATTGATAATATGATAAAAGATAGTTCTGCAGCCATTTAAGGTTGCTTATATATGGGAAAGAAACCCTAGGGCGACTAACAATGAAACCCTAAAGCCCACGGATTAAAACAAAACAAATCCAAAATAAACTAGAAAACCTAAAATAAAAAGAATGTAAAACTAGCCTAAAAATATGAAATCACGAATCGGATAATTAAGACGATACATTTTGACCTAAATCTGATAGGGCTCACTAAAGTGAGTCTTGAAGATCTCGTCGTTCCCATTCCGGAAAGGTATCATGCGTCTCAAACAGACATTCTGGCCAAAAGTTAGTCAAATCTGATTCAAAATCAAAACCTTACTTTTCACACGAGAAACCTGAAAAGTCCAAAACCAAATCTTCTTGAATATTCCAGCGGCTAATAATCTCATTACGCGTGAGTTACCTATTTTCCAATCACTCTTCTTGATTCTACGTCTCTTCTTTGCTTTTATGATTTTTTGGCTAAATTGGGCACATTCTCGTCCTACATCATTCTCCTCCACTATGAAAGAACTCGCCCTCGAGTTCCTCTTGAATAAAGGACAAGAATAATTAGACAAAAGACCAAAGAAAAAATTAGACAATTGAACCTGTAGATTATTGGCCGGATCTTCTGCATATTCTGATGGCACAATCATGAACCCAACACCATAGATGAGTCTGTCATATGCATTTTGGCTTTCATAGGCAACCTTCGTAGATTCGTCTCGGCTCTCAAGGTTGCATTCTTGAATGATATCTGGTTCTGAGTGATTTATTTCAGGCTCCGAGACTTCCTCATTATTAATAACCATGTCTACATGAACAATTTCATCTTTAACCTCTTCTTGGTTATCATGGATGATTTCTTGTGGAGCTCCTTCCATTAGAAACTCTTCTGGCTTTTCTTCAGATAAACTATTAATCTCAACAGGCAAAGAAAGTTTGAACTCTAACTTCTTCTTGAAAACCTTAGGAGAATAATTCTTGATTGAAAAATCTCTTGGCAGAAATTTTTCGCTAAGAAGACCTTTCATCTTGCGCCATGTCCGAACACGCTCTTTGCCTTGCCTCTGACGAGAGCTTTGCAACTGATCCCACCAATAAGCAGCATCTTTCTTTAACTTCTGAGAAACCATCTTAACCTGCTTGTGTTTTGGAACCTCCATGGTCTCAAAGAATCTATCCACTTCAACCTGCCAATCCAGAAAATCCTCCGCACTCATGTGACCAGAAAAGTAAGGAATATCAGCCTTGGTTATGAGAACCTCGGAATCATAATTAATATCACCTCCACCACCACGTGGAGCTCTAGCCCGCTGGCCTCCTTCCCCGCCTCTATTCCGATTGTTGTTGTTGTTGTTATTGTTCCTCTCTCCCAACAATCCACAAATTTCTCCAATTTGATTGTTCATGGAGTTGATGGCAGCGGTAAACACTGCTGTAAGAGCTTCAATATCTGCTTTTGTAACTTCACCCATTGCTACCAAGGTAAATAAAAGAGATAGGGAAGACCTGCTCTGATACCACCTGACGCAGTCGGATTGATAACTAGGTTTACCAGCAATAAACCTAAGCAAAAGATTCTGGAGTCCACCAGAGATAAAAGAGAAAACTCTCAATTTTGATTGATAATATGATAAAAGATAGTTCTGCAGCCATTTAAGGTTGCTTATATATGGGAAAGAAACCCTAGGGCGACTAACAATGAAACCCTAAAGCCCACGGATTAAAACAAAACAAATCCAAAATAAACTAGAAAACCTAAAATAAAAAGAATGTAAAACTAGCCTAAAAATATGAAATCACGAATCGGATAATTAAGACGATACATTTTGGCCTAAATCTGATAGGGCTCACTAAAGTGAGTCTTGAAGATCTCGTCGTTCCCATTCCGGAAAGGTATCATGCGTCTCAAACAGACATTCTGGCCAAAAGTTAGTCAAATCTGATTCAAAATCAAAACCTTACTTTTCACACGAGAAACCTGAAAAGTCCAAAACCAAATCTTCTTGAATATTCCAGCGGCTAATAATCTCATTACGCGTGAGTTACCTATTTTCCAATCACTCTTCTTGATTCTACGTCTCTTCTTTGCTTTTATGATTTTTTGGCTAAATTGGGCACATTCTCGTCCTACATCAGATTGCAAATCCGGAACTTTTTCTTTTAATGAACACGCATGGGCATATTTCATTGTTAATATATCCCTTCCCAATCAAGTAGTCACTTAGACGGTTATACCACATCCGTCCAGATTGTTTTAATCCATATAGTGAGAGTTTTAATCTTATTGAAAACGAGCTCCGTGGTTTAGAGCCACTTGATTTGGGTAATTGAAGTCCATCTGGAACCTTCATATATATCTCTGAATCTAGATCCCCATAGAGATATGCTGTAACCACATCCATAAGCTGCATGTCAAGTTTTTCAGAAACTACCAAACTGACAAGGTAGCGGAACGTTATAACGTCCATTACGGGAGAATATGTCTCCTCGTTGTCGATTCCAGGGCGTTGTGAGAAACCTTGCGCCACAAGGCGGGCTTTATATCTTACCACCTCATTTTTCTCATTACGCTTTCTAACAAAGACCCATTTATGGCCAACAGGCTTTACACTTGGGGGTGTCTGCGTTACAGGCCCAAATACCTGTCTCTTTGTTAGTGAATCCAATTCAACCTGGATCGCATCTTTCCATTTAGGCCAATCTGCTCTTCGTTGACATTCTTCAACAGAGCGAGGTTCGATATCATCATATTCTATAATCCCTTTCGCAATATGATATGCAAATGCATCATCAATTGCCATAGAATTTCTATCCATCATCACATGTACACTAGTGTAATTTATGGAGATCTCTCTATTCTCTGGAGTTGGTTCTGACATTGGAGCATCCCCCAATGATGTCTCTTGGACATAACCATAATCCGGAATATTCTCATGAGATGGATTATTTATATCGATGATTAATGGATTATTCTGTGCCAAACTCGCTTTCTTTCTTGGGCGAGAATCCATCGAACCTATGGGCCTCCCGCGCTTCCTGGCAGGAGCCGTGGGCCTAGCCATAACGTCACCATCATTGAGAGATGGGACGTTGGCGCCATGCTCATGCATTCTTGAGTTGGCGTCATGTCCTCTACTTTTAGGGACATCAATCCTTGCAGGCACGTTTGCAGCAGGTATGTGTGATCTCGTCACTTTAGCGATATCAGAAAACGCATCAGGCATCGATTCTGCTACGTTCTGAAGATCGAGAATTCTCCGCACTTCAATTTCGGACTGTGCGGTTCGGGGATCAAGATGAGACAGAGTGGGGACAGACCACGACAATTCCGGTCGTTCCTGTTGAACATTGATGTTCTTATCTCCCCCTAACGATGGGAAGACTGTCTCATCGAAGTGACAATCGCAAATCTTGCGGTAAAGAGATCGCCTGTCAAGGGTTCTATGTAGCGGATAATCGTTGGAGAATCATAACCAACGTAAACGCCTAATCGTCGTTGAGGACCCATTTTGGTGCGCTGTGGAGGCGCAATTGGCACATAAACTGCGCACCCAAATATGCGTAAGTGTGAGACATTGGGCTCATACCCAGTCACCATCTGGGACGCAGAAAAGGGTTGAGTGGCAGTAGGCCTCAGACGAATAAGCACAGCTGCATGCAATATTGCATAGCCCCAAGCAGAAATAGGGAGATTGGTGCGCATCACCAATGCTCGAGCAACCATTTGTAGTCGTTTAATGGTGGCTTCTGCGAGACCATTTTGGGTATGAACATGAGGAACAGGATGTTCAACATCAATCCCAATGGACATGCAATAATCATCAAAAATCTTTGATGTAAACTCTCCAGCATTGTCTAATCTTATAGACTTAATAGGATGATCAGGGTGGTGAGCCCTTAACTTAATTATTTGTGCTAGGAGTTTAGCAAATGCAGCGTTCCTTGTGGACAATAACATGACATGTGACCAGCGTGTCGATGCATCAACCAATACCATAAAATATCGAAATGGTCCGCATGATGGTTGAATAGGTCCACAAATATCACCTTGGATTCTTTGCAAGAATGGTATATTTTCTTTGGTGTCCTTTGCATAGGATGGTCTCGATCCTAACTTTGCTAAAGAGCAGGCTTTGCAAAACGAATAATGGGCTTTAGAAATAACCAATGAGGATTTTGGTTGAGCCATGAAGTCACATTTGACTTTAGAAGCAGAAATTGGATTCAGGGGAGCAGAGGTGGCGTCAAAGCCACCCTTGGGCCGCAGGGGGATGGCGGCGCCGACCGGTGATGGCCGGACTTGAGGGGGAAAGTCACTGTGAGGCGCAGGTGCTCCTCCTTGATCCAAATTTCGAGTTTTACTTTCTTTCGTTCTGAAAAAGGGATGTCCGTGTGAAGTCTTTAATATACGGATCATCATGTCACGACCTGGGTGTCCCAAACGGTCGTGCCAAAGCCTATATGTGTCGGAATCCCATAAATCATCTCTCATGACATGGTTGGATTCAATGACTCGAATAGTGGTTGCATACAACCCACTAGAGCGACACATAAGTTTCTCTAAGACTCGTTTATGTCCGTAGTCATTAGAGGTGATGCAAAGGAACTCTTGTCCATTCTCACAATGTGTTTCCACATGAAAACCATTGGCTCTTATATCTTTGAAGCTCAATAGGGTTCTTCCTGCCCTAGGAGCATAAAGAGCTTCGGTGACATTCAAAGTAGTGCCATTAGGCAACATAAATTGAGCTGGTCCTCGACCATGAATCAATTGAGATGGTCCAGCCATCGTAGTCACAGAAGATCGAGTAGGCGCCATCCATAGGAATAGCTGCCTGTTTCGAAGGATGGTATGTGTAGTGGCACTATCCACGAGGCATTCGAGCTCTCCGGGAAACATACTGAAAAATAATAAAGTTCGAATTTAGAATATGTCCAAGACATTTGAATAAAATAAGTCGACACTTTATTAATGATAGCCAATGATTACATCAAAATTTCTTGACTAAAATCTAATCCAATATAAATCAAATAGTAGACGAATCGTAGTCACTTAATCCGTTCGGTAATTTCAATTTGGTTGTGACCAGGTAAGGTAAGGCGAGATTTTGGTGGAGCGTTGCTCACTTTTTAAAACCGTTCTCTCAGATCAAACCTTGCCTAGACATCACAAGTACTCTTGAGTACGCCTAGAGGGAAAAAGTTAATACAATAAGTCATTTTATTGATTTAAGGCATAATTGCCATTACATAATTCTTGGAAAAGTAAAGGACTATACTAATCAAAATCTGCAGCATCCTTGTGCAATTCTTTGTCAGATTTGAAGTCCGCTATGGTGAGATTGACGTTGGCATCATCACCATCTTCTTCTATATTTTCGGCAAAATTGGCTTCATGCTCTCTGAAGTCTCTAAATGCCTTGTAATGCGCAGCCAATTGTTTGCTTGCTTTGCATTGTTTGAACCAGTGCTCACTAGATCCACATCGATGACACATGTCATTGTGATTTCCTCCCTTTAATTGAGGTGCATTGTTTGCACTTGGGTGGCGTCCCCCATAGAAGTTGGCGCCATTCCCACGGCCCTGGGTGGTTCCTCCATGTCCTGGAGCCCCACAGCCTCCTCTCCCACGTTGCCATGTATTGCCACGTGATCGTCCTTCATTCTGACGAGTACCTTCCTTTGTAGGGCGGTTATATGGACCAGAACGTCCGTTGTGTCCCTTATTCTTAGGGTTCCGCTCCTTGCGCCCTCCATTATTATAATTCGCCTCATGAACGCTCTTAGTTCCGATAGGCCTTGAATTATAATTCTTCACGAGGATATTATCATGCTTTTCAGCTACAGACATAATAGTAATGAGCTGATGAAATCTCGTGATCCGTCTAGTATCGAATTCCGTTCGATATTGCTTTGAGAGCAAAATTGCTGAGACGGGGAAGGTGGAGAGAGTTTTCTCAATTAGTTCTTGCTCTGTGACGGGTTGTCCACAGAACCCCAACATGGTTTTGAGGCGTAGAACTTCTGAATTATATTCAGCTACAGACTTGAAGTCGGCGAATCGTAGATTGCCCCATTGAACTTTCAAGTCAGGGAGGAGGGTATCCTTGATATTACCAAATCGCTCTTCTAGCGCGACCCATAATTCTCTAGCATCCTTGATTGCCATGTACTCCAGTCGGAGTGATTTATCCATGTGGCGCCTCATCAAGATGAGGGCGGTGGCATTGTTCGTAGCCGTACGCTCAAATATGAGAGTAGGATTAGGAGCTTGAATTAAGGGTAGGATCCCTTTTGAAGTGAGATGGTGCTCAACATCCGTGGCCCAACTATGATATTCCGAGCCAGTTGAGGTAAGTGCAGGAAAGTCAAGTTTCGACATCCTGAAATAAGAAGAAGAAATATATTAGTTTCGGAGTTAAAACTTCCACGACAACTAAATATTAAGATTTCCGAGCTATGCTACCAAGAAATCGATTTCCAAGAAAATTGGATTAGACCGAAAAATGATGTTTATAAGGTCATAAATCGATGCTTGCGGACGCTCTTAGTCCGAAGTCTTACGAACGCTCTTAGTTCGTTAATTGCGTGAATCCCCACGATTCCGCTTTTCATGATCGAACCCACGTTATAAGAAAGGTGGGATGTAGAAGAAGGGAGGTTTTCAAGTCCCCGAGAAAAGAAGAAGAAATATAAATTCCGAATTATAGGAACTTCAAAACTTACTCTTTTGAATACTTACTTGGTGAAAATTCGGAGCAGATTCTGTTCTGAACAGCTTGTACCTCGATTGGTGTACAGATCTCAATATGACTCCGATAAGGCTGAAATTCGGAGGTTAGATGGAAGAGACAGAGACGAACAACTTTGATGAAGAAATTTTTTCGATCTGAGCTTCCGAACTAGACGTTTCTAGGCTTGCAAGAAGACGGATGTGCACAGGAACGGGAAAAAGATGCAGTGGGTGTGCGTTGGCTTGTTTGCGCAGCAGGGATGCTTCGGTGGCAGCAGGCTGGAACGCAGGGCTGCAGGAAGGGGGCAGCAGGGGCTGCTGTGCAAGGTTGCAAGCACACGGGCGCTCGGGCTGCAGCGAAGGCTCGGCTAGCTCGGGCTAGGGGCTGCTTTGTGAATGAGTTTTGGTTTTCTGTTTTGTGGTTAGAGTCGTGCTGATAACGTGTTTAAGTATATTGGTATTGAGAGAGATTGATGAGAGAAGTGTGTTTCATTATAGAGAATAGGAGCCCTATATATAGGGATTACAAAGTGCATAATCTAAGAGTACAAGGATTCCTTATCTAACTTGGAGTAGGAAACCTCTCCTATTACAGCTATAGAACTTATCCTAGTTTGACTAGGCACACTAAGTGTCAATATCCTTCAACATAAACCTGAAAATACAAAATAAGAACTATATATGATTAAGGTTACAGCCAGAGAAGTATTCTCATACAATTTAAACATCAGAACAGTGGCTTGCATGGTTTAGTTTTGGTTACCAAGTCAAAGAAACAATTTTTTTTAAGTACTATTCGCAGAAACAACTTACTAGTCTTGTATTTGTTCCTGTGGATCATTACCAAAGTGATTGATTGGCAACATGATAATGAGCTTGGTGTTAAGGATAATTATTAGTAAAATAGTAATAATTTAGTATAGTTTTATTTGTTAGTTAGGAGACTTTTTTACAGCTGAACTACATCTCTAGCTACAGGTATAAATAGCTGCAACAACTCCTATTTCTGTAACAAGTTGCAAAAATACTTAATACCAGTTCGTTGCTTCTTCAATTCTCTCTACGTCTCTATTTCTTATGCTAAAGCTAACATGGTATTAGAGCCAGGTTTCGATCCTGGGACCTGTGGGTTATGGGCCCACCACGCTTCCGCTGCGCTAAAGAATAGGAGGCATTTCAAACCAATTATTAACTCAACCTCTCCTTTGCATCCTTTTCATTTAAAATCCC
This sequence comes from Rosa lucieae, assembly GCA_024704745.1. Lineage (NCBI taxonomy): Eukaryota > Viridiplantae > Streptophyta > Magnoliopsida > Rosales > Rosaceae > Rosa > Rosa lucieae. Next base: position 44,229,452 of record CM045495.1, read on the forward strand.
TGTCATATACTTCACCGAAAGCAAGTGTATAACTTGACGTTAATTTACTCACATAGTCACATGACAAAAGTAAGCACTATCCTAAAAGGAAAATGATTTGTGGCCTCAATGAGGCCTAAGATTTGTGGCCTCAATCCTAGGTGTCATGCCATGTCACCTACACACATCACCTATTTGCCAAATCATGTCATGTAATTCTTGAGTAAAAAGACTATCTTATCCTTCCAAAATCTAATGGCTCTAAATTATTTTGGTTTTCATCTAAACATAAAATATATTATTTTAATTTCTTTTTTTTTTTCTTTTTTTCGTTATATATATAATTATATATATATATATATATATGTTTGTGAATATATATATATATATATAATTCGTCAAAAAAAAAATTATATACAAATATGTGTTTGTGTGTATAAATATATATATATATATATATTCACAAACATATATATATAATTATATTATATATGTATATATATATTTATATTATATATGTATATATGTAATTCATACAGAAATTTATAAATGTATATTCGATGTAGAATTAATATGGTATAAATAAATAAATAAATAAATATATATATATATATTAATGTCATAATTCTAAATCACAAAATTTAAAAAAAAAATTGATTAGAAAAAAAGTCAAATTTAAATTGATTCCACAAAATGGAAAGAAAATATATTAATATCTTAATTATAACCCATCAAATTTGGTAAATTGAAGTAATATTCAACTCTTTTAATAAATGAATTTAATACAATTAATGGAAGATTAGTTTACTTTACACTAACAAGTTAATTAGAAAAGTCAAAAATTAAATTGGATCCACAAAAATGGAAAGAAAATGTATTGAAATCGTAATTAAAACCTATGAAATCTGGTAATTGAAGAGGTAAGAAAATATCATTAATAAATTGAATTGATAAAATTCTAGATTCCATCATTTCAAAATTTCTCGATAATTTAATATTGTCGCATCCAAACGCAACACTAGGAAGTGTTCCATAAAGGTCAAGTGAGACTTCATTAATACAACTGTTCGTTTATTTTTACATGAAAAAACATTCATAATGTTATTAATACTATGTAGAAATTCAATGAACAATAGGTGTATAACACAGTAATAATAAAAGAAAAAGTGCAATTAAGGAAGGTGTAAAATAGAAGTCATCGTCCACATTAACATTAAAGTCAGCTAACATATCTTACACGAACAAATAAGTAATAAGTAGCTAATAATGAGGCAGTAAAGTTTACTGGAGACTTTTCCCTAATGGCATATTTACACTGAAATAGAAATCATCATCCATACTGAAATTTAAAGTCAGCTAGCATGTCTTATAGTAACAAATAAGTATTAAGTAGCCAATGATGAGCCAGTAGAGTTCATTGGAGACCTTTACCTAATGGCATATTCATACTTAAATAGAAGCCATCATCTACTGAAATTGATTGCACGAACAAGTAAGTACGTACTAAGTAGCCAATAGTAAAGTTCAACGGGGAATCTTTCCCTAATAACATATTCACACTAAAATTGAAGCCATATATCATTCACGTTGAAATTGAAAGTCAGTTAAATACTAACATGTCTTATACGAACAAAAAAGTACTAAGTAGCTAATAATGAACAAGTAGAGTTCACTTGGAACTTTTTTCTAATGACATATTTACACTAAAATAGAAGCTATCATTCACATTTAAAAATCATTATTGTCTATTGAAAAATTTGGGATCAACAAAACAAGTATACTTTCAAAAATTAATTTTCTCATGTGCAATATATTGTATTCCATATTAAGCAATTTCTTTTCAGATATCAACTTCCCAATCAATTTAGATATCTAGGTTTTCAATCACTAGATTTTATGAGTTAAAATTACGATTTAAATACATTTTCTTTCCATTTTTGTGAATCCAATTTAATTTTTGACTTTTCAAGTTAACTTGTTAATGTAAGGTAAATAATCTTCCATTAATTTTATTAAATTTATTTATTAAAAGATTTAAATATTACTTCAATTTACCAGATTTTATGGATTATAATTATGATTATATATATATATATACACACCACATTAATTCTCCATCGAAAATATATAAATTTTTGGACGAATTATATATATATATATATATACCCATACTTTTTTTGAATATGTATAATGAAAAAAAATCCAAAATAATGAAAAAGAAAGAAAGGAAAAAAAACAAACAATATTTTTTTAGAAGAAAGTCAAAATAATTTAGAGCCGCATACATATATATATATATATATATATATATTTGACGAATTATAGATAAATATATATATATATATATATATATACATATATATTCACAAAAATATATAAATATAATTTTTTTAGACGAATTATATGTATATAATAAAAAAAAATAAAAAAATAATGTATCTTTTCTAGAAGAAAGCTAAAATAATTTAGAGCCATTAGATTTTGAAAGGATAAGATAGTCTTTTTATTCAAGAATGACATGACATGATTTGACAAATTAGTGAGGTGTATAGGTGACATGGCTTGACACCTAGGATTGAGGCCACAAATCTTAGGCCTCATTGAGGCCCTATATCATTGCCCATCCTAAAACAATGTACACAATTTTTCTTCCAGAAACCATACTGGCATGGTATCTGCTGTTCCATTTATCCAGGCATCGCCAATTTATTTCCAAGAGGAGGAATGGATTAAGAGGCTTTGAACAAGATTTCTTGGATTCTCTGATAATCAAACAAAGGAAAGTAGCTGCAGACATTAAGGTGATAAAGATAGTCTTGACTCTAGTTGTTGCAGGTATACCATGACTGTTGTTCGAGCTCTCACATATCCATGGAGAAAATCCTTCTCTTTTCTGAAACAGCCATGAGGAATGTATCTTAGTATCTTGGCATGGCTTTAACTTCTGATACTGAATAACACTATTGGACTTGCTGATTGAGCACAGAACAATTCAAGCAAAACGAGACATTGGATAAAATCCAAGGTAAGCAGCAAATCGTTGATAATTGATCCAACAAGTTAACTTTTGTACATCACTAAAGGTTAGGTTATCAATGAAGTTCTATGTCGAGCCATTATTTTTCCTTGGTTTTCAAGACAAGCTGCACAGAATTTTGAGATGATGGTACCTCACTTTGACTTCAAAAGCAGCTAACAAATGCAATTGATCGACTTTAATCTTGAAGTCAAAGTGAGGGTACCATCATCTCAAAATGCTTTCCTTGCTTTCATTTTCGTCTACACATAGATCATTGTTGAAATAAAATAGAGCAACGGTAAACATGTACTGAAGCTGAATAGAATCATCAAGATGATTTATTGTTATCTTAATGCTAGCCAAAAGAAGCATGCATGATAAAATTCCAAAGGGCTTTGCAGACAAGCAAGCAGATAAACAGAAGCTAAATAAACCAAAATTCATACCATCACAAGGCAATTGGAAGGGCCATAACAAAGGGAAAGCCTAGAGTTTAAAATTTTAAATGACCAAAGTGTAAACGTGGACTGGTTTTGCACGGATGTAGGGTATAAAAAGAGAGCGGCTTCTTTGTGATTTGGTTTATATATCTTCATCTGATACCCTTCTACTTTATATGAACTTTTTCCCTCCTCCAAATATTGTAAATGCATTTGGAACTGAAACTGATCGGTTGGCATTGCTGAAAATCATAGAATATATAACCACTGATCCATGGCTTCCTGAACTCATGAAATGAGTACTCTTTAATTCACTTCTGAAACTCCTATGGGATTATATCACCTTACATTTGCAACCTCTCTTTTGTAAGGTATGGCCGAAGGGAAATAAAATGCTTTGCACACAAGCAAGCCAAAACTTCATCAAAGAGAAGAATGAAAAAACTTCCAAAATGCTTTGCGCACAAGGAAGCAAACAAGCAGAAGGGAAATAAACTAAAATTCGATCATACCAACTATCGGAAGCAATTGAGAGAGCTATAACAAAGGTATGACCGAAGTTTAAATGAGAAGTGGTTTTGCACGGATGCGAGGTTGTACGCTTGTACGAGAGAACTGCTTCTGTGTGTTTTGGTCTCTCTCTCTCTCTCTCTCTCTCTATATATATATGGGGCCGTGACCACTTACCCAATTTTAGAACAAAAAATGCCCACTTACTCCAGCAAGAGTTTTTTTAACCCCATTTACCCAATCTAACCTCTAGAGACAGTTTTGCCCCTATAATAACTCTTTCCTCTCAGACTCTCTCTCTCACTCTATCTCTCTCTGTGCCGCGCACCACCTCAGGCTCCGGTCTCTCTCTATCTCTCTGCTCCGGCGCACCACACCAGGCTCCGGTCTCTCTCTATCTCTCTATCTCTCTGCTCCGGCGCCCCACCTCAGGCTCCGGGCCACCACCTCCATCCAGTCCCCACTGCCATCAGAAACGATCGTCAACCGTCATAGGTCCCTCAAGCCAGCCCCCAGATCGGAGCTCAACCCCCAAGCGCCGCCTTCACCGAACCAGACTCTCTCTCTCTCTCTCTTACTGCCATGGATGTTCCGGCACCCCACTTTCAGCTTCAGGCCAACCTCGATCGATCCACCTCCGGCGTCACCAACAACCAAACCACAGATCCACAGATCCAAAGCCCACAGCCACAACTCAGCCCCCAACTCCGATCCGACTCCGAACCCAGGCCGAATCGACTCCGCTCCAACGTGAAACACGCTCCGACGACTCCTCACAGTCCGGTGGGTGCCCAGATCAATTCCTGGGTGCCCAGATGTTTTTTTTTTGTTTTTTTGGTATAATGAGATTTATTTTTATTTTTTTTTGTATCTGTAATGGTTCATTTGAGGGAAATTATATGATTATTCGAGGGTAATAATATCATTATTGGGGCAATAACATGATTATTAGGAGGCAATAATATGATTATTGGGTGGCAATAATATGATTATAAATTGATCAATTGTGCCTGTAGTGTATTCATTTAGGTTTTGAGAGTTCATACAATTCACTGGACGACAATAATATGATTATTGGAGGAAATAATATGATTTTTGGGAGGCAATAATATGATTATTGAGGGGCAATAATATGATTACTAGAGGGCAATAATATTGTTACTGGGTATTATTAGGGACCGGTCACCGGAGTCCCGAGGCCGGCCACTAGTCACCGGAGTCCGGCAAGGTAACCAACGACTTCTCTCTCTAAGTGAGAAAGAAGGAGAGGGCAAAAAAGTCCCAAAAATAAATAAAAAGAATAAAAAAAGAATTAATTGGGTAATAGGGAAATAATCCCTTAGAGTGTTTTGGGTAAATGGGGTTTTTAAACTCTTCGTTGTGCAAGTGGGCAATTGTTAAGCAGAAATTGGGTAAATGATCATTTCCCCTATATATATATATACTAGCATTTTTCCACACATGCTTTGCATGTGCAAGCTATTAATTTTTTTTTTCAGAAAAAAAAAAGAAGAAAAAAGTTGGTTATTGCAGAGAAAAGAAAGTGGGAGAGAGAAAAGTGGGTTATGGATAATTTTTTAAAGAAAAATACATTTTGTAAATGTCTTAATTATCCTTGTGATTTAATTAATTCTCAAAGTTTAGTAATATTCTAGGGTCAATTCTGTCAAAATTTTAGTTTTTTGCTAACAAACCTTCTTCTCTTAATAATAGTATAGATATATAAATATATATCTTTCATGTGATTACCCTTTTTCTTTATATGAACTCCTAGCTACCATTGTCGCAAATGCATTTGAAAAATGAAACTGATCGATTGGCATTGATCAAATCACCGAAACCATAACCGGAAAACAACTCACGATCGATGATCATCTGACCCTAGGCAAGAAAACGGCTCTATCCACACCGTTGGATGTTTCATCTAATCCACCGGTTTAATACTAACTGTAATTTTCATTTAAATTTTTTTACCTAAGAAGCAACACATGAAACAAACAGTTTCATTCTCACTTCTCTCAGGTCTGTTAACTTCTACCGTTCTACATCTTTGTGATTTTTTTTTGTTTTCTTTTCAGTATTTCATGAATTAGAGTTGGTAAAGGGTTTTTTTTTTAAATTTTTTTTAAAGTCAAATTTTCTGTTTAGGGTTGCCCAATTGGAGGTGAGTTTAATTTGGGAGATTAGGTCCTGTGGCTTGTCACTTCTCCATGTATATATGGTCTTGCAATACTATGGAATTTTCATTTCTATCAATCAGGCTTGGTGTATGCCCTTTTATGATTTTTGTGTAAGTTCCATTTTCCAAGTACATTTGTGCAATGAAGCCAGCTTTGTTCATAATCCTTAAAATTATCAGTTTAGCAAGTCTTCTGAATGAATTAGAGTGTACTTCTATTCTGAGATCTATATTTATCAAGATCGTCTTGTTAACTCATGCTATGAATGCTATCCGGGCTGCAGAATTACAGAGGTGGGCTCTGTATCTAAAGAATGCATAATGAAAATTTTCAAGACTGGTTCAGTTTTTCGTTATGTCGAGTCTCAGATCACTAATTAGGTGAGCTACATTAAGGGACATAGGTAAGTGAGTAATTTATAATGTTTTTTTCTTTTTCAGAAGTGACATACATTCACATTTTCTTAGTTCAAATTAGTTGCTTTGGCGCTTATTGGAGGTGTGCAACATGTTGAGGCTTCTGGGATAAACACTCTGGGGGTGTCTCATTTGCTTTTGGTTAGTTCCTATGTTTCCTTAACACTTGAGTGTAAGACTTCATTACTGACTTCATGAAAAAGTCCTAATCAGGAATCAATCATACAATCACATGCATTTAGCGAATTTGGTTACACAACTTTTGATTTCATATTGTATCATGTGTGCATTCTACATAAGGTCAGAAGGTGATATTATATAAAGTGTGTGCATTGAATCACTGTTAAGAGCTTGATAAATCTTTAAGTTCATGGACATATTCATTTAGAAAATTCTTACATTACCATTTCAAAAAGTTCAGTGGTGTAAGTAACACAAAGTGGGTGTTGCCAATGATTTGTGACATTGGATCATTGAATATAGCAAATATTATAGGATTTTGCAAGATTTAACAGCTATATTTTTTAGATAATTAGTGGGGTTGAGAAGAACAGGGATTGCTTTTGAACAACACTTGAAACTTTCATGCATCCAAAATTTTCTCTGTTAGACAGGTGCCAGCTATTGCGAATGCGCATTTAGGTGTGTGCATATTAGTTCACACACAAGTTTGCTACAGAATCATGGTTACCAGTGTCAGAAGAGATCCAACTTTTGCCTCCAGACAAGATTCTAGGTGGTGGAAAGTGGACTTTTCTGATGTATTTTCATTAAAGTATGCTTTAAGGTTATATGTTACAATCTGTCATTCTTGTAGTCCAGCTTGCAATCATATTGGGAAGGTTAACTTGCTTCCCAAATTGTATTGCTTGCTTGGATTATTGCCCATGCCTGTTACATTTAACACTTACAGTTTGGGTCAAAGAAGGGAACCTAGTGCTGGCATATCTCCACATTGATGTGTTATGATGAATCAAGGGACAACATGTTCTCCATTGCCTTATTGCTCTCCATTATTACATATCTCCACATTGATGTGTTATGCTGAATCAAGGGACAACATATTCTTCATTGCCTTATTGCTCTCATGATTACATATCTCCACACTTATGCTCATTATATATATATATATATATATTTTTTTTTTTGGTGACTAAAATAACAGTGCTTCTGATAAGGGATTTACAATTTTCTTTGCAGTGTGCTGCCTGCCTTTGCTTGTTTTATTTTATTATTACTATTTTTTTATAATTATGTAGTAAAAGAAAGGAAGTAGCTTTGAGACTATGTTGGGGATGGGTGGAGGTCTTGACATCTTGTTAATTGGTCAAAGTTTATGCTTTGTTCGTGGTTTCAAATGTTTTCTGGGACCTTCATTCCTTTGTTAAAAGTTTAGACTGTTGGGATTTGGTTTGGTTTTTTGTTGGTCCTCGTTAGGAATTCTTGGTGTCATTGATTTGAGCGCTTTGATCTGTGACGATCCATAGAAATGCTCACTACCTTATCCAGAAATCTCTTCATTCCTCAATCCTTAAGGACTTCAATGTTATACAGTCACTCCACCAATGACCGCATTAACTGATAAAAGCATCTGCATGCATATTGTTCAGACCCACACTTATCCACATCTAATCCCTCCACAAGATTTCCATCCTCAGACTATGGTGATTGAACTTCTAAAGAAATCCCTGAAAAAGGAGAATACATTGTGGCTTTTGTTGTAGGCACTCCCCCTACCCAAGCTATGCAAGTGGTCTCCAACACTTGCAGGCTCTCTAGAGTTTTCAAACCTCCAATTTTTATCTTCACTAATTGATTCGTCTCCAATGGCACCTGTGTTCTCTGGTAATCTCAGCATTGCTCATACTCTAGTTCTTCATTTGCAAGTCACAGCCTTTCTTTCTCTAGTTTCTCTATTATTCAATTTATAAGTCTGAAAGTTGCAATCTGTGTGGTTGCCGAGAAATTTCTGGACAAGAGCAAAGCTTACATAAAGTAGTAGAATAGTTACTTTATGTTACAGTGACTCAGTGAGGAAATGATAGGCATATTAAACACTAGGTTAAGAAATCAAGTATGATGCTTCTAGTGATGGAATTAGAGTTTTGCTCTTTATGTTCGTAGGTTCCTGAAAATTGAGAAGCTCTTCTTAACTAAATTGAATAGGTGTTAACCTCGAGCATAACACAAGGATGCTAAATTATATAGGCATCGATCGAGGCTGTCTTTGCCGATTGAACAAAACTCTATGTACACGATGATGACATACTGTAGAAAGTAACTCCACAGGTTGTAGCTTTTGAATCGGTGTAAGTTTCTCAAGATTGTTATTTAATCTCTCTACTTGTTAAGTGCAGTGGCTGGGAAGGAGCTGTACGATAAAATGCTGGAATCTGTGATCCAAGGCTAAATGATTGAGGTACTCTAATGCTTGGTTGTGGTCTTTGATCTAGAATTGCAAAAATAAGGATGATATTAAGCTTTTATTTGACATCTTGCAGAACCTCTGTAGATTAGTTAAGTTTTTCAATTTGCATCTTCTAAGTGAAGATTACGATTTTTTCTGTTGACATCTGTGTGCTTTGTACGTTGTAATTGTAGATACTGTCCAATCAATCCATCTATTCAAACTTTAATTACAATCTCTGCCGAGAGGCTACTAAAGGTCTAAAGCTTGTGCACGTGGGGGCCCTCTACATTGGTAAGCCATACTACCGATATGCAGTTTATGACTGAATTTTTGTCTCTTTTAAGTAGTTAATCAGCAAAGTAGGCTCTAGGGAAACCCATGCATGTAAATGGCTATATGTTTGCTTGTTGGCTTTTTAATATACTCCAAAATGCCATGTAGTGAGTTGTATGCGATATTATCAGATATGGTATGTCTGGCGTTGCAGTAAAGGACTTGTGGAAACAGTGTACGGATTTTCCCTTAGTATTGGATCTGCACACCATTTACTGTTGCTGATAACATTTGGCTCTCACTATTGAGGTTTGTCTTCTGATTCATTCATGTACTAAGCAGTAAATTGACTGCAGACATATGCTTAAGAGCACATTGATGTTAAACTTATGATAGATGTAATGACACTTTTTATAGGAATGACTCACCCTTGCAACCTGGTACAGCAGATATCGTTTTCAGGTATCTAGGCTTCTAAGTTAAGACTGACTCAGCAAGGCTTTTGCTTCTGAACTTCAAAAAAAAAAAGAAAAAAGAGTGAGATAAACTCAGTATGCGGGAAAGATTCACACAATTGTCTCTGTAGTGGTTTGATTGCAAAGAAGCAAGATATTCATAATGTCAAAGATTTTGTTTTAGTTTATTGTTCTTAATACGGTCTCAAAATTTGTATTGCCATTTTGCACCATTTTTTACAATACTGATGACTGGAAGTTGACATGTAAGTACTCAAAGAGGTTTGTTGAGGCTGGAGTAAATTAAGCAAAGGCAATCTGCATTTGATGTGTGGATGGAATTCGCTGCTAAAATAGGTCTCTGCAAATTCTCAGTTCCCTTGTATTATGTTCTATCATAAAAATTTTCTATTTCTATAGTCATCCACCCATCCGCAAACCAGTGTCTCTTTTCTTTTCTTCAAATTGATATTCACCTATGATGATAAAACAATCTTTATTTCTTGCAGGAGATGTTGAATCCTTATGGAAAATTGAGAAGTTGAGATCTGCGTTGCTGAAGTAGAACAATGTTTTGAGTGGATTTTCATGTGCAAAGGTAGTGAAATGTATATATATAGTTACATTTTACTTCTCATCTTCCATGTCTGTTGTTAAAACCAAACCGACTTATAAATGGTGTCCTTAAGCAATTGACTGGAGATGTAGAACTATACCTTCCATTGTACAAGATAAACCACGTGAATACATGGTTTTGCTGCTCATTTTGGGCATGGTGAAGTTCTGGAAGCTGAGGCATGGGGTATGCTTCTTGGATTATTGGCATGGACAAAGTGGTTGTGGAATGTGATTCTGAGGGTGGTGAATAATGGGGTGGATGAGCTGCCCCCTTTGAAGACTGTTATTACTTACTGTCTTCACCTTCAGGCTGGTTTTTCTTAGTCTATTATCAGCCATGTGTTTCAGGAAGTTAATACGGTTGCTGATGCCTATCAAGGTGCAATTTATCTGCTGAGATTGGTTATCTACTTTGAGCAACCTCCTCTACAGATCACTAGCTTTCTGTTAGATGATTTGTGTGAAATTCTTAGATATAGGAAAGGTGTAACAGCCATGGGCTGAGATTAGGTTGTGTTGTTCTTTTTTTTTTGTTCTCTTTTTTGGGTCATTTGGACCCCCATTTATCCACAAAAATAATCTCATTTTTTCTGGGTCCTTAGTAGAGCTGTTAACTAATTAGAAACCCAAAAAAATCTCTCTATTGAATGAATGAAGCAACCATGTATCACCTTTTCTGGTATTAATCTGGATGGAGATTACAGTGGAATTGTGGTCCACCACTCCACCCTGTTGATATATAGTAAACCTAAACAACCTAATAAACATTAGGTTTTACAAAGAAGAATTATAGCTATCCTGTTTTTGCATTAGGTGTCAGGGTGAGTTCTAATATTGCTTTTTTTGTATCAGATGTGTTCCAAATGAAGCTTTTTGTTGTCAAAAATGCCTTGGGGGATATAGCTATGATCAACCTTGTTCTTTCCATAATATTATGTCATTTCATGTGTTGCTGGCTATTTGTTGAAAGCAATGAGGTCTTTCTGCTCCAGAATTTACCTGATATAAAGAAGTCCAGCATTGCGGTTGAACTTCAAAAATTGGTTTGTGAGTGGCCCTTATAGGTTATTAAGCACCTAAATGAGAGGATAGGAACCCTTCCATATGTAATTACTTTTTTAAAGAACATGAAAAGTATTTTCCTATGCTAGTTCATGAGTCCGTTTGAGAATTCAAGCTTACATGGTTTCTCTGTTTGGTATCTAGGTAGTAGCTGTATCCTTAAACTCTGATAGTCCGGTGATGCTTAGTGTTAATTTAACACAGGCGTAGAGGTGAGTGTGAAAATGGAGGACCTAACTAGCAAAGAAGGCATTCCCTTTTAAAGTTCTTTTGGAGGTCTGAATGAAAATCTGTAGCTTCATCTGCTGTTCATATATTGTAAAAGAGAGAGAATCCATGTTCAGATCAAGAGAAGAAAAATAAGAAATAGAGATAACCACTTTGATCAGCATTCACTAAAAGCCTTCCTTAGAAAGACAATTCCTGTTCTCTAGTTTGGTTTCCTGTGATTTCTGAGTCTTGTTTATTTTTCTCTTTAAGAATCTGTTTATATATGAAGGTTCTCTCTCTCTTTTTTATTGGTGAATTGATTGTTTACATATCCTAAGGATGTTTATTGTTGTATTCAGTCTTAGACTCTTAGATCCAGATTTCTGAATCGTTGGAAATTAATGAGATTAGTCCTGCATGTTTTAGTAATGCCATATAGTCAAATTGGGGTTTGCAATTGGCTGAACTCTACTGAGAAGCTTTGACACTTGCCAATGCCACTTGTTGGTTCTGTAAATCCTAGCTAAGATGCATGTCTGTTAGTTCTGCCATATTAGTAACCATGCTGATAACGTTAGCCTTGCAAATATCATAACTATTTTGAAAGAATAAGGGTACAGCCATCAGGGCTGGTGATTAGCACCCCAGAGCATCTTTCGACAGATGATTCTACATTATTATTCCTGAAGGTGGGAAATTTAAGTGTAATTTAACATGAGCTTGAGATAAGTGGTAATAAATACACATAATTTCATGTTAGGTCCAGTTTATGCAAATTCCAAGTCCCTTTGTCATGAGAGGAACCACAAATACTTGATGGATGACAGCAGCAGCAAAACCTGCATGTAGCCACTGCAAACCTGCAGTGAACAACAATTTCCCAAAGAATTCATTCTTTCTTATTTCTCTTTTGCGCAGAACAATCGATATAAGAGAACATTGGTCATATCTTTCCCTAAATACTCTGAATCCAGAGTCTCTTCATTTGTGTATAAATAAAGATACTCCCAAGTCCCAACTAAGCTTTACCTATGCCACGCACATCCAGAAATGCAGTATTCATTTTCGAGGTCATTATCATGGTTCAATACATATCTATAGTTGAAAACTTTCAGAGATTCCTTCAAGGGAGACTTGTAATAAACCAATTGGAATCATTGGATTACACTGTATGTCCGGTGATATCCAATGATTCAAATTTTCAAACTGTTAATTCTTAATAGTCGTTCTTGTGAAATGAATAGCTGTAGGGAAAGGTAACAAACATATATAGAGGAGTAGAATTTGGAAAATTTCTGTGTATTTATTCATCTCTTAGATATATAGGAGTTTAAATAGGTATAACTAGAAAATTTACCCGCGCTTTGCTGCGGGACTTGATATTATTACAAATAAAAAAGCTTGTATAGACAAAAATAACTGCATTTAGGGATGCATAACAGTAATCAATTTCTGTTGTTCCAAGTGAACTAACAACTACCCATAATCAAATGAAGTTTTCAGTTTGAAACAAATTTTTCACATGTTCATTTAACACTATGTACAACAACCACGAAGCTCATTCGTGTACTGATCTGAAAGGTTGTCAGCTTCATGTTCATTTAACACTATGTACAAAATACTGTTTACTTCCTATACTTACAGGGTATCGACGTTTCAGTCCCTGACGTTTCAATTTCACCTGGATAGTCCCTAAACTCTCTAATTTCACACAAAATGTCCCTGCCGTCAATTTTCTGTCCAAAATTCCGTTTTCTTGCTGACGTGACACTTTTTTTACACTGAAATGACTATTATACCCTCACCTTCTCTTTATTTATTTATTTGTTTTCTCTTTTTTTTTTTTTTTCTTTTCACCTCTTCTTCTTCAGTTCTCTCTCTCTCTCTCCCCTTCTACCTCCAAAGAAGTAGCCACAGTAGTAGCCCAAGAGGCGGAGCTGCAAACCCCAACCATTCAGGCTTCAAACCCACACACACTCCCACCCCCACTCTCTCTCTGGCTCTCCTTTACAAACCAGAACGAAGCCGTTGCAGACCTCAAGAGCTCGCCGGCGCTGTTGAAGAAGAAGAAGAAGACGAAGATGCTGTTCGAGATGAAAGCGTGGCTGGTCTTCGCCGTGGCGGTGATCATCTCTCTGCAAATCTCCTTGAAAAATCCAAGAACCGGCGAATCGAACATGAAGCCCTCTCTCTCTTCCTCCGATAAACCGCTCGTTGCTTTTGTTTCTCTCGCTTCTGACGACGGCAGCCTAGACGATTTCATCTCCGAGACAACGACGACGGACTTGATGTCTCAGAATCTCAAGTACGACTTCTACCGGAACACGTGTCCTCAGGCCGAGGGGATCATGAGGTCGAAGATGGCATGGATTTACAGGCAGCACAGGAACGCCTAGGCTCAGTTGCTTCGTCTCTTTTTCCACGACTGCTTCATTGAGGTATAGACCTCAGATTCCACCGAATTAATTCACCTTCCAATTTGAAATTTGAAAACCATCAAGATCTGAAGAAGAGAGATTCTGATCGGGAATGAGCATAGCCACACTGTGCTCACTGTTGGGCGATTTGGGGTACGAAGGAGCCTATGCATTGGACCCCGACAATTTCGAATGGCCTTTTCAATACGATGGCGCTCGACCTATTCTTGCTCGGGTTTGCTCCAGCCTCCGCCCTCTAATGTTCTATCCCAGAATAAGAACAGAGCACCACTCTAGAGAACAAAGCAAGGTGCTTTTTCGGGCCTGGATCGGGAAGCAGAAGGTGAGAAAGGCTTCTTGGCGAGCGGCGATGGCATTTTGGAAATTGCGGCCGGCTTGGTTCTTTAACAATTGCGGCGGGCTCAGTTGGGGTTTGCAGCTCCGCCTCTTGGCCTGCTGCTGCGGCTACTTCTTTGGAGGTAGAAGGGGAGAGAGAGAGAGAGAGTGAGGAAAGAGAGCTGAAGAAGAAGAGGTGAAAAGAGAAAACAAAAAAAGAGAAAACAAATAAATAAATAAATAAAAAAAGAGAAGGTGAGGGTATAATAGTCATTTCAGTGTAAAAAAAGTGCCATGTCAGCAAGAAAACAGAATTTTAGACAGAAAATTGACGGCATGGACCTTTTGTGTGAAATTAGAGAGTTTAGGGACTATCCAGGTGAAATTGAAACGTCAGGGACTGAAACGTCGATACCCTATAAGTATAGGGAGTAAACAGTATTTTGTCCTTGAAATTTTGTCCATCCAGCCATGGAGTATGCAAGATTTGAAGAATGCTTGAAGCTGCAATGTGTGACCTGTGAAAATGAATTGAATTAATTTCAAGAAAACATTGGCCTGCATTAATCAATTGGATTTTGTGAGGAACTTGTTGAGTATACCTTGTGAAAAAAATATCTACTTCCCTTCACTTGAATTATGAGATCACCTGAAACTTAAAAAGAAATCGGCAGCGGAAAAAAAAAAAAAGTCATTTAGTAACAACCTTCTATTCATTAATGATGCAACATATCTTAAAAATACTTTCATATTTAATCAGGTGTGCTTTTACCTGATAGTGTGAGAAGTTATCAGTAGTATCAAGTTTCATAAACTTCATGATTGGTTCCTTTAGAAGTTATCAGTGCAATCAAGGCAAATTTAGAAAACCTCTTCACAAAAAACGTACAGAATCAATAATTAGACTATGTCAAAACCAAATGAAACAATACCAAATCTAATATACCTCAAACACACTATCCAAAAGCCAAATCAACCAATAGCAGAATGATAAACAAACACTTAGGTAATTTATTTTTATACATCAGTGAGGCATATAACATAGTTTAAGCAAATATTCTACTTAAATGGAATAGAAAAGATCTTACTATTTAGTCTTGATTACAAAGCTAGAAGTGAGAGTAAGGAAGAGAAGGTCCTCACCCAATTTCTCACAGCAGGAACCATATATCATGACATATATGAATTGACAGCCATCTGAAGTAATAGGTTTCCTATTGCCTATATATTATCCATGATTTTATCAAATTAATTCAGGAACCCAAAGAGCAATTTATACAATTAATTGAGCAACATGGAATCAAATTAATTCAGCAACCCAAAGAGCAGTTCAAAGCAAAAGAATCAGTAGCATTTTGAAGTTCATTAACATGAAGTATGAAGTATGATATAACTTCTTTCAATACGAATCTGCTTCTTAGTCTCTAATATCAGATATAGATTACTAAGCTGCACAGCAGATACTCTCTTTTAATAATTTTTCTCCCATCAGCTTATCTCCATATTAATAATAATGACATCAATAGTTCATTACCTCATGATGTGCAGCAGTCTTATCATCCACAACAAAATAATCATGTCCAATCCATGATAGAATGTTGCCTCCGCTGACCGAAAGCATAAACTGAATCCCCTTATTCTAGTTGCTTACATTGACATGTAAAAATTTGTCTGAATCAGCAAACATCGACATTTCGTACAATAATGTGGAAGTATTGAAAAATTGCATAACAAAATCAATCTACGCATACTTTTGTACCTTTCTAGATCCTATGTAAGTGTAGCTAAAACAGGTTCGATCCCAAAGTTCCAAATCCAATACCAATGGCAGAACCTAAAGTCACAAACTTCAATCAGTAAAAGCTTAAAATACTAAAACCCTATAACTAAAAACAACAAAAGAAACCATTTTGCAAAGATGGGTATCTCAGATAATCAAAGATGCAGTCAAACTGTTGTCTTCTATGATAAAATGACTTGATATTAGAACATGGAAAAATGTGATGCTATTTATCACAACCTAGCGAAAACGTAAATACTTTCTTGTTTAACAAAATTGGCGCGTACCTTTATTCAGAACAGCAATACCATTCTCCAACTCCAGATCATGGAGACATGCCTGGAAAAAGTGATTCCAACTCCAGATCTTGTGAGATAGTTTTCTGACATAAAACAAAGAGGATTAGGAAGCAATTGCCGAACTTCCAAGACCAAGTGAGTTGTATCAATATACACTGGCAGATTACATAAAAGTTAACTATATGCTGAGAACAACATAGCCACATAGGCAGAGGAAAAGCATGCACTTTTGAACCCAGAAACAGTTCAATTCAACAGATCTAATAACACTTCATAGTTTTGGCTTTTCGATATGAACCCAGAACAACATAGCATCCAATTTAGCTTTGTCTTTTCTCCCCAATTTCCTAACCCAACCAAATGAAATGCAAGCAAAGAGGCTCAACAGAAACCATAGATAACCCAGAGAGCAGCCACATAGTATCTTCATGAGCAGCCACTGCAAGCTTAAAATTTTTCAACATTTCAACCAATTCGATGCGAAAGACTAAAACCAAATTCAAGATTTCACCTCTAGTTTGTTTTTCTTCCCAATCACTCATGCATATGGAGGGAAATAATAAAAACTAAAAATTAGATCCAATCTATCATGAAAATTCATAAACAGACAATAATGAAGCACTGCCAAGTTTCTGAATTATCCAGACCCAGTAAATCATGAATCACAGAGAAAAAGGATAAAGCAAAAAAAACCGGTCAATAATATTTGTCACGCCCCTGATTTTATACACAATAAATCGATATATAACCCCATAATTATATATGCGTGAAATGTTCAGCCATCAATACAAAATACTTAGAAACTTACTCCCTTTTAACCCAAGTACATATTGATGCCCTGAACCCACAAATTCAATATTGACTCGCCCAACAGAGTCACACAACACATGAGTTTACGAATTAAATTGTGTACAACAAAATAAAACGTAAATACTCCTCAGAGCTCACTACAAACGGAAGTCTCTATAACGGTAAGGTCACAAAATTGACTTACTACCGTTAAGCTGCAAGCACGCTACCTCAGCATCAGCCACGATCAACCTGACCTGCAGAAATAACCCCTACACCTTTGGAATGGTGTACCGGGTTGCCACACAACAAACCCGGTAAGCTTTTGCAAGCCCGTATGAGTAACTCAAAACAACTCACACAATATCACGGGATAAAAGCCCGTACAACTCATGCCAAACACGAGGAAAACCTTTCGACTCGAGAATAAGGAAAACATACCCTATTTTCCCAAAACAGCACATTCTTTTCCCAAAAGAAACGAATACAAGTCACCCTGTGACAAAGTCATATTAATTGAAACTCTGACAATTAAATATGATTAACAAGTCCTCCCAGGACATTTAAAAGAAAGAATCCCCGAAACTCCCTTTTAAAAACACATACTCATGAGCATCAAATAGCTCCCTGCTACCCCCCATGATGTACCAACAACAAATCAGTCTAACCTAGACACATAACACATCAACACAGATTCACCACGAAGCCACTAATACATGAATACGTATGTATATGTATGTATCCCATAATATATATATATATATATATATATATGTACACACATAGTCAATCACTCAGAAATGCCACCAATACATGAATACATATGTATATATATATCCCATAATATATATATGTACACACATAATCATTCACTCAGAAATGCCACCAATACATGAATACATATGCATATATATATATATATATATCCCATAATATATATATGTACACACATAATCATTCACTCAGAAATGTCACTAATACCATCTATAGTCACAGTTAATTCCATAACTCAAAGACAATATGGTAACTAGGCTCATAACACATATAAAGCTTTGGTCACCATCTGCAACCTATCACCGTCTGTGACTCTTGGTTTTCATACCCCGTCTGGTCTTAGAACCAACCGTTGGTCACCATCTGCGACCCATACTTTTCAAACCCTATCTTGTCTCAAGTCAACGTTAAGTAAGTCACACCTGACCTAAAACGTTACAACTATCTAATTTCGGCTTTCCTTACCTCTGCTCACCATCTGTGACACATGATCTTCAGACCCCATCTGGTCACGAAATCAAACATCAAGGTTACCGTCTGCAACTTGTCACTATCTGTGATCTATCACCATCTGTGACATAAGATCTTCTTAGACCCTATCTGGTCTTAAGGTCAACGTTAAGTAAGTCGCATCTGACACAAACATCAAGTTTCGGCTTTCCTAATCACTGCTCACCATCTGTGACCCTTGGCACAAAAACCAATACATCTAAAATGAGTCACGCTTGACTCAAGAATGTAACATCAAGCTCAATACTTTTCAAACAATAGAAAACATCTTTTCTACAATATTGTTTTCGTGAAAAGTCATATTCAACAATAATATGAACACCATCATGCATATTATTATTCATCACAATCATCCACAAGGATATATATATATTTCATCTAAATATATATATGTAGTCATTCGCTCAGGAATGCCTACTAATACCAACTATAGTTTGCAGTTAATTAATTAACGCCAAAACAATAATGGTACTTCTGTTCATAAAGATCCTTGTGAGATTTACTCACCTTGAAACTCCTGCTGCGTCTTCAATACAGAACAAAGCAGCCAGTCCACAAAACAACCGTCCAAGGATACCTCGTCAAGCACCTAATCACATACGGTTCAACTTAGCAACAATCCACAAATGATTTAAGTCTGAAACCCCTGTTTTGAACTAAAATCCCCAAAGTGGCGCCACTTGAGGCAAAACCACATCCGAGACCTCCCAAAGTCTCCAGAATACGTTCACGATCGATGTGACCAAACCACAAGTCGATCGGACGCTCGAATCCTCATGGACCAAATAAATCGATCGGTAAGAAACTGCAAAAATCATAACAAATCCATTCGAACTCCAAAATTTGCATATTATATATCGAAACGCTCGTATCGACGAGTAGAAGACATATAATACCAGAAACAGTCCCATACGTGGCCGGAACACCGCCGGAAAGCCGCCATAGGCGGTGGCGCACCGCTGCCGGCCAAAACTCAATATTTCACAAAACTCCCAATATCAAAAAGCTTCATCTAAGCATGCTTGTGAACTTTCATAACTGGATCGAAGTCAGAAAACAAGCCTAAAGGATCGAAAACTACCTCACAAGCCGTGAACAGTAATCCCAACTGAGTTGAACAAGGTTTCACGTGAATTGATCCAAACAACCACCAAGGATCGATCGGCGAGGCTGCTCTGAGCTCAACCAAGAAGACTCGAAGCCTTGCCGACGTCGAAACAAGGATTTCAGGTCGGGTCCGATTTCCTCAACCTGTGCCGCCTTGTACCGCCACCGAGAAGGAGAATCGCCGTAAGAGACCACCACAGAGACGACCGGAGCAAGGAGGCGAGTCGTTCTGGGCTGGTTTCATCGGAATAGGTGGCCGAAGATGCAAGTTCCGACCGGGTCGGAATACCGGGTCCGGGTCGGGTCACTCTGATTATTTCGACTCTGAAGGTAGCAGCCGAGAGAGAAGAGAGAGGAAAGAGCCTTTCAGGAAATGGAAAGTGAAATAATTAAATACATTTCTGATTTTCCTCTGTTTATACTAAAACTGAAACTTCTTCCGCTAGCCATAACTTTCTCATACGAACTCCGATTCTCGCGTTCCACATGTCCACGAACTCGTATCGACGCGCTCTACAACTTTCGTGAAGGAAATTTTTGGCGAATCCCAACGAATATGTGATGCCCCGGAAATTCGTATTTATTTTCTGAGGATTTTCCGGAATCTAATTTATGGTTGTTGGACGGTTTCGTGGCTCGTGGACGGAGCGGAAGTGTTTCGGACGAATTTTTATTCGTAAAGCGTGGAATTAGGGGGGGTTTCAAGGTTGACTTTTGATACGTTGGGATTCTCCGAAAACTTCCTTCACGAAAGTTGTAGAGCGCGTCGATACGAGTTCGTGGACATGCAGAATGCGTAAATCAGAGTTCGTATGAGGAAGTTATGGCTAGCGAAAGAAGTTTCCGTTTTAGTATATAAAGGAAAAATCAGAAAATATTTCATTTTTCCTCATTTCCTTTTCCGGAAACCATACCCTCTCTCTCTTCTCTCTCGTCCGCGCCCTCAGAGTCGAAGATTTTCGACTGACCCGACCCGAACCCGGCATTCCGACCCGACTTTTCCGGCGAGCTCCGACCACCTCCGGCGACGAAACTTTCTAGACAGGATCGCCTCCGCCGTATGGTCGTCCCTCTGGTGTTCTCTATCGACGATTCTCCTTCACGGCGGCGCAGCAAGTCGGCCCAGATTGAGGAAATCGGACCCGGCCGGAAAACACAGCTCCGACGTCGGCAAGGCTTCGATTTTTCTTGGTTTGACTCAGAACAGCCTCGCCGATCGATCCTTGGTGGTTGTTTGGATCGATTCACGTGAAAATTCGATCAACTCGGATTGGATTACTGTTCACGGCTTGTGAGGTAGTTTTCGATCCCTTAAGCTTGTTTTCTGACTTCGATCCAGTTATGAAAGTTCACAAGCATGCTTAGATGAAGCTTTTTGATGTTGGGAGTTTTGTGAAATATTGAGTTTTGGCCGGCGGCGGTGCGCCACCGCCTGTGGCGGCGTTCCGGCGGTGTTCCGGCCACGTATGGGACTGTTTCTGGTATTATATGTCTTCTAATCGTCGTTACGAGCGTTTCGATATATAATATGCAAATTTTGGAGTTCGAATGGATTTGTTATGATTTTTGCAGTTTCATACCGATCGATTTATTTGATCCGTGCGGATTCGAGCGTCCGATCGACTTGTGGTTTGGTCACATCGATCGTGAACGTATTCCGGAGACTTTGGGAGGTCTCGGATGTGGTTTTGCCTCGATTGGCGCCACTTTGGGGATTTAGTTCAAAACAGGGGTTTCAGACTTAAATCATTTGTGGATTGTTGCTAAGTTGAACCGTATGTGCTTAGGTGCTTGACGAGGTATCCTTGGACGGTTGTTTTGTGGACTGGCTGCTTTGTTCTGTATTGAAGACGCAGCAGGAGTTTCAAGGTGAGTAAATCTCACAAGGATCTTTATGAACAGAAGTACCATTATTGTTTTGGTGTTAACTATTAACTGCAAACTATAGTTGGTATTAGTAGGCATTCCTGAGCGAATGACTACATATATATATATGCTTGTGAATGATTGTGATGAATAATAATATGCATGATGGTGTTCATATTATTGTTGAATGCGACTTTTCAGGAAACAATATTATAGAAAAAGATGTTTTCTATTGTTTGAAAAGTATTGAGCTTGATGTTACATTTTGAGTCAAGCGTGACTCATTTTAGATGTATTGGTTTTTGTATCAAGGGTCACAGATGGTGAGCAGGGATTAGGAAAACCGAAATTAGATGTTGTAACGTTTTTAAGTCGGATGCGACTTACTTAACGTTGACCTTAAGACCAGATAGGGTCTAAGAAGATCTTATGTCACAGATGGTGATAGATCACAGATAGTGACAGGTTGCAGACGGTAACCTTGATGTTTGATTTCGTGACCAGATGGGGTCTGAAGATCATGCGTCACAGATGGTGAGCAGAGGTAAGGAAAGCCGAAATTAGATAGTTGTAACGTTTTAGGTCAGGTGTGACTTACTTAACGTTGACTTGAGACCAGTTAGGGTCTTAAAAGTATGGGTCGCAGATGGTGACCAACGGTTGGTTCTAAGACCAGACGGGGTATGGAAACCAAGAGTCACAGACGGTGATAGGTTGCAGATGGTGACCAAAGATTTATATGTGTTATGAGCCTAGTTACCATATTGTCTTTGAGTTATGGAATTAACTGTGACTATAGATGGTATTAGTGACATTTCTGAGTGAATGATTATGTGTGTACATATATATATTATGGGATATATATATATATATATATATATATACATATGTATTCATGTATTGGTGGCATTTCTGAGTGATTGTTTATGTGTGTACATATATATTTTATGGGATACATACATATACATACTTATTCATGTATTAGTGGTTTCGTGGTGAATCTGTGTTGATGTGTTGTGTGTCTAGGTTAGACAGATTTGTTGTTAGTACATCATGGGGGGTAGCGGGTAGCTATCTGATGCTCATGAGTACGTGTTTTTAAAAGGGAGTTTCGGGGATTCTTTCTTTTAAATGTCCTGGGAGGACTTGTTTATCATATTTAATTGTCAGAGTTTCAATTAATATGACTTTGTCACGGGGTGACTTGTATTCGTTTCTTTTGGGAAAAGAATGTGCTGTTTTGGAAAAATAGGGTATGTTTTCCTTATTCTCGAGTCGAAAGGTTTTCCTCGTGTTTGGCGTGAGTTGTGCGGGCTTTTATCCCGTGATATTGTGTGAGTTGTTTTGAGTTACTCATACGGGCTTGCAAAAGCTTACCGGGTTTGTTGTGTGGGAACCCGGTATACCATTCCAACGGTGTAGGGGTTATTTCTGCAGGTCAGGTTGATCGTGGCTGATGCTGAGGTAGCGTGCTTGCAGCTTAACGGTAGTAAGTCAATTTTGTGACCTTACCGTCATAGAGACTCCCGTTGTAGTGAGCTCTGAGGAGCATTTACGTTTATCTTGTTGTTGACAATTTAATTCGTAAGCTTGTGTAATATATAACTCTTTGGAGTGAGTGTATATTAACTTTGAGGGTTCAGGGCATCAATATATGTGTAAGTTTAAGGGAAAAAGATTTCAGGTGCTTTGTATTGATGACTGGACGTTCACGCATATATAATTATGGGGTTATATATCGATTTATAGTGTATAAAATCAAGGGCGTGACAGAATAAAAAGTCAACCTTTGCGCCACCCCTAAAGTCTCACTTTCCGAATAGAAATTCGTCCGAAACACTTCCGCTCCGTCTACGAGCCACGAAACCGTCCAACAACCATAAAATTAATTCCGGAAAATCCTCGGAAAATAAATACTAATTCCCGGGGCATCACAATATTTGTTTGCAGAATAGAGATACACTCATTGAATAAAAGCTTACTTAATCAACAAAAAGCTTATGTTCTATTAAGTGTAAACAACAAAAAGCTTATGTTCTATGAAGCAACCACGCCAAAAAAAAAAATTGCAGAAACCAAAGAGTTACTTGGAGTGACTTCATTTAGCGCAGGGAGAGATAGAAACCGAGGAGGACTAAACTTGCAGACTTTGAAATCAATTTTCAAAGGAAAAGTTGCAGACTTTGAAATGAAGTTTCATATACAAAGAATTGAATTGATCTTTAATTAACAAAAGAAGGAGAGAACAAAGGTATTTATTTTGATAAATTGCAGAATTTCAAAAATGAATCAGTATCAAGATAACGATACTTAACTTGTTCCAATCAATCCCAGAAATCAAGATATTGCTATATACCTTTTCTGAAACGAAGGCAAACTGATTTGCCGTCTTTTCTTTTGCATCTCAACGCTCGACGTTTTATAGAGACTGCAAATCAGAGAAAAACAATTTCAGATCAATTGTTTTCAGGAACATGTTAATATAGCTAGAATGAAACGAAATCAGTTTGGGTAAATGAGTAAAAGATGAATAAATATGACATTGATGTTGATCTCACAGAGTGGAAGAGTTACCGAGATAGTGATTTTGACCACCCCTGACTTTCGGGTTAGATAACACTGATTCTTGATGGTAATGGAGGCTTCCCGAACATTAGAGATCATCCGTTTTGCTTATATATCAGAATTGATGGCAAATTGTAAATCCCCAAAACTTGAGTGCAAGAGTGTAATTGTAAAGGTCATTCCTTTAAACAATGTTTCTTTGCCCCGTAAACTGCAAAATGGTTCTAGGTTCATCTTCTTCTAGCTCAAATGATTTCTTGGACACTGATTGCTTCAACGTTCATATGATTTGAAATCAATAAAAGGTGCATAAGCTTTTGGAACATTTACGTCAGTTAAATTACTTGATAAAAATTTTTAACAATAAATATTTGGTAATAATAATTGTATTCACATTAGTGTAACAAATATTTTAATTTACAGATTTTGCAAAACATCTTTGTAAACAATGTTTTTAGTGTATTTGTTTGGTATACCATCACTATTCTTTATTAAAATTTTAAAGCCCTTTCTTGATGTAACTCTTGAAAGTGCGACATATAAATTGCCCATGAGTAAAAACAGGTTCAGGTAAATATATACCAACTTGATTTAGTGATTGTCCTTGACTCTTATTAATTGTCATAGCGTAACATGGTCTAATTGGAAATTGACGTCTTTTAAAAATAAATGGCCATTTGTTCTCCGTTGCTGTAAGAACGATTCGAGGTATAAAATTTTTTTGATTTATATTGGTTCCTGTCAATATTTTTGCTTCGATTAATCGATCAAATAATGTTGTTATTATTAGTCTTGTACCATTGCATAATCCAGATCGTTGTTTTAAATTTCTTAATAACATAATAGGCATTCCAACTTTTAAATTTAATTTATGTGATGGTAATCCAGTGAATTCAAGTTTATTTAAAAATTCTGTGGGATACAAAAGATGAATATTTTCATTACTTTCGGAATCTTGAAGAATAGTATCTGAACTTAGATAAGTCGTTGTATTACCTGGTAGTAAATTCACAACATAATCATTTATATCTTTTACTGTAGCATTTCGTGGTGTAACTATTGCACGTTTTCTTAAGTAATCAAATTTATCATAATTAGCATAAAAATTTGAATAAGTTGCAGTAAAAATTGCTTCTATTGGATCTATATAAGTGTCAATGAGTATATCATTCGGAATTTCAACCCAAGACATGTCTGTATCATTTTCATAATTCATTGAATGTATTTTACCTTATCCAACTTGTAATAACCAATTTGCAAAAGTCGAAATATTTTTTTTATCTTCCTCAGTTAAATTTTTTTTTGATAGTCTCATATTTTCTGTTAAATGAAATATTTTAAATGATTGTCAGAGGTATGAGTAATTTAATGAAGCTTCTATTATTTGCTCTTTAGTTCCTCCCGCAATAACTGGTAAAATTTGTCTAAAATCTCCGCCTAATAAAATGGGTTTACCACCAAAAGGTTTATTTTCTTGTGTATTATTTGAACATGATAGAATATCGCATAAAGATTTATCCAGTGATTCAAAACAATGTTTATGACACATTGGGGCTTCGTCCCAAATAATTAGTTCTGTTTGATGAATTAATTTTGCAAGATGACTACCTTTTTTTATTGGACAGATTGATAGATTATTCACTGTAAGAGGTATTTTAAATCTTGAATGAGCAGTTCTGCCATTTGGAAGTAGTATTGAAGCAATTCCAGATGAAGCAACAGCTAAAACAATTTTTCTTTCGGATCTTAATTTACTTATTATTGTGTGCCATAAAAAGGTTTTACCAGTTCCTCCATGACCATGAACAAAAAAAGTATTACATGTTCTTTTTTCAATTCCTTCAATGACTTCGTTGTAGACAATTTTTTGATCTGTATTTAATTGGGCAACTAAATTTGTATGTTGGTGTTTTAATTCAGCAGAATTGTAATCCAATTCTTCTCTTAATAGTCTATTATTCAACTCTAACATTCTATCTGTATCAGGCATTGGTAATTGATGATCTTTTAATGAACTTGATGACATATTAAATAGCTGTTCTAGTTCAAACAATAATCTATTTTTTAATTCTGATTCAGGTATAATTAAATTTGGATTTTGAATTTCAGTTCTAGCTTTATGTAAAATATCATCGCATATATTCGACCAATGTGAATCAAATAGTATTCGAGCATTTGCAACATCACAAAATAAAATTATTGTAACAAAAAATTGACGCATTTCAGAAGCTGTTGCAACAAATGAAGAATTTGTTAATGCTTCAATCCATTCTTTATCATCTCCCAATAAACCTAAAGCTCGACAGGCTTCTTGATATGAAGGGTACATAATGCCATTGATAGTTTTTATTGAATTGAAATCATAACAACCTTTTTGAATATTTAATAACATTCTCATAAAATATAATTCACCTTTTGTAGGAGGCACATATGTTATTCGTCCAATTGCTTCGTATCGTTTTCGTGGCGCCCAAGATTTTTCGGAATCATGCCAAACAAATTTAGTTGGAAATTCTGCATAAGTTAATCCACGTGCTTCTGGATAAGTTTTATTTGCTTCAAACCATCCAGTCAACATAGTGTTTTCCGTACTTTTGTATTTTATTATTGATTCAAGAGAGGTCGATTCATCAAAAATTATATTTTGTTGTAAAGGTAAATGAATATGTAACCGTTGTACAGCAGGATGTCGAGAATGAATTGGATATTCGAACAATCTCCAGACAGATTCATGAGGAGTTCAATAACGACAATTAAGGTAAGTTTGAATTTCATCATTTAAATTTTCTTGTAGTAAAATTCGAGCTCGGTCGGACCCTTTATTAATATATTTAAATAAGTATTTAATTAGCATAGATTGGGAGCATGATTCAACATTAATGTGAGCGTTATATCTTAATAATAAATTTGAATTATAAGGTACAACAAAATTATTACCAACATGCACACCATTTTTTATGACAAATTTTGTATTATCATCACTGTGTTTATATGTTGGTGGTGAATTTGCTTCAAATGTAGTCTTTGAATTATATGGTTTTGGAAAAGATTTAGTGCATTTTCCGTCTCTCATGCAAGGAGATTTTGAATTTATCTATCCACAGGGTCCATGAATCATAAATTCACTAACAATTTTGAAAAGTTCTGGATCAATGTTTTTATCAGGTAATTCTGCTGAAATAATAGAATCTATATCCGCTGCTGTATAACAATTGTAATCTTTTTTTAACCAAAATAACATATGAGCATGAGGAAGTCCTCTTTTTTGAAACTCTATTGTATGAACATCTGCATCAATCTCTCCAAAAGGTTCTCTAGATTTAATATAACTGATCATATTTTGTAATTTTATTTTAAACATTCTTGAAATTATATCAGGTCTATCTTTAGCTTTATATTCAGGTTTTTCTTTAAAATATCTCTGTATTTCTGGCCATTTAACATTGCAGGTAAAAGTTATAAATAAATCTGGATTACCGTATTGTCTACAAATTGCCATTGCATCTTGATAATTATTAATCATATCTCTAGGACTTCCTGTATGAGAACTTGGTAAAATAATTTTTTGTCCTAAGTCATGACCTTTATTAATTCCAGATGAAAATGCAGTATACATTTCTTCATAAACTTCACTTCGTAAATTTTTTTGATTTTTTCTAATCCAATCTAAACGATCTTCTTCAACAGTTGCATAAGAATCAACTAAAAATTGTTGAAATAATGGTCCACCTTGTAACAAAGTATTTGCTATATTGTTTCTATCTTGAATTTGATATGTAATATAACTACGCATTGATATTCTTTCTCTTTTTGGTTGAGAATTTGTCGAAGCTTTTTGCATTGGTAAATTCGGTTTATACCCATCTTCACCATATGGAAAAAGTATTGGATATTGTAATGACATATACTTTGGGTGTATTTTAGAGATTCGTTGTAAGTGTCTATCATTTGATTCAATAATTATATCTCTATTCGAGTCATGTTGTCCAATATCACCAACGATTAAACCACCAATTTCTTCAGATGTTGGTCTTTCATATTGTTTGTTATCAGTAGGTAGACAATCCAGTACGCTCATGTTAAATAAAGGTAGTGAATGATTTTCAAATTTAACTTTTATTGTTCGAAATTGTTTTACTAATTCATTAATTTCATCAAACATCTTAGTAAGTCCTTCAACAATTTCTGGTTTAATATTTTGATTAACATGAAGCGGATCAATTGTGTTAATACGATTTGAAATCTCATTGTTTGTATCATATATATATAATTGTGCGTATTTAGGGGATTCACCATCAGAAGGTAAGATAGAACCCATCAAATGATGAACTTGACCACTAATTTTGAATACATATGGACCTGATCCAGTGTTTATTTTATGATCAATTGTTGCTCCCATTGATGTAAAAGAGAACATTGAATTATACACTCTAATACTCTCTTTAAAAAGCTTGCTATCTGGACCATTATCTGGATTCAATAATGTTTTAAGCAAATCAGGAGTTGGTTTAGGTACTGGAAGCTTTATTTCTCCTTTTTGACAACAATTTGTATAAATGGGCAATGCTTTTGTAGATTTTTGTTTGATAGCTTCTTCAATCCAAAAACATGCATTACAATACTTACATGTGTAAACATTGTCGCCTAAATCTTCATATGTAACAACTGAACCTGCAAACAGAAAAAAAAAATTCTTGTTAAATAATTTATGTAACTTCTAATTTTTTTAAATCATGTCAAATAAGATTTTAAAGTAACAACCTTGTTTAGTTCTTTGATATAATGCTTGACCAAAAGACTGAGAACATTCACCTGTGTACAGTTTGAAAAAAATAAATAAAAATAAATAAATTACATTGTTCATTAAAACAACAATTCTTTAATTGTTATTATGTAGAAATAGATATACCTCTGATGTCACCACTCTCTGCAAATTGCAAGGAATTACTATTCACCACATGTTCAGGTACAACTGCACATAAACATTGAAAGAGCTAATTAAAAACTATGTATATACTACTCAATGATTTTAATATTATGTAAAATATTATATTACTAATTTCACCTGTATTATTGTTACTTGAATGTTCATCAAGAGAGAGAGGTTGATTCACAATAACAGTAGGAATTTGTCGATTGGTTCTAATCCGTTTATCTCGATGTTCCAATATGCTCATATCTTCATTCGTCATCTCCAGAGCTTCATTATCTGTTGCCACTATCGGCTGAGATGCTACAAACGAAATTTGAACAATATTACTCACTTCAAATTTCTAAATACAAACCAGATTCTGGTAAAGATACTTGTTCAAATCAACATGTTAAAGTTGACAAAGTGACAATCTGTACTCACCTTGTTTCCACCTTCTTGACTTAATTTCATCACTTCTTCCCTTGACTTTTCTAGGTCTTGATGCCATCGCTGCATAAGTTGTGAAGAAAAGAAACACTGATTTTTTGGGAATACATAGAATCCAGGTCCTGGATTCCAGGATATAGATCATGTCTAATAAACCGTGATATTGTTGTAAATATTATTATCTATATGGCTGTCCACATAAATACTCATTAGTTGTGTACTTTGATGTAAACCCTACCTCTATTTAAAGGAGGCTAATGAGACTGAATGATATACTTCTACTTCCTCCCTACTATTCTCTCTCCATATTCTCTCTACTTTATAACACGTTATCAACACGCTTGCTCTATTTTTTTTAGACTCCATGATGATCTTAAAGTTTTTGGTGCAGCCTTGTTGCTTTTGACCTTAACTTTGATCTATGAGTTTAATATCTTCATTCACTGTGCGATGTGGAAGTTAATCTCCCAATTTTGTTCTTGACATGATCGCGTATTTCTATTGCACATACCACTTGCATCGTTTCTTTTTTGAATCTGTTTTCATATCGATGCGCATTTTTCAAATTTACCAATATTAATTGGGCTTGATCAGTTTGTTAAAGATTCATGGTGGTCTTGGTTTGGGACTTGTGACGGAATGGGTGGTCTCCATTTATTTACTTTGACTACTCTGTTGCTTCTTAATCTTATAGTTTGAATTCATCTGCTGCATGCTTCTTTTGCTAAACCTTGATAATGGCCTATATGTTTCCTTTCTTTATATGCCAAATTTTTCATAACGAAAGGCCACTGGGTGATGTTTTTCAATTTGATTTACAGCAAATTAATGGATTTGTATTATTCAATATATAAAGTATTGCCTTTATAGCACTGTTAGTCCTGAGGACGTCATTACTATGATTAATTATTGTCTTGCAGGCTATAACATTTTGGCATGCTCCAGTTTGTATAATTTTTAAGGGAAAAACTTATCTAGTTACACAATTCTATGCATATATATGATCTGGGCATATATTAGTCTTTTAATTGAAAGAGCTTCAGGTATGTATTTATCTATTTTGACCTTTTGATTCACCTTCTTCTTTCTTTCAATCTGGAAAATTTATATGGTGAACTCACACCTATATCTACTTGTGAATTTTGTAATCAAAATAGATCGAGACCTGAAGTCTCTTGATTCGATTACAGAGGGCCTGAAGTTCCTCAAGAGTTACATATTCCAAATTGTGAAATGAAGGGACAGAAGTTCCTCAGAATTATACAATGATCAAAATAGCATGTTGCTTGATCCCTGATCATATGGGGACCTGAAGTTCCTCTAGGATCATGAAATGTAAATTGGAAAATTGTGACATGAAACTCTTCAGAACTTATCCAATTACGAGGGACAGAAGATCCTCAGAGTTATATAATCGAGCATATGAACTCACATATTTTTTCTCCCTAATAATTATAAGAGGGCCAGAAGTTCCTCAAAATGTTTAGGTATTGGGCTTCCCTCCTCAGCATGACAATGTGAATTTGAAGTTCCTTACCTTATTTTGAGATTATGTTCTTGTGCAATTAGAGGAGAGAAACAAGATTATCATATTTGTAAAGTTAAGCAGACCAGAAGTTCTGTGTAGTTTCTTCATTCAAGGAACCAGAAGTTTCCACTATAAAATATATTCCATTATCTATTTTTTTCCCTGCAAGTTTCCATTTTGTTATGTACTTACATTATAGTACTCATCTTTTAAATTAATTTCTTTTTTTTGTTACTCATACGGACCAACAGTCCTATACTTCGAACATATGAATTTTGAGTGTAATATTTTTGAACCAGAAGTTCAAAATTTCATAGCAGAACTTGAAGTTCTAACAGTAAAACTCAAACCCGAAGCTTTGAGTATAAAATATAAATTAGTTAAAAGTGAACTTAAAGATTCATTTTAGTCACCCCGAGCCTGAAGTTTCGAGCACCAAATTTTTTTTGAACCCGAAGTTCAAATTACGAAATCTTAGAACTTGCAGTTCATAGGAAAAATATTCGAACCTGAAGCTTCGATTACACATATAATTCATTCATAGTTTATTTGACTTTATGTCAACTCGAACTAGAAGTTTCCAGTAAGTTGTTTTTCAACATGAGATTGTACAAGAACCTGAAGTTCTAAATCCTGACACATTCCATTTATGAAAACGTTGTGTCAACAACATAATGCGATCGTGTTCATGGTTTTTAAAGCTCTGGTAATAACAATAATCTCAGGTCTTGTAGATCTGATTGATCGATGACTTCGGAAGAGTTCATCTAGTGGAGTATAGTTGCATTATGCACCTCCAAAAGAGACATATGTTGGAAGTGCTTGCCATCTTATATGGGTTGTATCATAAAGCCAATTTTGAAATGGCTAAATCATTACCACAAGAAGTAGAATAATGGCAAATGAAAAGACCATATAAGTGGTGCCCAAAAATCATGGGAATGTTTTCTACATGTTAGATGGAATTAAGCATTGGGCATATGCATGTTTTGCATTCCATAATACGGCACATTTTTATCAAGCCACTCTGGAAGAGAAGTGACCAAAGTAAGCACTGAGATGTTTTCAACATGCTTGATATTCCACCGTGCTATGTTAAGAGTCATCATTTATTTTGGCTAGGACTTCCACCATAATAATATTGAAACATGGTGTTGTGAATTTTGTGATTGAAAGATATTAGAACCTGAAGTTTCTTTATCTTTAGTCACATGAGAACTTGAAGTTTCTCAAAGGTATCACCAAAAAGATATCGAAACTTGAAGTTTCTTGATTCTTGATTATATGAGAGCTTGCAGTTCTTCAGCAATGTTAATGTGGATCCTCTAAATAAAGTTCATGCTCCTTTTGGAACCTGAAGTTCCGAAAATTATTTAAACTCAACCCAGAAGTTTGAGTATAATTAAAGGGTCACAAAAAGCACAACTGTTAACCTCGAACTAGAAGTTTCGAGTAAAATATTGTGACATGAAATTCAAAGAGGTCGCCTTGTTAAGAACCTAGAGTTCTAACATTTATAGATTCCAATGCATTGTTTCCTTCTAAGTAAATTTGGCGAAAGAAAGAAGGAAAAATATGTGCTGCAATGATGCGCATGATCTCTAAAGATCATAAGTAGCTCTCAACATTTATCTTTACCAAAGTAAAGGTAATCTATCCTAGATCCTATAGATCTTGGTGGATAGCTCTAGAAGAGCTCGCATTTATGTTACCAAAATGAGAGATGTCTTTGTGTTTGGTACCTTCAGTACTTAAAGTCTGTGGTGTATATTGGAAAAAACATCTGCTCTCTCATTTGGATTATATTACACAACAATAAGAGGCATATATGGTTATGAACCAGAAGTTCACCAAGCCAAATACATTAATTTGGCATAACCAAATTGGTCATTCATGTTGTGTAAGATTACCAACAAGTTCCAATGAGATTTATTGTCGAGTTCAAATATTATTGTGTTAAACAATAGTGATTGCAAAATTTGCTAATGAGGAATTTTGTCAACGAGCAGTATTGCACATATGATTTGTCACTTCAATGAGACAATATTCTTGTCATTAGGGGGAGAAAAGAGTGTCTTTAATGAACGGCGTGAATTAATCATTTCTTGTATTAGGCCTCGTACCTGAAGTACGACGGGTAATTAGTCATTCATGCTTGAGTATGAATCAGTAAATTTATCATGTCTCAAATTGAGCCTCGTACATAAAGTACGAAGGATTTATTAATCACTACTTCTGAAGTGAATTGGTTTACAAGTGACAAAATCATGTGCTAAATACAATCCTCATACTAGGGATAAAAATTCCCTAAAGCAAAAATATTGTACAAGCAGTCTAGACCACACTCGAATTATGGAAAACGTGTTGGTCCAAATGGCACTTTTCTCCTGATAAGACTGCCATACTAAAATGTTAGCGCTCCTAACGAGGCTACACAAATAAAGCTTGCAAAAGCTATTATAAATGATGTCATGGTTGGACATTTCATCAAATATGTCAATCGCCTGAAGCGTGACATATCTATAGGTTCCAAAGTTGTAACTATTGTGAAGTAGAGGTCATAAAGCCCTATATCACTCTAACGCTCTAGATGAGGTTATGAGTAAAAGATCCACATTCTCTAAATAAGTTCATCCATGCGATATGACTGCCCTGTAAGAGATACAAGTCTATTGAGAAAGGATGAAAGCCCCAGAAGAGGGATGAGTACCCAATATTAATAAGCTATATGGATAGCTAATGCATGCATATGAGAATAGTGGGATCACAAAATGGATGATCATCGATGATTGATATTATCTATGATAGCTACCAAAATTATCAAGGGCTATGATGGCATTGAATCACGTTCTCATACAAAATTTGATATTATTATTGGCCAAATTGGAAAGAGGCAATTCCAATGAATTTGAAACGTGATGAAATACTTGGACCATTAACTCTACATGGTACAAAAGGGTATTTATCAAAAGTGAAGATAAATCACTATGACACAATGTCTATTTATAGAGACATGAGATTATGAATATCTTTCCCTATATGAATGACAATTTTCTATAAGTACAGTGTTATATATAGCTGTTATATTGACGAGAGATTTATGGCACATTTTCATCGTATATTATGAAGATCTTAAAAACACATTGCTAAAAGCAAAATCTCAAAAGTAAAGTGTCATTATAAGCATATTGCTTATCAAATCCTCAAAGGATTCAAATACATGAATGATTCAAATGCAAGTCCATGAAAGATTGAAAGAGCCTGAAGCTCACTGATGGAATCAAAGAGTCTAAAGCTGAGCATATGTACTCATTTCGTTCTAGTCAACGAGATCTAATGCCTTAATGAGTAATATGATGAGACTACTATCGAATTCAAATTATTATTATAATGTTGCAACATATTCTAACTTTCACAAAGTTATGAATTACTTAGAGCTCTTGAAGAGCTTATATGAGACATATCAATACGCAAAGATATTGATATGTATGGCTAGGTATACCATGATGATTTTTCAATGTTTTAAACTATACAAAGTTAAATGTGTCAATTTCTTTATATTGTTTAGCTATTACTTTGTGTATGATTTTAAGCATATGAGATTGTTTTCTAACCTTATCATATAAGGTCAGGCTTATTGAAAATCGTCTAGTTTTGTTGGTATTGCTTAAACTTTGCAGGTATGAAAATTTGTGATGAGCCCCCATATGCAAAGCACACATGGTCTCACTTTAGTGATAGACACATCAAACCACTATACATGGTATACGTAGCTTATTGCATACATAAATGAGGCTTGCAACAATCAAGGGGAGATTCTCATCAGGGGGAGCATCCAGAAGTATGCTACCTAGGACATATGCGCGTTGTGCTCTTTTTGTCCTTCGACCAGGGTTATTTTTGTCCCATTGGGTTTTTGTTACCTAGCAAGGTTTTTAACGAGGCAACAATAAGCGCGTCCAATACCATCATTCATTAGTGGACATCCAAGGGGGAGTGTTGTAAATATTATTATCTATATGGCTGTCCACATAAATACTCATTAGTTGTGTACTTTGATGTAAACCCTACCTCTATTTAAAGGAGGCTAATGAGACTGAATGATATACTTCTACTTCCTCCCTACTATTCTCTCTACTTTATAACAAATATATATTTCTTTCAGGATATATAGTGGTAGAAATTGGGAAAAACGATCAAATGAAAGATTGCTAATTCAGACCACTTAAAACAATAGAAAAACTGAAGTACAGTATTGCTTTGAGTTATAGTTGGAACAGTAAAATGAATAGTGCAGGAGCTTTAGTATATAGTAAAAATTCAAGTTTACAAATAAACTATTCAATTATAACTGCAGATGCGATTTTGATATAAAGAAAGAAAAAACTGCAGGCATATGAAAATGACCTGAAAAATATATCACAGTGAGTGAAAATCAGAAATGCAAAGCTCATCCACTATATATTTAAACACACATTTACAACCAAAATCTTAGGATCAATCATATTATTCTCAGATATAAGAAAAATGGATCAAACAAAAAGAGAAACTGAAGAAAGAGAGCACAATCATTTCCATATTCATAATCTACTAAATATAGACACAATTCAAACTGTTACAAAATCCATACCTGAATGCAAGACAACTGAAGAATGTGGCTGCAAATTGTTCCTAGAATCTGGAAAATAAAATGGCAACAATTAGAAAATCTAACAGTACCATGGCTATACAGAGTATACACTAAACACAGAAATAATGTAAAAGAATACTACAATGTATACCTGAATAACAATAAAAGAGGAAGCCAACAGTAACAAACAGACAGAGGAACAGCAGCAGCAAAATGGTGCGAAGATTGTTTCGCATAAAATCTGTGGAAACCAAATAAAACAGCAATGAAATGCTGAAATTAATTATAAAACTATAAACACTAATTTCAATGCGAAGTTTCTGTACGCCAAAAAAAAAAGAAAAAAAAGAAATATTACTGCAACCTATACCAACCTATAATAAGGTCTTCTTTGGCTCAGTCGAAGTATACAGAAAACAAGTATAATGATTGACTCTGATGTAGGCATGATACAAACGCAAACAAAGTATTTATGTATACTACATAGATTTCACACGCTACCAATATAAATTAGTTTTATTCTTTTCTTGTAAGAGAGATCATCTTATGAGATATTGCTTTGAAACTACAATATGTAAATTTGACCAAGAATATAGTAAATAAGTAATAATGTCAATCAATAAGAAAGAGTGATTATTTGGTTCTGTAAATTGAAATCATTGAAATGGTTTTGTATGGAGTAAGCACAAACATTAATCAATGAGGCATTGGAATATAGAGATGAGGTTACCTATAAACAACCCAGCTGCATATGACGTGATCAGAGCTATGCAAAATACTGATGTGAAGTGAAACGTAGAGTGCAATGAGTGTTGAGATATTTAGCAATGTGAGTATACTATGTTATAAGATAGGAATGTAACTGATCTCAAGATATTACAATCATCATTATATAGGACATCCTATAAGAAAGCAGGAGTCTCATCTAAAGTGGTCAATAGTATGACCTGAACTAGCAAAGTGATCGAGCTAAACTATTTGCTTTATGATACACATGTCAAAAATGAAAGTAAAAGCATATAAACATTCCTTACAATCATCAAGTTAGGGTTGTCAATGGGTAGTGTCGGGTTGGGTTCGTGTCAGGTCTAGGTATATGTCATGTCACAAGAGACAAACTCAAACCCAACCCATTTATTAATCGTGTCGAAAATTTAAACCCAAACCCTACCTATTTATTAAACGGGTTACCCGTTTCCAACCCGCTTAACCCATTTAATAAATAGGTTGTGTCATGTTGGAAAAAATGACTTATGTAAGGGTTAACATTGTGACCTATTTAACTAAAACAATGCATAAATTAATTAAATTCACTAAAAACTTCATAAGACGAAGAAGTTATATGCCGGAAAAAAAAAACTTTTAAATTCTTATGAATAGAAGAAGATTTAATTTTTTATAGATTTTATGAAGTTAGGTTCACATATTGGAGATGAAGCATGTCCAACTTGGTGCATTTTCTTCTGCTTATACTTGGGAACTGAAGCAATCGCTCGAACGACTTCAAATATTATTTTAAAATAAGAGCAACTTGTTGAAAGGAAACTATAAATTCAAGAATTGAGGCCCCACTCTTAAGTAGCATAAATATAATGTAACTAATCATCTTTGAAACTTGCACTAATCATCATGTAAAATTATGAAAACAACAATGAAATGATAAGATAGGTTTCATAACAAAATAAATTTGGTGACACTGTTTCTTTATTGGACAAGTTAATACATTGAAGCACAACGATGATAGAGATATGATTTCACCACAAACCGTCTCTCACTCTCGTCATTGCACGCCAGCAATACTTATGTCTTGATGCATAATATGTCCCAATTGGCGAAAAATGCACACTTTGAATATGATCAACGTTATTGGAATCTAGATAACAGGATAACAAATGTCAAAATAAAAAACTCAAAAGGTTTTGGTAACTGATATTAATCTTTGTAAAATTTAATAAAAAATAATATAAAAAACTCATTTTTAGATCACATATCAATCTCAACATGATTTAGATCATATAAACGAACATAGCCATCATATCCTCCCATAGTAATTGCAATGATATTTGTGGACCATGAATTCTTATACAAAGAAGTTGTTTTGCAACTTATCCGATAATGTGGCGTAATCTCCCAAACATTACTATAATAGCAAAATCATAAACTTTTGGCAGCTATATAAATATATATATATATATATATATATATATAATTAACTAAGACTTAGTATGAGATGTCAAAACTTTCACCTTATCATGAATACCAGCAATAGCGATACTTGTTCCATCTCGACTCACTTCACATGTGGGCACAGATGCACGAGTCTTCAGTACTTGAGTCAAATAATAAGTGCTGCTTAGGATGACTCAGAGAACAGTCGCCATAACTCTCTGCACTTGAGTAAGAACCAGTACCCGATTCTCGTTCCAGCTATTCCAATAATTGTTTAGTAGGTACAATTAAAGTTCCTAAATATCATGTTGTCATTTTCCCTTTCATCAACTTGACAATCTTCAGCTTCAAGTTCTTTTCTCTCTCTCTCCTGGAAATCAACTCCATCAGCACCAACAACATCAGTTTTCATCCTTTTATATCTTGTGGGCTATTATTGTTATATGAGTCTATTTGGATTTACTTTACATGAGACCACAATTTTAACACTCTCTCAAGTTAAATAGTCAATAGGCACTTGCAATGAAATGATTAAATAATATTGAATCAGTTTTCATTTTTTTATTTTCTTTAGTTTTCTCTCGTTTTCTTTCTTTTATGATGTCTTTTCAAGGCTACGATTCGGGTGATCGTAACAACTTGAATCTCAAAATTTGTGATCAATTTAATAAGTTCTTTTAGAATAAGGTAAATCATTACATATTTTAAGAAACATAAATAGTACTTAACACCCTACATATTACTATAAGTGCTCACAAAAGTGAGACTTTTTTTAATTATTGAAATTGACTTTTAACCATTTTTTTTCTAAATGTATCAAGCAAAATTCTAAGTGTACCTAGCCTCGTAGGCCAAAACTCCGAGGTAATTGTTTAGAAAAGATAATATAACTATGTTAGGGAGATTACTAATTTTGACTTTGGATCATTGATCATATAATTTTGTGTAATTCTTATTCCCAAAATTTGATGTTATTGACATCTAAGTTGTTTTCTCAATCACCCATTGATTGTTATATGAACGAGCAAAAAATCACCCATTGATTGTTATAATATTGCAAAGTATTATCAAAACTTACGTTCTAGTTCTCATAAAACTCACATTAAAACTATTAGTAATAGTGATACAACAAAAATTTTGACTAGCTTCACAACTTGTTACAACTCTCATAATCAGTAATTTTTTGTTCATCATATAATTTGAGGTCATTCTTGAAATTTGATGTTGATGACATCCGAGTTATTTCCTCATTCACCCATTGATTGCTATATGAACGAGTAAAGTGTTACAATTATCTAAGTATTAATATTGCCAAAAAAAGTACATTAATTAACTTTCTAAATCTCACAAAATTCACACCGAACTATCTATATTAGTGATAGAACAAAAATCTCGACTAACTTCACAACTCGTCACAGCTCTTATAGTCGGTAATTCTTGAATTATCATATAATTTGGTATACTTGTATCCTAAAATTTATATACATAAATTAAAATTAAGGTAAAACATGAAATAGTTTCACAAACTTTTATACTTGACACCAAGTTTATACTTCACAAAATTTTATACTCCCATATTTTCACAAGCTTAGGTACCCCTTCACTATCCTCCATCATGGTTTAAAACTACACAATTTATATATAAAATCATAAACGTTGCCACCTGAAGATGTGATTGCAGACCACATAGCAATCGTATCCAAAGTAGCAACTCTATAGTCTAGCTTATTGTCATCTCAATGTTTTTACAATAGTTTCTGTTAGAACAAAAGTGGACTTATCACGAGTTATCCTAGAGTAACGAGGAAACCATTAAACGCATCAATTTGAGTACAACATGGATCTGGAAAAGAAACAACCTAGATATCTAATGTGATAGTGTATTTAGCATTGGATTAGGAATCCATTAATTGGACTACAAGAAAGTCCTAAACTGTGATGCATTAGGAATATGAGATAAAAGTCTTGTTCTTTAAGGAAAATCTTTATGGGAGGATTCCTAGGATTAGTACTTGTATAAATAAGAGGCCAAGGTCCCTGTTATCATCACCGGTTCTTGAAAGCATTGTGTTCTGCCCATTCAGAGCTTCAGTTGGTGAATAGCAGAAGACTTCATCCTCACCTTCATCCTTGTTTCTACAGCTGCAACAATGGCTTCGACCTTTGATGTCAATGGTATGTTTAAGGTTAATGATGAACTTGTATGTGTGAGCTTGTTTTGTAATTTAGTTTTACAGTTTCATCTTACATAGTAAGCCTACCGTTACGATCTAACATACAAAAATAAACGTGAACAACGTATTCCTACTAAATGACCTTATTAGAATGCAATATTTATAATAAAATGTAGAATAAAAGTAGCAATTATATGTGCTAATCATCATCGTACCACAAACGAAAAGTTTTATTTGTGAATATATGAAACAATTGGTTTAACAAAGTCGTAAGCAAGCCACTAATCTCAATATATATGATATGAAGCTTATCCAAGATTTCACAGCAAAACTCAAACTTATGCTTCCGAGCTTATTATTTTGTAATTTAGTCATATATCTAAATATAAAGTCATCAAGCTATGAATGAAGGGGGAGGATTCAGTGCACTGACGTGCACTTGCACCGACATAAATGGATGGTTAGATTATATTAAATACACTCTTAGGTTATTAATAAAAATATTAATTATAAATATCAAGGGTTTAGATCATCTTATAAGTGTTGGGTCATTTGCACCGTCGGTGCATAGAATAATTTCCTTATGAAAAGTAATATCTAGTAAAAGTACACTGTTTTGGAGGATAGTGAAGGGCTCCTACCCATGTTTAACCAAGTAATAAATATTTAATTATAGATACTTAGCTATATTTACATTGAGGATAAAGTTTCTCCTATTAGTAATTTCACTATAGCACAAATCCACAATACAACCTATCTCTCTTTTCCTCCGCAATACTCGGAGTAGAACGTAGGGTTTGGAAAACAGAGGGGTGGGGTTGTGGCTTGTCCGGCGGCGTCCCAGCATCGATGACGGCTTTTGCTTGCGTCGATGTGTGGTGGGCATTGCTAGACAGGGCGATGGGATGGTTGGCTCTGCCTTGGTGGAGCAATCTGGTTCTTTTGGCTTGAGGGGATTTAGGCGGCAACAGTAGTTTCCTCTTTACCTTCAGACAATGGCGGGTGGTGGATGGGCAGGCTTCACGCCGGGGTGGTGAGGGGCAGAAAGGTTGAGAGTCAAAGGTTGGTGGTGGATGGTAGATCCAGGCCTACGGTGGCGATGTAGACCGCTCTCTCTCTCTCTCTCTCTCTGATGTTTTCCGGTCCTCTGCGTTGTCAATGATCCAGGCTTGGTCCTGTTTTTGGCTGGAGACGATGCAGAGAGCTGCGATGGAAGGCCATACGGTAGGCTTGGGTGTATGCAATGGGGTGAGCCGGTGTGGATGGGCTCGGCGCAGTGGTTTGCTAGCGGTTGGAGTCCGACATTGTGGAAATTGGAAGCATGTTGCGGTGGCCGAATTCTTTGTTTATTAGGTTTTTAGGTTTTGGCTTTTGGTTAGTTCTAATAAGTCTCTCCTCAATTGAGCGAGGGTTTGGTTGTCTTGGTTTCATGGTTGTGCCATTACTATGGTGTCTTTCCCGTGGACGAGTTGGTTCAACTCTGGTTTACTTTTGTTGTCAATTTGCCGACGAGCGATCCTTTACACGTGATCTGGTACTTTTTAGACACAGTGTTAAAGAGGACGACGTCTTCTGTGCTGTTGATTACAGGGTATTACTGGGACTTTCGGGATCACATACTCAGGATAGCCTTGGAAATGGGTGTTTTGTGGTTAGAGTTTGGGCCCATTGGTCTGATGGTATCTATAACCGCGGTTTTTTGGGGTATTGGCTTATGTCCCTCCCAATGTATGCGTTTTGGTTGATTGAATGAAAGTTCTATCTCATTCTAAAAAAAAAAAAAATGGCACAAATCCACAATGGATGAAGTCATAGTTTCGAATAGTTCCTCTCCTTTAACTTAGATTCAAGACAACTTAGATTGCTCCCTCATTTGAAACCTCATGCTGTCATGCACTCTCTTTTATAAATAAAAATTCTCTGAGTTTAGCTCTAAACTCATTGAGAAACCCTTAGGTCTTATTGAAGCTAAAGATTATTGCAGCTACAATAACAACCTTTCTAACGAGAAAAAATTGAAGAGGTTGTTGAGACCCTTTTTGATTGACCTATCCTTCCATAACTCCTTGCTCTAGCAGTAATTAAGAACAAAGGGAAAATAAAATTTTAGTTTTCTTATGTTTTTGTTGAAGTTTATATTTTATGTCGTTCTATTTACATCAAGTTGAAGAGAATTCCCGAACATTACAATTCAGTACATTAATAAAGAGATAGTCAGCTATTATGCTCTTCTGTTAGTGTTGAGGGCTTATTGAATAAGTGGGTTTTACTGTACCACTAGATCTGACTAATTTTTTCTTAATCACTTGGCTATTGATTTAAGACACAAATATCTCTATATGTGACTAACTTTATGATTAATGATATTCGTTATTCCTTGTCAGAAAAAAGAAAAAAGAAAAAAGAAAAAAGAAAAAAGAAAAAAGAAAAAAGAAAAAAGAAAAAAGAAAAAAGAAAAAAGAACAACATGAACCCAGTTGCCGCGCCCTTCCAAACAAAAATATAAATCTCATCCATCTTCCCAAAACCTCAACCTCTGTGTGATTTTGATACAAAGCTTCTGTCTTTCTCAAACATCTCTCTTATTTCATGAAGACAATCTAAACCATGACATTTACAGGAGTGCTGTCCCTGGCTACCTCACCCTTATTCCTTGTAAAGCTCATGAAGAACTCCTTGCCGTTGGCGTCCTCTGTTTCCAGTAACACAGCCTCCTCTACAGGTGTCGTTGCCGCTGAAGTAATTTGTAGAGGATGTTCACTGTTCTCCTCAGTTTCCATACATTCTTGCGCGGCGACTGGCAGTGAGTATTTTGCCGCAAGCACGTAAACCATGTTACAAGAGGTATCAACTGTATATGTCTCGTCCATGTCCTCTTCAAGGTTGAGCTTGGGCTCATTAGGCGGGATGTCGGTGTTGAACTGCTTAGCCAAACGGTCTACCAATGACTCTTCTGTAAGGCCTTTTACTTCACACTGTTTGTGTTCCTGCACCGCCTCCCCTGCTGTACTCTGTTTTGGGGGCGTGACCACTACACTTTGGACCTTTTTAGGTCTCCACTGTAAAGCTTCTGCAGTGTTGTCCTTGCCCCCCAGTCTCTCAAAGACCGAGGTTTTGGTGTCTGGTTCTTCGCGAAACAACCTGCGCCTGACATATGGCTGCTTAGTTGGTGAGCTTGCCTTCCTAGCTGGCGGAGGTGTTCGCTCTTTAGTGATCCTGCAGAAAACACTAGGCTTAGAGGCCCCTGACTCCAAGCATTCTTGCTTTTGAAAACTGTGGGGAGCCACCAATGGCTTAGCAGCTAATGCCTCCATCTTTTTTTGATATTGCACAGGAGATTTGACCAGTTGCGAGGGTTTGATCACACCTTGATCTAGGGCCTCCAACGTTCGCTTGGCTTCTCCGAACCTACGCTGTAGCTTTCTTTTCTTAGAAGGACTGATCTCCACTGCTTTCCCCTTCTCTCTGGTATATCACTTGCCTTCCTTGATGGAAGTCGTGGAAGAAGATGGAATGTACGGTTTGGTCAAGATATCTCGGTGTTCATTCCCAGCCTTGTCATCCTGCTTTTGTTCTGCTGCAGCTGCCTTCAGTTTTTTGAACAAGTTGGAGTCCCTTGGGGATGACGGTGACTCTGTCTTGTCTCTTTCTCTTGGACTCGAAGGTTGATAATTTCGCGATGGCGAAGCCCACTTGATTGGCGGGAAAGAGCCAAAGCCAAATGTTTGCTTGACCTCTTCGTGTGACACTTGGATGCCACATTCTTCCTTGCACCGCGAACAAAGGACCACTGGTGAAGCTTCGCTAACTAGTTTGGCCTTCCTTTTCCCCTAGACCTCCTCTGTATTTTCGTCTTTTCCCCTGGTGGTCAAGTCTAGAGTCGGTTTCCTTTGGTTCTACTTGGGCCAGTTCACGTCAATCATGTTGACTCCGGTGTCGGGAAAAGGGTTCAGATCTACGAGCGCTGCCGTGGTCATTGGAGCTTTTACCTGCAAACTACCATTATTGAGCCATACCTGAATCTGATCCTTCAGCTTCACATAATCAGCTGTATTATGATTCCACAAGTTGTGGAATTTGCAGTACTTTTTACCCTTTAGCTGATCTGGACGAGGAAAAGGTCCAAAGTCCGTCTTCACCATCTTCGCGGCGATCATGTCATCTAAAATCTCATGTGCCTTATTGACATCATATGTATATGTCGCGAATTCAGGTTTGGTGAAGGCCACAGATTTGAGTTTGACAGGTTCCTTGGATATCTTCAGTTGTTTCAAGGCCGTGTTCTTCCTTCCTGTCAGATCAAAAGCAGAGACATCATTCTCCTCTTCCTTTTCTTCATCCTGGAACATTTCTTCACTGGGACGGTGGTAGTAAGGATCATAAGCAGTTAGCTGGTAGCTCAGCGCTGCTACGGTGCGGTGTTTGCCTGGCACATATGTCCCTTTTGACTCATTTTTCCTAGCGTCAGTTTCTCTGAGGAGATGCTCGAAGCTACCGACCT
Source organism: Rosa lucieae (assembly GCA_024704745.1). Taxonomy (NCBI): domain Eukaryota; kingdom Viridiplantae; phylum Streptophyta; class Magnoliopsida; order Rosales; family Rosaceae; genus Rosa; species Rosa lucieae. The sequence goes on from CM045495.1 coordinate 44,273,828, forward strand.
CTGTGATAAGCTCTCCCATTGACTGAATCATGCTGCCATGCTGCTTCTTTCGTTGGCGTGGCCCTAAACCTTTGATGGCTAGTTTAACCAACTCCTTTTCAGGCAATATCACGCTCAATTTGGCCTTCTGGATTTGAAAGCGTTGGAGATAAGAGGCAACAGACTCAGTGGGCTGTTGGACCATCTGGGTGAGAGATGCTAAGTCAACTTCCGTTTCAATAGCTCCAAAAGTCTCCATGGAAGAGCTTCTCCATGGCTGGCCAATCAATCACTGACCCTGGTCGTAGTTTAGAAAACCACCTAAAAGCAGCGCCAGACAAAGAAGTGCCAAAGATCCTACACTTGAGGATGTCATCGTTCTGGTACTAGCCGCACTGCACCTTAAACCTGGCCAGATGGGTTATCGCGTCTTCAGTATCCTCTCCTGAAAAAGTAGAGAATATGATATTTTTATAGCCTCTGGGAAAAGGCGCGAGCATTATATGCGGCGGGAATGGTCCTTCATAGACTCCATCTAGGTGGGCCCTAGGATTAGCCAACCTGATCATCTCCTCAACCTCTTCCCTTCTCACATAGCTCGGACTAAGGGGAGGTATTGCCATGTTTTGGCGGGCATTCTGCAGGGGTATAGCCTGGCTGGCAGTCGCCTTTCCTTCTCAGAGGCGAATGGTAGGAGGATTAGCAGATTGCTGAAGAGTTACCGCTGGCACGGGTATATCCTTTACCATAGCTGTTATCTTGACCGGGTTGCCTGTCTGATCAATGCGATAGTAATTGTCTGGGAGTTCGTGATAAACATTCTCCGCCCCGTCGCTGTCGTACTGAGTAAACACAACATGATCGTCAGGAGTACCATTACCGGTTTTTCGAATCTTTTCTTTTTGCGGGGCCGTTAGAGTGGCCTTGTTACCGCCAACCACCAAGGCTCTTTCCTTATTCTTGGTTGACGCGACAGTAGCCATTGCAGATGGAGTAGCCGTACTGCTGCTCGCTTTCTCCCGAGCATTTGGGGGTATATATTTACCAGAGCCGGAGGGTTGACCAGAACCGGAGGGTTGGCCAAGTGACCTGAGGATGGCACTAGGATCCCCTAAGGCTTTGTTCAATACCTCTTTAGCTTGGTTCAACTCAGCTCTCTGCATGGCAACCTCTATTGCAAGGTTAGAACCATCCTTATGAAGACTTGCCACATCTGACGCGGTCTGCTTAGCTTGGCTTGCAATAGCTTCCATGACTTCCTTTTGGCGCTGACTTTGCTCATCAGCGATACCTCTGACATGGGCCCTTACTGCATTCTCAGATAGTGCAATTTGTTACTTGGTATCCTCAGCACGCTGGACAATGCGATGATCTAGTTCTCATATGAGCTGGTCTGTCCTAGCGATTTCCCTGTCAAAGTCAGCAGCCACCTTTTTACGATGTGTTTCGTTATTCTCCATGATGATCGCAAGCTTTTCCTCGAAGGTCGCTCCCTCTGGAATAGGCTTTGGAACGAAAGCCTCTATTTCTTCACTTTCCGCAGCATTGGAGACAACGACAATGTTAACAAGCTCACTTGCCTGGTTAGTGACATTCTGACCCTCAGTAGCGGGCGGGTGGCTCTCTCCCTGTTCAGTCGACATGTCGGGTGATTGGGAGTGAGAAAATCTTTGAGTCACTTATTCTTCAAAAAGACCATGACAGTCCGCGTGAGAATGCGGTCTGTAACTGGAGGTCTTATGCTTTGAGCAGTTAGCGTAAACCTTTTGGTAAGGGATTTCACTTGACTTCCCAATGGTTACGTTCACGAAGAAATGCTATGCACAGGTCCCACTGGGCGTGCCAAAATGTTTGGCTCCAAAACCAGTTGGCTTGCAAACTGTCTCTTTTGAGCGTGTGATTGCGCATGCGTGCCAGCACCGTGGGATGCAATCGTCGGGGAGTCCCTTGACCTGATTTCTTGAATCAAGCGTTGTGGACGAGGAGAGCACCAACTCGTCACAGGGTTCTTTTCTCTACCTTCCGGAGAAGGACTTCTTGCCTTACGTGTAAGGGCTTTGGTTGTGATCTCTTCGCGACACCTAATCGATACTCAAACGTTGCAGGTTGAGCAGAGCAATCATCGGGAAGTTTGGAGAAAGCACAGGTTTTGCTAAAGCGTGACTTTAGCTTCGTTGGGTTGCTAGGGCGTTACCCTTGCTTCGCTGGGTGTATCGGTGGTAGTAACACTAACAGTCGGCTCCTGGGGAGACTAGGGCTGAGAGTACGGTCGCCGAGTTTCAACTAGGTTGAAGGTTTGATCCTGAGAGGCTTTGATAATCTGTGCGATTAGTTGATTTGAGAGTTGTCCTTAATTCGTCCTTGAAACCTGGTATTTATACTAGGGTTTCGACTGCTCCTTGCCATAGAAAGATTATTGATTGAAGTTTCCTATTCAATCTTTGCTACTTGACTCCAATAAGGGCACGTTTTCCTTATGGATTATGGAATGGGTGAAGCTGTAACCCAAACCCAAGTAGGCTTATTTTTGGGCCGCAGGTATCGGCCCGCTATGCTAAATCCATTAAAGGATCTTGCCAAAATTACTTTTGGGCTCAAACAGTATACATGATGTAACCCTATATAAACCTCATGGTGAGATGAATACAATACATTTTTCCAATTCTCTACAATAGACGGCTTATTGAATAAGTGGGTTTTTACTGTACCACTAGGTCTGACTAATTTTTTCTTAATCACTTGGCTATTGATTTAAGACGCAAATATCTCTGCATGAGACTAAAGTTAGTTGAATGATATTCGTTATTCCTTGTCAAAAAACGAAGAAGAGGAAATTGAGATTTTCCCCACTAGTGGCATAAAACATGAACCCAGCTGCCGCGCCCTTCCAAACAAAAATATAATCTCATCCATCTTCCCAAAACCTCAACCTCTGTGTGTGTTTGATACAAAGCTTCTGTCTTTCTCAAACATCTCTCATATTTCATGAAGACAATCTAAACCATGACATTCACAGGAGTGCTGTCCCTGGCTACCTCACCCTTATTCCATACAGAGTCCCCACTCTCATCTTCTTCTTCAAATAAGGTATGCAAAAGCACTTGTCTTTCTTGCTCTCTAACTCAAGTACCTTCTACTTCTAGTTCTGGTAGTTCTGAGCAGCCTAATGATAGTAATACCAGTCAAATTAACTACAACAAGAAATTTAGCTATAGCAGAGCTTCACCCTCAGTCAGATGGCCTCATTTGAAGCTCTCAGACACTTACCCTTCACCTCCTCAGACCCAATTCACCCCTCTTGTGGAGGATGCCGGGTTTTCGACCCAACTCTCTGATTCTGAGTCTGAGAGCAAAGAGGAAGGTAATGGGGATGTGGGTTTTGCAGCATCATCTTTGGATAAGAATGATGAAACCCAGTTAGTGTTGGGGAGGCCCAGCAAGACCAAGGCAAAGAAAATGACCAAATTGGCTCTTAAGAGAGCCAAGGATTGGAGGGAGAGAGTCAAGTTCTTTACTGATAGGATTTTGGGGTTGAAATCTGATGGGTTTGTGGCTGATGTGCTGGATGATAGGAAAGTACAGATGACCCCCACTGATTTTTGCTTTGTGGTGAAATGGGTGGGGCAGCAGAGCTGGCAGCGCGCGTTGGAGGTGTACGAGTGGCTGAATTTGCGCCACTGGTATGCCCCGAATGCACGAATGCTTGCAACTATCTTGGCTGTTCTTGGAAAGGCTAACCAGGAAGCTTTGGCTGTGGAGATATACACCAGGGCTGAGCCTGAAATTGGTAATACAGTCCAGGTGTACAATGCAATGATGGGTGTCTATGCACGAAGTGGTCGGTTTAAGAGGGTGCAAGAACTGCTCAACTTAATGCGTGAGCGGGGGTGTGAGCCAGACCTTGTGAGTCTCAACACTTTGATAAATGCTCGTCTTAGGTCAGGTGCCATGGTACCAAATTTGGCTATTGAACTTTTGAATGAGGTGAGGAGGTCGGGTCTTAGGCCAGATATAATCACTTACAATACTCTTATAAGCGGCTGTGCTCGTGAATCCAAGTTGGAGGAGGCGGTGAAGGTATACGCTGACATGGAAGCACATAACTGTCAACCTGATCTTTGGACTTATAATGCCATGATTTCGGTATATGGCAGATGTGGGCAGTCGAGCAAAGCTGAGCAGCTCTTTAAGGAATTGGAGTCAAAGGGGTTTTTCCCTGATGCAGTGACATATAATTCTTTGTTGTATGCTTTTGCAAGAGAACTTAATATAGAAAAAGTCCGGGATATTGGTGAAGAGATGGTGAAAATGGGGTTTGCTAAAGATGAGATGACATACAATACTATTATCCACATGTATGGAAAGCAGGGCCAGCATGATCAAGCACAGCAGATTTACCGGGACATGAAAATGTTGGGTCGAATTCCTGATGCTGTTACGTACACTGTTTTGATAGATTCCCTTGGCAAAGAAAATAAGATTACAGAGGCCGCAAATGTTATGTCAGAAATGTTGGACAGTGGAGTAAAACCCACTCTTCGGACTTATAGTGCTTTAATGTGTGGATATGCGAAGGCTGGCAAACAAGTGGAGGCTCAAGAAACATTTGATTGCATGATTAAGTCTGGGATTAGACCAGATCATCTAGCATACTCAGTTATGCTTGATATCTTTCTCAGGTCCAACGAGACAAAGAAGGCAATGACATTGTACCAGGAAATGCTGCATGATGGTTTCATGCCAGATAATGCCCTTTACGAGGTAATGTTGCGGGTGCTTGGAACTGAAAACAAATTGGAAACTATTGAAAAAGTGATTAGAGACATGGAAAAGGTCGGTGGTATGAATGCACGGGTCATCTCTTCAATTCTTGTTAAGGGAGAATGCTATGATCATGCTGCTAAAATGTTGAGATTAGCCATCACCAGTGGTTATGAACTGGACCGGGAAAGTCTTTTTTCTATTCTCAGTTCATATAGTTCTTGTGGTAGACACTCAGAAGCATGTGAGTTGCTTGCATTTTTGAAAGAACATGCTCCTGGTTCCAACCAACTGATAACTGAGGCAATGGTTGTCATACAATGCAAGGCTGGTGAATTTGATGCTGCCTTGGCAGAATATAATAATTCCAAGGGTTTCCATTCTTTTAGCAGAAGTTGTACTATGTATGAAATCTTGATTCAAGGCTGTGAGAAGAATGAACTCTTTGGTGAAGCTTCACAGGTTTATTCTGACATGAGATTCTATGGTATTGAACCATCAGAGCATCTTTACCAAATTATGGTGCTGATATATTGTAAAATGGGTTTCCCCGAGACAGCCCACCATTTGATTGAGCAGGCAGACATGAAAGGCATTCTTTTTGACAGTATCTCCATATATGTTGATGTTATTGAAGTATATGAGAAATTGAAGCTATGGCAGAAAGCTGAAAGTTTGGTGGGAAGTCTTAAACAAAGATGTAAAACAGTGGATAGGAAGGTCTGGAATGCCTTGATACAAGCTTATGCCGCAAGTGGTTGCTATGAGCGGGCTAGAGTGATCTTTAACACAATGACAAGAGATGGTCCTTCCCCAACGGTAGAGTCTGTTAATGGTCTTTTGCAGGCTTTAATTGTTGATGGAAGGTTGGACGAACTTTATGTTCTTATCCAGGAGTTGCAAGATATGGGTTTTAAAATAAGCAAGAGTTCAATTCTGTTGATGCTTGAAGCATTTGCTCGAGCTGGTAACATATTTGAGGTGAAGAAAATATATCATGGAATGAAGGCTGCCGGTTATTTTCCTACAATGGATAGTTTCAGAATTATGATCAAGTTATTGTGCAGGGGGAAACGAGTAAGGGATGTTGAAGCAATGGTTTCTGAGATGGAAGAGGCGGGTTTCAAGCCTGATCTTTCAATATGGAATTCCTTGCTTAAATTATATGCAGGAATTGAGGATTTCAAAAAGACAGTTAATGTATACCAGCGGATTAAAGAAGCTGAACTTCAACCAGATGAAGATACTTACAATACATTAATTATATTGTACTGCAGAGATCGTAGACCAGAAGAAGGTTTGTCGTTGATGCATGAAATGAGAAGGCAGGGCCTGGAACCGAAGCTGAACACTTACAAAAGTTTAATTTCAGCATTTGGTAAGCAGAAGTTGTTGGATCAAGCTGAGGAACTTTTTGAAGAGTTAAGGTCTAATGGATGTAAATTGGATCGGTCATTTTATCATACGATGATGAAACTATTTAGAAATTCTGGAAACCATGCCAAAGCTGAAATGCTGCTGTCTGTGATGAAGGAGGCTGGAATAGAACCCAACTTTGCCACAATGCACTTGCTTATGGTTTCTTATGGCAGCTCTGGACAGCCTCAGGAAGCAGAAAAAGTGCTTGACAATTTGAAAGTAACTGGTTTAGATCTGGATACATTACCCTATAGTTCAGTTATTGATGCTTATCTAAGGAATGGAGATTATAACACTGGAATTCAAAAGCTCAATGAGATGAAGAAAGGTGGTCTGGAGCCAGATCATAGAATATGGACATGCTTCATTAGGGCTGCAAGTTTGTCCCAGCAGACAAGTGAAGCCTTTGTTCTTCTAAATGCACTACGTGATGCTGGATTTGATCTCCCAATTAGGTATTCTACTAGTTTCTCAAGTTAGAGAGGCATCACAAACACCATGTTTTCTTTTGGGTAATCCATTTATAATCATATCTCTTCTTGTAGGCTTTTGAAGGAAAAATCTGAGTCACTCATTCCAGATGTAGACCACTGTCTAGAGAAACTAGAACCCTTAGAAGACAATGCAGCCTTCAATTTTGTCAATGCTCTGGAGGACCTCTTGTGGGCATATGAACTCCGGGCTACTGCTTCATGGGTTTTCCAACTGGCAGTAAAGAGAGGCATCTATAACCGTGATGTGTTCAGGTATGGGTTGGTAATTATTAACCATCTGGTGGTAGCCAAAAGAAATTGTTGTTTTCCTCATTAAGGATTCCCACCCCCCTTTTATTGGTTTTGCTTATACCTCAGAATCTTGTAAATGCAGAGTCGCTGACAAGGACTGGGGTGCTGATTTTAGGAAGTTGTCAGCTGGTTCTGCTCTTGTTGGTCTTACTTTATGGCTTGATCAGATGCAGGCAACTCTCTTTCTCCTCTGTAGTTTCGTTTCACTTTTTTCTTTTTGAAAAGAAATAGCTTTTTGTTGACTAAACAAAAAGCATAATACAAAGTTTAACATTAGCCGTCTGACATAGAGGTTCTTGTTCTGTGGCAGGATGCATCCTTGGAGGGTTATCCAGAGTCTCCCAAGTCAGTCGTTCTGATAACAGGGACATCTGAGTACAACATGGTTTCACTTAATAGTACATTAAAGGCCTGCCTTTGGGAAATTGGTTCACCTTTTCTGCCGTGTAAAACACGAAGTGGTCTACTTGTAGCAAAAGCACACTCTCTCAGAATGTGGTTAAAGGACTCCCCGTTTTGTTTGGACCTTGAGTTGAAAGATGCCCCAGCACTCCCTGAATCAAACTCAATGCAGCTCATTGATGGATGCTTCTTAAGACGTGGTCTTGTTCCTGCATTTAAAGAAATAAATGAGAAGCTTGGATTAGTGAGGCCCAAGAAATTTGCAAGACTGGCTTTGCTATCTGATGAAAAAAGAGAAAGGGTAATTCAAGCTGATATCGAGGGAAGGAAAGAGAAGTTAGAAAAAATGAGAAAGAGGGGAATTGTTGACCCGAGTAGGGTGAGCAGGATTAGGAAGCTTAGAAAGAGGACATATATAAGACCGTCCATGTTATCAAACACCAAACAAATTGCATCAAAAAGAAGAGCTTTGGATTAGAAGGAAAGTAGCAGATGAATATTTGGAAAGGCTGCTTTTATTTTTGGGGTTTATTCCAAAAATAATACTCATTGTACTGTGAATCAGAAAAAAAAGGGTTCCTGAAAGAAAGATTCCCCCAAACTTGGCCATAAAATACATGTAGAAACTTGTTAGAGTATTGGTAATCAGCAGTTGATATTTAAGTACTCAGAGGTTTGTCGAGTCTGGAGTTGAGTAAAGCTATGGCAAACTGCATTTTATCACTGATCTGGCTGGAATTTTCTGCTAAAGTAGGTCTCTACATATTCTTAGTTCTCTTGTACACTTGATATGTTCTTTTTATATATAGACAACCCACAGCAGTTAATATTCCTTATGATGGTGTCCGATCTATTGTTCAAAGCATTTCAAGTTGCATCTGAATGAGTTTCTTTTCAAAATTTCCTTGTGTAATATAACTATGGTCAACTAGCTAGTTCTTTCCATATTATGGTCTCATTTTACACGTGCATTGAGGTTTATGTATTCCAGAATTTACCTGATGCAGAGAAGTCCAACATTGTGGTTGAAGTTCAAAAGTTGGTGAGGTGGAGTTGCCCTTAAGAGTATCAAGTGCCAAAGTGAAGAAGGTATTCCATTTTATTTTCAAGTGCAGCTTCTTCTTTTCTTTCTGACTGGAATTTAATCTCTATGCTTGTACAATGTTCGTTTTGAAAGTTTAAGCCTATCTTGTTGAATACCTACAATAATTGTTAGTTTATGTGAATCTTTTTAGAAAGTCATATCCTTTTCCAAAGTGATTGTCTTCTTGTCTCTGCTTAAAACCTTTGTGTTTGTACTTTGTTGTGCCTAAATCTAATTGGTAATGGGTGAATAACTGGCGAATAAGATCACTTCTAGTGTCTGTAAACTGCACGTTTGGATGGGGGGTGTTTTGCTAGTGGACCTCCTTATTGGTGAATATGTGTTATACATGCCTGATGCCTGAGTACTTCCATATGATATCAGTTACAAAGCCATGACCAGGAGCTTGGACACGCTTCGATGTCATATCAGTGTTTCAACATCATTTAAATTCAGAAAGTTTATTCAGAAGCTTAAAGGTTCTATCTAGCTATGCATAAATTAATTGAATCATCCTTGCTGTTTGCGTACTTCCCTTGCAATTACTTTCCATAATAGTGGTTGATTTATTCACACCCTGGTGTTTTATATGTCCTCATACATGTCGTTGGTATGCAGGGTATAACTGGTTGTGCACCCAAGGGTAGGAGAAATTAGATGTGAGAAATCCAACCAGAGTTTCCTTGAATAACCCTATTGCTCATGCAAATTGTGATACCTAAGAACATCATGACTTGATTACCATATTTTCTGGTGCGTGTCAATTCTTCTGTGTCGACTATTAGATGCTCTGTTCATTATTCATTGTGGGTGAGTTGGGTGACTGACTTCGATGCTGTTCCAGGAGGTTACGTTGGATGGTGCCCGGAAGCTCTGTTAAATGTCTTTTAGAAGAAGAGGTGCTCGATTGGAACATGACAATCAGAGTGGGGTTGCCTTTGATAACAAAGTTGTTCTCTTATTGTTTTGATATCCTTTTACTTTGTAATATAACTGATATAAATCTAAATGTATACTTGGAGTAATTTTACATATGGTAAATTCTTGCAGGGTTGCCATATACCTGCGATTTTCTGCTACTTTTTGGGTGTGGAGTTTGGAGTAATAAGATAAAGCTATATATATATATATATATCATTGCCACATGTATTCCTAAAACTGATGATTCCGATACACATGCATGTATGCCAGTTTAGGACAAAAAGCTTAGGCATGTAGCTATGAGTATGAAGCTGTTCGTAGATAATATGTTCAACTGGATGTGGTAGGATCATACCAGATATATGATTAGCATGCTCCAAGTGAAAAAAGAAAACAAAAAAGGATAGCGTTTCGAGCCCTGCCACCAGCTAAGAAAGGCTGTGGTATAATTTTGCAAGGAAGGTGGAATGCTCCTGTCAGATTGTTTTTCTCGTTATCAAGTTGCAGAAGATTTATCAATATGCCTCCGTATGGTGCCAAGTTCTCAGAGAGGTGAGGCTCACTAAAATTTTCCCCTCCAACTTCTTGTAACTTGGATTAAGATTCTGAATTATTGGAACAAGTGATCAACTTGTGTGGAGTATTGCCTCAGAAAGATGTTATGTTGAAGATTGATGAACCATAGAAAAGAGAGGACGCAAATGTAAGGTGATATAATCCCCATACTAGTTACCCAAGTGACCTGAGGAGTCATTTCTTGAGTTTGAGAACCCATGTGGATCAGTGGTTATGATTTCTGTGATTTTGATCAATGCAAATCGGTTTCGTTTTCAAATGCATTTGCAACATTGGTAGCTAAGAGGTTCATATAAAGCAGGAAAAGGGTAATCAGTGAAGCACATGAAGGTATATAGACCAAAACGCACAGAAGCAATTCGCTTGTACAACCTTGCATCTGTGCAAGACCAGTTCTCTTTTAAACTTCAGTCATACCTAATTGTTTTCGCTCTGCCATTTGCTTCTGATAGTTGGTATGGATTTTAGTTTATTTCCCTTCTGCTTGTTTGCTTGCTTGTGTGCAAAAGCATTTTGGAAGTTTATATCTTTTCATGCTTCTCTCTGCTAAAGTGCTCTTATTTATTTGAATAGGGAAAATGCTCATTTACCCAATTTTAGCTTAAAATTTGCCCACTTGCTCCACTAACTGTTTTTTAACCCCATTTACCCAAAACACTCTAAGGGATTATTTCCCCTTTACCCAATTAATTCTTTTTTTCTTCTTTTTATTTATTTTTGGGACTTTTTTGCCCTCTCCCCCCTCACCGATTTCTCTCTCTCTCTCTCTCTCTCTCTCTCTCTCTCTCTCTCTCTCTCTCTCTCTCTCTCTCTCTCTCTCTCTCTCCAGACAAAGTCGGATTTCTCTCTCCCTCCCTCCATCCCTCCAGCAGGTCGCCCACGACGCTTGCTCTCGCCATCGCGGCGCCAAAACTCTTCGTCGTGCTCTCCGCGGCCAGGCTCGACGCCAAGCCAACGGTCCTCGTCGCTTAGAAGCTCGGCGAGGCCTGGGTTGACCTTCTGAAGAAATCGACGACGGACTGAAAACTGCTATCTGCTATTGTGCAGTCATAACCATAAAAGTTGTTACATTAGTGCCCCCGGTAGACTTTGTATTGGGGGCCAATGATGACTGCTTTATTTATTAACGGACTGATGACTGCTATTCCAAAGTAAATGTAGTGTTAAATTGCAGTAGTCGATAAATGAAAAAAATTGTGTGGTTTGTGTCAGTCTAGTGGGGGGCAGTAGACAGAATATTGACCCTCAAAATATGGGTTTTTAGACATTATCTGTTGTTTTGAGTGTGAATAACTTCTATAATCTGTGAAACATAGGAAGCGGTGTAATGTTTGATGGTCTATTGGGGGGCAGTAGACACATTAGTGCCACCCAATAATGTCTTTCTTAGGAGACAGTAATCATCTCTTGTTGATTTGTTTGTGATAAAGTGCAATACACTGTGAATCCTTGAAACTGGTGCAAGTTTTAATGGTTTAGTGGGGGGCAGTAGACACATTACTGCCCCCAAATAATGTCTTCATACGAAGTCAGAACCCTTCACTTAACTGGTGCAAGTTTTAATGGTTTAGTGGGGGGCAGTAGACACACTACTGCCCCCAAATAATGTCTTCGTTTTAAGTCAGAACCATTCACTTAACTATCATTGACAGATTATTGTACTTTAATAAACTCAAAACAACATAAGACTTATCAAAACTCTAATTTCAGTGATTAATTAACCACAGTTAAGAAATTAGTGGGGGGCAATAATCTGTCTATTACCCCCCAATAGACCACAGTTTTGACGTCGTCCGAGACCTGCAAGGGAAGCCCAGACCCGATTCCGGCGTGGAGCTTCAGAGCTTCTCGGACATCTGACGAACAAAACCGGCGAAGCCCAGACCCGATTCCGGCATGGAGAGCTTCCCGGACATCTGACGAACAAAACCGGCGAAGCCCAGAGGGGTTGGGATCGTGGAGTTAGATGGCGTCATCCTCTGGTGGTCCGACGGTGGGACGGAGCGGCGACGGTGGAGGCCGACATCGACGGTGGAGTGGTGGGCGTGGTGGCTCAGAGAGAGAGAGGGAAAGAGAGCCTGAGACGAGGTTAGAGAAAGAGAGAGAGAGAGAGAGAGAAATCGATGAGGGGGAGGAGAGAGAGATATGAGTTTAATTTGTTAATTAAAATGAGGGCAATACTGTCAAACACTGTTAGATTGGGTACATGGGGTTAAAAAACTCTTGGTGGAGTAAGTGGACAATTTTTAGCCAAAAATTGGGTAAGTGGTCACAGCCCCATTTGAATAATCATCTGCATATTGACGGGATTGAAAGTATTGTCATCAGTATAAAGCATACTCTCACATGCATGTAATTTGAAGAGCTCGTTGAAGAGAATTACAATTAATCATTTCTTCTTTTGGAGAAGGTGCTGTACCCATAAAACTCAAAATTGTGGGCACCCTTGTCTTGCAAACCAAGGCAAAATAGTGGGTCTACGAAGAGTTTCGTTGATAACTAGACCTTCAGTGATGTAGATAGGGTAACTTATCAAATCATATTACTCGAGCTTTTAAATGTTTATAATCCATTGGTGCTTACCTTATTGTCTCCATTTTCCTTGAATGTTTCTAGCTTGCTCATTCAGCAAGCCACACGTTTTAGCTTACAATATCAGTTTAGTTATAACCATATTCCATGATGCTAAGGTACATTGCTCTTTGCTGTTTCACAAGCTGCCGGATTTTCGCCAAGCACTTTGAAAGCCTTCTGAGAGCAGCAGATATGGTAATGAGTTGCAACCAGAAGAGTCAAGACATTCTCCTTCAACTGTTTTCCAGTGAGATTACCTTTAATTCCTTATTTTCCTTTTGTCTATTCACTTGCCTGTGTGCAAACTGCACGCAAAAACATTTTTGAAGTATTTTCATGCTTCTTTTTGCTGACATTTATATAACAATAGATCATCTTGGTGGCACATCCTGTCAGATTGTTTTTCTCGTTATTAAGTTGCAAAAGCTCAATATGCCTCCTTATGATGCTAAGTTCATAGCAGAAGGTGAGATTCACCAGAAGTTTCCTCTCCAACATGTAGCAACTTAGATTAAGATTCTGAATTGGAACAAATGATCACTTGCAAGGAACATTGCCAGAGAAGCACTATATATCTTGAAGGTTGATGAACCTTGAAAAATAGAGGTAGCAAAAGTAAGGTGATATAATCCCATAAGAGTTGCAGAGGTGAATTAAGGAGTCATTTCATGAGTTCAAGAAGCCATGGATCAGTAACCATTCTATGATTTTCAGCAACGCCAATTGATCGGTTTCAGTTCCAAATGCTTTTGCAACATATTGGTAGGCATGAAAGAGTAAATATGAAGGAGGAGGGTAACAGATGTAGATATATAAACCAAAACACACAAAAAGCTTTACACCCTTTGCATATGTGCAAAACCGGTTTTCATTCACACTTTGGTCCTTTAAACCCCAGGCTTTCCCTTTGTTATGGCTCTGCCAATTGCCATTGTGTAGTAAATTGGTGTGCATTTTTTTGGTTCATTTAGCTTCTGTTTATCTGCTTGCTTGTCTGCAATGGCTTTTGAAATTTTGTCATGCTTCTTTTTGCTTACATTTAGCTAACAATACATCTTAGTGATTCTATACAGTTTTGATAAATGTTTTCTGATGCTTTATTTTATTTCAACAATGATCTGCGTGTTGATGAGATTGAAAGTATTTTAAGATGATGGTACCCTCACTATGACTTCGAGATTAAAATCGATTGCATTTGTTATCAAGTCATAGAAAGGCTTAAGTAAGGACTTGAGCAAATCAACTGCATCCGTTTTGAGGAACTCCTTCAAGGCAATGCTTGAAATTGAAAATATTGTTCAAATCGATTGAAATTAAACTATAATGCTAGTACATCAACAACATTAATTGGAGTACTGAAGGAATCAAAGTTCTTAATACGCACATACCAGGTAGAAGGTACAGTCTTCGACATTTTCAGGAGAAGGGTACCTCTACTACCTCTACTATATTTAATCTCTACTATGGTTCACAAACGATATATAGATATGGTTCATTGTAGCTAGGTTTGCCTATTTAAGTGGACCTCTGTTAAGGCGTAAGATAGCAAGCACAACTAGGAAGATAAATGCAAGAGCTGCAAACTGAGTCAGGACCACTGATGCGATCACCTGGTGACAAAATCTGTCAAACACATTGCAGACCTTGTTCCACTGCACATGTGAATTCCCATGGTACCCGATCAGACCGATAGCCATGGCGGCTCCGATGGCTGAGAAAAGCAGCCCCACTATCAATATATCAAGGACAATGATGAATAGCCCTAGTGAGCTCTTCTTTGTGCCCCGGTTTGCAAAGGAAAGGACTAGGGAAAATGCTGCGTATACACATGCTATGACATTTGCAACCAGCAAGTACCTAGCACACAGTCAGCAGTGTTTGTAAATTAGTCACTAGAAATTGCAGTGTGCTAAGGATCATATAGGATCTAATATTTGGTTAAATTGCCACTTTGCCTGTGAGAATGTCAATCTGCACCCTGACTTGGCTAAATAGCCAATTTGAACCAGTTTCTTACTTTATTAAAAAAAAAAAAAAAGGTCCTTAGCCCACCCCCACTTTGTAAGTGAGAATTGAACTACTTTCTTACTTGACATGCATGTCAATTTCAGTATGTCAAATCATTCTAACATTTTTTATTCAAAAAAAAAAAAATTCTAACATTTATTTTGGGGTCCAAATCAATCGTTCTAATGTTTTCCATCCAAATTACACTACTTGACAACTTCTCTCTTCTCATACTGGGTAGATTTCGTGATGGGTGTTTCATCACTTCAAATAGAACACACACTAATATCAAGTCTCTCTATCATGTGTTTGATAGGTAAAAGCAATTTGGACGGAAGTGTTAGCAAGACCCTGACCAACTGCAAGTTCATCACTTAGCATAATTGTTATGCAAACTTCAAGCAAATTCATGATGCAATTAATTATGGCGCTGAAGCCATATATATTTGTGATTTGGGTTAGAGAGAGAGAGAGCTTACGCAAAAGCAGATAAGTAATGCCATTTGGCTGTGAGTGGAATATAAATGGCTGGCAAGGTTGGAACCACCTTAATTGGAGCAACTTTGGTCTGCTTATTCAACCCTTGAACTATAGCAGCGACCAGAGTCAGTAATACGGCCAAAAGCCTCACAAGCGACTCACAACTCCCAACTCTTCTCTGGTTTGCTACCCTCACTTCCTTCTCCGGCATCCCACCGCCATCGGTATTGCTTTTGCCTCCTATGTACTGGCTCTCCATCTTAGCTAGTATACTATTACAGAGGAGGGGGGAGGGGGAGGGAGAGAGAGAGAAAGCTGAGAGTATGGTGTAGTGTGAAGCTTTAAATAGGAGGGTGAAGTAACTTGAACGTTTGTGGGAAAGAGAGGCTTGGAATTTTTGACATTGTTGGGAGTTGGGAGGAGAGGTGGGAATAGGTTACTATAGTAGGCGACACTCGGACAATGGATAAGTGTAGGAAACCAAGAGGGGAATCGACACAGAGTCGAATGGGTGAAGGGTACACGTCTACGGCCATGCTACTGATAGCTATATCTCTATATATATACGTGACACATTTCTTTTCAATATGTCCATATATATCTACAGAATTATCTTCTCTAAGAGAGAAATAGAAGACCATCACATATTCACTTAATTACGAAAATCTATGCGGGGATTATCATTATCTTCTTCTGTAAAGTTAAGGAGAGTAGTTAATTATCAAAGTAAAAGGAAGTCAAAGAGAGTACAATTTGAACTGTCCTCCTATTGGACTAACTAATAGTAGAATACATCACACCACATTGTCCAAATTTACGTAAAAAATTAGAGTTTATGGGTTTGTGATATATAAGTAAATTCTGAATTTGGTATTCTTTCGATTTTGATGGAAATTATTCTATGCACCGACGATACAAATGACCGAACACTTATAAAATGATCTCAACTCTTGATATTTATAATTAATATTTTTATTAATAATCTAAAAATGTATTTAATATAATCTAACTATCCATTTATGTCGGTGCATTGAATCCTCTATATTTTTGGTAAAAATGAAATAACAATAATAACATGCTATTAGGCAAAAGCTAAACTCTATATTTTTGGTAAAAATGATACAACAATAATAACAGGCTATTAGGCAACCACTTGTCAAATACAATAAATTTTAGAGAATTTTAAGGAGTCAAAAGCCGAAAGAGGTTTGGAGTAAAGAGTATAGATACTCGATTACTATGAGTTATGAGTTGTGTTAGAAGTAGTTTAGTGGAGTTATGAGTTGTGTTAGAAGTAGTTTAGTGAGGAATCAATGCTCATTTCCAAACACATTTCTCAAAATAATCAGATCGATCTGCAGAGTATTTCATGTTCAATATAGTTCATCAAATTCGCTATTGCCAGGTCATTGATAGTGTCGCTTGGTCACTTGGGTAGTTACTCCATTGATTGCTAATTTGCTAGCCAGGTCATTGATACTGACAATTAGACAATTAGTGATTCCACATATTGACCACATGTGTGGACGTCCACACTAGATCGATATCTAGCTGCCCACTGCAATTTGCAGACCGCGTCGATCATCGAGGAATCTGCAATATTATCCGCTCGACTGCTCAAGGTTGTGCGTGTTGGACATCGAATTCACACACACACCCACCCACCATGTATGTTTCCGAGTCCTTTTTTGGTGGTCAAGGAATGCAAGATTGGCTTTTACACTATCTACAAAAATTTCAATTCTTTTTTTCGGTTATGAAAATTTTCATTCTTCTGTATTAATTTTGGCAGATTTTGACCCTTATCTTGGCATTAATTGGCCTCCAATACCAGTATTGAGATTCATCCATTGTTACCACTCATTAACTTTTGAAAGGATAAAGTACAAACAGAGTTGGTCTATATATTCCCTAACTCGTCTGACCGTGAATTGCACATGCATTATAATCAAAGTAGTTGTATACCATTATATGACTGGAGTAATAAAATCACAATCGATCTCTTACAGTTATAGGATTTATATCTCACTTGCATCGTTTTTATCATTATATCTAGCCCCCTAGCGGATTGTATCATTAGATGGTTTAGGGGGTTTTGATAGCAATCTTGAAAAACTCAAAACTCCAAAGTTCATGGCTTCATGCCTTTCCCTCAAATGAGAGAAAATGCTCCATATTCTCCAAAATAAGGGGACTATAGGGAGGCTGAATTCAAGTTGAGTAGAAGCCTATACATCGTTCAATTGAGTATTAATCTCTTAAGTTGGTTGCATAGAGTTCTTGCTAGCATTGTGCAATGCAGTTAGGTAAACTATAATCATGTCTTAGCATTGGCTTTTGGTTTGCTTCTTGTCCATCGCATCCCAACCAAGTGAACCAACCTTTACATTCACTAAACAGAGTCACTTTTTAATGAAATTAAGCAATGACTTAAATATAAAGGAAGCTATATTGTCTACTTGTTAGGACCGGGTATTCATATATTCCATTAATTAGTTTGGAATTAGTGGAATTAGTGGAACTTTTAAAGAAATCTATGGAATTTAAAAGTCTGAGTGTATTCAATATAAACTTTTAAAAGTACATGAAAGTCTTGAGGTATTCAATTAGGATTTTGAAAGACTTCATGAATTCCAACAAAATCTAGGGGTATTCAATTAGGACTTTTAAAAATGAATAAAAGTACAGAGGTATTCAAAATATCATTCATACTTATGGAATTAGAAAATCATGGATAATCATGGACTTTGTAGTGTTAACTATACATACCAAACTCCAATAATTTTCCAGCCTCCAAATCAAAGATTTCAAAAAGTCTATCAAAGTTTCCTCTTCAAAAAGGTCTATCAAAGTTCTTCTCTCTACGCACGAAGAAGTTTGTAGTTCATCATCTCTCTTTCTTAATTTTTTGTCTTTTCTCTAATCTTTTATGATATCAACCTTTTTTGATACCCAACATGTTCATTGTATGGTTGTTGAATGTGATTTTTTTTTTTCAATTGTGATACTTCGAACCCTATTATCACAAATGGTACCTGAACTTATCATATATTTTATCAATGGTACCTGAACTTCAATTTTGATCACAACCAATACCTGAACTTTTCGATTTCATTTTAAATGGTACCTAAGGCCACCTTCGATCACTATTCCGGCCAAAAAAGCCAAATCTAAGAAAACAAAAAACAAAAAAAAAACAAGTTCAAGGCAAGTCTATTACCAAAAAATCATCACTATATATGATCGCAATCTTCGAAATCATCAAAAATAATCACTATGATCGCCTCCCATGTAGTTTTTAGTTGAAATAGTGACTGGAGGTGGCTCTAGGTACCATTTAAAATGAAATCGAAAAGTTCGGGTACTGGTTGTGATCAAAATTGAAGTTCAGGTGCCATCGATAAGATTGAAGTATAGTTCAGGTACCATTTGTGATAATAACCCAAAATGATTTATGAAACCCTAAAACTCAAATATTGTGGTCTAACCCTAAGACATTGAACCATACTAAATTTTATCTTATTAATTAATTATTCTCATTCATTTGAATTTATATTATGGTTAAAAAAAAAGTTGAACAATTGAATTTCAATTGATTGATTATAGATCAAGACATTGACCAATATTGCTACAATATATGTTAATCGGCGAAAACAAAATTGATGAGAATAACTAACCATAAACATCAAGTGATCTATATTGTATATTTATGTTGTTGGGAGATTAGGAATGAGAACAAACTCGCTAGACAGACTAACAATCATTTATTTGAATCAATTTCTATTAGAAGATACTGGAGCATTGAAGAGACAATAAGTTATTATTTTGTTTTGTGTTTGGACTGCATTTGTTTTATTTTTTTTTTGTTGTTTGTTTTTTGTTTTTATATTTTGCACATCCTAAGAAATCTGTAGAAGTCATTCATAATAAAGTATATAGATTTTCAAGAATCAATAAAAGTCTGTTGCTAAAATCAATGGTTTTAAGAAATCCATAACAGTTTATCAACTTTTTAAAGAGTCTGTAGACTTTTCAAAAAGTTTGTCATTTAAAAAAAGTCTGCACAAATCCAAATACAATACACATTCCTTAGAGATCATATGATTGTCGACGTTTCAAAGAAAACATTTTGCTCATTCCATTTACTCATACCATGCATATTATGCCTCTTTTCGAGCTTTTGACTTTTGCTTATATGCTTATAGTCATCATTACATTATATCAACAGAATTTAACTATACACTGTCAAAACAAAATATTTAAATTCGAAACCTCATTCAATATTACTATTATAAATAAAAGTGTTGAACTCGATCATTAATTAGTAACACGTTATCTAGTGGTAAATCATAGTTCTTGGTCCCGACTCCTGCTCGACTCATTGGTCAAGTGGTTGATTGAAGTTCAATATGCCAACCAACTGCTTCTCTCAAAATGTTATCACTAATGAATGAATGAAAATGTACGTATCATGTATATATCATACAACCCCCGACCAACTCCGAACTGCCAGTTAAAACAATCATCGCCTCACAATCTATGTTCTGTTTTTTGTCACTTTCGATCCATCTCCTTATACCGAATAGATGTCTGAATTATTATTAATTTTTAAATCAATTGATATTAATTCTTCTGCGGTAATCGATTTAGACCGTGGAAGCCCTATCTACATTCTCAAAGAAATAATATATTGTTTAAGAATAATAGATTTGAGAGAGATTGATGAGAGAATTGTAATCATATTATTGAGAATAGGAGCCCTATATATAGATTACAAAGTACATGTTTTAATGTTACAAGGAATACTAATCCGAGTAGGATTAAGAATTGTAGAACATTCTCTCCTATTACTACTCCTAGTTTGATTAGGCACACAAGACTTGATTTTCCTTCAACACTTCCCCTTATGCCGCTCAAACTTGGTGGTGACGCTTCATCCGTTGCCTCGTTAAAAACCTTGCTCGAGTGAAAAATCTTGTGGGACAAAAAATACGCTCGAGGAGGAGAAAAAGAGTACAACACATCCTCTACTCTTCGAGATCGAACATGTAGGCAACATAACTCCCTCTGATGTCGATATCTCCCTCTGATTGCTACAATCATGGGAGTTTGGATAACTTTCTCAATACGATGCTCTTCACATGTTTCTCGAAGGTGGATATAGGTAACGACTTAGTGAATAACTCCACTACATTATCCTCTGATAGGATTTGATTCACTTCAATCTTTAGAAGTGATTGTTGTTACTGATTATAAAAGAATTTAGGCGATACGTGCTTGGTGTTGTCGCCCTTGATGAAACCTAACTTCATTTGTTCAATACAAGCTGCATTATCCTTATAAATGTATGTAGGTTCATCCGTGGTAGACTTCAAATCACAATTTCCTTGAATATGTCTAATTACAGACCTTAGCCCTATGCATTCACGCACAGCTTCATGTAGAGCAATAATCTCTGCATGATTTGAGGAAGTAGCAACAAAGGTCTGCTTTGTAGACCTCTAAGATATCGCAGTGCTTCCCATGGTAAAGACATAACCCGTTTGGGAGCGACATTTGTGAGGATCAGAGAGGTACCCTGCATCAGCAAAACCCATCAAAACATCATTGTCGTTTTGATGGAGGGGAATAGGGTGAGGCCGGCCACCATGGGCGGCGGCGGCGCTGGCGGCGGCAACATGGTCGGCGGTCATGTTATGGACGGTGGCAATTTGCCTTTTGGGGTCCGGTCCCAAATTTCCGTCATTCCTTTTCTCTCTGTTGGGGGAAAATATGCCCATATCTATTGTACCTCTTAGGTATCAAAAGATTGTCTTTACACCAATCCAATGGCAGCGTGTTGGCGCAGAGCTATGTCTTGGTAACAAGTTCACTGCAAATGAGATATCCGGTCTTGTGCATTGAGTTAAGTACAATAATGCGCCTATTGCACTTAAATAGGGCACTTAGGCCTCTTATGATTCTTCGTCCTCATCCTTTGGACGAAACAGATCTTTTCCGGGCTCAAGACAACTACTGGTCATGGGAGTTCTCACAGGCTTTGCTTTATCTTCATTAAAGCACCTTAGAATTTTCTGAGTATATGCAGACTGATGGATCAAAATTCCATCACTACGGTGCTCAAGTTCTAAACCGAGACAAAACAGTGTTTTCCCAAGATCTTTCATCTCAAATTCAAATTTTAAGTATTTAGCAGTATCCTTTAACTCATCTAGAGTTCCAATTAGGTTCATGTCATCGACATAAACTGCTACGATTGCAAATCTGGAACTTGTTCTTTTAATGAACACGCATGAACATATTTCATTATTAATATATCCCTTCCCAATCAAGTAGTGAATCCAATTCAGCCTAGATCACATCTTTCCATTTAGGCCAATCCGCTCTTCGTTGACATTTTTCGACAGAGCGAGGTTCGATATCATCATATTCTATAATTCCTTTTGCAACATGATATGCAAATGCATCATCAATAGCCATAGAATTGTTATCCATCATCTCATGTACACTAGTGTAATTCATGGAGATCTCTCTATTCTCTGGAGGTGGTTCTGACATTGGAGCGTCCCCCAATGATGTCTCTTCGACATAACCATAATCCGGAATATTCTCATGAGATGAATTATTTACATCGATGATTAATGGATGATTTTGTGCCAAACTCGCTTTCTTTCTTGGGCGAGAATCCATCGAACCTATGGGCCTCCCGCACTTCCTGGCAGGAGCCATGGGCCTAGCCACAACGTCACCATCACTATGAGAGGGGACTTTGGCGCCATGCTCAAGTGCCCTTGAGATGACGTCATGTCCTCTAATTTTAGGGACATCAATCCTTGTAGGCACGTTTGCAGCAGATATATATGATCTCGTCACTTTTGCAATATCAGAAAACTCATCAAGCATTGATTCTGCTACGTTATGAAGATCGAGAATTCTCCGCACTTCAGTTTCAGACTATGCGGTTTGGGGATCAAGATGAGACAGAGTGGGGACAGACCACGACAATTCCTGTCGTTCATGTTGAACATTTATGTTCTTATCTCCCCCTAACGACGGGAAGACTGTCTCATCAAAGTGACAATCCGTAAATCTAGCGATAAAGAGATCGCCTGTCAAGGGTTCTAAGTAGCGGACAACATAAATGTCTAATCGTCGTTGAGGACCCATCTTGGTGTGCTGTGGCGGCGCAATTGGCACATAAACTGCACACCCAAATATGCGTAAATGTGAGACATCAGGCTCATACACAGTCACCATCTGGGATGCAGAAATGGGTTGAGTGGCAGTAGGTCTCAGGTGAATAAGCACAACTGCATGCAATATTGCATAGCCCCAAGTAGAAATAGGGAGATTGATGCGCATTACCAATGCTCTAGCGACCATTTGTAGTCATTTAATGGCGGCTTCTGCGAGACCATTTTGGGTGTGAACATGAGGAACAGGATGTTCAACTTCAATCCCAATGGACATGCAATGATCATCAAAAGTTTTTGATGTAAACTCCCCAGCATTGTCTAATCTTATAGACTTAATAGGATGATCATGGTGGTGAGCCCTTAACTTAGTAATTTGGGCTAGGAGTTTAGCAAATGCAGCATTCCTTGTGGACAATAGCATGACATGTGACCAGCGTGTCAATGCATCAACTAACACCATAAAATATCTAAATGGTTTGCATAGTGGTTGAATAGGTCCACAAATATCACTTTGGATTCTGCAAGAATGGTATATTTTCTTTAGTGTCCTTTGCATAGGATGGTCTCGATCCTAATTTTGCTAAAGAGTAGGCTTTGCAGAACAAATGATGGGCTTGAGAAACAACCAATGAGGATTTTGGTTGAGCCACGAAGTCACAATAGACTTGAGAAGCAAAATTTGGAGTTGAAAGAGCATTGGTGGCGTCAATTCCACCTTGAGGCCGTAGGGGGACGGCGGCGCCGGCCAAGGATGGCTTGTTTTGGGGGTGAACGGCGACGTGAGGGGCAAGGGCTCTTTCGGGGTCCAAAATATGATTTTTGCTTCTTTTCGTTCTGAAAAATGGATGTCCCTGTGAAGTCTTTAATATACGGATCATCATATCACGATCTGGGTGTCCCAAACGGTCATGCCAAAGCCTATATGTGTCAGGATCGCATAAATCATCTCTCATGACATGGTTGGATTCAATGACTCGCATAGTGGTTGCATACAACCCACTAGAGTGGCACATAAGTTTCTCTAATACTCGTTTATGTCAGTAGTTATTAGAGGTGATGCAAAGAAACTCTTGTCCATTCTCACAATGTGTTTCCACATAAAAATCATTGGCGCTTATATCTTTGAAGTAATAAAGTTCGAAAAATATGTCCACGACATGAGATGAAATAAATCGATACTTTATCAATAATAGCCAATGATTACATCAAAGTTTCCAAAATCTAATCCAAAATAAAAATCAAATTTAGACGAATTATAGTCACCCTATCCGTTTGATAACTCCAATCAAATATGACCAGAGAAGTAGAGAGATGTCGGTGGAGCGAGGCTATCTTAAATACCACTAATCTCAATTACTTTCCTAAACATCATACTTAATTAGATGCACCACATGAGAAAGAGTTAATATAAAATGTCATTTATTGACTAAGGCATATTGCCATTACATAATTCTTGGAAAAATAAAAGACTATTCTAAATAAAATCTGAGGCATTTTGTCTTCATCGCCAGATTTAAAGTCTTTTTGAATTCGATGTCTTGATCACCATGATGCGATTGTAGGTACATTGCAAATTCAGGTCCATTGATCAGACGTTCCATGTCAGAAATAGACACCATAAAGAGGATTCTTCCTTGATTGAGGCGCATTGGGGCAAAATGCATAGTCCCTAGGACTGGTGGCATTGGAAAGTGGTGCCCATGGCCAATGTTGGCTCCATGGTTTCCAACCCTACATCCCTCAAAATCACCCCTCCTACGGTCATGTGATTGTCACCTTGAGCGATTACCTTCTTGAGCATATCGATCGTATGGATCATGATGTCGATTGCGACTCTCTCTAGCCATAGGACGATGCTCTTGATGGCTATCTTGAAGCCTATCAATTTTCTTTTCACAAGCTCGTTGCCACGTCTTTCAGTAGTGGCCATAGCTTCAATAAGCTGTTGAAAACTTGTGATCCATCTAGCATTTACATGAGTCCGAAATAAATTAGAGGACCTCATAGCATGGATGGGGAAGGTATTGAGGTTTTTCTCAATCAATTGGTTGGGCTTCTGAATAGAATTGCATGACAGTGTCAAATTCAGAGAAGCGAAGATCATTCCATTCTGCTTCTAAATTCGGAAGAATGGAGTCACGAACATTACCATATTGTTCGCGAAGCGCTTGCCAAAGATTTATAGCGCTATCCTCATTTATGAACTCAAACTGTAGGTCACTATCCATGTGACGTTTCATGAAGGCAAGTGCCTTAGAATTATCTTACTCAGTTTGAGGGTCTGGAGTTGTTTCTATGGGACAAAGCTCTTGGATTGTATGCAATAGATCTTGGGCAATAAGATGGGTCACAATGTCAATGGCCCAGTCTAAGTATCCTTTGCCTGCATAATCTAATGGAACAAAATCGAGTTTGTTCGTGTTTGACATCCTGAAAGATGAAACAAGAACAAGTTAGTTTCGGAGTCAATGCTTCCATGAAAACTAATAATAAGATTTCCGAGCTATGCTACCAAGAATTCGATTTCCAACAATAATTGGATTAGACCGAAACAATGATATTTATATGGTCATAAATCGATGCTTACGGACGCTCTTAGTCCGACGTCTTACGAACACTCTTAGTTCGTTAATAGCGTGAATCCCCACAATTTCGCTTTCTCAAGAATCGAACCCATGTGAAAAGAAATGTGGGATGTAGAAGAAGGGAGGTTGCAAGTCCCCGAGAAAAAGAAGAAGAAATTTAAATTTCGGAAAGCGGGAACTTTGATTTAAAAACTTACTTGTTGAAATTCGGAGCAGATTCTCTTCTAAACAGCTTTCACTTTGATTAGTGTACAGGTCTCAAAATAACTCTGATAAGGTTGAAATTCGGAGTTTAGATAGAAGAGACAGAGACGAACAACTTTGATGAAGAAAGGATTTTGATCTAAGGTTCCGAACTAGATGTTTCGGGGCTTACAAGCAGACGGACGTGCACAGGAAAGGAGAAGGATGCAGTTGGTGTGTGTTGGTGCTGCAGGGGCAACAGGGATGCGTGCGCAGGGACGTGTAGGTGCTGCAGGGGCAGGTGAGGCTAGCGTGGGCTAGGAGCTGCAGTGATGAAGAATATTTTCGAGTTTTTGGTTTTTGGTTTGTGGTTAGAACTCGTACTGATAACGTATTTAAGGATAATAGATTTGAGAGAGATTGATGAGAGAATTGTAATCATATTATTGAGAATATGAGCCCTATATATAGGGATTACAAAGTATATGTTCTAATGTTACAAGAAATACTAATCCGAGTAGGATTAGGAATTTTAGAACCTTCTCTCCTATTACTACTTCTAGTTTGATTAGGCACACAAGACTTGATTTTCCTTCAACATATATATCCGAGACCTCTCATATCTCTATTTAATTTTTAGTTATTAATGAAAAAAATGAATAATTTTTTAGTTCATATTAATTATAAATTGTACATAATGGAGTCGACTCATTTCGGAAAAGAGTAATGCTGCAACATTATTCATGGCTTTGTCGAAATTTTTTTAATCGTATTTATTTTTATGGAAATAAATATGGATCCCCACATCTGATATGATCGATCAACTGTATTAAAACCATTCTTTTTGACATGTATGATAGAACAGCATGATGAAGATGATAAGATTTGCTTAATTAGATAGTTTTTTATTTATTTATTTTCTTTTTATCGAAATCACATGGTGTATCATCAAATGCTTCTTAGGTACAAAGATTAATCCGTGTGCGGGGAGTCATGTCAAAACGATTCATTCCTCCTGACAACAAAAAATATATTGAGATCTAAACTCAAATCAGCGTCGGCAGAATTCGAATTCGAGTATAGAGCTTCCACACCTAAAAGTTCTTATGAAATTGACCACTTGTGGTGGTTGCTTAATTAGATAGTTTGGTCACTATGCTTCATTGACAAGTGACTGGAAAATCAAATACAATTAATTGCTACATAAAATAGGTTAACACTTTTAATATTTGTGATAATGATTGTAGTTAATCAATCATGAGTTGAAGAGCCGCTACTAAAGAATTGATTGATGTGGCTGTACAAACTACTAACTTTGCAATTCGATCTGTATACCTAAATGTATGGTCCAGTTTTGGTATTAGCTAACATACCACAAGTCCGTCATCAATATAAGAAATTCTCCTTCTCTTTTCTTCAGATTCATATTAGGCTATCTTGCTTAGACCATAACACTGGGTTGGCATCAGGGAAGTGCTTAGACCATAAAACTCGGCCAGAAAATTGAAAGAGAAGGAAGGGAACTGAAAGCTCTATATATATATATATATATATATATATATATATATGAATCAATGGATTACAAGGGTTAGGACCTAGGGGAATGAATAATCAAGCTCATTGGTTGCTCATATCCATGTACCAGCAATCTTTTCTTACAAGCACAACGTACTGCACTACTGCCAACAACTTTAGCTAATACTATCGACCTACTTATAAACTAGCTAATTACATTCAATTCTTTGGCTAACTCAAGATATATATCAATTATCAAGGGTGGAGCCGGTGGGTGGCTCCCTTGTGCTATAGACCGAGTGACGTTATGAAACTTCTATATAAATTGTGTAGAAATCCTTTAAGTTTCTTATATATTTACATATTATGGAGACCGAGTGACGTTATGAAAGTACTAGCTTCTATATAAATTGTGTAGAAATCCTTTAAGTTTCTTATATATTTACATATTATGGAGTTTTCTAGCCCACTCAAGAAAACTATTCTGCTTCCGCCATTCACATATGAACCAATCAAGCGTATATTTTATGACGCACTTAATTTGTTTAAACCATAATTATAGTAATGAAATATGGGTTTTTATAAATGCGCCCACGTCTGATTAGATAAAAAGAGAATAATTGTAAATTAATCGAAAGCTATAAGTTTTGCAAAGTTGACAAAGATATCGCGCAAACTGAAATAATTAGGTGAGAACATGCAGTGACCACCACCTTAAATGTAGCTGGTTAGAAGTGTTTCTTAAATCATGGAGAAGTGGTTGATTGGAATTTAACAAGCCAACCTCCTGCTGATCTGTCAAAATTTAATGACGAATATACAAAAGGCCCCAGCATGTTACAGCTCATGTCCTGTAATATTACAGGGTTCTCCATCAGAATTTCATCACCATATATCCTCTATTTTTTGATATTGTATTTTGGTCAGTTCTCCTTTTCATATATTTCCATCTCTCTAAATCAATCTCAATCATTAATGTGACAACTGGAGACTCTGGAGTAGGAATGAGCAAACGGGGAATTCCCCCGCCCCCGCGCCCCCCGCTCCCGCCCCGCGCCCAAATTCCCCCGCGCCCCCGTTCCCCGTCTGGGGATATTATCAGATGGGGGATTCCCCTCCCCGCCCCCGCGGGTAATGGGTTCCCCACCCCCGCCCCCGCCCCCCGCATTGGTCTTTTTTTTTTTTTTTTTTCTATTTTCTATCTTTTCAGTTTTTTTTCCTTTTTTTTTGACAAAAAATAATTTTTTTATTCTTTTTATTTTCATCATTTTTTATTATAACAGCCAAAATCACAAATCACAATTATACGACAATCCAACGGTCTGATCCTCAAGGATCGCCTAGAGGATCGTCTTTTCACAATTATACGATGATCCAACGGTCAGATCCTCACGGATCGCCCTTAGGATCATCCTCTCAAAACTATATGAAGATCCAACGGTTGGATTGTCCCGGATCGCCCTTAGAATTATCCTCACAAAATTATACGACGATCCAACGGTTGGATCCTCAAGGATCGCCTAGAGGATCGTCTTTTCACAATTATACTACGATCCAACGGTCAGATCCTCACGGATCACACTTAGGATCATCCTCTCAAAATTATACAAAGATCCAACGGTTGGATAGTCCCGGATCACCCTTAGAATCATCCTCACAAAATTATACGACCATCCAACGGTTGGATCCTCAAGGATCACCTAGAGGATCGTCTTTTCACAATTATTCTATGATCCAACGGTCAGATCCTCACGAATCGCTCTTAGGATCATCCTCACAAAATTATACAAAGATCCAACGGTTGGATCGTCCCGGATTGCCTTTAGAATCATCCTCACAAAATTATACGACAATCCAACGGTCGGATCCTCCCGAATCGCTTTGAAGGTGTATTCTGGATGGGAAAGATAAATACCCCGTATAAGTTTTCTGTTTTTTTTTTAGAATAAGAAAATTATAAAAATGCCTCATATGTTGGTTGAAAATAATAGTTCTCAATTAAAAAAAAAAAAAAAAAAAAAAAAAAAGATAAACGGGGACCCCGCATGGGTAATGGGAAACCCCGCCCCCACCCCCGCACCCCCGCGGGGGAAATAAGTGCCCCCACCCCCGCCCCCGCACATGTGATGGGGAACCCCGCCCCCGCCCCCGCTTGACAAATGCGGGGAAAACCCGCGGGTACCCCGCCCCCCACCCCCGTTTGCTCATTCCTACTCTGGAGTCGTACGTACTCATTTGGGAAAACAGCAATGCTGCAACATTTTACAATATTGTACCTCAATAACTATAAATAGACAAACAGCGTGTCATCGACTTGTTTTGAACGTCATTTAGTTTTATGAAATATACAGATGCTGCAATTATTAGTTCAAAGTTTAGATATATATATGTATTTTTTGTCGGTTTTTCCTTGTGACACTTAAAATAACCGAGGCAATGAAGAAGACGAAGAAAAAAACAAAGCCTTTCCCCTTGAGTGCTTACCATCCTTGATTGTTCTTCATTTATAATTATATCCATTAATTTGAAATCCAAGGGCCGTTACCTATCGCAATTCCAAAAATATTCACGACTTTCAGTATCTTATCAATGGCTTCGCTTGCATTACCGGGCATGAGCGGTTTTGTTGCCGAATTGATAGTTTTTTTTGGAATACTTACTAGCCAAAAATATCTTTTAATGACAAAAGTATTAATTATTTTTTACTAGCCAAAAATATCTTTTAATATCCAGTAACCCACATATGGTATTTGAAACGCCTTCCTCGTTATATCGTGAATCTTTTAGATAAGCCTCTTAAAGAAAGGCAAACCTATGGAAATACCCCTTTATCAACGAAAAATAGACACAATGTAACTTTATTGCGTTGGAAAAAGCTATGCTATAGACCCATTTTTTGGGGGATTCTCTTGCGGAAATGATTAATATTTTTTGATGCTTTTCGTAATAATTACTTTTAGTAATAACGAAATTATTTTGTAACAATATGCAGACCTATTCTACGCCCGATAAGTAACAATATGCAATGGTAAGGGGGTTGATACCAATTTATATGAGTGAATATATATATATATATATATATATATATATATATTTGTCATCATTCAAAGGACGCATTTGTAAGAATTTTTCTTTATTCATTTTGTCTCGTACCAGTCTCTACTGGGGGTTATTACTCATTTTTGTACTTGCTGTTTTATTTTCCAATTATTTCTTTAATTAAAAAAAAATAATAAATACTAAAAATATATAGTAGGAATTCTCTTAGCCCATTCGGAAAGATATCATCTCATAATTATCTATGGCTGTTTATGTCTCTAGCATGACCACTTGAAAAAATGTGGAGGAGAATTAGTAATGTGTCAAGAGAAATTGGTACAAGAACCTGTGGATGCACTTCTTGATAAGGGAATCCGTGGACAACCAATGAGGGATGGTCATAATAAGGTTTACAAGTTGTTTTTAGATGTAATTGAAGGAAAGTAGGGAAGATTTTGTGAGACTCTGGTTGGCAAACGAGTCGATTATTCGAGGCATTCTGTCATTGTTGTAGGTCCTTCACTTTCATTACATTGATGTGGATTGCCTCGCGAAATAGCAATAGAGCTTTTTCAGACATTTTAAATTCGTGGTTTAATTAGACAACATTTTGCCTCGAATATAGGAGTGGCTAAGAGTAAAATTCAGGAAAAAGATCCGGTTGTATGGGAAATACACTTCAGGAAGTTATGCAAGGGCATCCCGTATTGCTGAATGGGGCACCTACTATGCATAGATTAGGCATACAAGCGTTCCAACCCATTTTAGTAGAAGGACATGTTATTTGTTAACTACGTGATGATTATATTGAAAAAGATCGAAGCCTCGATATTTATGTTGCTCAAGATTGGTATGTATATACATATTTTTATAATTTTATTCTAACCCCTTCAATTTAGAATTTAGATTCAAATTGGCGTGTTGTAACAGAGCCATGAGTGATATATTGATACCCATATGGGTATGCGCTTTAATGAGAACGACCTGGATTACTAGTAATCCTTTCGTTATTGCCAAATAAATGAGATAATTACTCTTTCAATGAAAAAAGGTTCTTTCTTTTGAAAATGAAAATTCCTTTCTTCGAACTTGAACAATTTAATTAATATAATAGAAAAAGAAAATTTATTGTTCAAGTAAATCCAGAATATTTGTCTGTCCCAAACTCTAGGTTACTTACTCTAGTTGTAATAGGGTTTGTATCAGACATAATCTCGGAGAATCTTAATAGATATCCAATCAATGTACGATTATGTTTCCATGCACAACTCTATCTCTATGCTTGTAATCCTCTATCTAAAAAGGCCCCTATTATCAATGAAAGCACAACAAATTCTCTCCCAAATATCGATTCCCTAAAACATAGTATCAGTACGAAGCCCTAACCCTGAAACCCTAATTTCGTAGCCCTCAAATCCCAGCAACCACCATCGCACACCTTGAAGCCCCAATTCCAGGAGCCCAGAACCCGGGGCAGAGTCACTGGAACTAGCTAGAAAAGTACTGAACCGGTCCCTAGAAGAGAAAAATATTTCCTGCCCGGTTCACACCTTTCCAGACCGCTATCTACTGTCAAATTTTGTCACCACCGGCTCCTTAACTCCAGAATCAGGGAATCGGAAAAATAACTTTAGGATGAGCAACCTGAAACAAACCCTAATTTCTTGTAGTTTTCAGGATGAGTAGCCTGAACAAGTTGAATTTTGCTCCACTGGAGACAACAAGCACAGGATACAATAAATGGGTCCGTGATGTGCGTCAGCATCTTAAGGCTGGAGGAATTCTGAATACGATTCTCGAGCCAAGTCAAAACGTGCTTACGGTTGAGCAAGCTGCCGCTTTGAAAGAGAATCAAGCTAAAGCCATTATTCTCATGACAAGGCACATGAATGACTTGCTCCAAAATGAGTACTTCAATGAAGAGGCCCCTAGAAAGCTATGGGTAGAACTCGAGCAGTGATTTGGTAACGTTCTTGACTCCCTACTTCCTGACTTAGAAGTGAGACGGCATATCCTCTGTTTATGTGATTTCAAGTCTGTACTTAACTACAACTCGGAAGCCATTCGTATCAAGTCATTGATAGAGTTCTGTGAAAAGAACATCATTGATATGATGTTGATCGAGAATACTCTCTCTACCTTCCCTGTCTCTACATTGGTGATTGCAAAGAATTATCGGATTGATGTCAATGCAGGACGCATCACAAGGTTTCATGAGCTTATTGGGGCCATAAACGTAGTTGATAAGCACGACAACATCCTTGTGAAGAACTATAACTCTAGACCCATGGGAACCAAGTCGATTCCGGAGTCTAACTATAGTCGCACCCCCAAGGGAGGATGCAAGGAGCGAAACCCTAAAGTTAGGGATAATTCTGGATGTTCTGGTCCATGTTCTCGCCCCAAAGAGGAAGAAAATCGCCAAGATAGGCGTACACAGAACTGCGGAGGTCAACGTGTGAAGAGAGAGAGAGGCCAAGCCTCCGGCTATGGTGGTGACCCCACCAAGTAAAGAAGTCATCCCCAACACGCACCCTAAAGCGTCTCGATCAAGGGGGCCTAACCATAATGATGCTTGTCTTCGGTGTGGAGCATCCGAACATTGGGCCAAAGCATGTAAAACATCCTAGAATGTTGCAAAAGCTTACAAGCAGCACCGTGAAGTAAGGGAAGCAAATTACATGGAGCAAAAAGATCAAGATGACGATCTTGCTGTAAGGGTTGAAGACTTCAAAGGCCAAGAGGCTGGCGATTTTGATTAAGTCTTTTTATTTTTCAAGAGATGTAGGCAATTGCCATATTATTTTTATAGTAGATGGCAATGATTTAGTCTTTCTTCAAAGTAGGCTCATCCAAAGTAAGTGTGATGTCTAGGAAGGTTTTGAGATTAGTGGTACTTGAGCGAGTTTTGCTGCACCGACATCTCTCTACTCACTTAGTCACGTTTGTTTTGGAGTACCGAAAGAAGTTAGACGACTGCCATTGTTTTGCATTAGCTAGTTCATTGGATTAGATTTTCTTTGGTTAAAGAGACAATGATGTAATTTCATTTGGCTTATTAATAAAAGTTGAATTCATTTCATTATGACTCCTTTTTAATACGAGCTTTTTCTTTTAGGAATGGATTATAGAGAACTGCAATGTCTTGCGGATAGCGCGACTACATTCACCATTCTCCGTCATAGGCAATTATCTTAGAGATGTTGCATACATATTCCTCTGTGCATACGATGGCTGGGCCATCAGGTTTAGTTCAAGGACATGGAATGACCCAATTCCTTTTGCCAAATGGCACCTTGATAAATGACCAGAAGCGCGCTCTCTACGCTCCTAAGGCAAATCGAACCTTATTGAGCCTTAAAGATATTAGAGCCAGCGGATTCCATGTAGAAACGCATACTGAGAACAGAAAAGAGTTCCTTTGCATTACCTCTAATGATTGCGGACGAAAGCGCATCTCAGAGAAGTTTATGTGTCAGTCAAGTGGACTTTATGTCACTACAATTCGACCTATTCAATCCAATAATGTAATAAGAGAAGATCTCTTAGATTCTGACACATTTTGGCTTTGGCATGACCGACTAAGACATCCTGATCATGATATGATAATCCTATAATAAAGACTTCACACAGACATCCATTCTTTTGAGCGAAACGAAGCAAGAATCAAAAATTGATTCCCGGACTTAGTGTGACCGCCACTGCAGCCACCTCTGGCGCCGCCGCCGTTTACCGCCACCCTAGGGCCGCCTCTGTCCCGCTTGACAACACCATAGATGGCATCACACATGGCCAATGTGCCATGGATGTCAATTCCCATAGCCGTGGTGCCATGAATGCCACTTCCTATGGTTCTAATGCCATAATGGGTGATGTAGTAACCAATTTTTCTTTGAATAGCGCTTCAGACGCTCAGGCCCAACCAAAATTCTCATTGGTTGCTTCTAAGGCCCGTCGCTCATTTTGCAAAGCCTGTTCCTTAGGGAAACTGGGATCGAGACCGTCCTACGCAAAGGATCCAAAAATACTCATTCCGTTCTTACAGAGAATCCAAAGGGATATCTCAAGCATCTTGCAGACCTTTTAAATACTTTACGGTATTGGTTGATGCGTTAACACGTTGGTCACATGTCGCGCTATTGTCTACTTGAAATGCTACTTATGTTAAACTCGTAGCCCAGATTATTCATCTACGGGCTCACTACCTGGACCACCAAATTACGTTAATTAGACTTGATAATGTTGGGGAGTTTACATCAAAAATGTTTGATGAATATTTCATGTCACTGGAGATTGATGTAGAGCATCCAGTTCTCCATGTTCATACCCAAAATGGTCTTGTGGAAGCCGCTATTAAGTGCCTACAAATGATAGCACGGACATTGGTTATGTGCACCAATCTCCCTATTTCCGTTTGGAGATATACAATACTACATGCAGCCACGCTAATTCGTCTACGAACCACTGCCACCCAACCTTATTCTGCTTTACAGCTAGTGACTGGGTACGAGCCTGATATCTCACACTTAAGCATTTTTGAGTGTGCCATTTATGTGCCTATAATGCTGCCACAGCGTACTAAGATGGGTCCACATAAAAGAATAGGCATATATATTGGATATGTCCGCTACCTGGAACCCTTGACAGGCAATCTCTTTACCGCTAGATTTGCAGATTGTCACTTTGATGAGACAGTCTTCACATCATTAGAGGGAGATAAGAACACAGATGTTCAACAAGAACGACAGAAATTGTCGTCGTCTATCCCCACTATGTATCATCTCAATCCTCGTATCGCACAGTCTGAACTTGAAGTGCGACGAATTATCGAGCTCCATAACGTAGCAGATACTCTGCTTAATGCATTTTCTGTTGTTGCCAAAGTGATGAGATCACATACACCTGCTGCAAATGTGCCTGCAAGGATTGACGTCTCAAATACTAGACGTAACACCGCAACTGAGGTACCAGGAGATGGCGCCACTACCCATATTGGTAGTGATGTTGCTCCTATGGCCACATGTCCAGCAAGGAAGCACGATAGACTGATTGGTTCGAATGATACTCTCTAGAAAGAGAGTGAATGAGGCACACAAAAATCCTTTGGTCATCGATATTCATCCATCCTATGAGAATATTCTGGATTATGGTTATGTCCAACAGACATCTTTGGGGGACGCCTCAATGTCAACCTATCCCTGAGAACATAGAGATCTCTGTAAATTACACTAGTGTATATGGGACATGGGAAAGAAACTTCATTATCATTGATGATGTATTTGTGTATTCTGTAGCGCGTGAGATTATTGAGACTGATGACATAGAACCATGCTCCGTTGATGAATGCCAACGTAGAGCTGATTGGTCAAAATGGAAAGAAGCGATCCAGGCAGAACTTGATTCTCTAGCGAAGAAAAGGTATTCGGGCTAGTTGTGCTAATACTGCCTGACACCAAACCAGTTGGTCATAAATGGGTATTTGTTAGAAAGTGTAATGAGAGAAACGAGACTGTAAGGTATAAAGCTCGTCTTGTACCGCAAGACTTCTCACAACGCCCTGGAATCGACTACGAGGAGACATATTCTCCCGTAATTGACGTTATTACATTCCGCTACCTTATCAGTTTGGTAATTTTTGAAAAATTGGACATGCAGCTTATGGATGTAGTTACTGAGTATCTATATGGGGATCTAGATACAGAGATTTACATGAAGGTTCCGGATGGACTTCAGTTACCTAAGTCAAGTACCTCTAAACCACGGAGCGCATTTGCAATAAGGTTGAAACACTCACTCTATGGATTGAAACAATCTGGGCGAATGTGGTATAACCGTCTAAGTGAATACTTGACTGGGAAGGGATATGTGAACAATGAACTATGCCCATGTGTTTTCCTAAAGAAAACAAGTTCCAGATTTGCAATAGTAGCGATTTATGTTGATGACATGAACATAATTGACACCTTTAAAGAGTTAAGAGAAACCGCTGAACACTTGAAATCCGAGTTTGAGATGAAAGACCTTGGGAGAACACGGTTTTACCTCAGCTTGTAACTTGAGCACTGTGAAGATGGTATCCTAATTCATCAATCAGCTTATACCCAAAAGATGCTTAGGCCTTTTCAATACTGATAAAGTTAAGCCTTTAAGTACCCCAATGGTCATCAGTAGTCTTGATCTAGAAAAGGATCAATTCCGTCCAAAAGATGACGACGAAGATGTGCTAGAGGCATAAGTGTCCTACCTAAGTGCAATAGGTGCATTATTGTACTTAGCTCAATGCACAAGACCGGACATCTCTTTCGTCATGAACTTGTTAGCCAGATATACCTCTGGGCCAACACGACGCCATTGGACTGGTGTTAAAGATATCTTTCGATACCTATGTGGTACGATTGATATGGACTTGGTCTATCCCTACAGAGAGACGATGGATACGGATCCATCATATATTAAGAACGCCACCAACAGTGGTCTGCGTTTCCTCTCCCCATCCCAAAATGACATAAGTGTTTTGGAAGGTTTTGCTGATGTTGAGTACCTTTTTGACCCACACAAAGGTCGTTCCCAAACTGGTTGTGTGTTCACCATGAGTAAGAACGCGATATCTTGGAGGTCTACAAAACAGACTAGTTTGTCGGTACTTCTTCAAACCATGCAAAAATTATTGCTCTTCACGAAGCGGTTCGTGAATGTATATGGCTTAGATCCATAGTTACACATATTCGAAGCAATTGTGGTTTGAAGTCTACTACAGATGATCCTACTAGCATTTATGAGGATAGTGTTGCTTGCATTGAAAAAATGAAGTAAGGCTATATCAAATGCGACAACACCAAGCATATATCACCTAAGTTCTTCTACAATCAGCAACAACATAAGCTCCTCAAGATCAAAGTGAACCAGGTTTGATCTGAGGAAAATATGGTAGACTTGTTTACCAAGTCATTACCCAAATCCACGTTCGAGAAACATGTTGCAAGCATTGGCTTGCGGAAGTTATCCGAAGTCTCATGATCATAGTCATCAAGGGGAGACGCAAACATCAGGAGGAGATGTCTACATGTTGATCTCGAAACATGAAGGGTGTGTTGTTTTTTTTGTCCCACTGGGTTTTTGTTACTCGACAATGTTTTTTTAATGAGGCAACGAGAGGAGCACCACGTTTGGGTGACACAAGGGGAGTGTTCAAGTAAATTCAGAGTATGTGTCTAGCCCAAACTCTAGGTTACTTGCTCTAGTTGTAATAAGATTTGTAATAGAGATAATCTCGGAAAATCTTAGTAAATATCCAATCAATGTACGATTAATTTTCATATACAACTCTATCTCTATGCTTGTAATCCTCTATAAAAAGATGTCCTTATTATCAATGAAAGCACAACAAATTCTCTCTCAAATATCGATTCCCTAAAACATTTATTACATTTTTTTATATTAAGCATGAGATGAGGGATTGAGCTTTTAAACCTTTCGATGCATTTTATTACATGTAAGAATGGAACATGAAAAAACTAGAAAGCAAAGATCCAACCCCTTTTGTTTGTATTTATTATTTGGAAAATTTTCAGTTTACTACCCTGTGGTTTGCACTCAACATCATGTTAGTCTCTCCCCTTTCAATTTGATCAGCAACACCCCTGTACTTTCAATTTCTATCAGCTGTGTCCAAATTTTACTATGTCATCTAATTTGAACGTTTACTTTGATGGAGGGGCCCACTTAAAGGGGTAAATTTGTCATTTCACACAATTTTCCTAAAAAAAAAAAAAATATGATTGAAAACCCCACCAATACCCAATCCTAACCCATCTCCGATTCACTACTAAAAATAATTGCTTTTGCGATGCCTATTTTGCGATGGCAAATTGGGCTTTTGCGACGGAAAAAACTTTTCGCAACGGAAAATTAAGCCTTTTGCGACGGAAATGTTGGCATCGCAATAGGTGGCGTCACAAGATCCATTTGCGAGGGTAAAATGCCGTCGCAAAAGGTAATTGAGATGGTATTCTCTTGCCATCACATCAGTTATTGTTTTGCGACGGCGATTTGCTATGCAGGCTTCCGTCACAAAATTTCCATTAGAGCATGTAGAGGTATTTGCTATGGCTATGATGTCATCGCAATGTGTGTATTTTCAAAATAACCGCCAAATCTTCCCGCTAAAATTGTTGCTACGATTAGTTTGCCATCGCAAATATATTTATAAATTTTTATTAAAATATTTTGATAGATAGATAAAACTATATAATTTTATACCAATTGTGATGCTAAAATGCCCGTCCCAAACACTAATTTTGTTTAATTATTATTATCATTATTATTTTTTACCCATTTTCACAAAATTAAACAAATAATTAATAATAATAGTTAAGTAATTTAATATCTGTATCCATTAAATCAAATAGGAAATTAACATTAACTCATAAAAAATATAGTTAAAAATAGGGGCCGTGACCCCTTACTCAATTTCAGCTTAAAAATTGCCCATTAACTCCACTAAGAGTTTTTTAACCCATTTACCCAATCTAACAACTATTGACAGTTTGCCCCCATTAAACAAATTAAAACTCATCATCTCTCTCCTCTCAGAATCTCTCTCCTCCTGGACTCTCTCTCTTTCTCTCTCTCTCTCTCTCTCTCTCTCTCTCTCTCGGCTCTGACGGCACCGGAATGGTTACGTTAGATTCCTCCAGCCTCTGGTCGCGGCCCTCCATGCCATCCCCATCGTCGCCTCCGACTCCGCCGACTCCTTGCCTGTTGTGAAACGCAGCTTCTGCAGCACCGGTGATGTAGAGGTTCTGTCCAGGCTGAGCCGGAGCCAGTTGTTAAAGGTGGTGGTGAACTCGCCGGTGGTACAGATGAGGATGTCGGATCTCGGTGCAGCAGCTAGATTTGCTGAACAAACAGAGCGTCATCAAGTCCATGGTTCCCTCAGTTGCACCCAACGTCCGATCGATGCAGAGGTTTTCTCGGTTTCCTCCGATCTGGAGACGTCGAGAGATGGTGGCTGTGATGGTGGAGAGCGCCGGTATGGGGCACCCGCAGGCATGGATGAGGCCGGTACGGACGAGCAAGCAGGGGTGTTGCTTCGTCAGGGCTGGGACCGGTCGGGGATGGGCTGCAGGTGAGCGACTGGAGAAGACGAAGGCAGTCCGGTCGGAATCGTGCTGGAGGAGCATGGGTGTCCACAGGGGAAGCGTGGGTGGCCGGAGAAAAATTTTGATGTTTTTTTTTCCTGATTTCGATGGGAAGAGCTCCGAGAATGGGGAAGGAAAAAAAAGAAAAAAAAATGAACATTTACAATTGAACATATAAATTGTTCAATTGTGTCTGTAGTGTATTCATTTTGGTTCACTTGAGGGCAATAATATGATTATTGGGGCAATAATATGAGTATTGGAGGGCAATAATAAGATTATTAAGGGGCAATAATAAGATTATTGGGGGGCAATAATAAAATTATTTATTTGGATAAACCTCCAAAAGCTTTCAAAATTCAAAAACTACTTAATTTTTCACTAATTATTGATCTCCAATAACAAGTTTATTGGGGGGCAATAATATGATTACTGGGTATTATTGGGGGGGGGGGGGGGGGGGGGTAATAAAATCAGACGCCGGAATCTGGTCACCGGTCCGGAAGCCGGATTAGGGATTCTGGTCACCAATTGCCGGATTTCGGTAACCGGTCGCCGGATTCCGGTAATCGATCGCAGGATTTCGATCACCGGTCACCATAGTCCGCTACCGGCCACTAGTCACCAGAGCACAGCAAGGTGGAGGATGACTTTTTTCTCTAAGTGAGAAAGAAGGAGAGGGCAAAAAAGTCCCCAAAAAAAAAAAAAAAATTAATTGGGTAGTAGGGAAATAATCCTTTAGAGTGTTTTGGGTAAATGAGGTTAAAAAACTGTTAGTGGAGCAAGTGAGCAATTTTGTTGTTGAAATTGGGTAAATGATCATTTCCCCTTAAAAATATTCATTGAGTCATCGTACCATATTCAAATACAAACAGTCAAACACTAATATAAAAATAAATGTGTTGTCATTGACAAGTATTGAAAACTATAACCGCACTCACAAGTGCACCATTTTACTTGTGAGTTTTACACTTGCTTTCATTTGCTTTGCTCTTTTTGTCATGAGAACCTGTAATATAAACATAGAAAAATCAATGTTAGCTTAATGCCTAGTAAGCAAGATGGACAACAAAATGCACATATTCTTTCGTGAAGGTGTCCATACAAACAAAACAAAAAACATTAAGGCATTGAAAACAAAACAAAAAATCAGAGGAACATTTAAAACTCTGGGATGTCTAGTTCAATACACAGAAAAATCAGAAGTTAAATTATTCAAATAGAAGTTCAAATCAAAACAGAAAATTAGAGGAACATTTAAAATTCTGGAACTTTCTTTATTACAGACCAAACTTGGGAAAATTCATAAAACATTCACTTTATGTCGAAATCTAATGAAACTTTCCAGATCCTTTGCTAACTAACAGAAGTAAAACGCATCAAAAATTCAGGTCATTTGGAGGTCAATAAGTCAGGAAAAAGAAATACCAAAGAAGACTGTACTGCAGGACAGTTTCTGTAGATTTCCAGCAAATTCACTCATCTTACTTGCTACTTGGTTCAAATTCATATAACCAATGCATCCAAAGTTAATGATCCCAGATAAATATGACATCTTATACATGTTCAAGATAAATATGACACAATCAATCCAAGAAGTCAACTTAGCGTTTACCTATTCCAACTAGAGGCAGAGGTGAATTCTTATATCAACACCTGTTTTGTGTACATATACACAAAGAAAACATGGAATGAACTTCAGTTATAAGGAGCCAATATGAAAAATTCACAGAGACATACAGAAGCATGCTCCATAACATACAACAATAACAAAGCGCACATCGAACAAAAACTACTTGTGATAGCTGTTAACTTTGAAACTCAGAAAAATAGAAGTATCTTAGAACTACTTGTGATGCTACGAGTGTGGTTCATGCAAGACAGCTGTGCTTGAAATTATCTTATGTCCACGCACACCCATACCAATATTACAAAAGAGTAATACAATGACATTTATCTGTTGCCATTTTTTTTTTTGTAAAGTACATATACATATAAGTTTTGCGACGGCAAGAGGTAAAAGCGTCGCAATTGAGCACAAAATTAATACGGGAAAGATTTTCCGTTGCAAATGATAAGGCTTAATCGCAACGGAACATTTTCCGTAGCAATAGAGTGTCAATTGCGACGACAACTGTTGCCGAAGTAAAAAGGCGAAGCAATTGCAATTTTTTTTTAGAAGTGATTCCACTTTCTCAGACCTCCAAACCTTCTTCGATGCCAATGACCCCGACCCCATGGACCCCAAATCTTCATCTTTGAGCTTAGAATCATCCTCAACTATTCTCACCACCGGCACGCACTATTTGGCCTCTTGCTATAGACCCAGCACCGCACCTCTTCTCCACCATCAGCTCCCCAATCGACTCCAGCCCGCTCCTCGTCACAAATGATCGATGCACGCTCCTCTTCTTGCCCGC
The DNA here is from genome assembly GCA_024704745.1 of Rosa lucieae. Classification (NCBI taxonomy): domain Eukaryota; kingdom Viridiplantae; phylum Streptophyta; class Magnoliopsida; order Rosales; family Rosaceae; genus Rosa; species Rosa lucieae. The sequence continues at coordinate 44,314,894 of CM045495.1, forward strand.
CGGTCTCCCCTCCAACTGCCCAATGATCATCATCCTCTTCACCGTCGTCAATTAGCATCCCAAGCATGTTTCACCGCCGGCAAAGACCCAGTAATCACCGCCCATCAATTCACCATTGGTCAAAACCCAGCAGCCGCACACCACCGGCCATTTAATTTACTGGCATCAATCTCTCATCACTAGGTAAGAAGCCATCAATCTCACCGAAATTGACCTCTTCCACTCCTTCTCCATGGCCCAATCTTCCTCCGATCTCTCACTCTCTGATTCTGAAATTTAGGGTTTCTTATCCCCACGATTGATTATCGATTCTCTTCTTTATAATCCTTCAATTTCAATTTGGATAGAGGATCAGTCGCACCAGCTGTAAGTGATTCTAGTATTCTTTCTCATTCTTCAGGTAATGAAATTAATCTTCATCTTTTGCTCCTTGTATGTATTCAAATACTGGAAAGAGCTGAATCTGAAATTCGGAAAAGTTATGAAGAAGATGATGATTATTCTGAATTCTTTGATGGGTAGTTGATATTAGGTGGGCTTGGTCTAATTTTGGTTTGCAGGTTATGAGATTCACTGATCGGAATAGAGTGATGAAGGCGGGGTGGGTTGATGAGGACAAGCTCATCGTCGAGGTCCTTGGTGAGGATGGTCCGGATGAGTCAGTTTCGTTTATATATATTTTTTTTAATTATTTTTTTTCTTCAAGAAATTGTGTGAAATGACAAATTAATCCCTTTAAGTGGACCCCTCCGTCAAAGTAAACGTTCAAATTAGACGGCACAATAAATTTGGACACGACTGATCAAAATTGAAAGCATAGGGGTGTTGCCGATCAAATTGAAAGGGGGTTCTAATCAAATTGAAAGGGGAGGGACTAATATGATGTTGAGTGCAAACCACAGGCTAGGGTAGTAAACTGAAATTTTTCCTTTTTATTTTATCAACTTCAATCTATTCTATTTGGCATAGTAGATCTTATTGTTCTTAGTAATATTTTAGACAATTTTTCCATACACCTTTTATGATGAGGGGAATGTAATTTAGAGAATAGCTAGCTAGAGATATAGTAAAGAACAATTGATTTTGAACAATAGATGTCTTTCACATCCAACCGATGAACCGATTATAATTTAAAAATGGCAGTGCCAAAAAAGCGCACCTCTAGTTCAAAAAAACGTATTCGTAAAAATATTTGGAAAAGGAAAGGGTATTGGGCAGCATTGAAAGCTTTTTCGTTAGCGAAATCTCTTTCTACCGGTAGCTCAAAAAGTTTTTTTTGTGTGACAAATAAATAATCAAACAATAGACTAAATAATGTGAATCGGTCTAATTCAAAAAAAAGTCTCATTTATCTTTAGGGAGCCAAAGCTTGACTTTACTAATAAAATAAGGCTCGCGCAGGGGCGCTCACGTTTTTTGGCTGAGCCGTATCTTGGGACCGAGATAAAGAAAGGACGGGGGGCAACCATGCATGGTACTTCTCGCCCGTGTCTCCGAGGGACAGTTGAACGAGCGATTCATGAATGCTGCCGGGTTGGACGAGCCAATAACTCGAACGCGTTCGGTCTGTTTTTTGAGCAAGAATCACAGCGTTATCTTGCTTATCCATGCGGTTATGCACTCTTCGAATAGAAATCCATTTTATGAAAGATCATGGCTTTCATGCTTTGGTGGGTCTCCAAGATCCTTTCAATGACCTATGTTGTTCTTGATTTCGAAATGTATCGAAGCCTGAAGTAGTAAAAAAAAGTGGGATGCTGTATTTCTAGGATTGGATTTCGTATTCGAATGATCCTAGTAATCGTAAGAAAGTGGGTTTTTTAGCTATAGGCCTAGCAAAAGAAAATTTTGGATACGATCCTATAGGATCTCCCCCTTAATTTCAAAATCGGACGTGTTATACATCTCATGACCATCTCAGTATCTAGAGAAAAATGCACGAACAGTGTCTGGACACTTTGAGGACAGTCAAAGTGATACCTGAACTTTAAAACTTATCAATGTGATACCTAGACTTATATTTTCTTATTAATCTAGTACCTGTGTCAACTTTCCGTCACGACTCCGTTAAGTTGATCACGTGTGACGCACGTGAGACTGAAAAATAGAGCTAAATGACTTATGTGCCCTCAAAAGTTACTTTTTTATATGAACCACAAATTTAATATGAATAAAATAATTAATTTAAATAAATTTCAAAATTAAGGGAGAGAAATAAAGGAAGAATTAAAAAAATTTCTTCTTCTTCTCTCTCATTCATCATCAGTTACCCATAATCGATTCGGCCTCCAACTTCACTCTCACCATCGACGCCGCCGCCACGGCGAACCGTAGAGGTTGTGGCGACACCAGTTAAACTCCTAGTCTTCTGATTTTCTATTGTTATCTGTGTAATGAATTTAGGTTTCAGATTATTGAATGGTAGTACTTCTCAGAATTTCAATTGTTTGAGTTTTTGTGGCGAGTAACTGTAAATTGGTGGTGGGAATCAAATTGAGGGTTGGAGGTTTGATTGAGTATGGGGGTTGATTTGGAGGGTTTATGGTGTTAGATGGCCAGTTCTTAGTTTGAGTTGGAGGATCAGACTGACGAGGATTTCTTTGACAAATTGATTGATGATGAGGACATTGATTTTTCTGGGTATGCACATAGTTCCGTAGCAAAGGTTGAGCTTGATGTGGTTTAAGATATTTTGAAATTGAGTATTTCGGATGTAGGCACTAGTGGCAAGAAAAGGGTTGAATCTTTGACTCATGGGGAAAATATTCCTACATGAACCCCAGGAAGCATGAATCTTTAACTCAAATTTCAAGGATTTATGGGGCAAAAATCAGAAATCAGTCCCAAAAGGGTTGTTTAAGTTCAAACAAAAACCCAGAAAACAGAAATGAATGAAAAAAATGAAAACACGACTGGTAATTAAAGCAGAGGAAAGAACAAAAACCCAGAAACTGAGACTTGAATCCGAGCTCAGAAATGGACAGAAAACGCATATATGGAGGTGATAGATACGATTATGTTGGAGATGAGATTAAAGAGAGGAGAGAGCTAAAGTAAAGTGAAGATAGGAAGAGGTGAGTCTGAGTTGTGATGCGAGGTGTAGTAGATGATATAGTGATTGTGAGTGTTGTACCAGTAGATGATGAATTTGGTCGCAGGTGGAGGAGAGGAGGGGCGGTTGCTGTTGTTGTTATTACTGACATGACGGCGGCAGCGGAGGAGGAAGACGCTAAGGCTGTGGGGGCGGAGGAGGGGATCGTCGCCGGCAGTTTTGCTATTCAACTTTTATTTTCAATATAATAATTTATTCAGTTTTTATTTGCAATTTTGAGTTTATTCATTTAGAGTTTGATGGACTGAAAATGTCTTTTTTGCCCTCATATTCGGCCTCACGTGCGTCACACGTGATCAAGTTGACGGTGCCATGACGGAAAGTTGACAAAGGTACTACATTGACAAGAAAATATAAGTCCAGGTATCACATTGATAAGTTTTAAAGTTCAGGTATCACTTTGACAATCCTCAAAGTGTCCAGACACTATTCGTGCATTTTTCCCCAGTATCTATTACCTAAAAGTTGGGTTTACACCTTCTATGCCCAAGGAAATGAAAAAGACAAAGAGACCAATAAATGAAGAAATGAAGAGACGAAGAAAGATAGCGTTTTTATAGAACAGGACTACATTGTTACAGAATAATCGAAAATTATGTACAATTTTACACAAGCATTTTTTTTATATATATCAAATTTCCTAATAATTATGCTTGTGTTTGTGTGATTTGAACACTTCCATCCTTTTGACAAGCTAGCTTGTCTCACAAGTTTGCAGAAATAATAATATTACTTTGCAATTATATTCTAAACCAAACAATCAATTAGCAGATGCTTTGATCCAAACCTTAAAAAAGTACTAAGTAAACCAATCCAAAGTCCTAACCCTAGAATAACAAGCATGAAAGACATCTCAATAACAATTTCCCAGACTTCAATTAATTATAGAACTTTTATAGTCACGTCAACACAGATGACCTATTTTCAATTGGAATTGGCTCAAGTTCTATCCCAAGAGATGATAACGTACTGAGAACGTTCATAGCAATAGCTAATTAACGTACAAAATATTAAATCAGAAAATTATTTTATATGTCCGGCCGGTGGAGAATGTCAACTAAACACTCCTTTGAGCCTTATGGTTTTGCTCCCTATATAACAGACTGCTTAGTTAACAACAACTTGACCTTTTCACAAACACTCACAGCAGCATCATCAGCAGTCATGGGAACAACGAAGAGGCCTGTGGTTTACTTTTGCTTGAGTTTTCTTCTCCGGATGTTGTTGATCGTGGCCTCGACAATTAGTGCTGTGACCATGGTAACTAGCAAGGATACCCAATATTGGTACGATCCAGGGACTGAGTATGACAGTGGAACCTATTCCGTCAAATTCACTGATTCACCCTCATTCATGTACAGTAATTTGAGCACAATACTTTGATTGATATATTATCCTACTAGTTGGTTTAGAGCTATTGTATATGTTTATCTATCATAATAATTTTCATTTATAACCCTAATTAGCTGTATTGTGCAGATATTTTGTTGCGGCATTATCTGTGGCGGGCATTTATGGTATCATTACCAAGTTATCATCTTGTTTAGTCATCTGCTTAGCGCCATCTTCATCAATGATGTTGGTTCTCTTTGCGTTTTTTGATGTGGTTAGCTTCCTCTTCTCCCAAAAACTTAATTCCATATTTATCTGTAACAAAAATTTGTGTTTTGAGAAAACTTAATCAGAAAGATGTGTGTGTGTATAGACACACACACACACACATATATATATATATAGGAAAATTATACTCATTAAATCTTCACATGCATGGTCGATCTATAGATTCGTCATGGAGTTGTTCTGCATGTTTATATCTTTTAAAGATGAAACAGTATGTATTGAGAATCTCACATGAAAAAAATGGAGGACCTTGCATATAGGTTTATAAAGAATTTGAATCAACTCTGTCTATTGTCAATTAGTTTTAGTTGTGAAGCTCGAATTAGTAAGCACTACATGATTCAATTTTTTTTTGGTAAACAAGTTTGGTGATATGTATGCAGTTGATATTGGGAATGGTAGCCTCAGCAACTGGGAGTGCTGGTAGTGTTGCATATAGCATACTCAAGGGTGATCTTTGCTCTACTTACAACCGCTACTGTCGACATCTAGGAATCGCCTTGGGGTTCGCCTTATTTGCCTCAGTTTTGCTTGTCGTTCTTCTATGGACCTCCCTAATTAGTCTCTACAAAAGGATCCCCAAACAAAACTTTGAGACACCACAACCACTTTCACAGTCTCCGTTACAAACCCCACCACAAGCGCAGACCTTACAGACTCCACCACAGGCACAATAAGGAACTAAAACATATGCATATTAATGCCTTGCCTTACTTGTGCTCCGGCCAAAAACAACTATCATGTGTCTAGCTTGACATACACTGTTGATCATGACATACTCTCTATCCGCTTAAAAATTTAGGATTGATGATTGTCTACATGTGGTATCATCATCCGAGCTTTGGGCAATTGGGTGTTACAAAGTCGTGGGTTTGAATTCAAATTCCCCGTTTGTTTTGTTGGTTTGCTAGGTTCATGCATGTGATGAAATGTGCGAGCTAAAATAATTTGATTATTGGCTCATACGTAATGAGGCTTTCTTGTAAATGTAAATACATATGTTTATCCATCGGGTACGTACCAAGCTAATATGCCATTGTACATTACATACATAATTTCAGGGTCAACTAAGTAGTTAGTTTCCCCAAGTGACGAGTTTTGTGGAGAGTTTCTTGGCTTGCCATACTCTGTGACGACTTAGCAAGTTCAGGATTCTCTTCTCAGAGCCTAGCCAATTGCATGGAAGCTTGGACCTCTCCAGTTTCGTGAACTCCTTACTGGGGCAGGTCAATTCGGCCATTCGTAACTCGAATGAGGTAGCACTGTAGCAGTGGTGATAGATGTTAGCTAATAGCTAGGCATTGAGATTTTTGTTAGGGTCATCAAGTGATTGTAACGAGTAACTTATAAAATGTGATGATTCTAGGGTTGAAGGATAGCATTAATGAATTAATATTAATGGACCTTGCTTACCATTCTAGGGTCATCAATTAATATTAATTGGACCTTGCTTGCCATTCTATCAATGAATTAACCTTTCAAAAAGAAAAAGATTAAGAGAAAAGAGTGCGTAGATACTTTTCCATGAACAAACTATAACTCTTTTTTTTTTTTTTTTTTCTATCTAGCGGACAATATTTTTTAGTATATAGAGAAAATTAAGCCATTTCCACCAAATGTCCATGCTTTATTTGCCGGTGAGCTAGTTGGTGAAAGTATTCGTCGGCAAATGTATCCACGGTAATTCTAGGGTTGAAGGAAAGATGTTCACTTGGACCTTGCTTACCATTCTATCAATGAATTAATTAACATTTCATAAATAAAAAATAAAAATTAATATTTCATAAAGAAATCGATAAAGAGAAAAGTACTTCTCTATATATGTAAAAATTATATGTATATATATTTTTTTGGAATTTGATTCTACACCCAAATAAAAAACCTATTAAATAGGATAAATATTAAAACTCATTATTGTTAGGAATTACTAAAGCTGCTACTATCGCCAAACTTTTTGTAGATGCAAGTCTTGAAACAGTTGCGCAAAGACATCGCCCATAATTAATCAACTCTTGGTTCCAGCAATTGAAATCAATATATACCTGGGTTCGAGGTTATGTAATCTCCACATTCAAAAGCTGGAATTATAGGTGCCTAAGTCATTCTCTGAATGATTTAGGAACAAATTGTGAACTCGCTGAATGATAGGTGCCTAATCTAAATCAATACCTGTGTTGGAGGTTATATAATCTCCACATTCAAAAGCTGGAATTATAGGTGCCTAAGTCATTCTCTGAATGATTTAGGTACAAATTGTGAACTTCCTGAATGATAGATACCTAAATCATTTGTTTATGTTAAAACCCACACGATGTTTAACACCTAAACGATAGGCAAAATTATGCAATTTTACCTATGGTTCATTCTATCCAAGTTATTCCCTGATTGATAGGTACACATTGTAAACTCCTAAATGATAGGTACCTAAATCATTTGCTTATGTTAAAATTCACATGATATTTAACACATGTACGATAGGAAAAATTATACAGTTATACCTATGGTTCATCTAGAAACATCAAAATTAGCAAGTGAAAATTAATGACAAGGGTGGTGTTGGATTATTCTATTTCATTTCCGTAAATGAGGTGAAATAAATATTTTACTAAAAAGTCAACAGTGTTTAAAGAAAACTGAATTGGGAGAGAATTGAATCATACTTTCATTGATAATAGGGGCCTCTTTATATAGAGGATTACAAGCATAGAGATAGAGTTGTACATGGAAACATAATCGTACATTGATTGGATATCTCCTAAGATTCTCCGAGAATATCTCTAATATAAACCCTATTTCAACTAGAGCAAGTAACCTCAAGTTTGGGCCAGACACATATTCTAGATTTACTTGAACATTCCCCCTTGTGTCGCCCAAACTTGGTGCTCCTCTCGTTGCCTCATTAAAAAGCTTGCCGAGTACCAAAAACCCTGTGGGACAAAAATAACCTCCGTCGAAGGGGAAAAAAAGCACAACACACCCTTCACGTTTCGAGACCATACATATAGACATCTCCCCCTGATGTCTGGATCTCCCCCTGATGACAACGTCATGGGAGTTCGGATAACTTCCTTCAAAAGATGCTACCAACATGTTTCTCGAAAGTGGAATTTAGGCAATGACTTAATGAGCAAGTCTACCACACTGTCCTCAGATCGAACCTAGTTCACTCTGATATTGAAGAGAGTTTGCTGTTGCTGATTATGCTTGGTGTTGTCGCTTTTGATGTAGCATTTGCTTCTTTATTCAAAACAAGCAGCATTATCTTAAATGCTCGTAAGCTCATCTGTGGTAGACTTCAAACCACAATTGTTCGAACATACGTAATTATGGATCCAATCCATATACATTCATGAACCACTTTGTGAAGAGCAATAATCTCTGCATTGTTCGAAGATATAGCGACTAGGGTCTATTTTTGTAGACCTCCAAGATATCATGGTCTTTACCCATGGTGAACACTTAACCATTTTGGGAATGACCTTTTGTGGGTAAGAGGGATACCCAATATCAGCAAAACCTTCCAAAACACATATTGTTTTGGGATGGGGATAGTGGACGCAGGCCAGTGTTGGCGGAGTTCCTGGTGTGTGATGGGTCTGAATCTATCATCTCTTTATAGGGATAGAACAGGCTCATATCAATCATACATCTCAAGTATCGAAAGATATCTTTTACACCAATCCAATGACGTCACGTTGGCGCATAGCTATATCTAGCTAACAAGTTCATGGCAAATGAGATGTTCGGTCTTGTGCATTGAGCTAAGTACAATAATGGGCCTATTGTACTCAAGTAAGGCACTCCTGCCTCTAGCACATCGTCATTATTATCCTTTGAACGAAGAGGATTCTTTTCAGGATCAAGACTACGAACGATCATGGGGGTGCTTGAAGGTTTGACCTTGTCAAAATGTCTAAGCATTTATCAACATGATGCTCAAGTTCCAAACCGAGACATAATCGTGTTTTCCCAAAATCGTTCATCTCAAACTCGGATTTCAAGTGTTCAGCGGTTTCCCTTAACTCTTTAAGGGCTTCTAATGAAGATCATGTCCAACATGAACCACGATAGAATCTGAAACTTGTTATGAAAACGGGTGGGCATATCCTTTCCCAATCAAGTAGTCACTTTAGTGAGCGTTTCAACCTTTTTGTAAACACGCTCTGTGGTCTAGAGCCACTTGACTTGGGTAAATGAAGTTCACCATGAACCTTCATGTATATTTTGTATCTAGATCCCCATATAGATACGTAGTGACCACATTTGTAAGCTGCATGTTCAGTTCTTTGGAAACTACCAAACTGACAGGGTAGTGGAGTGCAATGGCATCCATTACGAGAGAATATGTCTCATCGCAATCGATTCCAGGGCGTTTTATGAAAAGCCTTGCTCCATAAGGTGAGATTACCATATTTTTTTTCTCACTACGCTTTCTAACAAAAACCCATTAGTAAATAGGTTTTATGTTAGGGGGTGTTGGCATCACTAGCTCGAAAACCTTCTTCTTTGTTAGAGAATCCATCTTAACCTGGATCGCATCTTTCCATTTAGGCCAAATCTCTCTACGTTGGCAGTCATTCATCAACGGAATGTGGTTCGATATCATCGGACTCAACAAACTCATGCGCAACTACATCAACAATTATGATGGAGTTTATATCCCACGTCTCATGTACACTAGTGTAAGTTTCATAGAGGTCTATATTCTCATGAATAGGTTCTGACGTTGAGGCGTCCCCCAACGATAACCATAACCTGGAAGATACTCATGAGACGGATTTTGAGTGTCAATAATCAAAGGATTGGAGCATGCCAAGGTATCATTCAAACCCATAGGCCTCCCATACATCCTAACTGGGGCCATGGCCTGTAACGCAAGAGTGCCACTCTCTTTGGCATTGGCGCCATGCCTACCTCCGTGTAGGGTGGCGCTACGTCCTCTCGTATGGACGTACTTCCTTGCAGGCATATTTGTAGCAGATGTGTGATCTTGTCACTTTAGTAGGGATCGAGATGAGACATAGTGGGGACAGGCCACGAAAATTCCTGTCGTTCCTGCTAAACATCCGTGTTCTTATCTCCCCTTAACAATAGGACGACTGTCTCATCAAAGTGACAACCCGCAAATCTAGCGGTAAGGAGATCACCTTGCAAGGGCATTAAGTGCTGGACGATTGTTGGAGTCTCAAATCCAACGTAGTTGCCCATTCGTCTGTACGGACCCATCATAGAGCGCTGTGGCGGTGCAATTGACACATAAATGGCATACTCAAAGATGCGTAAGTACGATACTTGTATCCAGTCACTAGTTGTAACACAAAGGAAGAATGAGTGGCGGTGAGTCGTAGATGAATTAGCATAGCTGCATGAGATATTACATCACCCCAAGCAGATATAAGGAGATTGGTACGCATTACCAATGTCCGGACTACCATCGTAGACATCTCCGTGAGAATGGGAATGTGATGTCCAACATCAGTCCCAATGCAATAACCATCAAAAGTCTTCAATGTAAACTCGCTAGCATCGTCAAGTCCAATTGACGGAATAGGATGATCCGGGGAGTGAGCTCGTTGTCATATGATATTTGCTAGGAGTGTAGCATAAGCAGCATTACAAGTGGACAATGGCAAAACACGTGACCAACGTGTTTGCGTATCAACCAATATCATGAGATATTTAAACGTCCGCAAGTTGGTTGAATCAGTCCATAGAATCTCCATGGATTCTATGTAAGAACATAATGAGTATTTTCATATCCTTTGCATAGGACGGTCTCAGTCCTAATTTCCCTAAGGAACGGGCTTTGTAAAACGAGCGAGAGGCTTTAGAAGCAACCAATGAGAATTTTGGTTGGGCCTGAGCGTCTGAAACGTCATCACTATGATAGACACCATCCATGGCGTCATGGATAGGGACTGTGACAACCCTAGGCTGGTGGTGGACGGAGACGATGCCCTAGGCAGCTGTGTCGGTCACACTTAGTCCAGAAATCAACTTTTGATTCATGCTTCGTTTCGCTTGAAAGAAATGATGTCTATGTGAAGTCTTTAGTAGACGGATCATCATATCATGACAAGGATGATCTATCCTGTCATGACAAAGCCAATATGTGTCTAAATCCAACAGATCTTCTCTCATAACTTTATTGGATTAATAGCTCGAATAGTGACATAGAATCCACTAGAGAGACACATAAACTTCTCTAAGATATGCCTTTGTTCGCAATCATTAGAGGTATTGCAAAGGAACTCATTTCCATTCTCTACATGCGTTTTCGCATTGAATCCGTTGGCTATTCGTAGGTGTGATTGACTCTAGGAGCGTAGAGAGTTTCTGTGACAGTAATTAAGGTGCCATTTGGAAAGTGGAACTTGGGCTATTCCATGTCCTTGAATTAATATTGATGGCCCAGCCATCATAGTCGCAAAGTCATATGCTCATAATCAAAATGGAGTCATAATGAAAAGAACTCAAAATTTTATTCATCAGCCAACGGAGTTACATCATTGTCTCTTTGACCAAAGAAAATCTAATCCAAAATGCTAGCTAATGCAAAACTATGGTAGTTGTCTAACTTCTTTCGGTAATTCCAAAATAAATGTGACCAAGTGAGTAGAGAGATGTTGGTGGAGCAAGGCTCGCTTAAGTGTCACTAATCTCATAACCTTCCTAGACATCACACTTACTTTGGGTGAGCCTACTTTGAAGAAAGACCAAACCATTGGCATTTACTACAAAAATATATGGCAATTACCTATTATGTCTCTTGGAAAAATAAAGACTTAGACAAAATTTTCAATCTATTGATCCCAGCCAGATTTGTAGTCTTTGACCCTTCACTCTAGATCATCTTCTTGATCTTCTTGTTCCATATAGTGAGCTTCTCTTGCTTCACAATATGCTTTGTAGGCGGTGATGAATTCTTCATGAGCTCTACAAATGTGTGTCCAATGATCAGACACTCCACATCGAGAACATACATCTCTTTGCTCAAACTCCATTGATTGAGGTGCTTTGAAAGCGTCATTTAGATGGCTCTTAGTATTGGTGGCGCCACCAACATGGCCAGAGGCGTTGCCTCCCTCTCTCTTTCCACATTTACCTCTTCAGTTCCGTGTTCGCCTTTTTTGGTGGTTACCTTCCCAAGTAGAGCGATTATATGAACCACAAAGTCCAGAAGTATCCCTAAGATTAAGGTTTTGCTCTTGGCGCCTTCTCTTAAGGGCGCGACTATAATTGGATTCCAGAATATGCTCTATTTCCACGGATCTCGAATTATAGTTCTTCACAAGGATGTTGTCATGCTTTTCAACAACATTCATAGCTCCAATGAGCTCATGAAACCTTGTGACCCGTCCTATAGTAACATCAATTCGATAGTTCTTAGCAACCATCAATGCAGAGACGGGGAAGGTACAGAGAGTCTTCTCAATCAACATCGCATTTGTGATCTCTTTACCACAGAATTCCATTAAGGATTTAATACAAAGTGCTTCCGAGTTATAGTCAAGAACTGACTTGAAATCACAGAAGCGGAGGCTATGCCATCTCACTTCTAGGTCAGGAAGCAGGGAGTCATGGATGTTGCCAAATCTTTCTACGAGTGAGACCCACAGTCTTCTGGGATCTTCTTCATTCAAATACTCGTACTGGAGCGGATCATTCATATGACGAGTCATTAGGATGATGGCTTTCGCCTTATTTGCCTCTAAGGCTGCTCTATTGGCTTCCAAAGCTTGAGCTTGCTCAACAGTTAGCATGTCCTGGCTAGTCTCGAGAATCGTATCTAGGATTCCATCGGCCTTGAGATGCTTGCGGACATCACGAACCCACCTGTGATATCCAGAGCCAGTTGTTCCCAATGGAGCAAAGTCTAATTTATTCAGGTTACTCATCCTGAAAGAGAATAAGAAATTAGGGTTAGTTTCGGAACGTAAAAGGCTACCACGAAAACATATAAAATTTCTGAGCGTAGTTGCTCCCAAGAAATTAGGAATTTATGAGCATAATTGCTTCCAAGAAATTCAATTTCAAAAGGTATTGGATTAGATCGAAACAATGCGTAAGTGGTCGATCATAAATTCTCTACAAACTCTAAGTTTGGAGATCTCAACAAGCTTCAAGCTTAGAGTGAGCACGAACCCCCACAGTTCCGCTTAATTAGGTCTCCCCTATGAAGAAGAAGCGATGTTGCAAGTCCCAGAAAAAGAAGAGAAATTGAATTAAAAAACTCTAAAAAAAACGGGAATGTTTAGTAAAAAATACCTCGAAATAGGTCGCTGGAAAATTTGACTTGAAAAATTGGTCGGAAAAAGGTTGTCGGAAAATGGCCGGAAAGTCATTGACCGGAGGGCTGGCGTGGTAGTGATGATGTGGCAGTGGGTCATGTTGCTGACGTGGCGCGGGTCCTAGGGCTAATGTCAGCAGGCTTCTGGGCTTGGGTCAGTGGGCTTTTGGGCCTGTTCCTTTTTCATCTCGGCTAGTCCTTCCTTTCTTCTCTTTTTCTTCTTCTTTTCTTTTATTCTTGTTTCTTTTCTGCCGGTTCAAGGTGCAGATGCTCAGGTATCCGGTTCACGACTTTTTAGGACGGTTTTTGGACTTTTTCTTCCGGTTCCTGAAACTTCATATCAACGGGCTTCTGCTATCAAAATTTGGTGGAAATTGGAGATCCGGAAGATGGTGAACCGGTGGAATATTTGCTGTGAGTTGTATGGAGCTTCCGGTGGCCAGTTCGGTGGGGTGGGGCCGCCGGTTCTGAACTCCTGGGATCGAGTTCTTCAAGGTCTGAGGTGGAGGCAGAAAGGGCTTCATGGTTTTTAGCTTCTTGAATCAGGGTTTGGCTATTTGTTTCTGTTCGCTCAAAAATCGTCTCGGCCGCGTGTCACTGGGCCGAGGTCTTCTTTGGCTTACACGTGTCCTTCTGGAGTGGTGACGTGTGCGCGGGCGTGCCAACTCGCGGCCGGTACGTAGGCCAAGCGAGGTTTTATTATAGATTGTAGATCTTGCGCTGATTTGACTTCTGATCAGTCGATTGTGGGCCGAGGAAGGATCGATCTCGGCCGCGGGGTTCTCTCTGCCTTGAATGCAAGGACTTTAGCACAGATTGGCCTTATCTGGCCGCAGTGCTGTGTAACTCGGTGATTGAAGTGAAAGTGAAGTGATGATGATTCTTTTTGTGATTTTGTATTTTGTATAAAGTAAATAACGTAAAGTAAATGACAGAAAATAAAAGTGCAGGTAAAGACAAAGTAAAGTGCAGGAATGTAAAGGTGCAGCAAATAAAGTGCAGGAAGATAAACTGCTTGAATGTAAAGAGCAGCAAAGTAAAGTGCAAGAAAGATAAATACCAGAAAGAAAGCGATAAGATAAACACGTAAAGATTGATAAGTGTTGCTGGAATGTTGAAATGTATTGAGATAAAATTTGAGTAATCGCGTAGAGCGTTTGGTCGAGGACCTCTAACAATGAATCATATGGTCCTTTTTATAGTGAAGCTAAACTATTGAATGAAGGAAAAGAAACAATCTCAGCCTTTACAGTTAAGACCGCATTGATTACAAATAGAACAGTATTCATGTTTGTGATATCGTTATCAATGATTAATTCTATCATCAGCAATTAATTAGGTCTTGTAACTGATGATTGACAAGAACACTTCCTGATGCTCATTCAAGTTAATTGCCCCAAACTTCGGTAACGTTTCTCCTGACAATCAACCTCTTTGACGTGCCGCGGCTAATTAGCCGCGGTCATTCATTATGACTTGTGGGTCCGCGGCCATTCATTATGCCTGATTCATTTGGTCTCTCCCAATCTAATAACGGTTCTCTGCACACGTTATCTTTGGTCATAAATTTGACAATAAACATTTAATGTGCCGCGGCTAATTGAGAATCAACTTTGTAAATCTTTGATGTGCAGCAACTAATTAGCCGCGGATATTCATTACTCTATGTGGGTCTGGCCCACCTATCTGCCACGTGAGCCTTGCCAAATATAGGTTCAAACAGAGCCCCCCTAGTCCCTTGAGCTTCGGCATAGATGCCGAGTGGTTAAGGGACTAAAAGATTGTTTCAAGAAAAATCTCTTGGCAAGGTTCACGCATTATAGGCGTTAGTGACATTCGTCACGCAGCAGTCACTCACCGCGGCTATTCGTTATGCCGCGGCTATTCAACTGTTGGTTTCACAATCCATTAAATTATGGACATTTAGCTATGATCATTTGCTAGCCGCGATCATTTGATAGCCGCGGCTATTCAACCGTTTGTTATTGCCATTTAATTGCGGCCCTTCGCCAGCTGCGGCCGTTCAACTGCTGTCGTTTTCTATGCCGCGGCTAGTGATTGAATTCGTGATATATATGTAGCCCCTCCCTAATTCCTTGAGCCTCGGCTCGAGCCGAGTGGTGAAGGAACTAGTAAACAAAGTCGACCTCATTGTGGAATGACGTTCAAATTTGTTTTCCAGCCGTGAAAAAAAAAAAAAAAACAAAACAAAACAAAACATAAAAATCTTGTGGCCGTTATGGAGGTGGCCAACGATGTTTCACACCAAGTTTTGAATATGTGTTATTCTCGGCATGAATTTTGAATTTTTCAAGGCCGATCATTATTAACCAAAAGGGATGATTGAGATTTGTTTTCTTTTCAGCTTTTATGTGAGCCGAACTCTCATTGTCTCCATGCGTACTCGTCTGATTAATCATGGTAATTAATTTTAATTCAATTGGCTTGATCAAGTCAGCTTTTTGTCCAATAATCATGTCAAAATGCATGATTTCTTGGACCAAGTAAAGCTTATGATTTACTGCATTGTGATTAGTTTCTTCCGACCCAGTAAGCATATCTCTTGCTGCTTTAAAATTGTGATCTAGTGCCTGAGATTCATTTGAGTCGGCTTTGTCTCTAACAACCATATCAGTTTGCACGAACTCATCACATGTGCCATGTACCATATGATGGTTAGTTTCCTTGAGGTTTTCTAGGTCTCCATACCTTTTGCCTTGATTCAAAATTGACAACCCAGCGCCGGCGACTTGACTGGACAGTAGTGGTTCCGGCGATGACTAGAAATTAAAGAGGGAGGAAGGGAGAGAAAGAGGGAGGAAGGGAGAGAAAGAGAGAAAGAGGGAGGAAGGGAGAGAAAGAGAGAGGGGGGGGAGGGTCAATTTGGTTCTGGTGCGAGGGAGGCTGCTCAGATGTGGGACTGTAAGCTGGAGAATGGAGATGCAGTGAGGCGAAGGAAGAGAAGAGAGAGAGAAATTGGAACCCAGCAAAGGAGGTTTCATTTGCAAATATTATAAAGGGATATACATGCAGCTTGCAGACGTGTAGCAATCAAGACCCACTAAAATAGTGTAGTCATACAACACACCAACTAGAATAGTATACTGATATGACAAACTCAATCATTAATGTCCTATAACAAAAGTGTAATTGCTAAATTCTTAATTTTATTCTATACTGTGACTATTTTTAAATTTATAATTAATTGTTAGACTTTAGATATTTTTATTTATATAATTATATATCATAAAAATAATTAAAATAATTAAAAAAATAAAAACCGCCTAGTCCCCGCCTAGGCTCCCGCCTAGGCCCCTAGGCACTAGTCCTTGAGGCACCGCCCGACTAGCGCCTAGCGTTTTTTAGAACCTTGAGAAATAGTAGGTGGCTTAATCTCTGTTTGATTGTTGTATAGTTCTTCCTTGTGGAGATTATTTTCAAGTATGAGATATCCTTTCTCCTCAGGCATCTGGGTATCTTCAAAGTACTCATCAACCTCTCCTTGAAACCTTTGCCAAACCTCCATACCAAATTGCCTGGTCGAGTCTTCCATTTCGTAAATTCCCCGTCGTACAATTTGTAGTACCTTTTCTACTAACTTTTGGACATCCTTTCCAAGTTGGCAGTCATCTTTAGCCTCTTCTAGTTGCCTTAGTACATTCTTTTCAATTCTTTGCTTATCATACAAATACCTTTGGCAAATTTCCCAATATATTTGTACTGTGAACGGTTGGGACAAAGGTGCTTCATGGATATAATTGTCATCATTAATACACAATTCTGTATCCATTTGACCGTAGTTATTACAGGACTCTGTGCCCATCGGCGTGCTCGCCGTTTTCCTGTCGGCATATTGGTTATAATTGTTACATTGACATTGTATAATGGGTCTTTGTTGATCCCAAGATGCATGGCTATTTAAATCAACAAAACTTTGATACGTGACATAGCTATATCTACCATCATAACCATACAATTGATCTTGGCCATGTTGGTCATTGCAATCATTTATTGCAACAGAGCCAGGTAAATGCGGCTCATAATAACTCATTTGTGAAAATACATAATATGTAATGTCTCACTAAATGGTTTAATATTCACAAGTGTAATGTCCCACCGGGTGTGCCAAAAGATGTTCGCTCAAAAATCGTCTCGGCCGCGTGTCACTGGGCCGAGGTCTTCTTTGGCTTACACGTGTCCTTCTGGAGTGGTGACGTGTGCGCGGGCGTGCCAACTCGCGGCCGGTACGTAGGCCAAGCGAGGTTTTATTATAGATTGTAGATCTTGCGCTGATTTGACTTCTGATCACTCGATTGTGGGCCGAGGAAGGATCGATCTCGGCCGCGGGGCTCTCTCTGCCTTGAATGCAAGGACTTTAGCACAGATTGGCCTTATCTGGCCGCAGTGCTGTGTAACTCGGTGATTGAAGTGAAAGTGAAGTGATGATGATTCTTTTTGTGATTTTGTATTTTGTATAAAGTAAATAACGTAAAGTAAATGACAGAAAATAAAAGTGCAGGTAAAGACAAAGTAAAGTGCAGGAATGTAAAGGTGCAGCAAATAAAGTGCAGGAAGATAAACTGCTTGAATGTAAAGAGCAGCAAAGTAAAGTGCAAGAAAGATAAATACCAGAAAGAAAGCGATAAGATAAACACGTAAAGATTGATAAGTGTTGCTGGAATGTTGAAATGTATTGAGATAAAATTTGAGTAATCGCGTAGAGCGTTTGGTCGAGGACCTCTAACAATGAATCATATGGTCCTTTTTATAGTGAAGCTAAACTATTGAATGAAGGAAAAGAAACAATCTCAGCCTTTACAGTTAAGACCGCATTGATTACAAATAGAACAGTATTCATGTTTGTGATATCGTTATCAATGATTAATTCTATCATCAGCAATTAATTAGGTCTTGTAACTGATGATTGACAAGAACACTTCCTGATGCTCATTCAAGTTAATTGCCCCAAACTTCGGTAACGTTTCTCCTGACAATCAACCTCTTTGACGTGCCGCGGCTAATTAGCCGCGGTCATTCATTATGACTTGTGGGTCCGCGGCCATTCATTATGCCTGATTCATTTGGTCTCTCCCAATCTAATAACGGTTCTCTGCACACGTTATCTTTGGTCATAAATTTGACAATAAACATTTAATGTGCCGCGGCTAATTGAGAATCAACTTTGTAAATCTTTGATGTGCAGCAACTAATTAGCCGCGGATATTCATTACGCTATGTGGGTCAGGCCCACCTATCTGCCACGTGAGCCTTGCCAAATATTGGTTCAAACAGTTTCAGGGTTAGGGCTTCGTGCTGATAACGTGTTTAAGGAAAACTGAATTTGGAGATAATTGAATCATACTTTCATTGATAATAGGGGCCTTTTTATATAGAGGATTACAAGCATAGAGATAGAGTTGTACATGGAAACATAATCGTACATTGATTGGATATCTCCTAATATTCTCCGAGAATATCTATAATATAAACCCTATTTCAATTGGAGCAAGTAACCTCGAGTTTGGGTCAGACATATATATTCTGGATTTACTTGAATAAACAGCTATATTTGGTAAAACAGTCAAACTAAAAAAAAACGTGAAAAATAATAATTATAGACTTAAAACCTATAAGAAAGGTTTAATTATGTGAATGTGTGTAGATTAAAATAAAATATAGGAATGGGTTTTTCGGACTTTTTCCTAATAGGAGCTTCATTTTTTGGGTTTTTTTTTTTTTTAAATTACATACAAGTAACATACCAAATTTACAAAAACAGAAACCCCATCTTGTATTAGATTTATACAATTAAGGACACAAAGCCCAAGCCCAAAGAGAATGGAGTAGACTTAACCTCTGTAATTTCATGTGTAATTACGAATTAATACAATTTTCATTAAAATTACTGCACTGCCATTATCAGACCGAAACTTCAGATTACTGTTATTATCATCTCTCATCTCTCATCAGATTTTCTTTGATTTCTAATGGATCGAAGACATGAATATCAAGAAGCAAGTTGGGAGCTACAAGTTCGACTCGGTCGAAGTTAAGAGACTTAGAGAAGACCTACTGGACTTCCTCGACGATTATGATCCCGTTCCGGCAACAAATTCATTCATAAAAGGCTTCGAGGAAGAGATCTCCAATTCTTGTTCAACGTCGCCTTGTCTAACTCCGGACACTGCCACAGCTCCGATGCCGGTGGTTGATCTCACGTCAGATTTCGGCGAGTCCAACTCGAAGCTTTAGAAAATGCAAAACCCGCCGGAGCTGCTATACGCTTTCCGGTGTTCGTACTCCTTCCACTATGCATTATCAGACGAAGCACAACCACAAGCATGTATGACTGCAACAGTGTGAAGAACCGAACGCGCCAGGTTTCCCGGCCGGAGGTGGTCGGAGCGAAGAATTCAGGTCGGATCTTGATTTGGGTCGCGGGTCGTCGATGGTAGTCGAAAAAGCTTGAAGATTCTGGTAAAATCTGGTGTACTCGGTCCTATTCTAGCCACTATATTCTTGATCTCAATGGTTGATATCAAGCGATGGAAAAACACACTGACCCAATTGGGCCAGAATTTTTTTTATTTTCTGAAATAATTTCTTTAATACTAAAATTCATAAAAATTAGTTCGGGCATCCGAAAAATTCCACGAAAATTCCCACAAACTCGTATTGTCACGTCCTTTATTATCAAACTCTTAAATCAAGATCAGTACGAGTGCAATAGCAGAACTAGACGAGTATGAGTGCAGTAGCAGGATTAGATGATGAAGAGTGCAGTAGTAGGATTAGACAATGACCATTGCAGTAGCAGAACACGAGTACAAGTGCCGTAGCAGAACTGAACGAGAATGAGTGCAGTGAGTGCAGTAGTGGGATTGGACGAGTGCAGTAGCAAAATTAGGTGATGACGAGTGTAGTAGCAGAACACGAATACAAGTGCAGGAGCAGAACTGAATGAGTATGAGTGCAGTAGCAAGATTGGACACTGACGAGTGCAGTAGCAGGATTAGGTGATGAAGACTTCAAGTAGCAGAACACGAATACAAGTGTAGGAGCAGAACTAAACGAGTATGAGTGTAGTAGTAGGATTGGACAATGACAAGTGCAGTAGCAGAACACGAGTACAAGTGTAGTAGCAGAACTGGATGAGTATGAGTGCAGTAGCAGGATTAGGCGATGACAAGTGCAGTAGCAGAACACGAGTAGCAGAACTGGACGAGTATGAGTGCAATAGCAGGATTAGGGGATGACGAGTGCAGTAGCAGAACTGGACGAGTATGAGTGCAGTAGAAGGATTAGATGATGAAATGAGAGTAGTAGGAGAGTGAGGTTTTGTAAAGTAACATAAAGAGATTATTCTCAAGGAAAAAAAAGTAACATAAACGGATTATTCTTAGAAGAAAAAAAAAAGTAACATAAGGGGATTATAAGTCAAAAGAAGTAATTAAAGGTGAAAAAATAAATTAACTCATGACATGTGGCAAGTGGAGAGCAGATTTTCCTTATTTGTAAGATTTGATCCTTATAAAGGGATTAGAAGTTAAAAGAAGTAGTTAAGGGTGAAAAAGTAAATTAACTAATGACATGTGGCAAGTGGAGTGCACATTGTCCTTCTTTGTAAGATTTAGTCCTTATATGTTTAATTCAATCTTTAAATGATGTATTTATTAAGTTATCTTTGGTCAATAACTTATATGTAATTTGTTTTTTTTTTTCTAATTTTCTCTATTTTTTTTCCAATCTAGCGGACAATATTTTAAGCCATTTCCACCAAATGTCCGTGCTTTATTTGCCCGTGACCAAGTTGGTGAAGTTTTTGTTGGCAAAAGTACTTGGTTGGACCGGACAACATAAATTTGCTTCAAAATTGACTTTATTCACCAAATTTAATCACCAAAATTTATTTACGGACGCTCATTTTCTAATAACTTTCTCATTATAATTAATAAGTGAAATATGTCGAATCCGACAAGAAACCCTAACCTTGGTCGTCGGCAAATGCATGTACATCTAGTGATGACCAAGTTGGTCGAAGAAAGTCGGTTTTGAAGGACGTCAATATCCAACAAGAAACCTTACTATAGCAATTAACGTTTGAAGTATCATTACATACTTAACCAACCTAGCTTTCCAAAAATTAATTTTTGTTAATCCTTGCTTTGTGGATTCATAGAATAGATCGCCTTTCTTTTGTCTTGTACTCCTCTTATTACAACCATTACTTTCAAAACCTAGTACTTATTCATCAAATTGCAAGGATATTATGCACCATTATATATCCATAACCAAAAGAGAAAGAAAACAAAGTTGTAGTTGAGATAGCGACAGTAGAATTGACCTAAATGATAGTTAATTACGTAAACCATAATCTGCACGGATCCAGATTTTCTTCAACTAATGGGATAAGCTCGATGAATTAATTTATTTCAAAAGTGACGTACACGTCTGAGTATATAATCAATTTCATCATCGAATCTCTTGAAGGTTCTTTCTGACAAAACTGCCGCACACAGATTGAAGAATCAAGAGGCTCAGTTGTACTCTATAATTAGTCCATTTGAAAGAATACGTATATATACTAGTTAAATGGTAGGTATATATGTACTACATCGAGAAAGTTGATAATTGCAGGCAATCATTTGAGTTTGATAAAAGACCGATAAAGAAAAAGACATTTGCCTGCTTTTCTTTTACAGAAGCCCAGAATAGTATATAATTTGATATCGTATTCAGCTAAATTGCTAATTGGTTGATCAGAAAGTGGAAAAGAAACAAAGCAGGATTAGCTTTCATATGCTTATAGTCCGATATCTATATGTTTATTCATACATAATAGTGACAGTAGTACAAATATGATGAGCTAAGATCTGGGCCAGATGCCAAAGGAACTGATTTTCTGATAAGGGAACGTTCCAGAGGCTGGAAGCATACCACACGCAAGTTATCTATTCGATTGTGACTTGTAGGTATTGTAACCATGTATAAAACTTGGCTTGGGTTTATAGTCCCCATTTGCCAAGGTACGTTATGCATATGATTCATGATAACTAAAGGCTTTTTTTTTTTTTTTTTGTTGAAAGGGGTCCAAATAATGATTGACCTGGAACATAATAAAGGTTTAGATAGCAATCAAAGAATAACCTAATTAAAAAAGTATTTTTCTTGTGGGATGAAATATTTTTACTTCAACTGGGGATTTAACCAAGTTTCAATTTCTTCAGATGCCGGTCTATCAACCGATTCCATTCAGTTGAGTAGCCATTTTCATCCTTTTGTGTTCAAGTTTGGTCCTGAGAACTAAGAGGCCTAGTGCAAAATTTTGATCGAGGCCTTATGTTGATTGCAAAAAGGTGGCTTTATTCAAATCTCCATATTAATTTGCTATATAGACCTCCATGAAATTTTGTAAAAATTTAATTACTATTATGGCCCTCCAAAAAAACAGGAAAAAAAAAATCCAACTTAATGAATTTGACCTTGCATTGCAATTTTTCCCGTCATCACCCTCTGCATCCATCTGATCATTTTTCTTCTTTTCATCTTTCTCTTTCTTTTCATTATTATTCTTTTGTTCTTTCGTTTTCACCACACGGTTCAAACTATATCCCTCAATTTTTTCTTCGTCTATATATGTTCTTTCTTCATCACTCTTTTCTTACTTTCCTTTGTTTTTTTAATAGGTCTTTAGTCTTTACCACCCAGAAATTAAATGAATCTTCTATATTCGATTGATATTCAACATTTGCATCCCATAAAAGAAAAACAAAAATTCAACATCATATTATGCGTAGCACCAACAATTATACTTTACGATTTTCACATATCCTACGTAATTCATTTGACCATTATTATCACATATCCAATATTATAAATTTTATCACTCTTCAATAGTTCATTTGGTCAGCATGTTCAAATTAGATCAAAGGCTATATATTATGATCAATTTTGCGAAGATGATGGTGATGATGGTAGTGGTGATCGCCACCGACGTTATTTTCTTCGTTGAAAGGCTTTTCTATGATGGAAGATGCAGCTACACATTTGGGAGCTATTCTTTTGCATAAACTCATTGCCCACCATTTTCTTATGGAGATGAGAGAGAGAGAGAGAGAGAGAGAGAGAGATGATGTAAGAGAGAAGGAGAGGGCATAAACTCATTGCCCACCATTTTCTTATGGAGATGAGAGAGAGAGAGAGAGAGAGAGAGAGAGAGAGAGAGAGAGAGAGAGAGAGAGAGAGAGAGAGAGAGAGAGATGATGTAAGAGAGAAGGAGAGGCAAGAGATAGAAAAAAGAAAAGAAAAGAAAGAAAATAACAACTATAATAATGATAAAGGGGCAAAATTGTCAGTTTAAGAGGAAAATAATGAAGTTGAGGTCTACATAGCAAAAATGGAGGTCCAATTAGAATCCAATTGCAAAATGACCTAAAAAATTTGAATTGATATAATAAAGCAAATGTCATGACAAAATCATTTAACAATATATGAAAGTTATCCTCGAACAACTAACCACGATAACTAAGAAAGTTTGAAATAATGTTAAACACGAGATTATAACTCCTAATACATTCATGACGACAGTGAAATTCACAATCTATAATCAAAATTTGGAAACCTTTGAAAACCAGAGGCTTTGTGCGACCACACCACTTGAATATGCTTAAGACCACCCTTGTTTGGGTTTATACTAATTAACTGACCATGATCAAATTTCACCCATTTTGACATAGTTGTCCCTCTCCAACATATTCCTACTAAATTTCTTGCAAATTTTAACGGCTCAATTGCCCAAATCTCACTCATAAATAATGATGGATAATTGATGAATTAGTTGAAGAGAGAAGGATGGGAAACATTGAGCCAAAAAAATTCAAATTTAGAACGTTATCACAACTAAATGTTTAATTTAGAGAGCAAGTATAATAGAAAACCAGTTAAAGTTTGATGAATGCCAAACTTTTGCCTACAAGCATACGGTAAAAGCCTCAGCCCTAGCATCTTTGCTTTCTAGCTCGGGGAGCTGAGTTGGACAAGACAGGAATCAATTTTCTTTGGTGCTTACAATTATATAGAAATTCGTATCAACTTTCTCTGGTTCCGGTTCTACCTAATCATCTTACATCTAGTATCAAGAATTATCCTTTTTGAAAACGAAGTTAATTATAGGATAATGATCAATGTGTTATTATTATGATCATCATATACATAAGCAACTAAACTCTTTCCAAACCAATTCAGTTGGCGTGCAGGAAACTCCAACTATATACTGTGTTTAGACTGTTTAGTGTGGCCCGAACATCATATTTAAATATAGAATGCAGATACTTATCCTCCACCATTTTCAAGCAGCACTACAACCAACACTTCTGCCATCAAATTAACCAACATCATATATCCCTGCAGCTGCCTCCATGGCATCGACGGATAAGCCAGCTAACCCGGAAACCGGTAAGGAAGTTCCACCACCAAAGGCCTCGTACGGAGACACGCCTCCTCCTCCTCCTCCTCCAAAAGCAGTTGACTTGTTTGCAGTCGATGTGGCACTTAGGTTATTGGTGTTTGCAGCATCACTAACAAGTGTATTGGTCATGGTAACTAGCAAGCAGACGGTATTCCGAGGCCCTATCCCGTTAAAAGCCAAGTTTGATCACTCTCCTGCCCTCATGTGAGTCTCTTACATGCATATATCCACACTTAAACTACTTAACTATTATTTGAACTGTCCCAAGTACATGAATTAGATGTATCGGTTTCACAAGAAGGCACATATATAGTACTAGTTAGCAAAGAGTTGGTCTTCTCACATATATAGTTCTTTTAGTTTCTTTCCATACCTCTGCAGATAGTTCTAATATATCTGTTTTTCATAAAGAGTTCAATCACTAATCTCTTATAATTTACGATCACTAAACTTTTTAGATTAGTTGCACAAAAGGGGAGTCTTGATGGACAAGGAATATAATAACCAAATTTAATTTAATAGTTTCTTGTTTTCGAAAACAAAACAAAATATATCATACTATAGTTTTACTCTCTTGTAGGGCGGACAATATGATCTACAATTCTTAAGAGCTTACCATCTTTTTTCTTTTTATTATTTGAATGAATCTGAGTCGAACTTGAGATATTATCATAACAACTAAAGAGAAATATCACTAGGACAAGTAATATAATAACCAAATAATTTACTTTAATAGTTTCTTGTTTTCAAAAACAAAACAAAATATAGCATACTATACTCAATCCCTTGTTGGACTGACTATATGATCTACGATTCTTAAGAGCTTACCATAATCATCTGAATAAATGTGAGTCGAACTTGAGATATTATTATAACAACTAAAGAGAAATATCACTATTGATATGGTACAATGAGCCTCAATCTAGTCATTAATTTCGACAAATATAGACGTCCATCTACATCATAACACTTTTTGTTTTCCCTTGATTTGGTCATCGTTCTTAAGCCTAGTTTTATTTCTAATTGGTGTTCCCCTAGCTTTGAACATCAATTAATCTGTACTAGATTATGACGCTTTCCTACCAAAAAGTAGGTATTTTCCTACCACACCTGTACGTTACAGTGGACTTGGAAAGCACCTTATTATTTCTTTTTTCTCCATTCAATCTAATCTTAGTCACCCAATCATTTATGACTTCATAATTGGAAAAGTTTGAATAAAATGGTATAAAAAGAAATTGCTCTCAAAACGAGGACTATTTAATAATAAACTTATCTAACTTGGTTTACTGTTGGTTCATGTTTCAGATACTTTGTAGTGGCACTATCAGTTGCAGGCCTCTATGGTATTCTTACTACACTAGCATCCCTTTCAGTCATCTGGAAGCCAATATTCTCAACCAAGTTCTTGCTCCACTTTGCATTTTGGGATGTGGTAAGCAAGCTTAGCTGCATTCTTTCTGTATATAGTATATTTGTACCAACAACACAAACAAACTGGACGGTACTATGATACCCTTCTTTTGTATATGATGCAGCTGATACTGGGTCTAGTGGCCTCTGCCACGGGTACCGCCGGGGGTGTTGCGTATATTGGATACAAGGGCAATGAACATTTGCAGTGGAACAAGGTTTGCTCTATTTTTGACAAGTACTGCAAACATCTAGCAGGCTCCCTCGCTACGTCGTTGTTTGCTTCGGTTTTGCTGGTCCTTCTGGTGTGGCTGTCAACTTTCTCACTCCACAAGAAAATTCCCAAATAGAGTTGGTGAAATATATATATCGCTTCAAATTGTGTGATGTGACTTGTGAGCGTGTCTCATATTGAATCTTAGTATTGGATTTGGGTGAAATATATAGATTCGGTTCTCTATATGTTATGTAAATGTTGTCTATAGTAGGGTATTGAACTATTGATTCTAAATTGTCTTGTATTATTTGTAACACTCATAGTGGAGAGTTAGCGTGTGGATTTCTGTAATATATGCTAGAGTACTTATCAGTTTTCTGAGTACATAATGTATATATCTTTTTTGTTATTTTGTATGGAAATTCATGACGTGCTTTAGCTTCAGCTCAATTTTAGTTCCATGGCACATGCCAATAATGAGACTGGGTGCAAGTGCAACCAAGTTTCTAATTAAAGGTTAAAAGCAATGAAATATAGCAGACAGAAACTAATCATTATGAATTTTGGTATTTCTTTGATTATGACTAACTGAATATACAAGAAGGGAAGACCGGATTTATACTAACAGAGGATTAAGAGCAAGCTTAACCTCTCTAACTTATTGATGAACCAATGAATTGAGGACATTTGTCCAAGCTTACTAAAGCTATACTTTTAACATCCCGCCCAACCTAAGGGTTAGGGACCAAATCATCAGGTTGCAGCACAAAAGTGGCTAACAACTGCAGCAGAAACAATATCACGCAATACTGTCCGGAGGAGAGGAAGGGAGCTTTAAGTGCCTGGTGCCTGCAAATGTTCAATTGCATGAACCATAGCTTGTTGACATTCTAATGTGGGTGCAATAACCCTGGAAGTTGGTGGCTTAGAAGTCAAGAAAGCAGAAGGAACTGAAGTTGCATTGTCAATAGGTAAGGGAAGACTTCAAGTAGTATTTGAGAGTGGCACTGGAGAGGAAAATGAAGCAGTCATATCTTGAGGTGCGACAAAGTTATTAGCTGAATATTATTGTTGTGCGTCAATGCAAGCATTCAGCGGCATTGTAACCTGTCTTCATGCAAATCTGACAATGATATAAGATCCATAAGCAATAACTTGCCTTGGAGCAGATCTCTGAGAACATGTGTGAGCAGTGTGGCCAAAATTATAGTAGATTTGACAAGCTTCAGATGTGAAGGTACCATGAGGACCAATGTAACCATCTACAATACAAGCGCCTTCATCTTCGATGTTGAGATATGGAGCAGAGACTGCATAACTTAATTATAGTGGCTAATTGAAAAACGGTTTTAAGTCTAGACTATTCGGAGAACGTGAGTTGTTAAACCCATTTGAGGGTCTATAACCTCTGGGAGTTAGAATGATGCATGAGAGCCTCTTCCTCTTTGATTGAAGCGTTTGTAATCATCAAAATTGTTCTTGAAAGACTCAATTGGATGGGCAACAGGATATGTACCATAAGAATCTCCTTCAAAGTTTTCGACCTCAGTTCTTGAATGCTTCCCATGATTGGAAACAAGTGCAGTTACAGGAGCAATTCTTGAGAGGTATCAGATTCAACATCCAGTAATATCGTTCGAAGCTCGATCACAGAGATCGGCGTCTTACAATCTTTAATGACAAATCCTTATGGTTGAAAAGTCAACAGGGAATCCATTCAAGATCAAAGTCACTATATCTTCATCAGGAATATAAAACCCAGCTACAGAAAAATGGTCCCTAAGAATTTTAATACATTGCATAGACTGTCAATGCTTTCGTTACTTTCTGAATTTTCTGCATAGAAGTCATCCACTCGAAGTTTAGCATATCTCTCAAGAAAAAACAAGAGTTGCTTTGAGGTTTTACTCCCTCTGATGAATGAAAGAGCATCAGATGACAAAACAATTAAAATTACCATAATCATAACGACACAATTGCAGACTCAACTAACAAAAGCATAATCAATTAGAGATGACCAAAACTCCAAAATCATGGAGAAACAATTGCAGATTCAGCAAAACATCTTGATCTTCGATGCTATCTCAACAACTTAAAGACAAGACTTGAGAGTGAAATCAGAGAGAGAGGTCCGGAGTCCCTCAATTAAGCCGATTTGGGCACCGGAGAGAAGGACCTAAGTTGGAGCGTTCCATTGAGCTGGTTGAAGGATTTCCTTTTATGACTATGGCCCCGACCAAAGCTATGGCTGAGGAGATGGTCCAAAAGATATGACTTATGATACCGAATCCAGGCAGAATGAGAATATACACCTCTGGATGACCGAAAAACCAAAAGAGATGCTGGTATAATATGGGGTCTCCCCCCCCAGCGGGATCAAAAAAGGTTGTATTAAGTTTCAAATTCTTTCATTTCTGGACCTCCCACGAAGAGTTTGCCCCTTTGGTTGAGCAAGTTTTGAGTACTCCCGTGGGGGGTACTCTATGTAAACTCTCAGAATGAGAAGTACTCGAGATATAAGTTTAGACTTTCAAATTATCTTGTCACAAAGTATCCAATCTGTAATTTGATCACCACGTTAGAGATGATCAACATTGGATACTTCAGACCCAGCACCGATCATCAGAGGAAAGATGTAGCATCAATAACGAACTGAAAACCAATCTGTAAAGCTATCAACTCAACAGCCAAAACTGATATAGAAGCAAGGATAGAATCAGCCCCATTGCACCTATGAGCTCACCTTCATCGTTCCCAGTCATCACTACTCCCCCAAGCCCTCACTGTCCACTTGTCACATCCACTGTAGCAAAGTATTCATCAGGCAACCCAGATTTGCAGAGGACATCATCTTTTGGCTACTAAACACCACCACTTTGCTCTGGTGCCTTTTAGTTTGCTACCCTAAACACCTCATACAACTCAACAACCTTCATAACCAAAGTATCAGGCTCCTTGCCTTCCACCCAACCATGTAACAACCGAATAAGCTCTCTTCAAAGAACCATCAGAGAGACACAAATCTCTCCAGCAGGTGTACAGAGCTCTAACAAAAAGATACGCAAAGCTATGCTTGCATTCACCCCATAGATCATGAATTAAAGACTCCTCCATAGACATATAAAGCTCCATTTCTTCCAATGCCAACCACGACCGGCATCCCTCCCCCACCAATTTTTGGCCGCCATAGAGTTCAGTACTTGAGACAATCCATTTTGGTTAGTAACAAACTGAAGGGTATGTCAGAAATGCTTGAGAACTGCTTTTATAAGTATTTCATTACCTGTCACTGACAGCAACCTTCCATTTCATCCCTCTACTCTTATAACCACACAGTCCCTCACCGTCCTGGAGATCTTATTATTATACCTTCTGTGTTTGTAGCCCTAGTAACATTCCTGGCACAACACAATAGGCATCCTGAATTCAGAAATCTTGCAATCAGACTCAGTACTTGCAGTAAAAGACATTGCTGATTTATCATAATAAATATTTTTCCAGAGGCTTCTCATACACAACAAAATCTCCTTCAACCGCCTAATCTCTTCCAAAGTTGCATCCCCAAGAATAAGGCTATATCATCTGCCGATATATGATGAACTTTTATGTGTGGGGCTTCATATCTGCTAATTCAACTCCATGAACCCTCTCTTTCACTTCTGCACGTAGAAGAGAATCTAGTAATCAGCACAAATAAGGAAAATGTATGGGGAAACCCACTTCAGGAAGTCCTCCAGATGGATGACTTCATACGTGATAGTTCAGATACAGTGTGAGATGAAGGAAACCCACCTCGCTTCAAACCACAACCACGCCATCAAAGCAGTAGGAAAGCATTACCCCACTCCACAGCATTGTATCCTTTGGCCATCTCAATCTCTAGAATCATTTTCTTTATCACATTCCTCCTTCTCTTCTTGAGTGCATATATGAACTCAAAGGCTATAATAATATTGCCCATGATAAGCCCCTTCATAACAAAGGCATGCAAGTTGGTGCTCAAATAATTTGAGACACAATTAACTTCAGCCTGTTTGCCAATGTCTAGTCACTAACTTCAACCTATACTTCATCCCAAAAGTGGGTTTAGCCTTCTTGGGGATCATAGTCAACTAAGTATGACTGGAGCCTTTCACACTACCACCCTCATTCCAAACTCAAAAAACAGCAGCCACCAAATAGGGTATATTTATCTTGATTCTGATTTGTCTTTACTATTTCTAAGACTCATGGTGAGGTTTTTGTGTTTTAGTTTGTGTATATTTACAGGCTCTTTTAGATTCTAAATATTCTGTACTTGTACAGTAAATATATATACTAGAGGTATCCTGGGTATTCTAAGTTCAAGTACAAATATACAGGCATTGATGATATGCTTTGCCTGAAACTTCAGCTCATTCTTTTATGGCACGATTCGAATAAGATCATGTACAGCATGCTGAACTGTTGAAAAACTAAGAAAAGCATAATCATTTATCAGAGATTATCGAAATCAGAAAAAACACAGCTCTGACCAAATGAAAATGATCTTGAATTCATGTCAACAATTGAAAAAATGGGAAGCCTCCAACCGAAACAAAAGAACAAAAATTATATACTTGGGACCTGGGTGTTACAAAATTGAAAAGTGGCTGAACTTTCAGAATGAGAAGTATTCAAGGATCTTGACTGATGACTGACTTAAGACGTAGTTCTAGATTTTGACGATGGGAACTTAATTATGCTCTCTACAGTGGAAAAAGATCATCTTATTATAATCAGTCTAATCTGTGATCACCATGCAAGACATTAGATGTGAAGGACCCACATTGTAAGAAAGATCTGTTCTTCAACAATTTAAGAGTGCCTAAATTATACACACTTTTCAAATGAATTGACTCAGAGTGCTGAAACCATATAGTATAGTACTCTCCCCTATTCCCTAAACATTATATATACAATACCATTATGCACCTTTGATATATCCAGTGTCTACAAGTGCAACTACACTAAGATACTTTTGCCTGCTAACTAAACCAACTTGAGCAAATATATCCCAGCAGCTTCCATGGGATACACGGATTCACAGATAAGCCGGCTGAAAACTAGCAAGCATGGTCCGCCACTCTTATTAGGATCTTAGTTGTTTTCAATATCACTAACAAGTAACTAGCAAGTAAACCATATTCCAAGGTCCTATCCAATTTGAGGCTGAGATTAATCTCTCTAAGGTCTTCATGTGAGTTCCAAAGACAAGAAGCACAATTTTGCACAAATTATTAGTATAATAGTTAGTTAATAAACAAAAATTTTCAAGGTGTTTGATTGTTCAACCAGCAGACAGGACCTTTCTTGGATCATATTTCCAGACTTGAAGACACCTAAATTGTCTACTGATGATCAACATTGTCATTGTTATACACAAATCACATACAACATGCAGCAGAGATCTTATAATAAAGATAGAAAGAAAGAGACAGAAAACTCTGTCAAATATATATATTTACTTCACAAACTTATTTACGTTCAGATGAGCGAAAAATAGATAATCCACCAAAATAATCAACCAACAATTATAAGCCTCATCAATACCAAAAGCACCAATGCATTCTACTACTCTTAAGGTTTTTAATACAATAAAGATTAGAGACAAAACATAATTCTCACACAATTCAATAAGTCTACTAATAACTTTGAAGATTATTATAGCCCTTTTTGACAAACCATGATTTCTTGGACTCCCTTTGGCATATAGAACCTCTTTTTTGAAGCAATGTTCTAGCCCTCTTAAACAAACCACCATTCCTTTGCCCTCTTTGTCACTATCACACTTCACAGAGACACACTCTTGGTGCTTTTAACAAATACACTTTCATCTTGTTTTAATCTTCCTAATTATCAGGCCTGAGGGACACTTACTTATCTTATGGTAGCCATAATATTGCTAACAGAATAAGATTAAATGTGTTAATATTTTTCAGGTTTTTAGTTCGGCAAGCAAGGCATGTGAATCTGTATTGAATCCAGATGCTTTTCTATGCAAAAAGGAGAAATTTATTCAACCACCAACCATCCGGCTGCACCGGAATCAAAAGTGATATAACGAAAAGTCAGTTCCCTCTTCTAAGTTTCTAATCAAGTTACTGTAAAATATAAAGTAGTTTTCTTTAACACGGAATCTATCTAAGGGTTGGAACCGAGACACCAAAGGTAAGACCCCACTTCCTGTCTACATCTCTGAATCCTGAGTTTTTTGTTTCTTCACTGTCAAAGAATCTCTGTCAATGCTATCTACATGTATATTATATATCCTTAAACTAAACTTAAAACAAAGTATCTGTTTAGACTCAGCATTTTTGCCAGGCTGCAGTGAGAATAAGGACACTTTGGAACTATAATTGGTGGTGTAGAAATGGAATGTTTTAAGTCTTTTGATTAATTTCTCAGTTTTGGGATCCAACTGCCTACATAGCAGTATTTCAGGATTAGAGAGTACATCTAAAGGGAACCCCCAACCAGAACCATTCTTAAGACTACCAAGCCTTTTCGAATGAGTTCTACCACCATTCTTAAGACCACCAAAACCTTTATAACTTGACTGGGGACAAACTTCACTCACTGGGGGAGAAGGTTGTGAGGAAGCAAGCTAATTCCACCTCCCTCCATCCCCCCTACACGTTGAAGCATAGCCATAATATGATATAACAACATGAAAACAAATTAGCTGGCATCAAGGATGAAACTTATGAATATCACCAACTCACCCACAACATAATTTTCTAACAACCCTTAGAGATGGAAAGGACCTACAATTGAAAAAATTTGCACATAAAACTGGGGCTACTAATGTCACAATCATTTGTTATTCCCACAAGGACAAAAACATGTATACAATGTTACCTCTCACACCACCTGTGAGGGACGGACTAGATATAAGAATGATGTAGGATAGAAGATTCTTCTACCACAAGAGCACCAAGCAGGTGCCAGAAATGTGATGTAAAGAACAAGCATGGTCTTACGAAACAAGGGAGAAAATTAAAAAAAAAAAAAAATCCTAAACTGCCTTGATAATAAGCAAGGATTCCTTTTGTCTTTTAAAATTTGTTCAACATATATACTTTATCATATTTAGATCTGTAAGTTATTCACAATCTTAAGTGGCTCTATAATGTTTCAGACTTTGTGGATGCACAATTTGTTGCAGCTATCTACAGTATTTGAACATGCTGGCAGCTCTTCCTGTCAATCTGGAAGCTAGAGTGCCCAACAAAGTTCTTGCTGCATTTTGCATTTTAGGATGTGGAAAGCTCTACTATATTCTCCAATAACTGAGACATCTGACACAGAAGAATAAACCTTGATATTACTTAACATGCTGATACTTCTAGAAAATATACGTAAAACCCAAACAGCTTAGAATGGTTTGTTTATTCCTGTTATGGTATATATGGTTGACAGACTATATATGTGCAATTCTGATGATGCAGCTGACATTAGGTCTGGTTGCGGTCGCCACCAGTAGTGAACAGGACATTGCCTAGATTGGATCAATGTACATGTGGAGTGGCACATGGTGAGTTCTGGTTTGCTAGTATTGTAAACATTAGCAGGTGCCCTCGATACGTCATTGTTTGCCTCAGGCTTTCTGATCTTTCTGGTCTGGCTCTGCACTTCCTCACTCTACAGGAAAACTCAAATAGGAATTTGTGAAGAAGACCATGCATTTATTAAATCCTCTCCACCTCCCTTGCCGGTGATGTAGAATCTTAGTGCTTGGGTTTGTATATATAGATAGATAATGGCTTTTGTCAGGAAGACCATGCATTTATCAAGTCCTCTCCACCTCCCTTCCAGGTGATAAAGAATCCTAGTGTTTGGGATTGTATAGATAATCGATAATGGCTTTTCTCATGTATGCTTATACGTCGTTCTAAAGACTAAATGCTGTCTACATAGATAACTTGTTAGTAAACACCCATGGTCATTATGGACTCTTGGGTTCTCTATATGCAAGTGCAGATGATTTGTCTTAGTAAAATATTCAGATTGGTGTGGTGTACTTGAAGTAACGAAGTTTCAGCTCATTTTTTTCCATAGGTTGCCAGGAATACACATCATGTTGATAGAAATGAAACTAAGAAAACCCAAATCAATCAGACATGTTACGTTTAAAACTCCTAAATAAAGAACCACTAAACAATGGCTTTCGATCATAGGCATGTCAGAGAAAGTCTGCCCCCTTTGCCAGGAAGGCATTCATATATGCATTCATTGGCAAGCCGAAAAGGTTGCAATTTGCAAGACATTGAAATTTAATAATTGATTGCATAATAGGTATAAGTAAACAGATTCAACAATGTAATGGCTTGCATTGATGAATCAGTAAAGCATGTAACAACAATAATCACAATCACTCGCATGTGACTTATACAAATATTGGTGGACAGATAAGGAACTGCATACCTTGAAGCAGATTATAGTACAAAATTGGCCGAACCAATTGAGAAATTGAATGTACACACTTGTCACCAGAGCACAATCTCAGAAAATTGTTTGCTCCCCCAATTCCTGGCCAGCCATCCCCTCTCTCAGCACAGTCTGGAAGAAGTCTTCCAACGTGTCTTTGCCATAACTTGGTGTTTTCTCAGCACTATATTCTCCGGTCTCAGGATCCAAAACCAACATACTCTCAGCAGCATAATACCTTCCAATCTTTCCGAACTCGGCTGTGTCTTCCATTGAAGGAAATATCTTTACAAGGAAATCAAGTACCCCAATAGCAAAGTCCATTATCTCAATCGGCACTTTCAAGAACTTGGGTTCCCTCCCCACAAGTCTAAATAGCAACTCCCCTTGCTCCATTGGTGTCAATGCCTTCCCCGGTCCACCAATAGGCAAAACCTGGTTAATCTTATTTTCACTCAACACACAATCAGCAATAAAAGAAGCCAAATCCGCCTCACTAATCGGCTTGCAAGCACACAACTTCCCATCCCCAAACATCACATACGGCTTCCCATCTTTCACCAACTCAACCTGACCTCCCAAGCTCTTAAAGAATGCAGTTGGCCTCACAATACTATAACTGAAACCACTGTCCTCCTTAGCTTCCTTGATCAACTCATCCTCGAACTTCAGCTTTGCGCGCTGGAATTCAAGAAGAGGCTTCTGGACACATATTGCAGAAAGCAACACAAAATGTGAAGCCCCACGATTCCTACCGGCAACAAGACTGTTCTTTGTTGCCTCATAGTCTATCTTCCAAGAATCCTTCACACCACCACTACGGCTAGCAAGGCAAGAAACCACTACATCAATTGAAACACCCAATTCTTCCATAGATTTCTCCAAACTATCCAAATTGGTCACATCTGAAAAGCACACATTGGCTCCTTTCAACTGGTTTAAAGTCTCATCCTTGCTAAACTTACCTCTAATCCCACTCTTCTCCCTAGCAATAGCTATAACATTGAACTCTCTATCCACCAACTCCTTAACCACAAACTTTCCAATGTACCCAGTTGCACCCACAACCAAAACGTTAATGTCTTTGGGACTTTTGTTCCTGAATGAGGGTGTAACGGTCGTTTCAAGAGTTGGGGTCGTTGAAGCCGAAATGGGTTTTAGTCTGTCTTTGCTGAACTTAACGACTTCAGATAAGCTTAACGGAGATGATGGGAACCCAGTAAAGAGAGGGGAGGTTACCTTAGTTGGGTTGGTGAAGTGAGAAGAGAAACGCGTTAAGAAGCTCTGGTTTTTTGCTGAGTGAAGATTGAATGCGGTGGAGGAGAAGCACAGTGACATTTTCTGAGTGCTTCAAGTCCGAGAAGCAGGAGAAGCCTGTGGCTTTGTGAGGTAAGAAACTTCCTTGGTTACTGATCAACTGATATGTGGATATGAAGCGAGGGACACAAACACAAAGCCCCCTATGCTTTTGCAATTATAATTTTTTCTTTTTTCTTGCGATTATGTGTGAACTCTTGAATGATTGTTAATCTGATGGATGGAAATGAGTTCAGCCACTGTTAATTACTGACCATGTTAATTGATTTACCAACCCATAGTAAACAAATTCTAGTTTACTATTCAAATAGTGTCATATTCCACAATGCGTAACTCTATGACTGTGTTTCGCTGACAATGTGTCTCGCCCACAAAACTTTATTGTGCATAACTGCTAGGTTTTATTGTTTTTCAAGCTTGGGCTCTTCTCTACTGGCAACTTTAAGTATATTGATGATACGGTTTGGAGAGATTTAGGCGGCTTGTTGTCGCGAATTCTTGCGTTGTATTGTCAATCTCTGATTTCAACCAATGCTCGAGACCGGTGTGTCGTGTTTGGTGGCCATAGGGACTTGGGATGGGTTGGTTCAATGACTAAAATATCGAGTTTCGAGAAAATATCGATGGTCCCGAAAACGGAAATTTCAAGAATATATCGATTTCGATAAAAAAATCAAGAAAAATGATGGAAATTTGAAGAAAAATATGGAAATTTTAAGTGAAACTTTTGGATATATTTGTTTTATTAGTTGCCTACTATATATGAAAATAAAATCTTAAATAAACATTGTTATATAGTAATTTGTAATAATTTAAGATGAAACGGTAAATGCTGAATCGCTGACAACTCTGAAATTTTTGAAATAAACATCTTTTTTTTTTTTTGATGGCTGGAAACCCAATGAAAGGCTAGGCCATCACGCCTCAGTAAAGTTAAGGGTTTTTGTTCATTTACCCCATTTCTAGGGATTTTTTTCTCACTAACCCCATTAAGTTTTTTTAATTCCCTCTTATCCAATACACTCTAAGGGAGTCTTCCCTAATAAATCTTAATTTAAAAAAAAAATTAATATCATTTTACCCCTCACCCCTTTGTTACTTAGAGAGAGAGAAAATGGATGAGAGAGAAACCATAGCAGACTTCGCCGGAGCCCGTCACCGGTCGCCGGAATCCGGTCACTGGAATTTGTTGAAAATCTCACCGGAAAGGTTTTTTTTGCTCCCAATAAACATCTATTGCCCCCCAATAGACCTCTATTGCCTCCCAATAGGCCTCTATTGCCTCCTATTGCCCCCCAATAGACGTCTATTGCCCCCAATAGAACTTTCGGTAGCCGGAATAGGAACTAATCTTCCTAAAATTAAACAGATAAAACTTTGATTAAAGAAAAAAATGAAAAAATTATATCAATTTTAAAACGTCTATTGCCCTCCAATAGACGTTTCGATTACCGAAATGAAAACTAATTTTTCTAAAATTACACAAATATAACTTTGATTAAAGAAAAAAAAAGGAGATTACATTAATTCAAAACGTCTATTGCCCCCTAATAGACCTGTATTGCCCTTGACATAACACATTTTGTATCTTGTTACTCCAATAATTTACATTTTATATTACCAAACTTTCTTATTAAAAGGCCAAAAAGAAGAAAAAAGAAGAAAAAAGAAAAGAAAAAAAAGAAGGACCGGCTGAGCTGTTTAGAGGTACTCGTCGACCTCGCCGGAGCTCCACCACCACCCCC
The DNA here is from genome assembly GCA_024704745.1 of Rosa lucieae. Taxonomy (NCBI): domain Eukaryota; kingdom Viridiplantae; phylum Streptophyta; class Magnoliopsida; order Rosales; family Rosaceae; genus Rosa; species Rosa lucieae. The sequence goes on from CM045495.1 coordinate 44,352,523, forward strand.
GCCACATCTTCGCTTATTCTCAACAAATCAGCTGAAGAATCTACTCCTCCGAAGCTGAGTCAACCATAAGCAAACTCCAAAACAACGATCGCCGTCGTCGGCGATCCCAATAGGAAAAAATATGGACGAAAATCAGATGAATCCTCAGGATGTTAGCGTAGACCTCAGAGAGGTCAGCCTCGACCTTGGATCTGTACTCCTTGCCGGAGGAGAAGGCGGCCCTGCGAGAGAGACTGCACCGACAATGATCTGCAATCCGAGCCCATCTTTGTCGTTGTAGCTCTGAAGCAGCTCGCCGGAGAAGGTGGTGACATAGATTCAGGCGAAGGGAGGAGATGCAGCAGGTCGCCGGCGTCGATGGAGAGAGAGATAGAGAGAGAGATATCGGGATGAGAGAGATGAGAGAGAGTGGCATGGCATGTAATTCATTAATTAGATTGAGGGCAGAATAGCTATTTCATTTTAAATTTGGTTAGTGGGAATAAAAATCTCTTGCTGGGGTAAGTGGAATAACTTTGGCTCATTTTGGGGCTTTTGGTTAAGGACCCTAAAGTTAAACCCTAAACCCAATTAAGTAAATTAAGGAATGTATTAAGATACCAAATATTAAAAGTAGTAAATGTCAATTAATTAGAACAATAAAATAAACAATAAGAACTAAATGGTTAGGTTAATAATATTAACTTATTACTTACCAAAATTATAGAGTGAAGAAGTAGTAAAAGAAAGAAGAAAGAAGAAAGAAACTTTGTTCTTTCGGTGCAAGGAATGAGTGGAACCCTAAACCCTATTTATAGAAGTTCAAAATTGAAATGTTGTTGTAAATTTGGTAAATAAAATTCAAAATGTAATAGATTGTTCTATGTTAGTTATTGATTGGACATATACCTAAGTTTTCAGATTCGTAGACTAATTGAATATATATTAGAATGGTGCAAAAATAACATGAGTGTATGTACAGCAGAGTTGGCCAAGACTCTCAAAGAGCAATGGAGTGACCAAGGTTAGAGCCTTGGTGACTTTGTTGACTTTCTTATTTGAAATTCAGCCACGGCCCAAGGAAGATTCTAGAAAAATACTCAAAATTTCGTAAAATATCGCGATATTTCCGAAAATTTAGGAAAATTTCCAAAATATCCATCGAAATCTATACGGAAGGTTACAGAAATTTCGACAAGTGAAAAACGAAAATTTCAGCGAAATATCGCAGAAAATACTGCCAGGTAAGGCAGTCAAATATTTCTGGTACTAGGAGTTGGATTGTTGCTACCTTTTAGTCCCTCAAATTGGTTAGATTGCTCCACTGATTTGGGCTCACCATTTTTGTTGATTAAGAGTGACTTGCCAACCTCGTGACTAACTTAAATAGGACAGGATTTTGGGTTGGTGAATATGCATCGTGACTTTTCTCTCCATGCCTCTTGGGTAGGGCGTTTAGGATAACTGCATCATACATTGGCTTCGACAAGCTTTCTTGGATCTCTAAGATTTGTAATTGGAGGGGTTTTTTTACGTTGTTATTATATTTAGTGACATGCTATTATTTTGATAAGTGACATTCGAACACATCGGTTTTAAACTCATGGCAAATGGCCAGTATTTTTTTTTTTTTTTAAACAAAATGTTTGCTGCAGTATTTGTTTCAATAATCAAAATGTTCCAACTCAACAAATACTGCAACCAATAAGCTTTAGCATGACCATCTTTTCAAAAAAAAAAAAAAAAAGCTTTAGGATGACCATAGATGCAATCAACAATATGAATCAACTAGCCAATCTAACACAAACTGCTTCTCCTGAAGTAGATCAAACTACCAGTAATCATCATATAGTATAAACACTTTACTTGGGAATCGTTAGGGTAGAAAAGTTGCAAGATAACCGCAACAAAAGCAATCCAATCTCCAATTTCTCCCCTGAAGATAAAGAAACAATAGTGAAGGAAAGCTAAAGATGTATGGGATCAATAACCAGGTGAAAATGTTTGTTTTTTAGTTTGTCCAATCAAAGACCAACCGATAATTGGAAATCAGCAATGCAAGAAGAAGAGAGAGCGAGAAATCAAGCCTCTACTTCTAAATGCCTTTGACTCGGCTGAATCAAATTGGGGGATAAGGAGATCGATCCATGCATCAACCCCCTAACTTTGGGTAACCCACCCGTCCTTTAAAGCATGGTTGCCCTGTTGCTCACACGCGGAATTTGACTACGATAAAGGTTTACCACAGTGGACAGATGACTGTCTCTGAACACTGACTATTGTAGCTCTCAGAACAAGTTCACCGGAGTAGTTTTGACCGGGCACCATCAAGGATTGATGATGTGTTGACCGGGCAAGGGGAAAATCATCCCTCCACCGGCCCAATCTTGCCCAACCAAGGTTTGGCTTTCCTTGACCGAGGCCAAGAAAAAAGGCAAAGCCTTGACATATTTCCTGACCAGGCTCGCCGGCTGCCAACTCGGCAGGTACCTATCGTGGCTGACATCGACACACTGTGATCCAAATTAAACCCAAAAGAAATTCAAACCGCCACCACAAGGGGTGGTACGACGGAGGCAGGACATACCCAAGCTCCTCACTTCAGCCAACTCAATAAATTGGGCTTCCTCGGACTTCAATTGATGCTCCACGACGTCGGAAACGAACCAAGGAAGTCAGAACAGCTGCCGGCGGTAGCAACGACGACGCCGAACCTGAAACAACCCAGAAATTGATTTGTCAAAACATGATCAAATTGAAAAACTAATTACACAAACTTGTAGAGCATGACGAGAAAAGCAATTTTCATACCACATGCAGCCCAATCAGTCGCTGGAATTTGCAGAAACTCGCCGAAGCAGTCGGACATTCTCACCGTCGATTCTTCTTTCTCATCGAGTGCATGGACTATCTGAGACCGCATACATGACGGCGATGACGAGAGGAAGAGATTGGTGGTGGTGCGCCGACCTGAGGTGGCCGGAGGGAGGAGCAGTGGTTGGACCTAGTCGCGGGTCATCTGATCCCGCCTCTATTTATACTCCCTTCTTTATTAATTTGGACGGCTCTGATGAAGTGGTGCTAGATTGAATGGTCCAGATTGCATCATAAAATTCCTTTTCTTTTCCAAAAGATTTTCCTTAATCCAAAACTTCTGAATATCATAACATATAGCTTGGGTATCCGAAAAATTCCCCGAAAATTTTCACAAACTCGTCGTGTCGTGTACTTTATTATCCATATCCTTAAATCAAGGATTTCACTTTGTGAAAATTTCTAAAAATATTCTCGAGCACTTTGATGATTACCGAGATTGTTAAGTAGTTTATCGAACGATCTCAATTTAGCTCGTTAAACTTTTCCGGGGCTCACATTAATTATCCATAAATCTCCATTATTATCATCTATTTACATCAAATATATTTTAATTTTAAAATTAAAAAAAATCAATGAACAGTCTTGACCGGTCAAGAAAACAAACGGGTGGAAACCCATGTCCAGTGGCAGTAAATAGTTACTTGACTGGTCGACGCCTTGACTTTTCGACCTTGACATTTCTTAACTACGGCCTACGGGTGAACTTGCTCTCACAAACAGTCATTATCTAAAACAATATAAAGTTTCATGAGAGATGAAGTATAATTTAAGACATATTATACTACAAAATTAAATCACTCGTTGTTGTGGCAAGATCTAAACCATTGGTGTGATTATCAATATATACAACAGGAAAGATCAGATTTCACAGTGCTCTATCTTTTTTATCAAACTCAAAGCAACAAAATGTTATGTTAAATGATTAGCTCGTTCGTCTAAACCAATTAGTTAGAGGGAAAAAAAAAACATGCTGACAAGTTATAGTATAAGTGTATAACATTGAAAAGTTTAGCCACAACAAAACGATTAATTGCTACTTATTTTCTTGAGAAATTGACTTCAAGGGATAACAATAACAAGAATGATGAAACGATAACACATCCTATCGGAATATAATCTTGAATACCAAATGAAATAGATATGTTGTAACTTGTTTGATTGAGTATAAGAGTATTATTCTAAATTCGCATCATTTTTAGGTATAAGAAAGCTCTCAGATATCTTTAATATACTAAAGATAGAGCATTATGATCAAAGATGTAACGTAAAAGCAACAACATATTAGGTTATAATATGATTAGCTCGTTCGTCTAACTAAATAGTTAGGAAAAAAAAAAAGACATTAGCTATTTATTTGGGGTCTTGCGTTGCATCCCAAAATCATACCTAGGACATTGGGAACCTAAACCTTCCCCTGATGAAATAACACATCAAGCACGCACTATTTGACTATCAAACTAGCTATTTATTATAGAGAACTTACCGAGATATACATGTCATGAGTGAACCATCCGTATGCAAAGAAAACAAAAAATCGCTCTTTATATTTAAGAACGAAATAATTAAAAGTTAAAATGATGAGTTACTTAGGGCATCTCCAACAAACTACTTATTTTAAGATAAATTTAAAATTTAACTAATTTTAGGATAAATTTTACTCCAACAAAATATCTAAACAAAAGTTAAATTTAATTTTTGCTAAATTCTCTTGCTATTTAGCTAGATATGAGAGCCAATCTAACTAAAACTCAAATTCTCCAACGTTCAAATTCATTTAACTTGGAATTTTGCTTATCTTACTAGAACAGAACTCAAAAGGTAGCTAGTTATATTTCATTTTTAGCCAATTTAGCTAAGAGCATCTTTAGTAAACTCTCTATCTTATCTCCTTAGTAATTTTAGAGAGTGTGTTTAGGTTTTAATCCATTTTAACAGTTGTACCACACTCCTAAGAGCATGTTTAGCAATGCTAGCTATTTTTGAGTCAAATTTTAACTAAAGTAGCTAAAAAGTTATTTTAGCTAGCCACTTTAGAATTATGTCTGCATTAATGCTCTCTATTTTAGCTAGTTTTGAATTTATATTATTTTTTAAATGAAGATTAAATAGTTTAAATGTATTTATAAATTGCATAAAATAACTTAAAATGAATGTTTTAAATTATAGAGAGCCTCATCCTGCTCTCTATATTTAGGAGCGAGATAGCTAAAATGTATAATAGAGAGCCACTTAGGAGTCTGGGGCAGCTGCTAAAATAGATAAAAAAACTAAACATACTGTCCAAAATAGCTAAGAAGCCAAAATAGAGAGTCTGCTAAAGATACTCTAATTGGCTCTCCATTTTAGGTTTTAGCTATCTCGCTCCTGAATGTAGAAAGCGAGATGAGACTCTCTATTATTTTTATTAACTTAAAACATTCTTTTTAAAGTTATTGTATGTCATTTATAAATAAATATAAACTATTTTTTGTTCATTCAAAAAATAATATAAATTCAAAACTAACTAAAATAGAGAGAACTAATACAAAAATATTTTTAAAGTGGCTAGCAAAAATGGATTTTTTAGCTTGTTTAGTTAAAATTTGACTAAAAAATTGCTAGCATTAATTAATAAAGTTTTTCTAATAAAAATAGCTATTACTGTTGAAAATGCTCACAGGAGTTTGGTGCATTTGTTAAAATTGACAAAATCTCCAAAATAGCTAAGGAGCTTAGATAAGTCTAGTGCAGTTGCTAAAATGAATAAGAATCTAAACATGCTCTACAAAATATTTAAAGAACCAAATGATTATGGTAAAAATGTTTCAAGGTAATAATTTTTTCAGGATTTCTTTAAATCCTAGCGAATATATATTAATTAAAAATTGATGAAATACGTAAAGAAATAGCACATAAAAATGTTGGAAAGTCTCTATAAACAAAGCTCTAAACCGGTGGAGATATCTTGCAACATCCAAGGCAATATTGAGTCCCGTGGTCCAAGCAAGAGGTTATAGCCTTTCATCTTCTCAGTTAAAAAGATGTCTTCCGAGACTCCCTTGAGCCATATATATAGTCATACACTACGTACTATCATGGTTTCTGCATCCCAACAGAAATGATGCCAATTAAGTTGGTATGTCGCACTTTGGTGCGGACTTGAACCTCACGCTCAAACGACCTTATTGCTTCATCAGCCACCCTGCAAAATTTCACTTTGCCAATCATTTTCATTGCATTGCAGTTGAGTAAACTCATATAGTACAGTAAAGCTCTAATTTCACCAAACTAGGAAAGTTGATGCGGCTAAAGACGTCCAGGTTTCCTATATTATTGACATTAGTAGCCAAAAACGAACGCCGGCTCCCTAGTAGGAGCGGTTTTGACTAATATCAATACGAAGCAAGGTGGATATATCGGGGGAAGAAATATACTGGGATTGGACTAAAATTATTGTTATTGGCTAGAAGCCGCCCCAATAATTTCAATTCATGAAGACTCAGAAGGAGCCCAATTAATTGATTCCTCAAACATCTAATTTCATAAGATATTTGTTGTTTTCAATAGAAGCTGGGATCGAACCATTGAGATTTTTTCTGCAGATAATAATGAACATCACTCTATTGTTCGTCCTCGTTACAACTTACTCCAGTCCAATTACAGTAATTGAAGCCGGACCATCCAAGAGTGTTATCCTTCCATGACGACGAGATCATGGCCGCTTGTATCGGATTGCTACTACAGCGAAGAACTAGAAGATTTCCTAACAGAACATGTCAATAAATACACAGAGGTGATATTCACACACCTTTTTGTGTCAAATTTACTAATAAAAAAATTGAAACTAAAAACAAAATGGTGCGGCTATTGCCACTCTATAATTTTCTTAGTTCACCCTACAAATATTTGAATTATTGAAAAACTATATTACCCAAGTGTAAAATAACTAATAGGTACACTAATTTTCTAAAATCTAAATTTGTAAAGAAAACTAAATACATAACCAGATAATTAAATACAAATACTATTTAATTTCTTATTAGATAACATTAATCTTCTTCTTCTAGCTCCACCCAAATTTGAATTTATTACTTTTTTTTTTTGTCCTTTTGTTCTCTCATGGTTAATTTGTTATTCAATTCACAGAACCATTAGTGTTAACTTCATCAAAATTTTTATGAACAATGAAAGTAAAAAATTAAAACACAAAAAAAAAAAATCTTTTCTTCATTGCTCATAGTTGTTAACTTACTAATTTTTTGATATAGATTGAAATAGACTAACATTGAAACTGAAAGAAAAAAAATGGAAGTAAATCAGATTATGATAATAAAAACTTTAATATATTTTAGTTTTGTTATTGGTATAAATTAAATTAGAGATTTTCGTTAAAAAAATTATTTTTTAATTAGATATGTCATATAAGGATATTTTTGGAAAGACAAATGGGTTAGAAAAGTAAATTTAATAATTGAAATTAAAATGTAGGGTGTAATGAGTAAGTAGGGTGAACAAAGTAAATGATAAGGTGGCAACAGCCGCACCCAAAACAAAAACATATAGTTGGATCGTAGTCTTGGGCTCTTCAAGTTAGGTTAATGTTTGATGAAGCATCTGAGTAGGACTAATAACAATGGGATTGCTAATAGAAGCAAGCCCATTTATTTAGAAAAATATTCTTTTTTTGTTTTTCTTTATTAAAAATTCATATGATTATTGAATATTGATTTCTATGTAGATTATTCCAATATTGGAACGCGGCTTAGCACCGTCATGCATGATGTTTAGTGACTTGAGTTAATCCTAAAGAGGTCATTTGGAGTAAATGGCCAAGAAAATGGATTTCTTAGAGTATTTGATTGAAAACTTACTCAAATTGTGTAAATGCAAACAAAAGAAGCAAAATCTTTTTTCCCATGTATGAAAAATAAGCGATTTAAATTCAAAACAGAGTTTATTCCATATATATATATATATATATATATATATATATACACACGTGTATGAATGTATGATGTATGCATGCATGTATGTATAATAAATGAGCAATTTAACACGGCAGCAATAGAATATCCAGATACACTATATATAGGTTTTTGGAATTCGACATCAGGAAGTGTTTTCACACCATCGACCGACATCGACTCATTCCAATCTTTAAAGAAGAGATCGACGATCCCAAGTTCTTTTACCCCATTCAGAAAGTCTTTTCCGCCGGACGCCTCGTAGGAGGTGAGAAGGGCCCTTATTCCGTCCCACATAGTGCGCCTACCTGACAATATCTACCTACACAAGCTTGATTAAGTGATAGTTCCACATAGGATAAAACACCTTAATCCCTCATCTTTCACCGAATCAACATTTTCATCCCTGATTTCTATGAAATGTAACCTTGTGATCACTCAATTTCAACACTATCTTACAATTCTTCCCTCTATTATATTTACCGTATTTTGATCAAGGTATTTTTGTAAATAACACACCTTCTCAAGGATATTTTCATCAAATAATAAGTAAATAAATAAAGAGAACAAAATTTAAAATGTGAGAATAGAAATTAAAATAAACTTCCTTCATTTACTAAATAAAAATTATTTTGATTTTTTTTTTTTTGATGAATATTTATTTTTTATTGAAATTTTATCAATATTTCAATAATTGAAAAAAAAAATGCATCCTTTTAATTTTTTTAGAAAAATAAAATTATTCATTTGTAGTGCTACATTGCAAACAAAATAAGTCATTTTTATTAGGCGATATTCTTATTTATATTTAAAATTAATATTTAGTGATTTAACCAAAATACCCTCAACTTTAAGGCTTGATTGTGACAAAATAATAGACAGGAGAGACGAAAGTGTGAGATGAAGTTAAAGCTAAGGGACTAAAACGATGAATGATGTTTTTCAGATGTGAGGGACGAAAGTGTTGATCTGACAAAAGTTGAGGGACTAAAGCGATTATTTATTTTTCCACATATATAGTTTCTGGTTTACCAAAACTCTTTGTTTCAACAAATATATAGGTTTCAAAACCGGTGAGCTGTGACATATTGATAAGTTATAATTGCAACATTGTAAAGGTCATGGGTTCGATTCTAACTGACATATATCTAAGGGTGGGATGAGCTAAGGGTTTTTAAAAAATTAAATTAAATTAATATATATATATATATAATATATATATATATATATATATATATAGCTCTTCTTGGCTGTGGATATCTGCACCTAAGCAAAAGGTGCTGATTTCCAGTTTTTCCCCACTTTTCGATCATATTTTCACATCGTAACCGTTCAGTTTTTAGATTCTAATGTTTAGATCACTTCTGCAAATTTTCAGCTAATTTGATGATCGTTAAGGTATCCAAAACAGCAATAAACACGAACGGTTCCGGTTCGACAGATTCGGTTCGTTCGTGTAAATTGCCGTTTTGGATGCCTTAACGATCATCAAATTAGCTGAAATTTTGTATAGATGATTTATACATTATGATCTAAAAACTGAACGGTTAATATGTGAAAATATAATCAGAAAGTGGGTAAAAATGAAAAATCCGAACGTTTTGCTTAGGTGCGGATAAGGTTATATATATATATATATATATATATATATATATATAAAATAAGTGTAAGTAATTAAGTACTCTATGTATGTTAATTACATTTGAACAACGACATCCAAAGTTTCTACACTTTAAAATTTATGTACCACAGAAACAATAAGATATAAGTTCTTACATACACAAAAGATAGATAGAGTAACTTTAGTCGATTGAAATATCCATTATAACGTACTTCTTTTTTATTTTTTCCATTTATTCAGCTACTTTTTTGAAAAGGAGTTTATTTCCACCATCTAACTTGTGATACCAACTTACTCAACACAACTCGATCCAAAATCAGATTTTTTTTCCCAAAATGAGAACTTGTTTCAAGCTAGTCTATTAAGAATATCTCCAACAATCTAAAACTTTCTTATTTTGTTAAAGAAAATGCACCTCAAAGTTATTTTAGCTAACCATTTTTGATAACTTGCTCCAACAATATTACTTAAAATTTAGCTATATTTGAATAATCTTTATCCCTAAGTTGTAATAAAAAATATATTATTAATGTTTGATGATGCGAGAGTTTGAAATGGTTTCTTGAAAACACGTGAAGAAGCGTTCCAATGGGGTGGCTCATAAGTTGGCGAGATCTGCTTTGTCCTTGACTCAAGCTATGTTTTGCAAGGATGTAAGACCTCCTTGGCTCCATGAATTAATTTCTGCCAGTTTAATTTGTTAGTTTTGTGGGAGTTCTCGTTTAGAGAATATATATTCCCCATATTGATGTAATTTTTTGAGTTAATAAAATTCTCTTTCAATAAAAAAAAAATGTCTTTAGTCATTAATTGCATTTCCAACATATGTAAAAAGAAAAAAATTGGAGAAAAATCCCCTATATTCTCTCTTTTTGGTATAGGAATAAGTAGATAAAATTTTTAATTTAGGGATTCCCTAAAATAGGGAATAGGGAACTATTGGAGTTGATATTTGAGAAATTCTTATCTTTTTGGTAAAAATGATGCGTAGAGAATCTGTTGGAGATGTTCTAAATAGATGGAGAATTCCATAATACTTCTTATTTTGGAGCGGTAAACATTATCTATGAATCCTTTTGAGTTTATATTAGAAATTATAGCAAATTACCAATACATACAACCTCGACCCATTTATTACCACTAGCAGGCCTGTTTTTTTTTCAATTCCCTTGCGGTACTGTAGCTGAACCCTGCGCAAGTCCAAGCCCATGCGGCCATTTTTTGAATTGATTCTGTTAACTAGTAAATTACCTAAATAACCTCTATAGACTTAATGTACTGAGCTTTAGTATCATTCTAAGGCATTGAAGATTTAATGTACTGAGCTTCAGTATCATTCTGACATGCACGAATTACAGTTATTTCCAGTTTCTAGAGGCAATTCTAAATGATTAACCTATTGGATTGTTTGTATACACAAAAGAAATCTCTCCACCATAGTTCTTCTCATGTTCTTCAATCGGTACATTCTCTTTGTTTATTGCAGCAGCCTTCCTCCTTGCCATTTGCGATTAATTTGTATATGATAAATGCAAATATATGAGTACTAACCCTCATTAGTTTACTGACCCTCAATTTGATTAAAAACCATTATAGCTTATAAGAATGCAAAATAAAGACTAACAGCAATAATAAGATCAAATATCCACAGAGCCTATAGGTAGACATAATTGCAATGACCTTCCCATAAAGTAAACATAAAAATGAGGTTGCAATACAAATAAAATCAGCTAAAGCTACTAACCCTTAGAAATAAACATAAAAATGAGGTTACCATACAAATAAAATCAGCTAAAGCTGCTAACCCTTAGAAATAAACATAAAAATGAGCTTGCAATAAACATAGGGTTAGTGAAATCATGAAGCTAAGGTTACTGACTCTCAGAAACTGAAGCTCGTACAATTCATTTTGTACTATTGTTGGTCACAGAACTCATCATTTTCCATCAGAACAAAGAAATCTCATAAACTAAAGGTACTGACCCTCAGAAACTAAACCTAATGATCTTTAGAGGGTCCATATAATCATAGATTGCACATATTGCAGCATTTTAATGCTACTGACTGTCAATAAGCTCAGACAATTCATTTTGTACTATTATCAGCCACATAACATCAATTTTCACCGCCTAGCTACACATAAAAATGAGGTTGCAATACATATAGATTTACTGACCCTCAATAGCCTAAAGGTTAATTTCTTAATTTGTTAAAGCTACTGACCCTCAGAATTTCTCAACCATTGAGAATAATTAAAATTTCTCAACCAAAATCATTTACCTGAGGGAGAGACTATGACAACACGAGGCTGAAGGTACTGACCCTCAGAATTTCTCAACCAAAATTTCTCAGGTAAAGCTGCTAAACATAATCAAATTTCGACAGTGTTGAATGCATTGCACAAAAATCAGACCATAGATACTGACCTTCCGTAACTACAAATTTATCGACTGACCTTCAGTAACTACAAATTTCTCTACTGACCTTCAAGACTATAGCTACTGACCCGCCAGTGTCGCGCCCATACTTCGCCACCGGGGTCACGCGCTTGGTTCGCCGTTGGGGTCACGCCCTTGCTTCTCAGCAGGGTCGCCCGCTTGCTTCGCCGCCGGGTCGCCCCCTTGCTTTGCCGTTGGGGTCGCACCCTTGCTTCTCCATCGGGTAGCGCCCTTGCTCCGCCTCAGGGTCGCGCACTTGGTTCGCCACCGGGATTTTGCGCTTGCTTCGCTGTCGGGGTCGCGCGCTTGCTTCACCTCTGGGGTGGCGCTCGTGCCCTTGCTTGGTCACCTAGCTTCGCCGGAGCCCTAGATGTCGATTTAGTTCAGACGGTTTAGATTTTGGGATCGCTTTGATTTTGGGAGAAATGGTTTATGTTAGTCAGTGGCATGTTTCATAAATTTCTTAATATTTGAGTGTTCTTTCTTTATGATGGGCTAATGGTGGTTGACCGCATGGGCTCCATGTTTTGAAGTCTGCTAGTGGTAAATATATTAGCAAATTACCAATAGATACAACCTCAGCCCATTTATTACCACTAACAAACTTGTTTTTTTTTTTTAGGATTAAATACTTGTTACTCCTCAAACTTTTCCTTGAAAAATAGTTTAGTCCCTCGCTTTTCAAATTAAACTGGATAGTCCTTATTCTTTCTAATTCTCACACAACAGGTCTAAAATGACTATTCTACCCCCAAGATCCTTTTTTTATTTTTTTCTCTCTCGTTTTCTAACTTTTCTCTCTTTTTTTATTTATTTTTTCTGCTTCTCTCTCTCTCTATCTCTCTCTCTCTCTCTCTCTCTTCTCCTTCTTTCTTCGTTCTTCGTTCTTCTGCTATTTTTTTCCCCTTCTTACTCTACTCCATATTCCAATTTAATTTAATCTAGAGCCAATCCTCCCCACAAAATTCCTCCACCTCTCCAAATTCACACTCCCAAATCCAAGAGTAACCCCATACCCAAATTCACCTCCAGCCCCCTCCCCCTTTCTTTTCTCTTCTCCTCGGACCAGACCCAAATTCTAGGAAAATCACTGCAGCCGGACCCCAGTTGGACTCGTCGCCGGCCATCGAAGCTTCCTCTCTTCCTCCTCCTCCATCTCTGGTAAGGATTTTAGGTGATTAGGCTTGGATTGAAGCAAATCGAAGAGGAGAGAAAAACCGAAAATTTTCAATTTCTTGGTTGGGTTTTTGGTTTCCGGTGATTTTTCGGCTGGAAACCTTGGTGAATCTTGTTGTTGGAAGAACACTGATCTTGTGGGTATGCTTATTGCAGCTTGAATCGATCGGTAGAGGAGAAATTCGAAGGTGAACAGTAGCTCGCCGGAAATCCTTTTACTTGGGCTGTTTTCCAGCCTTTTTGTTTGCAATTGGACATTCTTGCAAGTATGAAAGTTGTTGGGCTCGTGGAAGAGCAGAGAAAAACGAAGAAAGAGCAGAGAAGAACGAAGAAAGAAGCTAAATTAGTTGGGCTCGTGAAAAAAAAAATAGCAGAGAAGAACGAAGAAAGAAGGAGAAGAGAGAGAGAGAGAGAGAGCAGAAAAAATAAATAAAAAAAGAGAGAAAAATTAGAAAAAGAGAGAGAAAAAAAAATAAAAAAATGATCTTGGGGGTAGAATAGTCATTTTAGACTTGTTTTGGACATGTTGTGTGAGAATTAGAAAGAATAAGGACCATCCATTTTAATTTGAAAGGCGAGGGACTAAACTGTTTTTCAGGGAAAAGTTTGAGGAGTAACAAGTATTTAATCCTTTTTTTTAATTCCCTTGCTGTACTGTAGTTGAACCCTGCGCAAGGTCCAGGCCCATGCGGCCATTTTTTGAATTGATTATGTTAACTAGTAAATTACCAAAATAACCTCTATAGACTCAATGTACTGAGCTTCAGTATCATTATGAGGCATTGCAGATTTAATGTACTGAGCTTCAGTATCATTTTGACATGCACGAATTACAGTTCTTTCCAGTTTCTAGAGGCAATTCTAAATGATTAACCTATCGGATTGTTTGTACACACATAAAAGAAATCTCTCCACCATGGTTCTTCTCATGTTCTTCAATTGGTACATCTTCTTTGTCTATTGCAGCAGCCTTCCTCCTTGCCATTTGCGATTAATCTGTATATGATAAATGCAAATATATGAGTATTGACCCTCAGTAGTTTACTGACCCTCAATAGTGTATGGACCCTCAATTTGATTAAAAAACCATTATAGCTTATAAGAATGCAAAAGACCTAATCAAAAGATACTCACAGTTGCAGCAAATCAATGACCAGAATTTCAAGCACTTGCTTCGCCGCTGGGTAGAGCACTTGCTTCGCCGCCGGGGTTGCGAGCTTGCTTCGCCGCCTGATCTGGTCCTTGCTTCGCCGCTGAGTCGCCCCCTTGCTTCACCTTAGGGTCGCGCGCTTGGTTCTCCTCCTGGGTCGCACGCTTGGTTCGCCACATGGGTTGCGCCCTTGCTTCGTCTCCTAGATTCACCGGAGCCCTAGATGTTGATTTAGTTCAGACGGTTTAGATTTGGGGATTGCTTTGATTTTGGGAGAAATGGTTTATATTGGTCAGTGGCATGTTTCATAATTTTTTGAATATTTGAGAGTTATTTCTTTACGATTATGACCGCACGGACTCCGTATTTTGGATTCTGCTATTGGTAATTAATAATATCATTTTGTAGTTATTGGTCATTATCTCTAAATATATGTAGTTATTTGTAGTTATTGGTAAAAAAACTCTAGAAATTACAATGGAACCAAAAATATAAAGAAATTTGAATCCGCAATGAATTTCAACTGTGAGAATGAAAACTTTTGAGTTTATATTAGAAATTAAAATTTATGCCATTAGATCTGATGCATTTTATATATATATTTAATATTTCGATGCAAAAATAACCCATTATACTATATACTAAAGCCCGGTTACTGTTGCTAATGTTCATAAGGGACGGAAAAGACGGTTTTGGCCCTTTTTTTTTTAATCACAGCTTTGCCATTCGTGTCAGGGCTCACCTTTTTTTTTTTCTTCTCTCGCCCCTCCTCTTCCTCTCACTTTTCCTGCTCCTGCTTTCTTCGTTAGAGATAGCTATCTCTCTCCCTATTGTTCAAAGCAATAATCCAGCTGCTTTTTTCTAAAGCGCTTTTCAGAGTCGTCGCCAAGAATCCAATTAAATTCGATAATTTCAAGCTAGGTTCCGAAGTTTGAACCTTGGTAATTCTCTCACCTAATTCTCAGGTCCAATTGCACCTGTATATGAATACTGTCTCGATTCGAGTTCTTCTGGGCTCGGTTATCTGGGTTTTGTTTAAAGTTGTGGTCTTTGGATGGAAATTGAGGGTTTCGGATTTCTGGGTTTTCCATTGTTTTGTTCTTTTGGTAAAATTGGGTTTTTGGTTTGGTTTGTTTGATCCTCGATTATGGAAAATGAGAATAATGAGAACTAGGGGTTTGGTTTTTGCTTCATTGTTCATGGTTTGGGTGATAAGGGTGTTTGTTTGTTTACTAATTCATTCAAGGATTGTTGGGTAGTTTGTGTTTAAATTTCAATATGAAGATACAGACCCTAATCGTTTATTATTACTTTACCAGAAACTATGGCTTTTATTGTCAACTATTTTCTTTGAAGGTGCAAACTTTGATTTCATGTCCTTACTGGGTTATTTGAATTTCTGTTACTTTCTGTATTTGGTAAGGTTTGCCGTAATGAGGTTTTTATTATGGTGCTTCATTTTTTTTTAAACGAAATTCTCTCTCTTATGTAGTATTATTGATTGAATTCAAAAAGTGATGTATTTGATTGTATAGATACTTAGGATGACAATACAAACTTTAAGCTGACAAAGTTTGATAATGAAAATATAAACGTTGAGCTTTAATGGAAGTGTTGGCTTAGTGTTTGTGATATATGGACAGAGTTTTCTGTATTTAGTGTATTTTTGAAGACTTTTGGTATTGCTAACTTTTGTTTTATTTTATTTATTTATTTTTTTATATACAATATTGCAGCCAAGCTTTACTGGATTTGGATCATATCTGGTGTTTGGCTCCAAAACCAGCTGGTGTGCAAACAGTCTCTTTTGAGCGTGTGGTTGCGCAGGCGTGCCAGCACCGCGGGGTGCAGTCGTTGGGGTAGTCCCTTGACCTGACTTCTTCTTCAAGCGCTGTGGACGAGGTGAGCACCAACCTCGTCACAGGGTTCTTCTCTTGCCTTTCGGGAAAGGACTTTTTGCCTTACTGGGTAAGGGCTTTGGTTGTGGTCTCTTGCGTTCACCGAATCGATACTTAGTGTTGTAGACTAAGTAGAGCAATCACTGGGAAGTTGAGAGAAGCACGGGTTTGCTAAAGCGTATCTTTAGCTTCGCTGGGTTGCGAGGGCGTTACCCTTGCTTCGCTGGGTGTATCGGTGGCAGTAGTACTGGCAGTTGGCTCGCAAGGAGACTGGGACTGGAAGTACGGTCGCCGGGTTGATCTGGTGAGGCTGACAGTCGGCTCGCGAGGAGACTAGGACTGGCGGGCTGTCACCGGGTTTCAACGAGGTTGAAGGTTTTGCTCTGGGGAGGCTTTGTTATCGCTGGGATTGATTGATTCGAGAGAGGTCCTTTCTGTATCGTCTTTAGCCTCTATATATAGGCTGCTGCAAATTCACTTTCCAAATAGGAATGAAATACTATATTTTAGGCCACAGCTATTGGCCTTGAATCAAATCAAAACTCTTAACAGTTTTGATAACTATCGTAAGTAATAATTAATAATTATCCGCCTCTGTCGTCGCTAGAATATAGGCAAGATTACTTGCCTCTTAGAGTCTTGAACGCAATCTTCCTCTTGGTCGCGAGCTGTTTGGATATGCACGTATATATATTCAAGCAGGGACTCTGTAGCTATGCAATCATGCATAATTATATCACCCCTATTTATTGCAATCCCCTTGAAGTGTTTTCACGTCCACCTTAATTGCTTGACTGAATGGGAAAACTTGGTTCCTTGCATGCATCTTATTGGCTGCAAATAGTTGATGGCCCACCATGCTATCTCTTCCTTGATTGCTTCACCATGCATGAACCACCATATATATATATATACAGGGCCCTTCCTCTAAGGGATCCCTTTTTTTGGTATTTTATAGGGATAGGCATTTTACCAACTTTGGGATCATATTTTCACATCTCAACCGTTCAGTTTTTAGGTCCTAATGTGTAGATCACTTCTGCAAAATTTCAGCCAATTTGATGATCGTTAAGGCATCCAAAACTGCAATTTACCATTATAAACACGAACGGTTCCGGTTCAACAGATTCGGTCCGTTTGTGTAAATTGCAGTTTTGGATGCCTTAACGATCACCGATTTGGCTGAAAATTTGTAGAAGTGATCTACACATTAGGACCTAAAAACTGAACGGTTGAGATGTGAAAATATGATCCAAAAGTTGGTAAAATGCCTATCCCTATAAAATACCAAAAAAAGGGATCCCTCATTGGAAGGCTTCTATATATATATATATTAATTGTATCCACTTGCGAATATATTAATTGTATGGGAAGATTGGCATGGCTCCTCTCGTACACATGTTGGCATTCAAGCAAATAAATCATCCTTAATTATCAAAGATTTGATAATCACTAGTAAATAAAGGAATATCCAAATTTGCCTCAAGATCGCTTGATCTTCAAGTAGGCTTTGATTAGCCTCAAAACAATATATTTCAAACTTGCCAAAAATAAATAACTTGGGCCACGGATATTGGCCCGGATTTCTTCGAGTCCCCCTTGTCGGGAAAAAATGTTATTTTGGGTTCAAACATCTGGTAAGATACAATATTATTTATTTTTTAAATTTTTATGCAGCTCATACCATATTGATTTTAATTTCTGCAATCTATATTTGGATGGGTCTGAATTCATGGTAACATATGGACGACAGAAAATTAAGAGAGATTTTACCCTCGGTTTTGATTTCTACTATATATTCACGATACCATGGGTAAACCTTGCCTAATAATTTGTTGGCTTTTTTGTTTACTATAGGAATTGTTGTTAATTTCAACCTTTGATATTGGTAATTAGAAGTTTATTAGGACAGTTAGCAAAAACCGCAAATCACAGTGATGTTTGCTTCAACATGATTCATTGACATATTTTGGCTTCTGATTCATTGTTTTTAAGATCATCATAACATTTTCGATATATTGGCTGTGTTTTTTCAGATTGATTGTTTCAGTGTTTTTTCATATGATTATATATATATATATATATATATATATATATATCAGTGATTTTGGTATATACCTTTTTTTGATTGCAAACTAGATGTTCTTTGAAGATATTGCCTCTGTCATATGCTTTCACATTGCCAAAGGTTTTTTCAATCAACTCAAACTGTTCCTGAGGTAGTTTTTCAATTTCAATTTAATTATGAATCGTTTTCTTTTGTATTTTTTGTCTGAGTTAGATTTTTGATAAAGTTTGCATCTTTTGTTTGAGTTGAATTCAAGTTTAAACAGGCTTAATGAATGAGGAAGCAAGCACTTTGAATGAGAAAAAATGAACATAATCTGGTTATCCAGTTAATATAGCTCAGTATTTATACCTTTTTTGTCAAAAAAGAAATTGAAATATGTTTTCTACTTAGAGTTATTAGTATTGCTGCTATAACTATTGATGGTTATTATCACTTCAAGTTTCTCATTACAAACCCTTCTTTTTGTATCAAATACCAGTTTATCAGTATTTCCTCAAGTATTTGGTAGACTTTAAATCCAAAATAGAGCATAGGAAACAGTAATGTTATTTCTCATTCCTTTTAAGTTATGTGCCGATAGTTAATAGCTTAAACCCTAAATTAAAGGTTGTCATCTGTTTTATACTGAGTAAGTAAATAACCTACATTGACCATCATATGTTGCTTACTTTAAAACTTACTCAAACTTTCAATTACACTATTGCAGGTAGTTTTTGGGTCAGCTTTCCAGGTTGGTGTATCGACCTGGTGTTTATGCTCAACCTTTGGGGCTCAATTGGAGGATAAAGTTTAACTAGGTTAGCCTATTTGAATAGACTTCAACTAAAATGAAAAATGTAAGGAAAACCCTCCGTGGTTTAAACTTAATGACTGAAATGTAAGTAATTTGAATATCCATGTATTTTTCAATGAAGCCTGCATTACATATATATAAGTAACCTTAAATGCTATTTCAGTAGAATGAAGTGATTTTCAATTATGCATTTCATGGTTATAATTTGTTCACAACAACAAATTCCGCAACAAAGCGCGGGCACCATTTCTAGTTTAATAACAAGATCTTGATTGCGTGGATGGTTATCATGACCTTTTTTTTTTTTTTTTTTTTTTTTTTCTGAAGCCATAGGATAGTTTCTATAATCAATACTCTATTTCAATGGTAGCGGTCTTCATTATTGTTGTCGCTTGTGAGAGCATCTCCAAAAATTTCTCTATAAAATCTTTATTATATGGACTTAGAAGGAGGGCTGATTGATGATATCAAGGTACCGTTGAATACCATGCCAACAGTTTCAATTTCTTATGCTAGCTCCTAGAACTTGTAATAGGGTGGCTTATCGATTGGCCTACACTGCCTATGAATCTAATCAAGGTTCATTTTGGTTTAATAAGGCTCCGGAGTGCATTCTGGATGTTCTTGAATTCGATTGTAATCAGCCTCATTAGGGGGTTTCTCTATAAATTCATTTCTTTGATTCAAAAAAAAAAATAGTAAAAATCTCCATAATTTTTTTTGGCAATTCCAAGTTTCCAACAACTTCTCTTTATATTCTCTAAAAATTATTATCCAAGATTAAACATGGTAATATTTTCAAACATTTCAAAAATATAATCAAATGTAAAAGTAAATAGGAATTAGTCTACACATTTCATTTCATAGTCCTTTTATATAGGGATAGAATTACAACGGAAATACTAATTATAATAATGATACTAAATGTTGATTGAGCTACAATTGCAATTCCTTGGTTCCCTCTTCGTCAGTCACTTTGACGAAGGCACATAATGTGTTTTTCCTTTAACACTCCCCCTTGTGCCAAGTGTTTTTCCTTTAACACTCCCCCTTGTGCCAAGTCAAAGACGAAATGGTGCATGAATTGTTGCCTTACTAAAAACCTTTCCAAGTAACAATAAAAACTTTGTGGGACAAAAAATACACTTTGGTCGAAGGAAAAGAGCACAACGCACCTATTACATTTGAGGATGACACGTGTGTGTGTTAGACTACCCCTTATGTCTACACCTCCCCCTGATCCTTACATTAGTCAAGGGAGCTTAGAAAGTCTTCGCATTACTATGTTTTCCACATGTCCCTCAAATATAGCCTTAGGCAATGATTTGGTGAACAAATCTGCCACATTCTCCTCAGACCTTACTTGATTCACTTGAATCTTGAGGAGAGCCTATTATTGCTGATTGTAGAAAAACTTTGGCGATATGTGTTTTGTATTATCACCCTTGATATAACCTAGCTTTATCTGTTCGATGCAAGCTGCATTATCTTCATAAATGTAAGTAGGTTCTTCAGTGGTAGAACTCAAACCACTAGTCCCCCGAATATGTGTAATGATAGCTCTTAACCATATACACTCACGAACTACCTTATGTAGAGCAATCATCTCAGGGTGGTTCGAGGAGGTAGCCATAAGGTTTTGCTTGGTTGATCTCCAAGATATCACTGTGTTCCCAATGGTAAATACATGACCAGTTTGGGAACGACCTTTATATGGGTCAGAGAGATACCCAGCATCAGCAAAACCAACCAAAACATAATTTGGGGTTTCAGTGTAGTGAGTGGCGCTTTCGCCATCAACATTTCCTTTAGGGATTGCAATTCCATCTGTGATCCCTCTTGTCTCTCTGTAGGGAAAAGAACAATCACAAGTCAATGGTTCCATTTAGGTATTAGAAAATGTTCTTGATACCATTGCAGTGACGCAACATTGGAGCTTAGCTAAATCTAGCTAACAAGTTCACTGAGAATGTAATGTCTGGTCGAGTGCATTGGGCTAAGTACAATAATGCACCGATTGCACTTAGATAGGGAATTTCAGCTCTAAACACCTTTTCGTCATCTTCCTTTGGACGAAATAGATCTTTCTTTGCATCCAAACTTTGACCAATCATGGGAGTGCTAGCAGGATGCGCTTTGTCCATGTTAAATCACTTGAGCATCTTTTGGACATACTCCGACTGGTGGATTAGTATTCCACAAACTCGATGTTCTAATTCAAGGCCTAGACAGAATCGAGTTTTCCCAAGATCCTTCATCTCAAATTCGGATTTCAAGTAGCTCACGGTTTCTCTTATTTCATCAAGAGTACCTATTATGTTCATATCATTGACATATACAGCTACAATTGCAAATACGGAACTTGTTTTCATTATGAATACGCAAGGGCATATTTCATCGTTCTTATATCCCTTCCCAATCAAGTAGTTACATAGACGGGTAAACCACATCCGCCCGGATTGTTTCAATCTGTAAAGTTAGCGTTTCAACCTAATTGCAAACGCATTCCGTGGTTAAGAGTCACTTCACTTGGGTAATATATATATATATATATATATATATATATATATATCCGCACCTAAGCAAAAAGGTACGGATTTCCATACTTGACCCACTTTTCGATCATATTTTCACATCTTAGCCGTTCGGTTTTTAGGTCCTAATGTATAGATCATCTCTACAAATCTTCATCCAAATTGATGATCGTTAAGGCATTCAAAACTGCAATTTACACTAACTAACCGAATCAGTCGAACCGGAACCGTTCGTGTTTATAATGGTAAATTGCAATTTTGAATGCCTTAATGATCATCAATTTAGCTGAAGGTTTGTAGAGATGATCTATACATTAGGACCTAAAAACTAAAAGCTTAGATATGAAAATATGATCGAAAAGTGGGTAAAAAGGCCAAATCCGTATCTAAGAAAAACTATGGACATCTGCAGTGGAGAAGCTTTGTGTGTGTGTGTGTGTGTGTATAAATCAAGATCCCCATAGAGATATGCAATAATCACATCCATAAGCTGCATTTCCAGCCCTTCGGAAACTACCAAGCTAACTAAGTAGCGGAACGTTATAACGTTCATTACGGGAGAGTATGTCTCCTCCTAGTCAATTCCAGGGCATTGTGAAAAACCTTACGCCACAAGGCGAGCCTTGTACCTTAGGACTTCATTCTTTTCATTACGCTTTCTAACAAAGATCCATTTATGTCCTACAAGCCTTACACTTAATGGGGTTAGCACTACCGGACCAAATAGCTGTCTCTTTACAAGAGAATCTAATTCTGCATGGATTGCTTCTTTCCATTTAGGCCAATCTGCTCTTTGTTGACATTCTGCAATAGAGCGTGGTTCGATATCATCATGCTCTATGATTTATTGAGCAACAGTGTATGCAAATACATCATTAATGTATATGGAAGATCTTTCCATAAACTCATACGCACTCTCATAATCCATTGAGATTTCTTTGTTCTCTATAATCATTTTAACCATCGGAGCGTCCTCCAGTACTGATTCATGGACATAACTATAATCAGAGACAATATCATGAGAGGGATTCTCTACATTGATGATTAATGGATCGGTTTATGCCTTAGTCGACCTCTTCTTCCTTGGGTAAGTGTCAGTCGAACCTAGTGGTCTCCCCCTCTTCCTTTGGGGAGCCATGGCCTCAACCACACCTCCACTAAGTGTGGTTTCAGCGCCTCTATCTGTTGCGCCGTGCCCCTTGTTGAGGACTTCTAACCTTGCAGGCACATTTGCAGCTGGTATATGTGATCTCATCACTTTTGTGATATCAGTAAACGCATCAGGCATCGAATATGCTACTTTCTGAAGATTGATTATTCTTTTCACTTCATTTTCACATTGTGAAGTGCAGGGATCAAAATGAGACAGAGTGGGGACAAACCACGACAATTCATGTCTTTCCCTTGAAAATTCTTTTTTTCCACCTCCCCTAACTACGGGAAGACTGTCTCATTAAAGTGACAATCCGCAAATCTAGCGGTAAAGAAATGTCAGGCTCATATCTAGTTACCAACTGGTACGCAGTAAATGGTTGGCTAGCAGTGGGTCTGAAAACAAATAAGTAAAGCTGCATGCAATATTGCATAACCCCAGGCATATATAGGCAGGTTGGTGTGCATAACCAGTGCCCTAGCCACCATCTGTAGCCTTTTGATGATGGCTTCTACGAGACCATTTTGTGTATGCACATGGGGTATAGGATGCTCTACATCGATCCCAATAGACATGCAATAATCATCAAATATTTTTTATATAAACTCTCCAGTGTTATCAAGCCTTATAGACTTGATAGAGTGATCAAGGTGGTGAGCCCTTAAACGCATAATCTGTGCTAGGAGTTTTGCAAATGCAGCATTTCTTGTGGACAATAAAGCGACACGTGACCAGCGTGTCGAAGCATCCACCAGAATCATAAAGTACTTGAATGATTCGCATTCTGGATGGATAGGTCCACAGATATCTCCTTGTATCCTTTATAAGAATAGAATGCTTTGTTTTGTATCTTTAACATAAGAAGGTCTCGATCCTGTTTTTACTAAAGAGTAGGCTTTGTAAAACTAGTGATGTGCCTTTGAAATAGCCAATAAGGCATCATGGGAGGGAGGTAGTTCTTCTGATACTTCAGAAGGCAGTGGCTGCATTTGAGCAATACTAGGACCAACACCTTACAGTGTAGCGGATTTTTCTCCCATTTTATTTTTCACTCCAAAGAATGGATGTCTGTGTGAGTTTTTTAAAATATGGATCATCATGTCACAACCAGGGTGCCCTAGGCGGTCATCCAAAGTCTGTATGAGTTATTGTCCCACATTTCATTGTTGGTGACAACATAAGATTCAATGGTCAAAATAGTAGTGAGGTACAATCCACTAGATTGACTCATTAGTTTCTCTAAAATGTGTTTCCTTCCACATTCATTAGATGTAATATAAAGGTATTCAGTTCCATTCTCACGGTGTGTTTCTACATAATAACCGTTGGCACAAATATCTTTGAAACTTAACAAGGTTCGATTGGCTCTTGGTGCATACAGAGCATCTGTGACTTTAAATGTTGTGCCATTAGGCAGTGAAAATTTTCCATTTCCTTGCCCTTTTATTGCTAGGGATGATCCAATCACTATAGTCACAGAGGAATTATAGGCTATTAATTCAATGAATAATTGCATATTCCTTAATATGGTGTGGGTTAGGGCTGGATTCGGTTCTGAAAATGCAAAAATTCTTCGAAACAGGAACCCAAACCGAAAAGGGAACTTCTGTTCGGTTGTTGTAGTTGACAGTGCCGGAACTGAAGTGAACCAGAACCGAGAACCTTCGGATTGGTTTTCCGGTTTCACGGTTCCTTGATGAAGTTGAAAAAAAAAAAAAACAAGAAACTTAATTTGGAGACCTACTTGGGGACCCCGACATTCTCGACTCGCAGGGCTTTGAAGGTGGCTTTGATGAAGTCGAGCATTGAGACCAGGTTGTGGAGGCGGGCGATGGACTCAGCAGGTCGAGGATGACGGTGTGGGGATAGAGAGATGAGTATTCCTTCAATTGCTGATTCCAGTCGTCGTCGTAGACCTTGTGGATGATGCAATCGAAGGGGCTCTGCTGGGTCAAGGCCTTGGAGGCATCGACGGGGACCAAATCAATGCCGTGTTGTCCGGCGTGGGCGATCAACGACGGTTGGATGAAGGTCTGCTCTTTCTTCTACGGGAAGGCGTAGCCGATGCAGTGGCGTCGCGGAGGCTGCGATCTGGAGAGAGAGAGAGAGAGAGAGAGAGAGAGAGAGATATGAGTTTTGAGGGAGTTTTTGGGTTCTGAACCTTGATCGGAGAGAAAGGGATGAGAAAAGCTGAAAAGAAGAGAAAGTTTGCATTTTTGTATATAAAATAGGCCTGAGATCTCCTATAGCAAAGTTTATTTTAGGGAAATAAGCTTGGTCAAACCTCCAATGATACAAGGACATATGTCCTTCGATTCCTAGCAAAAAAAAAAAAAAGAACCAGAACCGAACCGAACTTGCTTATTCCAGAACCGAACTGAAAAAAACTTAAGTAAATATATTGGAGAACCGAACCGAACTTAGTTTTTCGGTCCGGTTCGATGCGGTTTTGTGGGTTTTACGGTTCTAAATCCCAGCCCTAGTGTGGTAGTCCTACTATCAACTAAGCACTCAAGTTCTCCTCGATTCATTCCTACAAGTAAATGAGAGATATTATTAATTCGAAAAATCTATCTCATATTCTTTAGAGTATTTCTATTTTAGGTAGAATGATAATATTTTCATTCTAATAATTTTTTTTCTAGATGTATTGCTTTACATCTTTATAGTGCTATTTCGAACCATGTATATATGTGTAGTAAATAAAATCAAATAAATTCAATGCTTCATAAAATAATTCAAAATTTATTAATATGCCAATGATAATCAAATCAAGGTCTTGTTTAGAAATCTAATTCATCAAACCATTATTTAAATAAATTTTAAGACCAAGCAATAGTCTAATTAAAAATGAGGCATTATGCCTTCACAACTGTCTTTGGAAAATAAGATAAATAAAGCAGATCAGTCAAAATCTGGAGCATTCTTTGACTGAGCAAATTCCTTATTGCCATTAAAGTCTGCAATTGTGAGATTGACATCTGGGTCATGGCCTTCTTGTTCCATATAGTGAACCTCTTGTTCTTTAGACTCCATATACTTCTTGCTTGGCAGTTCTTGTACCAATGCCCAATGACTCCACACCTATAGCATGGTTCATTGCCAACTCTTTCCTTTTTGACTGAAGGGTTCTTAGGTGCCTTTTGCACCTTGTTTCCATGACCACTAAAGCCAGCACCACCATCTCTGCTCCATACAATGGGAGGGCCTCCACGGCCCAAACCACGACCCCCATATCCCTTTCCACATGATGCATTGTTGCCACGTGGGTAGGGATCAACATGTCTAACCCCCTTTGCATTGGGGTTCTTTCCACTTTTCACTTTGCCATAATTAGCCTTGGGAATTTTCTCTGTCCCAACGGGTCTGACATTGTTATTCAAAAGAACCTCATTATGCCTCTCAGCCACTTGCAGTAGGTTGATCAGTTTATTGAAGGTTGTGATTTTTTGTTATCATACTCCAGCCTATACAGGTTCGCTAGTATATGTGCTGAAATAGGAAAGGTGGAAAGAGTCTTCTAGAACATATCATCTTCTGTGAGTTCCCTTCCACATAAATTGAGACGTGCTTTTAGGCGCAACATGTCCTTGTTGAAGTCATTGACCCTTTTGTAGTTAAGCAAGCGGATTTCATTCCACTGAACGTTCAGTTCTGGAAGCAAAGTGTCATGAATGTTTCCAAAAAGTCCCTTAAGGGCATCCCATAGTTCTTGGGTGTCTTCAACTGAAGGTACTCCCAGGGTAGGCTCGGATCAATATGTCGCCTCAGAAACATTAAGGCACTTGCTTTCACCTTATTAAACGGTACATCGTCTTTGGGGTCGGTAACGGTGACAATGTAGTCTTTTGCCACTAAGGCGGTTTCCACATCAGAAACCCAACGATAGTACTCAAGTGCTTCTGAGTCCAAAATGTCAAATTCAGGTCGAGTTGGATCAGCCATCTATATAAACAAGAGAAAATATATAAATTACGCAGTCATAAAGACATCCACGTGAATTATTTTTCAAAAGGGAAATTTTTAAGAACAGTACATGAACTTAAGGCCACTCAGAATTTTTGTGGCCAACATTTATATAACCCAAAATAAGTACATGAACTTTTAATCCCGAACCAGTTTTCATACATGCCGTCACTAACACCGTTAACACCTATGCCTTATTAATATGCCACGTGGAGGCATGTATGAAAACTGGGTCGGGATTAAAAGTTCATGTACTTATTTGGGTTATATAAATGTATGAAAACTGGGTCGAGAAATAACACCTGGGCCGGGATTATGAAAACTGGGTCGGGATTAAAAGTTCATGTACTTATTTTGGGTTATATAAACGTTGGCCACCAAAATTCGGAGTGGCCTTAAGTTCATGTACTATTCTTAAAATTCTCTCTTTTCAAAAACATGAATTAGATTTCACGACCAAGAATGGTCATATTTTTTTTCGATGCTATGTGAAAATGTTTTATCACGGTAAGTATGTATTTATAATGCCCATGAATTTTCATTATCATGGCAAAACGCAATTTATATAACATGCTAAATAAAATAAGGGTTAAATATTGTTTACTTCCTATACTTATAGGGTTTTATCATTTCAGTCCTTGACCTTTGAATTTTACCTAAAAAGTCTCTGAACTCCCAATTTCCTCCCAATTGATCCCTACTGTTAAACATCTGTCACAAACTCCATTATCTTCCTCTAAAAAGTCTATTATACCCTCATTTACTTAAAAAATATATATATATATATATATATATATTTCTCTTCCTCTTTTTTTTCTTTTTTTTTTCTTTTTACCTCTTTTTCTTCCGGCTCTTTCACCTCTTGTTCATCTCCTCACCAGGATGGTTCCAATCCACAGACCTTTAAGAGGTGAAACGAAAAAAAAAAAGTAAAACAGAGAAAAAATAATTTTTAAAAAAAGTAAGTGAGGGCATAATAGACATTTTCGGCAACTTTAACATAAAATTTTGACGGCAGGGACTAATTAGGAGGAAATTAAGAGTTCAAGGACTTTTTAGGTGAAATTTGAAGGTCAGGGATTGAAACAATGAAACCCTATAAATAGAGGGAGTAAACAATATTTAATCCACAAAATAATTATAGAAAGTAGCAACGTAAATTACAGGACATGCTCAAAATTACACAAATAATATATAAAAATATATATATGGCATGCTCAAAATAAAATATAAACAATAGCACAATATAAAGGCATGCGTAGGCATAATTATATAAGCATAGATAAAATAAAAACATGCTCAAAATTTAATAAATGATAAAAACATAAACAATAAAATATAAGGCATGCTTAAAAATAGTAAACATAAATAAAATGCACATACTTTAGATTCCACGAATATATATAACACATATAATAAGATATATGAAGAGTGGAATATAAACAAGGCAGCCAAAAATTAAAAAAAGAACATACTTCGTTTCAAGAAAACAAAACAATCCTAGCGCACGCGCGTGTTGATGCGGGTGTGCATTGCGATGTTTTTGGGCTTGAAAAAAACTTGGCCGCTTATTCTCTCTTTTCAGCAGTGGGCCACGGGCCTTGTACGTTTTTTCTTTTCTTTTTTCTAGGCCGCAGGGCCTGCTTCTCTTCTTTTTTCTTTTTTTTGTTGTTGGGCGGAAGGGCCTGCTTTTTTCTTTTCTTTTTGGGCCGGGTTTTATTTTTCTTTGGGGGTCTTTTTTTTGGGTTGGGTCACCATGTAGGGCCTGTTTTGTTTTCCTTTCTTTTTCTCTCTTCTTCTTCCTTCTGGCTCTCTGTATTTTTTTTTTGGCAGATGCTGCTACATCATCGCCGGTGGCAGGACGAGTAAACAGGGGTGGGCGTCCCGGTTGGGCCGTGCGTGCTCCGGCGTAGCGGTGTAGGGCTGGAGTCGGCTCGGCAGTGGTGGGATCTACAACAGTCGTAGGGCTGTGCTGACAGGACCCGCCCAGAATTTCACCTTGAAATCCGAAGTGACCCTGTGGGGCCCACCTTAGGAATAACTTTACCAAAAAATTCGGCAGAATCACCCCTAAAATAGACTACCCAAAAACCTGTAAAAACACATTCACACTTCTAACAAATCATCCATAATCCCCTGGAGCCACCCTACTCCCCAAAACCCAACAACTCCACTTTCACAAAACACCAAACTCAACTTAACAATACTAATCCCAAAGGTTATCAGAGCAATACTAATACACAAGGATATAAAAAGAAGTGTAAAGGATCAAGGGATCCTTCAATGCGGAAGTAGTGACAATTATGCCTCAAATGCCATGTACGTCCGACCTCCACTAATTCGTCTACAAACTGGGCATTTGAAACCGAAGGGCCCAGGGGAAAAGTATTGAAAACACGTTAGAGTGAGTGGACAAAAATAAATACATAAGATAATTCGAATGAACGTAAAGCTTTAATACTTTCCCACATGTTCATCTTTTAAAAACCTTGATGCATGTAACGTGGATAAAACATATTTCTCGCAACGCAAAAATTTGTGAAAACATTCCAGCCCAGCTGGTCAAAAGAAATAGAGCTAGCCCCGCAAGCCGAAGGTATCAATCAAATATGGGGAAGAAGTTCTCACCATACAAATAAGGGAGCCTCTCAGGCTCGGGTCGGAGTGTCCCACACTTTGGAGCATCCCATGCTCTGCGCTACTCACCCACGAACACATAGTAAGCAGGGAGGAGTACTAATAAGCTAGATAGCAATAAATATGACGACCCAGGTATGGTGGGTTAAAATCATACGAAAATCGAAAATCAGTAAGGCTTCCCCAATATCTCACGACAAAATACATATTCCAATGACGTGGCTCTGCACGCCGAAATATTCTTGAATTCATAAACCAATAGGCGAGGAATAATAGATGAATAAAATTCTCTTGAAAATCCCATTTTCGAAAACTTTTCAGAAATCTCAGAATCAACGAATGACAACAATATTTAATTCCGGTAAACACTTCGGAAAATAATTCGTCGAAAATCATTAATAAATCGCAAATCATACTTTATTTCGAAATTGCAATATCCTTTTAAAACTTAGAGCCAAAAATCATTCTAAAATTATAACCGAGATAAATCAATTTAAATTCTCAAATAAATAAACTTAATAATTAATTACAAAACAATATTGCATGCATCACTTAAAATCAAAAGTCCACTCACAGTATACGGCTAACGTGGCACCCAAGCGTAAAGATCCTCGTCGAGCGATGGGTCGGTACTTCGTCCTGTACAAAATTATATTCCATAAATAACCATTCGACACTTAATACGATTCTAAACCGAAACCGAAAAACCCCACGTAAATCAACATCTCCAATTCTTTCCAGATTCAAGACAAACTTCACTATAATATCAATCCGTCAATTAAAGCATTCCATAGCGGAATATGGGAAATCCGAAGGTCGGATTCCCATAAAACCTCTGAAACCGCGAACTTCAGAAATTCACAATTGATAACAAACTCCTCCAAAATTCACCAAAATCTCATATTGAACCTCTACAATAATTATAGGATTTAATAGGCTAAAAATCGAAAATTAAAAAGCTGCCTTACACGCCACAGCCGCTGCCTACAGTGGCAGCAGCTCCAATGGCCACCAAATTTCAGCACCACCTACTCAACAGTCCAAGCATTTTTCACAACTACAACAAGTTCTAATTTTACCTATAAGTGATCGAAATTGGCCGGTGAAGTTTTTCTAGAAAAAAACCCAAGAACCCTAGAATTTGAAATTGTCGATTCGACCTCCACACTGCAAATCGTGGCTCAAGGCTAGGGGCAAAATGATCCTTGGAAAAAATCGAACTTTCGACGCCGGTTTGGTGGCCAGAGACGGCCGGAATCGCCGAAAATCGACGAAAGTTCTTATCTGCTACAGTGAACTTCACGGCTCAAAATCGAGCTCCTCCGGCCGAATCACTGCAAAACACCACCACAGATGTGACAAGGAGGAAGAGGCGAGCTTGCCGGTGCCAGGATTCCGTCGTGGGTCGGCCGGAGAAGGAAGAATCGGACCGAAGAGGAGAAAAGGATCGGGGAAGAAGAGAGAGAAAACTGGGTAGGTTTCCAAAAATGGCAACTCACCACAGTAACTTTTATATTTTCGGCCATAACTTTCACATACGAACTCTGATTTAAGTATACCACATGTCCACGAACTCGGTTTAAAGTCCTCTACAACTTTCATAAAGGAAATTTTCTGAAATTTTGATTCAAACAAAAGTCAACTTTTAGGGCCACTAAAAGTATCGAAACAAAGTAAAAAGTGAAAGTAGTTATCGTTTACCATCTAAATGACTAGTAAACAGGTAAATTAAGATACGGAATGTTACATGTGCTGTGCGACTGGGCAGGGGCACCGGCTGGGCAGAGTGTTGGAGGCGGGCTGCTGCAAGGCGGGGAGGAGGTTGCGTAAGGGTGGAAGTTGCGCAGGGGAGGAGACCGGACGGGACAAGTTTGGACAGGGAAGTAGAATTTTTTATTTTTTTTTAAGGGTGGCGGCAGAAAGAAAAAAAAAATTCTTCTAGTGTTTGGATTTTTTTTTCCTCGAAGCTAGGGTCAGAGACTCTTGCTGATAACGTGTAAAAGTAAATGGGAATTAGTCTACTCATTTAATTTGATAGTCCCTTTATATAATGATAGAATTACAACGAAAATATTAATTACAATAATGATACTAAATACTGATTGAGCTGTAATTGCAATTCCTTGATTCTCTCTTCGTCATTTTGACGAAGGCACATAATGTGTTTTTCCTTTAACATCAAATGATTATTTGAAGAGAGAATGATTGTAAAAACTTCCTGAAAGCTTATAATTTTAGAGTTTGTTGTAAATAGAAAGATTTTTGTTTATTATCTCTTCACTTTCTCTAAAATAGAGAGAGGTACGTATAGAGAAGATGTTGGAGCAAAAAAATTATTCATCTTTTCCCCTAAAATAAAGATAAAGCTATTGGAGATACTCTGACTTGTCATAACTTATTAGAATTAACATTGTTAACTGTTGATTAGAGGTGGCAAACAAGCCACTAAGCTCGAGCACAGCTCGGGCCCGGCACGCTTAAAAGCTGACCGGCACGGCCCAAGCCCGTTAGTCTCCCAGCACGGCCCAAGCCGGTTAGTGGCCCGGCACGACCCGAGCATGTTAGAATAATGGGTCGGGCTGGACCTAAGAATATTGGCCCATTGGCCCGGCCCTACCCGAGCTCTTAATGGGCCCGGCACGACCCGAGCACTACATATTGTGGGCCGGCCCGTTACAAACACAAAATTTCATTTTGTTTTTAAAAATATTAAAAAACTATAATGATGAGATTTGAATATGAGACCTTTTTATTTAAAATCTCATGACAATTCCACCAATGCTTTCTTTTATATTGTCAAAATAATGAAACAAAACATTGTATCCTTGTTTTGACACAAGTATTTTTTTTCTAAATATTAAATATATGTTTATTAATAAAGACTAATCTCATAATAATACAACTATAGAATGAAGGGAAAAATAATAGATACTAAATCTTCATTATATTAATAAAGATTAATCTCACAATAATATACTAAAAACAATATATTTTGAGTTTTTTTTTTTCTTTCTTTCTTATAGTGGAATATAAAAAATTATTAGAAATCTAATCTTGAAAAGCTAAGATTAAGAAAAACATTGTAGAACTTAATTTATTTTAATTTTTTAAATAGTTAAATAAAATAAATTTTTATTTGTTCAAATTAATATTTTAATTATAGTGGGTACGCACGAGCACGGCCCGTTATTGACCTGGCACGAGTACGGCCCTGCAGGATATGGGCTCGGGCCATGGGCCGGGCCGCGCTGGGCTTAATGTTTAAGTAAATGGGCCGGCACGAGCCCGGCACAATGATAAATGGGCTGACCCAAGCAAGGCACGAAGCACGACTAGGCCCGTTTGCCACCTCTACAGTTGATAATCTCACCGTGGGCATTAGATTTTAAAGAAATAAAATAAAATAAAAATGTGTCATGGACTTTATTACCAACGATATTCTTGTCACCAAAAGTAATGTAGATATTGTTTTAGGATAGTCATTATAACGGTAGATTAATGAATCTCGTAAATGATTAGCCATGTAACTCCATAAACCGCAAATTATAGCAAAAGATTTTTAAAGTTTAACGAAGTCGAATTCCACAAGGTGGAAATGATTAATTTAAAAAAAAAAATTGTACTTCTAATTTGCAGCTTTTGTTAAGAATTAGATAGATTTTGTGCCATTTTTTTTAAGAAAACTGATAGTTTTTTTGAATCCAAGGAGTTCAGCTATTTATTAATAAAAGAAGAGTTTACAAAGTACAAATATCAGCTACAATTGCAGCTTGTAAAACATCTAGGACTAAAAAATAAAATTCATTCTATGTGAGAGAACAAGCATGGCTAGCTAGCAAATGGGCCACCATATTTCCTTTCCTACCTATGTGACTCACATGTAAGACATTCTGAGCCTCCAACAACAACCTAACATCTTCATATATTCTTCCAAGCAATGATGTGTTAACAGAATCATAAGCTGAAGGTTGACTCTGAACTTCCATTGCATCAGTCTCCAGCAGAACTGGCCCAAAACCATGCTCCACCGCAAACTCCAAACCCACCTTGCAGGCCAAGATTTCAGTGTGTTCTTGATTACACACATTTTTATGCATATAATTGTATCTAAAACACTATAAATAAGTTAATCCTCAAATCAATTATTATGTAATTAATCCATTTTTATTTATTTTGTAGTAAATAAGCAGAGTTGCGGATTTCGGACAAAGTTGTGCAAAAATGGAGCTAATTGGAGTTATCGACAAAACAATACGAAAAGTCAACAATGGTCAATGAGTCAATGCAAGCAAATATGTGAAAATCTTTCGCTTGAGCTCGGGAAAAGCAAAGGAAGAAGAGAAGGAAAAAAAAAACAGGAAGAAGCAAAGAAGGAGACTTAATTAAATGAATTGGCAGATAATCAATTAATTAACCAATTAACTAATTGGTTAATTAACCAATTATTTGATTAATCATGCTTAGTAAAGTCAGCAGCTCCACGTGCTTCTCCCTTTTCCTTGTAGCCATGCCATTTGTGATTAACCAACCATGACGTCACTCCCTCCCCCTCAACCATTGCAGCCATGCCATTTGTCCCATATCCTTTCCTCTTTCTCACGGAATCATCCCAGCCACTCAGTTGAATTAACCCATTCCTCTTCCACTCTTGGGCAGCCGAAAGCCAGACACCCATATATATTCTCTACTCCAACAGTGCCGCACACCCACCTCCATTTGTCATTCCTTCCCATTTTCTCTCACCCATCACCTCACACTCTTTCCTCTTCCCTTCTTCATTTTTAATTTCAATCTTTTGGGATTGGACACGCAAGGCTTCAAGGAAATCACCATCAAGAGTACACATCCATTTTTAGGTAGTTGAGTGAAGAAATTACTTGGTTCATACTAGCCCATAGCTAGAAGTGACCAAGCTAACTCTCCTCTCACTTCCTCATTATCTCTTTCATAATTTCTCTATGCTTTTGGTGATGTATTTGATAATGGGTTGTGAGTAGTTCAATTTGGGAGTTAGGGTTGTGAAGCCCTAACTCATCTTGTATAAATATTGATGTTATAATTTTAATAAATGCAATTTTCATTGTGTATGCTTTAAATATGAATTTATTGGTCCTTAGAAGCATGTTTCTAGGCTTTGTCACCCTTTGAAATTATGTTGTGGGCAAATGTGATGAATAGATTGATAAATTGACAAATTATTGGTCTTGTTGCATCTAGGATTTAAGTGTGGTAACCATTAGCTACCTTAATTATAACTAAGCTTGCTTGGGTTTCTATTATCTTGCTCTCTAGGCCTCTAATTTTGGATATTGCGGCCTTGACCGGCGTAATGCCCAAATTAGAGAGTTGATTGTGGCCCTAACCGGCATAATCACCACAATCAATACACTGAAAGGATAATTGGTTTAGTAGTCTTGACTGGTACTAGATACGAGACTCGACACATATAGGAAATGCATGCATTTGTGAAATTGGCATCGATGTTTACAAGATAGTTAGCGTGGATCACCCGACACTCCCATATTCCCATTAATTTGAAATCCGAATTTAATTTATTGCTTGATAATTAGTTGTTTGCTTTTTATTTTAGTCAATTCCTAATTCAAAACTCCCAAACAAAATTCTACCTTCAATTGTGTATAACTCATTTGGGCTACAAGCTAGTGGCTTTGATTAGACTTAGTGTAAGCTAAGCCGAGCATTGCCGAGGCTTGGTGCCTTGTTAATATTATTTTGCTTTATTTTATTTTTATTTTTCATTGTATGCCTTTAAGTTACTCTAGCACCAATTACCTTGGTTAAGTCCAACGCCTAATCCCAGAGGTACGATAATCAAGGTTCAAATACTTCTCTTACTTGACAACGATTTGTACGCTTACGAGAATTTATGAATCAAGTCAATGGCGCCGTTGTAGGGGATTAGGTTCTTCGGATCTTAATCCCTTGGTAATTGGCATTTTGGGTCACTTTTAGCATACTTTTATTTTTATTTTTATCTCTTGTTTCTTTGTTTAGTTGTTATTTTTTTTATTTTGATTTTTCATTTCTTCGGTTAGTTTAGTGAAATTTAGTATTAGTTGTTTTTCATTCTCTTGTTACCCCTCTAATTACTTCTCAATTTGTTGCGAGTTGAATTGGTGCTTATCTTGCTTATATTTTTGTCATTGAGATACTTGATTTCTTATTGGTTTTCCGTAGGTATATGAGGGACACTCTACTACCTATCAATTTGAGAGGTGGTCGTGCTTTGCAAAGACTACCTAGAGGAAGACCAACAAGGAGAGTTAGGAGACCAAGACATCACTCACAAGCACCTTCTAAGTCTCCCATTCGAGTAGTAGATATGGCCAACGAGCGTCAAGAACTACAAGATGAGGAGGAGATTTCGTTGAGCCATTATTCATGTCCTAGCATTGTAAATGCTCCATCTTGCATTGTGCTTCCTTCGACAAATGCCAACTTTGAAATCAAGCCTAACAAGATGTCTATTCTACCTACTTTCCATGGCATGGCTAGTGAGAGGCCATATGATCACATAATTGAGTTTGATGCCATATGTTCCACTATGCACTTGGGAGGATTAACTTTGGAAGGTTTGAAGCTTCGATTATTCCCATTTTCTTTAAAAGATCAAGCATGCACTTGGTTTCATAAGCTTATGCCAAGATCCATTCTATCCATTCTCTCTTGGGCCGATATGCAAAGAGTCTTCTTGAATGCTTATTATCCACATCATCAGACTACTTATATGCGAGATTGCTTGACCAAATTCTTTCAAGAGGATAATGAGACTTTTTATGATGCATGGGAGCGCTTCAAGGATATTGAGTTAGGTTGCCCTCAACATGGACTCACCAAGTGGCTTCTTTGTGAATCTTTCTACAATGGGTTGATTATTGATGATAGAAGGAGATTGGACAATGCATTAGGTGGAAATTTTCTTAAGAAATGTCCTAATGCCACTTGGGATATTTGTGAGGAAGTGGCTACCCAATCCGGTCAATGGGATTATCATCAAAGGAGAAGAGGAGGTAGAGATGACCACACCACATCTAGAGGCTGAGTTGATATGGAGCCTCGTGGTAGAGGTGTATATGATGTTTCTCATGTTTCTAGAGATGATGGAGTCATGAGTTCTAAACTTGAAAGGCTTGAAGCAAAAATTGACAAGAAATTTGAGATGCTTCTTCAAGCACAAAAGGATAGTAGTTCGTCCTCTTCACATGTCAAGAGTGTTATTTTTTCACATCTTTGTTTGATTTGTGAGTCCCCTCATCATTCCACTCATGATTGTCACTTGGCTTCCCAATTTCCGGAATTTGTTGAGGAGCAAGTTAGAGCTATTAGTTCTTATCAAAGGCCACCACGAAATGATCCTTACTCTACTACATATAATCCGGGTTGGCGAAATCACCAAAATTTCTCATGGAGAGATGGTGGAGGGTCCTCTGATGCACACCAAGTTGGTTCTCATTCATATGGAGGGAATCAAGGCCCTAATTCTTCATCTTTTAGTCCCCACGGTCATAGGAACACACAATTTGGTAGACAAAATCATTATGGGCAGCAAGCATCTACTTACAATTCTCAAGGCCAAGGGCCATCTTTTGGTGCTACACATGCTTATGGAGGAGCCACACATGATACTCAAGGGTTTGGTCAAAGTTTCCATTCATCTGGATGTGCCAATCCTGCACAAAATGCTCCTCCTGGATTTCAAAATAGGCAAGCACCACAACCGGAACCAAAGAAATCTCACATGGATGATATATTGGCCACCCTAGCTCAAAGTTATACTTCTCTTACACAAAGCCAAGCAAAGACCGATCAAACTCTTAGTATTCTCGCTCAAGGTCAAAGTTCACTTGCACAATGTGTGGGGAAGTTAGAGATTCAATTGGCTCAAATGGCAAAAGATCTTGGAGCACGTCCACAAGGAGCCCTACATTCACAACCAGAGCCAAACCTAAGAGGAAAAGTCCATGAATGCAATGCCGTCAACACTTTACGTTCGGGAAAGGTATATGATAATCATGTTTACATGCCCTCATCTTCTAGTTTCCATTCAAATCATTTATTTGATGATGATGTCGGTTTGCATTCATATGAGACCAAGAGGGAAGAAAATGTACCTCTTGGCCATATTGTTGATGACCAATTTCATACACATCATGATTCTATTTATCTTAAGGAGGATAGGACCGGAAGGGAAGAAAATGTACCTTCCGATAAATATGGAGTGGGTGATGTGACATTGAATGCAAAAGGAAGAAATAAGGGGGTGGATAAGGTAGCCGGAGGGGAAGAAAATGTACCTTCCGGAGAAGCTATTCTTAATAGTGGTTATGGTTTCTTGTCCTTTGAGAATGATGCGAGAAAATATGGTTTAATTGATAGTGGCAAGGAAAGAGCTTTATTGAGAAAGAACACTTCTAGGGATAAGGATATCTCAGCCTCAAGATTAGATGGTGAGGCCACGAAGGCTAGGGACCCATCTAAGGCCGATGATACTTCTAGGAAGGCTCTTGATGATATTAGACCCACATCCTATGAGTTTGAGCCATCTATTTCTACCGAAAAAGGGGGGACGAATAAGGAGGAAGACCTACATGCTCATGGTAGCTCTAGTGATGGAAGTGGTCTGGTCTATTCATCACTAGGCGAGGCCTTAAAGACTAAGAACCCTAGTGGGACCGTGACTACCCTTAGGGGCACCACCGGGAGTCTCACATTTGATCCACCTCTTGCTTTGAGCACACCGGAACCTCAACTTCCCTACCCTAATGTGCCAAGAAAGGAAAATGTGAAGAAAGGTGGGAAGAAGAAGAAAGTTGGCTTGATGTCCGAAGTGCATGATATTTTGAAGAAGGTCAATGTCAATATACCCTTGATTGAGCTCATTCAACAAATGCCGGTTTATGCAAAATTTCTAAAGGACTTGTGCACCCATAAGAGGAAGATAAAGAATGATGAGCGGTTTGAAATTTGTGAGGAGGTTAGTACTATCTTGCAAGGACGGATCCCTCCAAAACTCAAGGAACCAGGGAGCTTTATTATCTCTTGCACTATTGGTGAGAAAGTCTTTGATAGAGCTTTGATGGACCTTGGTTCAAGTGTTAACATTATTTCTTTTGAGACTTTTCGGAAACTTGATCTAGGGCCTATTAAAGCTACTCCTATATACTTGCAACTTGCGGACTGGAGCATTATTAGAGCTATGGGTGTCATTGAAGATGTGTTAATCAAGGTTGACAAGTTCTACTTACCGGTGAATTTGGTGGTATTGGATATGGATGATGTACCTCCTAGTGACAAGGACATACCTATCATTCTTGGTAGACCTTTTATGGCGACCGCGGGGATAAAAATTAATGTTCAAAAGGGCACTATCAAAATGAAGGTATTGGGCAAAAAAGTATTACTCAAGAGGCTTGAACCCATTTACCCTCTGGATGTGGTAAAAAGTGTGCTTTCTATTAACTTGGTCAAGGGAAATGAAGTAAAGAGAGATAGAATATTTGGCCCATTGAACCAAGTCCCACACTACAACCAAGAGTCATTGGTTTCTAAATCTTCCTCTCCTTGCCAAGTGTTTGCAATTTCTACTCTTGATGAGCTAAATGTGAATGCGGATCTCGCATTGAGTGAGGGGTAAAAGAATCAAATTAAGACAATAGAGGAGATTTGTGGGTTGAAAAAGAAGAAGAAAGGATATCTTGAGTGGAACACTCCGGTGAATATCAAGTTTCTTGCATCATCTTGTGGAGGTTCTAGTTCTACCAAAGCTTTTGTACCGGTGGTGGAAAGAAGGAGCCACCTTGAAGAGATCAAGTTTCATAGACCGGCTTGGGGTCTTTAAAACCAAGTGCTTCTAGGTAGGCAACCCTAGGTAGTTTTGAAATTTTCTTGTTTATTTTGCATCAATAAGGCTATTTAGCCATCTTTTTAGGAGGATGGGAGGTGTCCGGAGATTGAAAAGTGGAGAAAGAATGAATTTGGCAGTGAGCAGTTTCTGTCCAGAAAGTTTAGTTTAATTTAGTTGACTATAGCTTCCAATCCACATGCGAATTTCAGCTGAAATTTTTTGGAGATATATCTCTGTGTGTCTACTATGTACTGCCAAAATTTCAGCCCTGTTGAGTCACTGGAACTCAAGTTATTTAGTGGTCAATGCAAGAAGGTTAGAACAGAGGCAGCTACTGTAGAGTGAATTTGGGAAGCTACACCCTCTACATATAAAGCAATTTGGTGCTACAATTTTTCAGAGATGTGTCTTCACATGTCTTCTATATACAGAAGAAACAGTTTTTGATTTTAACCTTCCTACCTTCATATTTTATGTTCCAAGTGACAGAGGTTAGAAACAAGACACAACAGAAACTGCAGAACAGATCAGTGAGTTTGGAGGCCAATGATTTTTTACTCAGAATTTATTTTTTAGTGAAATTTTAATAGAAGGTATTTTGATGAGTCTATTTTTATCTAAAATTGGTCTCACCCTATTTTCACTCTGGAGCTTCAAATATTTCTGTTTTGGTGACTAATGGTCAGCAGAAGACTTCATGACAGATTGGCAATTTTGACAAGCTTTGATTTTCATCTCAGTTGGAGATAGGTGGCTTACTTTATATGGATAGAAAGCTCTCTGAGTCTACTTTCTGTTTCAAGTAGTCTTACTTATATTTTTCTGAGTTTGATATATGGGCATTTGAAGACATAAAGGTCATTGTTAGAAGTTTTCTGCACTCACTAGTTTTTGTTCACTTGGGTTGATTGGACTTCTTTGCACTTTCATTTCATCTTTGGAGGTTGTTGTGAGATGTGTTGGATGTGATCAAGGCTGTGTGCTTAATGGAGGACTCTTTTCCTTATTCTTTAAAGTGGTTGTTGTGTGACGCATTGCTCAAGGACATTTATGTTCTAAATGGAGTCAATCTTTTCATGGGCACTTAGAGCTAGCTTGGAGCATACGTTAAGGAAGTCAAGACCTTGTGTCTTGAGGTTGGTATCTCATATTAGTTTTCTCCGAAGGTCGTGAGCAATGGAGGTTCTACAAAGGAGGTTTTCCGTAACTTTTATCCGCATTTAGATTTTCATTTTTATAGTTAATTTGTGTGCCTTCGCCCGGACTTCATTCTCATGCCTGAATCCGCCATGGATTTTAGCTTTCTAGCTCACTTTACAACATTGAGGACAATGTTGGTTTTAAGTG
This sequence comes from Rosa lucieae, assembly GCA_024704745.1. NCBI lineage: Eukaryota > Viridiplantae > Streptophyta > Magnoliopsida > Rosales > Rosaceae > Rosa > Rosa lucieae. Next base: position 44,392,971 of record CM045495.1, read on the forward strand.
TGGGGGTGAGGGCTCGGGCGCCTATGAAAAAAAAATTAGCTTTTTGTAATTATATTTTAGTGGTTAATGCCTTTTCCAACCGCCATGACGAGACATGGACTTAACTTGTTATGATTGTGGATAGATTAAGCATGATCTAGGACTTTGAATTTGTTTTGTGATTAAGTGTATAGTGATTTATGGTTGACTATATGTGTGCACATAGCCTATGTTAGGTTCGTTCATCATAGTTAGAGAAGCATATAGATTATTCGATTAACTTGCATGCCCTTATTTGTGAGCTTTTGTGCCTAAATCTATAGTGTATGCTTTGTGCCTAAATCTATAGTGTATGCATCGTTCATTCACTTTTTCTTTCATGTGTGTACAATTTCATGACATTTCGTATCTAGAACTTGCTTGAGACCTCTCGAGGCTACTTTTAGCTTATGACGGGATAGAAAGGATTGAGCAATTAGGTTAATACCACCATGGCCAAAGAAGCATGTGCCCAAAAATATTTACCACTAAATTACCACTTTGAGCCTATGTATATATTTAGTCTTTTTGTTCATTACCACCACAAATCCCTACTTAGCCTATACACTTTTATCCTACCCTTTTATGGTAGTTGGTGAAGCGATTCGAGAGAATGACTTTATGTTTGAGTGCTTCAAGAGAAAAGAAAAGTCAAAAGTGTGAGGTTAGAAAAGAATAAGTGTGGGGGTGAGTGATTTGTATAGAAAAGAAAGTTCTAAAAAAAAAAAATTGTGAAAATAGAAAGAAAGTTCAAGGAAAAAAAAGTAGAAGGAAAAAAAAGTTGTGTGAAGAAAAGAAAAAAAAGAGTTCAAAAAAAAAGAAAAAAGAAGAGTATTACGTAGTATAGTATGGGTTGTATATTGGGTTTTAGAGTGAGTGACTTAGTATTCGAAAGCAAAAGTCTTAAATTTCTACAAGAGAGAGCTGCTTCACCGATTTCTATGGACTTTGTATTTCCTTATCCTTCATTTCTATTTGCCACTTGTCCTTAGCCCTATTACAACCAAATAAAAGACCTCTTGATCTTGAATGTTGTGAGCTACCTAGCGGAGATGAGATCGAAGAGCAAGCATATGGTGGCGCATGTTATAAAATTGCTTTTGAGTGAAACACATATAGCCCCTAAACACTTGAGTGGTAATATTTAGTGAACCTATGTGAGTTTAGCGGGTTATGTTGGGTCTTTTATATGCCTATTTGATTATGGTGGATTAATTTGACACATGGTGAACACATGCATATACTTGAGCATCTATTACATGTGCATCTTAATTGCCTTACAAATTCAAAAATTTTATGTTGTGCTTACGTCTACTTCATGGTCATGTACATAATTAGTTCTCCGAGGGCTATGGTTGGAAATGCTAATACTACATTATCTTTATGTTTGTGAGTTAGTACATTTTTGGATTAAATTTCATTTTAGTTTGTTTGAGGACAAGCAAAGTTCAAGTGTGGGGGTGTAATTACACGTATTTTTATGCATATAATTGTGTCTAAAACACTAGAAATAAGTTAATCCTCAAATAAATTATTATGTAATTAATTCATTTTTATTTATTTTGTAGTAAATAAACGGAGTTGCGGATTTCGGATGAAGTTGTGCAAAAATGGAGCTAATTGGAGTTATCGACAAAAAAATATGAAAAGTCAACAATGGTCAATGACTCAATGCAAGCAAATATGTGAAAATCTTTCGCTTGAGCTCGGGAAAAGCAAAGGAAGAAGAGAAGGAAAAAAAAACAGGAAGAAGCAAAGAAGGAGACGTAATTAAATGAATTTGCAGATAATCAATTAATTAACCAATTAACTAATTGGTTAATTAACCAATTATTTGATTAATCATGCTTAGTAAAGTCAGCAGCTCCACGTGCTTCTCCCTTTTCCTTGCAGCCATGCCATTTGTGATTAACCAGCCATGACGGCACTCCCTCCCCCTCAACCATTGCAGCCATGCCATTTGTCCCATATCCTTTCCTCTTTCTCACGAAACCATCCCAGCCACTCAGTTGAATTAACCCATTCCTCTTCCACTCTTGGGCAGCCGAAAGCCAGAGACCCATATATATTCTCTACTCCAACAGTGCCACACACCCACCTCCATTTATCATTCCTTCCTATTTTCTCTCACCCATCACCTCACATTCTCTCCTCTTCCCTTCTTCATTTTTAATTTCAATCTTTTGGGATTGGACACTCAAGGCTTCAAGGAAATCATCATCAAGAGTACACATCTATTTTTAGGTAGTTGAGTGAAGAAATTACTTGGTTCATACTAGCCCATAGCTAGAAGTGACCAAGCTAACTCTCCTCTCTCTTCCTCATTATCTCTTTCATAATTTCTCTATGGTTTTGGTGATGTATTTGATAATGGGTTGTGAGTAGTTCAATTTGGGAGTTAGGGTTGTGAAGCCCTAACTCATCTTGTATAGATATTGATGCTTTAATTTTAATAAATGCAATTTTCATTGTGTATGCTTTAAATATGAATTTATTGGTCCTTAGAAGCATGTTTCTAGGCTTTGTCACCCTTTAAAATTATGTTGTGGGCAAATGTGATGAATAGATTGATAAATTGACAAATTATTGGTCATGTTGCATCTAAGATTTAAGTGTGGTAACCATTAGCTACCTTAATTGTAACTAAGTTTGCTTGGGTTTCTATTAGCTTGCTCTCTAGGCCTCTAATTTTGGATATTGTGGCCTCGACCGGCGTAATGCCCAAATTAGAGAGTTGATTGTGGCCTTAACCGGCATAATCAATACACCGAAAGGTTAATTGGTTTAGTAGCCTTGTCTGGTACCAGATACGGGACTCGACACATATAGGAAATGCATGTATTTGTGAAATTGGCATTGATGTTTACCAGATAGTTAGTGTGGATCACCCGACACTCTCATGTTCCCATTAATTTGAAATCCGAATTTAATTTATTGCTTGATAATTAGTTGTTTGCTTTTATTTTAGTTAATTCCTAATTCAAAACTCCCAAACAAAATTCTACCTTCAATTGTGCATAACTCATTTGGGCTACAAGTTAGTGGCTTTGATTAGGCTTAGTGTGAGCTAAGCCGGCATTGCCGAGGCTTGGTGCCTTGTGAATATTATTTTTCTTTATTTTATTTTTATTTTTCATTGTATGCCTTTAAGTTACTTTAGCCCCAATTACCTCGGTTAAGTCCAACGCCTAATCCCCGAGGTACGATAATTAAAGTTCAAATACTTCCCTTACTTGACAATGATTTGTGCGCTTGCGAGAGTTTATGAATCAAGTCAGTTTATCAAACCATTCAATCGACAAGCACCACCTCCCAGCATGATACTTCCTCATTCCTAAAGACAAAACCCAGTCCCCCTTTCCGAGAAACATGATGGAATGCACCATCAACATTGATCTTCACCCAACCCACCGGAGGAGCTCTCCACACCACCCTGCCTCTATTTCTAGGCTCGGACGGTTTCAAACTGTGGAATCTAAATTCCTGTAGCCTGGACGCAAGTCCCACACTAACATCCACAGTCTGACACTTCTCTGATTCCAAATCCGGTCGTTTCTTTCCTTCCAAATCCCCCAAAGAGAGAATAAAAGTTCACCAAACTGAGTTAAAGACAACTCTTGAGCACATTGGTTCATCCAGCCAATAACATCACTATGCATATTGCTCGGGTTATAACAGACCTATTGGAGAATGGCATTTTTTTGGATCACTTACTTAGTGAATAGACAGTCCCTACAAAAGTGAAGAGTCATTTCACTTTGACTCTCACAGAAAACACACATATACGAGTCCAGAACCACACGTTTCAAAGCCAGCCTACCTAACGAAGGAAGGATATCCAAGCAGACTCTCCAGATATGCATTTTTGCTTTGTTTGGAATAACCACTTTCCAGAGCTTTTCCAAAAACTGGTACCAACAGGAAGTTGCAAAGGATTGTAGCTAGTTGAATGCATGAATGCAAACTGATATACCGTTTTGACTGAAAACTTACCATCCTTCGAAAGTTTACAACAAAGCCGGTCACTAACCACCCTCCAAAAAAGCAGCTGCTTCCTCCTCCAAAAAAATGTCCTGTATTAGAAGGATATTCCACTTTCCCACATCACTCATCAACTCACTAACTTGTGTGACCTCAACCGCTGCCAACCCCGGGTTGGTAGGCAGCCCAAGAGGTAGCGCCACCACCCAATTATCCGAGTAGATGACAATATCCACCCCATTACCCACCTTACCAGTAACAACTTTGTTGAAGTAATTATTTAAAAGAGAAAATACTTTTCCACGAAAAAGAAGGAGACGCATGAGGCATAGCTTCCCAAAACGAAGTATCCGGGAAGTATCTCGCTTTCTAGATGCGAGCAATAAGAGATGAAGGAGTCGTCAGGATTCTCCATGCTTGTTTGGCTAGCATGGCAGAATTGAAGTCGGATAGGCTTCAACAACCCAAACCACCCTCCTCCTTCGGGTTACAAAGAGCATTCCAACTCTTCCAGTGTATCTTCCTTTTATCTAACGTGCTCCCCCACCAGAATCTTGCACATTGTTGTTCCAGGTCATCACAAAAACTCTTTGTAAGTTGAAAAACACTCATAGCATAGGTAGGCAAAGCTTGGGCCACCACCCTGATCAAGATATTTTTACCGGCACCACTCAATAATTTTCCTTGCCATGAAGATAATTTTTTTGACAACCTTTCCTTAATATACTGGAAGGTAGATGTCTTCTTCCTCCCTACATAAGTGGGCAGACCTAAATATTTTGCATGAGATTCCAAAACTTCCACTCCCAACAAGTTGGAAATCTCATCCTGTAAATCAACCAGCACATTCTTGCTAAACACCACTGAGCTCTTAGCAAAATTAACTACCTGGCCAGAAGCCCTCCCATAAGTCTCCAAAACTTCATGTATAACAGAATAGGACTCCAAAGAGGCTTGTGCATAAAGCATACCATCATCCGCAAACAATAAATGATTTATTGTGGGTGCATTAATACATACTGCAATGACTGGTAAAAGACCCATTGCCTGTTTTTGTTGCAGCAAAGCTGAAAAGCCTTCAGCACCAATAAGAAATAGGTAAGGTGACAACGGATCTCCTTGTCGTAACCCTATGCTAGGAATAACATATCCCCGTGGTCTCCCCCTGATCAAAAAAGAATACCGCACAGTACTTACACATTGCATCACCATTGAAATCTAGTTTCGAGCGAACCCAAACCGACACATCACTCTCTCTAGAAAAATCCATTCCATCCTATCATAGGCCTTGCTCAAATCCAATTTCAAAGCTATGTACCCATCATCTCCATCACGCTTGTTATGGACAACATGAGCAAGTTCATTTGCCACCAATATATTATCCGTAATCAATCTGCCAGGAACAAACGTCCTCTGGTAGAGGGATATCACCTCAGGTAATATGACCTTCAGCCTGTTAGCAATAACCTTCGAGCAAATCTTATAGATAACATTACATAGGGCGATTAGTCTCAAGTCTGACATATTCTCTGGATTACTTACTTTCGGGATAAGGCAAATGTGGGTAAAATTAATTTGCTTAAGCAATTGACCAGTTTGAAGAAAACTATGAACTGCGGCAAATATGTCACCACCAATAAGTTCCCAATAGTGTTGAAAAAAGAGAGGAGGCATCCCATCAGGACCAGGAGATTTAGTAGGGTACATCTAAAAAAGAGAAAAACGTACTTCCGCCATGGTATCAGGCACACAAAGTGGATCATTCATCTCTTGAGTGACACAAGGAGTAATGGGCTCAAGAGTCAAATTCATGGCCTCAAAATCAGTTTCGGAAGCTTGAAACATTTTAGAGAAGTAATCAGTAACCACTGTCTCAATACCCACATCATCCTCTTGCCACTTCCCATCTTCATTAAATAAACCTAGCAAGGTGTTCTTTCTCTTCCTATTCTCTGTTTTCCGAAGGAATAAGCCAGTATTCCGATCACCTTCTTTTAACCAAGTGATCTTTGATCGCTGCCTCCAAAACAACTCCTCTTGGAATAATAGTTGCTGGAGTTTATCCAACAACTCTATCTTCTCAGATTGTACATTCACCGAAGGGAAAACATTCAACAATTCCTCCATCCTCGAACGAATTCCCAACATCTGTAATTGCCTACCCTAAAAACCTCTTTCTGCCACTTATTCAATTGAATTCTAGTGTGCATGATCTTCTTGGTAGCACAAAACATAGGTGTGCCAGACACGTCTGTTCCCCACGCCTCCTTCACTACCCCATCACAATCTGGGTGTTGTAACCAAAACACTTCAAACGTGAAACGATGATATTTAGGCCTTACCAGTAGAGGGGTTGTACTAAAGCGCAGAAGAATAGGAGCATGATCTAAGTCCGAAGGTGCCAGATGATGGACTCTAGTGTGGTTAAAGATATCAACCCACGACGGAGTGCACACAGCACGATCCAACCGCAGCAAAGTTTCTAAGTTCCACGAAGTAGCCATGGCCCCCTGATACCCCAAATCCAGAAGATCACAATAGTCCAATGCCTTCTGGAAGCCTCTCATTTGTCTCTTCGATTTGATTGGGCCTGCAATCTTTTCCCCATTGTTAAGAATCTCGTTGAAGTCTCCTATGACCACCCAAGGAAGTGAATCACTATAGGCAAGGTCACGCAACAATTGCCATGACCTATCCCTGTCACCGGTTCGAGCATATCCGTAAAAACCAGTCAATCTCCATGATGGAGCCCCAGATTCACCCATAACCACGGCATCGATATGATGTGCAGATTTGGTGCCAATCTGAAGCTTCACATCATCAGTCCAAAAGATTCCCAGACCCCTAGCCTGCCCTGCGCTTTAAACCTCCTCAGCATGAGCGAAACCTAGCGCCCTGCGTAACTTCTCAAAGTCCTCAACTTTGCTAATCTTAGTCTCACATAAGAATACAATCTGTGGGCAATTCTGAGAGCACAAATCCTTTAGAGCCCTAGTTGTAGCATCATCGCAGATCCCTTTGCAATTCCAGCTAAGAATATCCAAATCCATGGATGCTAAATTTGCTTTCTTCGCCAAGAAAGTAAACCTAGCTCGCGAGTGGCTAGGTCAGGTTTTTGGAGGGGAAGTGCACTTCATGGTTTCTCTCTAACTTTATACACGAGGTTAACTGTTTCATAAGTAGGAGGGGATCAAAAGCTAAAATAGTGGTGTTGGTGTATATCTACAAATCGATAACTGTTTTTCCTTTGATGCATTATAATCTTATTCGTCACTCACTCAATCCATCCACAAAACCCTATCTCGATAGTAGAAACTCTTCTCTATCTCTTGTAGAGAATTCATATATGTATCTCACATGAACTCAGGAAACTTCAATATTTATTTTTTCTTTTTAACAAAAAAGACAACAAAAAATTCATTCATAAGCGGATAAAAGAAAGTGGCTTAACAAAATAGGCCCTCCCAAAACAATATTACATTAACCAACACGTGTCTCTACAAGTGGAGAAAACTAATGAAAAACTTACTAAAACTTCTAGTAGCGACCAATATACTCCTTGCCGTCCCAGGTCAAATTGACAGATTGTATGGTGTCTGAGGAGAAAGACCATTAAAAAAAATTAAATAAAAAATCAGCCAATAAGCCGAACACTCTCGTCTTTGTGCTGTTACAACTTACAACTGAATGTAGATTATCGCGGTTATCACCACCAGAGAAGAAACTCCAAATACAAGCGTTATCGGGCCTGAGCTTCTATCTAAGGATGTTTGGATCCGAAAACCATATTTTAATTGACTTTCAGATCTGGCTGTAATTATCATATAGGATTGAATTGAATTATACCACCATCACTGGGTGTTATAACACTAACACTGTCCAACTCCTTAACGTATTGTTTTTTTCATCACACTCCATATCATATTGTTGACTACAACTATCATTCACATTTACTTTTTTGTCTTGAATGTCATGTGTTAGATTCAATATGAAACATTAACTTATAACTCAAGTATACTATCTCAAATATTAGATTAATGTTATAAAATAAAATTATAACTATCTCAAGTATACTATCTATTGGTAATCTGCTGCCGTTATCTATTTTATCTTCTCCTAGATACACACCGTATCTCTCTTTATTACTTGATGGGACAAACTCAATGAGAGTGTCTTTATGTTCTAGCAAGGATCAAATACAAATACCATTCTATTTATAAAGCTGTTGAACATAGCCCACATGGCAGTTCCTTCCATCAAGGTGTTTGAACCTAAATTTGGCAAGGCCCACATGAGGCAGGACTAGGCCATGGTGGGTCTTGACCTAAAAAATGTTTAGCTGAGTTCCGGCTAACTTTATCCGAGGTCTAGCTCGCCTTAGCTGAGGTTCAACACACTTTAGCTGAGGCCCGGATCACCTCACCATAGCTGAGGTCCGGCTCACCTTAGCCATGATTCTACTCACCCTAGCCGAGGTTTAACTAACTCTAGCCATAGTCCAACTAGTTTTAGATAAGACCTCTAGCCATAGCTAGAGCTTACTCTAGCTAAGGTCCGGCTAGCCTTAGCCGTGACCAACTTTAATCAAGACCAACCGTGCTTCAACTAGACTAGCAAGGCTCGGTTCGATTCAGTTAAGGTCGCTGATGAGTAAATAAAAGTCACTAAATATCACATCATACGTTCAGAGCACTAATTGTGATTGTTACCAAAGAAATTTTACAAAATAATAATTGAAGAGTCATAATGATCGATTACCAATTATGCACAATAAATCAATTTTATTCTTAGAATATTACAAAACAAGGTCTCAACAATTAAAGCTGAGATTGAATATTTCATTTTCTTTACTCTGTACTATAAAAAGGGCGGTAGACATCCTTGTTAGAGGTCCACGACCAAAAAATACAAGAGCTCAATACAAATTCAATATTCTCAAATTCTCTATCGCATCTCTACACTATCAATCTACAGTATCTCTCATCAATTATTTTACTTACTGGTATTTTTTTTATCTTTCTTGCACTTTACATTCTTGCATATTTATTTTGTCGTTCTTTAATTCCTTGCTCATTATTTTTCCTGCACTTGATTTCTCTGCATCTACTCTCTTGCATTTACTTTTTCACAAATCATATTAAGAAAATCATATAAACAAGTTTTTAGGGTTCATGCGTTTCTTCGTCCGTACTCATATTGAATCAAGGCATCAGGGTAACACCTTATACTTTGATTTTGTTTTTACTATGACTTGTGAGTATCTGCATCCTATAGATTTATCAATTATCATTCACACTTTCACATTCACTCACCGAGTTGCATAACACAAACACTCCGGCTAGTAAAGCCGAATCGTGTAAAATCCTTACATCCAAGGCAGAGAGAACCTCGCGGCAGAGGTCGATCCTTCCTCAGCCCACAATCGACTGATTAGAAGTCAGATCAGCGCAAACTCAGTAACCTAGATCAAAACCTCGCTTGGCCTCTCAGCCCCGAGTTGGCACACCCGCACACAAGTCACCAAGCCAGAAAGATGCGTTTAAGCCAAAAAGACCTCAGCCAAGTGACAAGTGGTCGAGATAATTTTTGAGCGAACACAAGGAACTGTCAAAATAACTTCCTATCCTAATAGATTTGTCTGGATAACCACACATTTGAATTTCAAATTCTTTAATAGATATTTTAATATATAAACTTAATTCGATTATTTAATAAGTTTATATATATATATATATATATATTGGTTAATGTATTTATATCTGTATTCAAAATAGCTCATTTACATTAACTGATGCATACAGTATATAATAGCTCGTTCATATCTATTGTTGTGCAATAGGTATGATCTTACAATCTCCCATTGAACTAGATATTATATGATATATACCATGTAAATAACCTATTTCTTTATTGTGCACTTGAATTCAAAAATACTATATGTTTTACAAAACTCTGTCAATTCAGCTTTACTAAGCTAGATCATAGAAGAGAATGACAAATTAGCAAGTTGTCAGTCTTTTATAATCACATCGTAGTAATCAAAATTACATGGATTACCTCAAGTGTGATCATGCTTGTTATGTAGTAATCGATTTTCACACGCATTGGTGATCCTGATGAAGTTATTCAAACTGCATATTTATTGATGTGAAATCAGCAATATCTGAATGTATATACACGCTAAATTATGCAGTACTATATTTGAATAAAACAATTTCATTCAAAATTGTATGAATGAACTTGATAATGACTGAGATGATTAATAACAACGCATTATTAATTAGTTGCAATACATACTATAGTGAAATACATAACTAATCGTCAATACTGCCTAAAACTCCCATATTTTCCACATGGCTGATGAACACAGAGACCAGCAATGCTTTGGTCAATGGATCACCATGTTGGTCTTTTGTACCTATCTTGTTCGCCTCTATTTCATTGTCTCTCACACTTTCTCTCACAAAGAAATACTTAACATCAATGTTTCTCGATCCAGAAGTTTTATTTTTATTTTTTTGAAAGAAGAGAATTCATTGAACTAGCGATAGAAATCGTTCAAGAGGGCATCACACATGATATTGGGAGCATACAAAAGCCAAATTCGGCTTGATCATAGAGCTAAATGAGAACAAATCAGAAGGTGTACTACACCAACGGTTTGTCCTATTACAATAAAACATTGCTCTGAAGCACCAATAGGGAACTTAGCAAAAACTGAAGATAAAATATCAGCCTCCTCAAGATAATTACCAACAATAGTACCATTATCATGACCTTGAGATTTGTACAGTAAATCATCAGTATCTGCAATTCGGGTATGCAAGGACTTGGTAGACCAATCAAAACTAAATTCATCCCAACCTAAAACACACTGCTCGCCAAGACACTTAATTGTGGTACTCACAGAGTGATTGTACTGAGACTCTTCATAGAATGTAGTAATGATCAATTTACCCAAGAGTAAACGCAGCATGCCCAAAATATTACAAGTAGTGAAATATAACCAGCAACCAGGTAGAAGGTCTCCTGGGTCCCAAATCCAGACCCATGGGAAATGTAGGCCCAACTTCTGGGCTTAGATTTTGGCCCAAACCCATATTGATCTAGACACCCAAGAACAGGGAACCCCTATACAGATCCTCACCGTCTCCGGCGGCCTCTTCAATTTCGTCAACTACAACACGCCTAGGGTGATGAACCACAAGACCTTCGACCAGCCAAATCCAGCAGCTAGTGTCTGCAGAACCAGAATGCCTGCAAATCCTAAACCCAAAATCATCATCGACACCAGCAATTGCAAACCTATCTCAATACCATCATCAAAGGTCAGCCAAGCCTGGGGATATGAAAGGCGCCTACCTATCCTGATCCAAAATTTCCACCCCAGAAAAAGGGATTGACCACGAAGCCTTCCCTATCGTGGTCGATGACAGAAGCTGCGCAAACCTAACAAAGCAGCCAAGGCTACTAAGCAACACACAATCCACCATCCCTGGAATGGAAGAATGGAAATGATCTGAATGGCTTGTTCGTCTAGACGAACAATGATGTGGAGGGGATGAGAACCTCCCTGGAAGCCATCTAAAGAAGGCGACGCTAGGGTTTTGAGAGACATCGCTTTGTTAATTTTCAGGCCCACAAGTTAATGTTTTTGCTTTTGACCCAATATCCTAATAGGGCATCCAGAAGTCCTTTTGTTGTTCTTTGAAAAGAACACAGCAGTTGCATTGTCATAGTAAATGGTCAATGGCCTTTCAATTGAATCCACTACTTTCATTCTTGAAATAAAATTTCTTAACCACAAGGCATGTGCAGTAGCTTCAAATATTGCAATGTATTCTACTTGAAAAGTTGAAGTAGCAGTTAATGATTGCTTATTAGTCTTCCATGAAATGGCTCCCCTAGCAAACATGAAAATATATCAAGCTGTTGATTTCAAGTCATCCAAGTCCTGTTTATATAAAGCATTTGTATAACATTCCACTTTAAATTCTTGATCTTCAATCCTTTTGTATACCAGCATATGATCTTTGGTAGATTTCAAGTATCTCAAAACTTTCTTTCCAGCAACTCAATGTTCATGCCAGCATTTGATTGTTATCTGGACAACATATTGAAATAGGAGCACGACCTAATCTACATTTTTCTAGACCAAATTCAGCAACATCTTATCTATATAATTATTTTGAGATAATCTCAGTATGCACTGATTTATGTTTCTGTTGATTTCTATTCCAAGTACATAGTGAGCTTCTCCCATACCCTTCATGTTAAAGTTCTTCATCAAAAATTATTTTGTGTCTTTCAGCAAAACCAATATTGCTGCTAACGAATAAGATATCATCTATATATAAAACTTGAAATATTAAATGACTCCCACTAACCTTGCAGTACACACATTCATCTAATTTATTTTCTTCAACGCCAAAATCAGAAATCACAGCAGTAAATTTTAAGTACCATTGTCTAGATGCCTGCTTGAGTCCATAAATGGACTTGTTGTAATCTATACCTTCCTTCTGATTGTATCATTTTGTCACAAGCCTAGCATTGTGTGATACCCCAGAAATTCATAATTATTTTCCGAAGATTTTTCGGAATTAATTTTATGTTTATTGGACGGTTTCGTGGCTCATGGACGGAGCGGAAGTGTTTCGGATTAATTTTCATTCGAAAAATATGACTTTAGGGGTGGCGCAAAGGTTGAATTTTGATACGTTGAGATTCTCCGAAAACTTCCTTCATGAAAGTTATAGTGCGCATCGATACGAGTTCGTGAACATATGGAACGCTTCAATCGGAGTTCGTATGAAGAAGTTATGGCCATTGGAAGGAATTTCCATTTTGGTATAAATAGAAGTTTCCCAAGTTAGAAACTTACTATTTTCATTATTTCCCTTTCCGGAAGCCCAATTCTTTTCCTCTCTCTTCTCTCTCGGCTGCACCTTCAGAAACAAAATAATCAGGCCGACCCGACCCGGCTTTTCGCGCGAACTGCGGCGGTCTCCAGCGACGAAACTTTCCATATAGGATCGTCTCCTCTGTCTGGTCGTCCCTGTGGTGTCCTCTAGCACCGATTCTCGGTGGTGGCGGTGGTAGAAGGCGGCGCAGTTGGGTGTTTTCGAACCCGATCGGTTCTCCGATCTCTGATGTCGGCGGGGCTTCAAGTTTAGCTTGGGGAGCTCAGAGCAGCCTCCTTGATCGATCCTTGGTGGTTGTTTGGATTGATTCACGTAAAACTTTCAACTCAGATTGGATTACTGTTCACGGCTTGTGAGATAGTTTTCGACCCTTTATGCTTGTTTTCTGACTTCGAGCTAGTTATGAAAGTTCACAAGCATGCTTAGATGAAGAACTTTGATGTTGGGAGTTTTGTGAAATATTGAGTTTTGGCCACTTAAGGAACTTAAGGAACTGTTTTTGGTATTATATATGTTCTACTCGTTGATACGAGCGTTTCGATATATAATATGCAAATTTTGGAGTTTGTATGAAATTTTTATGATTTTTGCAGTTTCATACCAATCGATTTATTCGATCCGTGAGGATTCGAGTTGCCGATCAACTTGTGGTTTGGCCATATCGATCGTGGACGTATTCTGGAGACATTGGGTGGTCTCGGATGTGGTTTCGCCTCAATTGGCGTCACTTTGGGAATTTTGGTTCGATTTAGGGTTTCGAACGTTATTCCTTGTATTTCATTGACTGAATCAAGGTTGTACTTTCCTTAGGTACTTGACGAAGTATTCTTGGACGGTTAGTTGGTGGTTAGGCTGTTTTGTTCTGTATTGAAGACGCAGCGGGAGTTTCGAGGTGAGTAATCTCACAAGGTTCATTTACGAACGGAATTAACTTTATCGTTTTGAGAGTTATTGATGTAACTGCAAACTGTAGTTGGTATTAGTAGGCATTCCTGAGCGAATGACTACATATAGATATATATTTACGTGAAATATATATGTTTTGGTGGTTTTGTGGATTTATGAAAACAATATGCATGAAACGATGCTCTTTATTGTTTTGGGTTGTGGCTTTTTGGAAAACAAATGATTGTGGAAATGATTGATTTAGATTTATTTTGAAAAGCGTTAAGATTTGGGTATGAAAACAATATGCATGAATTGATGCTCTTTATTGTTTTGTGTTATGGCTTTTCGGAAAACAATGATTATGGAAATGTTGATTTCGATTGTTTTCAAAAGCGTTGTGATTTGTGTAATGTTTTTGAGTCCTGTGCGACTGCTTTAATGTTTTGCTCCAATGGACTGTGCGGCCTGAGGATCGAAGGTCTATGACCTTGGGAAAAGTGTTTAGATTTGGGTATGAAAACAATATGCATGAATTGATGCTTTTTATTATTTTGTGTTATGGCTTTTCGGAAAACAATGATTATGGAAATGTTGATTTCGATTGTTTTCAAAAGCGTTGCGATTTGTGTAATGTTTCTGAGTCCTGTGCGACTACTTTAATGATTTGCTCCAAGGGGCTGTGCGGCCCGAGGATCGAAGGTCTATGACCTTGGGCAGAATATCAGGTAATCAAGTCTTTGGCCGAATGAGTGGTTACGTTTCAGTTAGAGCTCTAATCTGTCTGCCATATAGGTAATTCATGGGGTAACGGGAATTAGTTATTGATAACTCATGACATTACGTATTTTTAGGGAACAAGGTGTGAGTTTCTTCCTTATTAATGGTTTTTAAGGGGACAAGGTGCAAGTTGTTTTCCTTATTAACGATTTGATAGAAATCAAGGTGTGAGTTGCTTTCTATGGTACGATTATGGTACATTTGATAGAATTCAAGGTGTGAGTTGTCTTCTATGTTTTCCTGATAGAATTCAAGGTGTGAGTTGTTTTCTATGTTTTACTGATAGAAATCAAGGTGTGAATTGTTTTCTATGTTTTACTGATAGAATTCAAGGTGTGAGTTGTTTTCTATTTTTACTGATAGAATTCAAGGTGTGAGTTTTTCTATGTTTTACTGATAGAAATCAAGGTGTGAGTTGCTTTCTATGGTAAGATTATGGTACATTTGATAGAATTCAAGGTGTGAGTTGTTTTCTATGTTTTACTGATAGAATTTAAGGTGTGAGTTGCTTTCTATGTTATATTGATAGAATTCAAGGTGTGAGTTGTTTTCTATGTTTTACTGATAGAAATCAAGGTGTGAGTTGCTTTCTATGGTACGATTATGGTACATTTGATAGAATTCAAGGTGTGAGTTGTTTTCTATGTTTTACTGATAGAAATCAAGGTGTGAGTTGCTTTCTATGGTACGATTATGGTACATTTGATAGAATTCAAGGTGTGAGTTGTTTTCTATGTTTTATTGATAGAATTCAAGGTGTGAGTTACTTTCTATGTTATACTGATAGAATTCAAGGTGTGAGTTGTTTTCTATGTTTTGATTTGAAAGGAAATTAAAGTGTGAGTTATTCTCCTTTATTTCGTGCTTTAAGGATCAAAGTGTGATTTGGCTTCTTGATTGAAACGTGCGGGGTTTATCCAGTGTAACGTCCCGAACCTAAAGTTACCAGTTTACGAGTCTTTCGATGGGTAAACGACAATTACATTTAATTTTTGGCTCCGTTTTGACATTTTAGGGGGCCCTAAAAGTTGACTTTTTGTTCGGATCAAAATTTGAGAAAATTTCCTTCATGAAAGTTGTAGAGGACATTAAACCGAGCGCGTGCATATGTGGTACGTAAAAATCGGAGTTCGTATGCGAAAGTTATAAGTGAAATACTAAAGTTACTGTTCATGTGGTAAGTTTCTATAAATAGCCAAGTTACTGTGGTAAGTTTCCATTTTTGGAAACCTACCGGTCTTTTCTCTCTCCTCTCCCCCGACCTTTTCTTCCTCTTCGGCCCGATTCTTCCTCCTCTGATTTCTTCCTCCTCCGGCCACCCCACGATGGAATCCGGGCATCAGCTGGCTCGCCTCTTCACCCTTATCACGTCTGTGGTGTTGTTTTGCAGCGATTTGGCCGGAAGAACTCGATTTGGAGCTGTGAAGGTTACTGTAGCCAATCAGGATTTCAGTCAATTTCCGGCGATTCCAGACGTCTCCGGCCACCAAATTGGCGTCGAAGGTTCAGTTTTTAACATAGATCATTTCCCCTAAGGTCTTTCATTTCAATTTGCAGTGTAGAGGTCGAATTAACAATTTCAATTTCTAGGGTTCTTGGAGTTTTCTGGAAAAATTTCACCTGCCTAATTGGAGCTCTTCTAGGTAAAATTGGAACTTGTTGTAGTTGAGAAAGAGGTTGGGTTTGTTGAGTAGATGGTGCTGCCAAATTTTGGTGGCCATCGGAGGTGGTTGCCGCCGGCGCGTGGGGCCCATGCGCTGCCATTGTTGGTGGCGCGTGGAGGCGTGTAGGACAGTGTTTTAATTTCAGTTTTTAGCCCATTAAATTGTAGAAATGTTGTAGAGCTTGTATGTGAAGTTTGGTGAATTTTGGAGGAATTTAGAATTGGTTGTGATTTTCGGAAGTTTGGAGTTTTGTGATTGAATTGTGGGAAATCCGGCCGTCGGATTTCCCTCGTTTTCATTGTGGATTATGTAAATCGTGGAATTGGTGTTAATGGTGAAGTTTGGATTAATTGGAGAAGAAATGAAAATGTTGATTTATGAGAATAGGACATTGGAATTGTATGACTCCGGATTGTTATTCACGAATTATAATTGTGTACAGGGCGATATTCCGAGCTATTGCTCGATGAAGGAACTCGTATGCGTGATCGCCTAAATAGTACTGTGAGTGGACATTTATTTTAAATTAATTGTGCATGCAGTATATTAGCATTTTCCGATTGAGATTTAATTTATAATTTGAATTATTGAGTTTTATGGTTTTATGAGATTTAGTCTATTGAGATTTATTTATGAATTACGAGATTAGTATTGAAATTCCTTCCCGAGGGCTTTTAGTAGATTTTTGAGATAGTCATTCATGAGTTATTGAGTTGAGGAATGATTTTCGGGAAGTGACTGATTCAGAAAATATTATGAGAATTTTGGATTTCGAATATCGGTTTTTATGAGGATTCACGAGTACGAATGTTTCATCAAATATTTGAGCATGATTGATTTATCGAGATTTATTGAGCTTTGAGCTCTGTACTTATCAGCTTTGAAGTTAGATTGAGTTTTCTTTCCGAAAGCATTTATTGATTTACAGAGCTTTCGAGGATGCTTTCGAGGATTTATTGAGATTTTGAGGTTATTTTCAGTTTCTTGAGGAGGCTATTCAGTTTATTAAGGAGGCCAGTTTTGGCGCATGCGTATCTTACCTAGTTGGCAGTCCCTTCTAGGTAATAGTCTGGTTGGCAGTCCCTTCCAGACTACAACCCGGTTGGCAGTCCCATCCGATGCGTCACCTGGTTGGCAGTCCCTTCCAGATGACATGAGGTAGTTAGTCGGCAGTCCCGTCTACTACTTGTGGCTAGTTGGCAGTCCCTTCTATCCACCGCCTCCTATTCCGGTTGGCAGTCCCTTCCGATGCATCATCTGGGTGGCAGTCCCTCTTAGATGGCATGAGATGACTAGACAGCAGTCCTTTCTAGTCATCAAACGAGCCTCATGAAAAGGATGTTTTTATAAGGATTGAGGATGAGATTTCAAGATGTTCTTGTTACGTGATTGAGATTTTAGTAAAGTGGATGATTAAGAGTGTTTTCAAGATTGTTACTGCATGCGAGATTTTAGAGAATAACTTGGGAAAGCATTAAGTTTTACTTATACATTTGAAAGTACTTATTTTTCGTCCACTCACTCTAACGGATTTTAAATGTTTTTCCCTGGGCCCTTCGGTTTTAAATGCCCAGTTTGCAGGCCAGTTTAGCTTGAGGTCGAGCGTACTTGGGGTTGAGGCATAGCTGTCATAGCTTCCGCATTATAAAAGTATTGGTCGTTTATCTTGTATTCTACCTTCTTGTACGCCTAAGAAATAGATTGCTCTGATAACTCTTGAGATTAATATTCTTAAGTATCAGAATTGTTTGTGAAATGGGAGATGTTGTGATATAGGGAGCAGGGTGGCTCCAGGAGAATAAGGATGGATGATTTAGAAGTGTAAATGTTTTTCTACAGGTTTTGGGTTGTCCACTTTTAGAGGGAGTTCCGCCAAATTTTTGGTAGAATTTCTTCTAAGGTGGGCCCCGCAGGGCCTCTTCGAATTTCAGGGTGAAATCCTGAGCGGGTCCTGTCATCCAGTGATTTTGGTGTGAGTTGTTTTGAGTTACTCATACGAGCTTGTAAAAGCTTACCGGGTTTGTTGTGTGACAACCCGGTGCACTATTTAAACAGTGTAGGGGTTAATCCTGCAGGTTAGGATAATCGGGGCTGAAGCTGAGGTAGCGCCTTTGCAGCTTTACGGTAGGAAGCTATTTTTGTAACCTTACCGTTATTAAGACTTCCGCTTGTAGTGAGCTCTGAGGAGCATTTACGTTTTATTTTGTTGTTGACAATTTAATTCGTAAGCATTGTAATATATGACTCTATGGAGCGGGCCTATATTGACGTAGTGGGTTCAAGGCATCATAAAGACTTCCGTTGTGTAGTTAGATTTGAGGAGAATTTACATTTTATTTTGTTGTTGACAATTTAATTCGTATGCATTGTAATAGATGACTCTATGGAGCGGGTCTATATTGACATTGTGGGTTCAAGGCATCAATATGTATGTAGTTTAAAGGGAAAAAGTTTCCAGGTGCTTGGTATTGATGGTTGAACGATCACGCATATGTAATTATGGGATTATATATCGATTTTTATTTGTGTAAAAATCAAGGGCGTGACACATTGTATCTTT
Organism: Rosa lucieae; assembly: GCA_024704745.1. Lineage (NCBI taxonomy): Eukaryota > Viridiplantae > Streptophyta > Magnoliopsida > Rosales > Rosaceae > Rosa > Rosa lucieae. The sequence goes on from CM045495.1 coordinate 44,411,783, forward strand.
CAATCTTGCCATTTGCAACCCTTTTGTTTTACAAACCCATTTGCAGCCAATTGGTTTCAAATCTATAGTTCTATCTACTAATGTCCAAACTCCATTTTGTGACATTCTTTGAAGTTCATCTTCCATTGTTAACTTCCATTTGTGGCTGATATTAGACTACATAGCTTCTTTGAATGAAACATGATCATTTTCTTCCCCCAAATCAAACTTAATTGCAGTCAAATATAGATGATTATCACTGGATATTGCAGATTTTCTTTATCTTTCTGATCTTCTCAGGACTTCATGTGCTTCTATTGCTGGAATTTCTGCATTTTCATTGCTCTGAACATCATCATTTGGATCATTATGATTTCTAAAATTGATTGCTTGAGAGTGATTTTCAACTTGTGCTGCTAGTATGAGTGCTTCACACCTTGTGCTGTTGTTATGAGTTGTTCACCTTGTGATGCTAGTAAAAGTGCTTCACTTGAACAATACTGGTCCTCACATTCACATGCATCTTCATTCTGATCATACATTTCATAATAGATGGTTGTTCTATGTGTCTCAAAAATTCTGTTGATCTTGAACAGGAGTAAAATTTGAATCCTTTTGACTTCTCTAAATAACCAATAAAATATTAAGGACTAATTTCTGCTTACTACCCTATACTTTCAAAGGTTCATCAGTTCAGTCCCTGCACTTCTAATTTAATCATAAAAGTCCTTGCACTCTCTAATGTCATCAGATCGATCACGCATATGTAATTATGGGATTATATATCGATTTTTATTTGTGTAAAAATCAGGGGCGTGACACATTGTATCTTTCAATCTTGCCATTTGCAACCCTTTTGTTTTACAAACCCATTTGCAGCCAATTGGTTTCAAATCTACTGTTCTATATACTAATGTCCAAACTCCATTTTGTGACATTCTTTGAAGTTCATCTTCCATTGTTAACTTCCATTTGTGGCTGTTATTAGACTACATAGCTTCTTTGAATGAAACATGATCATTTTCTTCCCCCAAATCAAACTTAATTGCAGTCAAATATAGATGATAATCACTGGATATTACAGATTTTCTTGATCTTTCTGATCTTCTCAAGACTTCATGTGCTTCTATTGCTGGAATTTCTGCATTTTCATTGTTCTGAACATCATCATTTGGATCATTATGATTTCTAAAATTGATTGCTTGAGAGTGATTTTCAACTTGTGCTGCTAGTATGAGTGCTTCACACCTTGTGCTGCTGTTATGAGTTGTTCACCTTGTGATGCTAGTAAAAGTGCTTCACTTGAACAATACTGGTCCTCACATTCACATGCATCTTCATTCTGATCATACATTTCATAATAGATGGTTGTTCTATGTGTCTCAAAAATTCTGTTGATCTTGAACAGGAGTAAAATTTGAATCCTTTTGACTTCTCTAAATAACCAATAAAATATTAAGGACTAATTTCTGCTTACTACCCTATACTTTCAAAGGTTCATCAGTTCAGTCCCTGCACTTCTAATTTAATCATAAAAGTCCTTGCACTCTCTAATGTCATCAGATCGATCCAATCTGTCACCACTTCGTCAATTTTAAGGGAAAATTTCCAAACTACCCATCTGCATTCACAACACTGATGGGTCGGCGGGCTGCCTAGCAATGGGTAGTTTGGAAATTTTCCCTGTGAGAATGTCCCATGTCACCTTATTAACAGCAAAAATTGAGGAAATAGTGATGGATTGGATCGATTTGATGAAATTGGAGAGTGCCAGGACTTTTCTGATTAAATTGGAAGTGCAGGGACTGAACTGATTAACCTTTGAAAGTACAAGATAGTAAGCAAAATTTAATCCAAATATTAACTTATTGATTTTGTGTCAAGCTTGTCATTTTCTCTATTGCGTTAATTTGATTAATGCTCATTAGAAAATGCATGGCTGGAATAAAATTAATCTAAATCAGTCATTCAACATATATTCCAGTTTGACTATATACTAGAATCATATGCATATCTCAAATGTCAATTCATATAGAATAAACATTTCAAATGAATCACATTCATCGTTGCCAAGCGTGGTTCTAAGGTGGGGTAGGGGATTTGAGGTTTGTTTTTGCGGATTGGATAGTGGTTTGCAGCGGTGGTGCACTAGGTGCGAATCTGTAGCGGCAGAGGTCGAGGTTTGGTTTGCTGAGGAGGTTGCTGCTATTGCGTAGACGATTGGTTTGAGATCGGCGTTCCTTATCAATAGCTCGTTTTGGCCGACTGGGTGTTTGATTTCATTGTTCTTTCTTCCAAGTTCAGACACCGGTGGGAGTTTTTGTGGATTTGTGAAGGTCGTTAAGCGGAGTGGCACTGATGCTGTGTTGGAGGGGCCGTCCACCGGAACACTTGGCGGCGGCGGCGACGATGGTTGACAGAGGCAGCTTAACGTCTACTATTGTGTTGTCTTTGGTACCTTTGGGCCTGGGACTAGGTTTGGCTTTGTTCTCAGGTTATGGGCTAGTTGGGTTTGTTAAGAGGTCTGCCCTTTTTACAGGGCAGGAGCCTATAGTCGTTTAGATGTTTGAGTTAGACTGATTGTCTATGCTTGTAAAACTATCTCTATGAGTCTTGTGGAAGTATTTAGCTTTAGCGTACTACAATTGCGTGCTCGGCGTTTAAGGCTAGGTAGAATAGATTGCCTGCAAGGCGAGGTATTTTATGTGGCATAGACTACTATGAGCAGAAATGTTTTATTGGAGTAGTCTTCTGTACTATTCTTGATCTATGAACCGGGACATACTATTGGTATGCTTCCATTTTATCAAAAAAAAAAAAAAAAAATACAGATAGATAAATAAACATATATTATGTTCAAGATGTTGGTATCATTTGTGATACACTTGTCTCTAGTGATATATTTATGAATGTTCATTATCATACATATGTTAAACCAGAAAGTCTAATCTTGATATCCAACTGCTTTGGAAGTTAGAGTTTAATTTAAACTTTCAAGTTTTCTTTTGTGAATGTATGTTCATACATATACATTACAACTATTTTGATAGCATTGATCGATTACATATGCAGAACACATTCAAAAGAAAATTTCATTTAGCCTGTAGCATATATCAGTATAATCATGGCTACTTTGGCAGCAATATGAATCTACATGAAATATTCTATAGTCTCTGAAGTTAGATACAACTTTCACATGTATACATATAACAAATAATTAATATATAATTCAATAAAAACAATACTCAGTTTATACAGATAACAATAGCAAAAGTTATTATCGCTTTGTATTTAATTGATAAGTAGATTTATTTATATGAACAACAACATATCATCATCAAGTCCCAAGATATATATAAATTTGCATTACAATAAACATCGATCTAAATCTGAGCATAGTTGCTTTGATACTAATTGTTAGATTCAATATAAAATATAAACTTATAACTCAAGTATACTATCTCATATGTTAGATCAATGTTATAAAATAAAATTATAAAACTGACTTGGTGGATTGTTGTTGTTATCCATTGGTGATCTGATGCCGTTATCTATTTGATCTTCTTCTAGATATACACTGTGTCTCTTTATTGCTTGATGGGACAAACGCAATGAGAGTGTCTTTATGTTCTAGCAGGGATCAAATACAAATACCATTCTATTTATAAAGTTGTTGAACACAGCAGTTACATGGCAGTTCCTTCCATTAAGGAACTGTCAAAATAACTTCTTATCCTAATAGATTTGTCTAGATAACCACACATTTGAATTTCAAATCCTTTAACATATATTTTAATATATAAACTTAATTTGATTACTTAATAAGTTCATATATATTGGTCAATGTATGTATATATGAATTCAAAATAGCTCATTTACATTAACTGATGCATACAGTATATAATAGCTAGTTCATATCTGTTACTGTGCAATAGGTATGATCTTACATCATGTTCACATTGGTGATGAATTTGTTCTATCTATTCAATAAATTAAAGTGGAAGGGTGGCTGGATGTTTTTAAATAATTTGCTATTTTTGCTTTCACTCTAGTGTTCCAATGTCAATTTACTATCGTAGCATTTATTTTTACCAATTTATTATTGTAAGTAGGATTTGCAAATTAGCTAATTTGCTAACCTTCTGTCAAATTAACTAGTTTTAGTAAACTCTTCTGTCTAAATTTCGACACATAAATGCGCACGTGGGGGCATTTTTATAATTTTTGTTGTAAATGGGAAAATATAATTGATTGCATAGTTTAATTTTGGGTTAAATACTGTTTACTCCCTGAACTTTTAGGGAAAAAACAGTTCAGTCCCTGCCTTTTTAATTTCACATGTTTACTCCCTCATCTCTCAATTTTGGACCAATAGTTCCAATTTGTTGTTTTCCGAGTAAAAATGTTTATTCTACCCTCAAATTTTTTAATTAATTAATTAATTTTAAAAAAAAATATTTTTTTCTCTTTTGTTTTGTTTTGTTTTTCTTTTTTTGATTGAGCAGATGAAGAGAGGTTTTGTGTTTCGGATTGATTTGGTCGCTTTAGAAATTTTGATGTTGAAGGAAAAGAGAGGTGGAAGAAGAAGAGATAATCAGAAAAGGAAAAAAAAAAGATAAAAAAATAAATTAAGAAAAAGAAAAAAGATGAACTGAGGGTATAATAGACATTTTAATAGAGTTTTTGACGGAATGGACCTATTGATTCAAAATTGAGAGATGAGGGAGTAAACGTGTGAAATTGAAAAGGCAGAGACTGAACTATTTTTTTTTTCTGAAAGTTCAGGGAGTAAATAGTATTTAACCTTTTAATTTTTTTTTAGGAGAGTTTAGTTAATTTCATCATGCTTATTATAGATTGAATACTTTCTCTATATGTAGATTTTTTTTTTTCTTAAAAAAAATGAAAAAAGAAGATTTTTGTTATTGAAATGTCGACAAGACGTGAAAAGTTTACACAGAGAAAAAGTAGGGTACAAGCTAAAGGCAAGCACTAAGGCAGTAAGGCTTACCATAATGTGAATCACGAGGAATAAACATGAGTGGATATGAAAGACTTAAGGTATGGTGAGTGCTTAATGTAGAAGTTCACTGCCAAAAGAAAAATTGACAAATAATATATCCATATAAACTATGTCTAAGCCAATGTAACACATGTTAGTATGTATGTGGATTTGGCTTCTCTACTAGAACTATAATTTGTTAGAAAAAAAAATTGCAAGAGATGAACTTGAAGTAACTTCTTAATGCTTCTTGATGTGATATTATCTTGCCCTTGAATCTATATCTGACTGCTGTGAGTAAAATCTAAACAAATTATAACAAGTCATATTCTAACAGAGAAACTGGTTCGTATCAAGTACACCCCATTTAAGTTTTTTTGGTTAGAGCCAAGTGACTAAGTAGTTTGCTAGACAAGATTAAACTTTTAGCATCCTTAGATGTTAGGACGCAGCAAGCTATATAATACGCAGAAAGAAAACCATAAAGCATGAAAGCACCGAGAAAGACTAACTAAATTAGCTTTTGCCTTTTCTGGTCTGCGAGTAACTAAATTATGTAGGAAGGAATGATATCTCCAACTAAATTCATCGATGCAGAAATGGAATGGCGAGATATCCAAGCTGGCATACTTGCAAAATTACAGTACACCATTCCATGGAGGTAGCTTGGCAGAAACAGCATTGCGTGGCTTCTACTTTTCCCTGCATTAAGGCTTTTGCTCACTACCCAAGAATGGAGACACGCCATTAAAGCTTTTGCAGTACACGAACCAGTGCATGATCATCGATCATCAGCTGGCTGCCAATTCAATACAACTCAAAAGCTATGCATCCGTACGATCCCCAAGCTACGTGGACACAAAGAAAAGGAATCACAATCTCTGATTCACGATCCTCCTTCAGAACCCTAGAAAGGCCATGCTCTTGCCCAGCAGTTAATGCTCTGTTGCGTTGTTGTTTTGCGTCAGGGAAAGAGATTCTATGTGTTTGTTTTGGAAAGAGAATCAGAATCCTTCAATAGGTGATTGAAAAAGGAGAAACAAAAGCACGTGAAAATAGTAACTATTTACTGCCACCCCGCTGTACTTGATTATGACAACACTCTTATCATCACCTTTTCATTGCTCATCTGCTAGCAGGCCATTCTTAGCGTCATTGGTCAATGATGGAGACGACGACGACGTTGTGTTCCTTCGATGATGCACTACTGTGCTTTTCGCTCTAGCAGGTAACCCCAACCAGTCGTCCGAGTCTTACTGGTTCCATGTCTTTTTGGACCAGTGATCATTGTATACTGAAACTTAGGTGAAAATTTTTTGCATATGAGAGAGAGAGAAAGAGGACCACGTATGGCAACTAAAACAAGAGAGATGATCTGATGAAGTGTGTGCCAAGCAGTTATGACATCAATGACATGTCGACTTCGGGTAATTTCTAGTGCGCATTAAAGTTTCCACTGCGGCCTTCCCTATGGGAAAAATAAACTTGCTCGCATACACACCAATGACACCATAGACAATTACAATTGGCAAGTTTTTGACTTAAATATGTGTGTGTGTGTATATATATATATATTATGATTTCTTTTCTTATTTGAAGCTCTGTCCAATGGAAAATGGGGTTATGACTATTAATTTGTTAGTCTTATGGCTTCGTTATAGGTGAAAAGTTATGAATTTTTTTTTTTTGAAAAAAAATAGGTCAATTATTTCATTAATCTTCAGCAAGCATTATAAAAATAGAAAATTACTCATAAGTGTCAGTTTGAAACTTTTATCGGCCATAAGGCCACTTAATTTGTTTTGTCTACATAAGGCCATTTTAGAATTGAAAACATCAGCTTCTTTTTATCCTATGCCCATTTTGCCCTCAGCATAAAATCTGATCAATCTCTCTCTCTCTCTCTATCCGACGATTCAGCGTCAGATCTGAATCCATCAAAATCATTCTCCAGCAAAGCCTTCAAGCTCTTAAATGACTCGGCAATCTCTTCCACCCATGGCGTGACTAGCCTCCCCAATCCTCCGGTATCAGATTAAATGTCGCCGCCCTCTGCTTTGCCTTCAGCTTTAGCGACTTGAGCTGCCGGAACAGCCTCCTAAGCCGCTCAGGGCTCGTCATCTAGTAAAGCGCGATGGTCACTGAGGGTGGACTGAAATGGAAACCTTACCGACGGCGAAGACGGAATCGAGGCGCGAAGCGAGGCAAAGGTAGTTCATTTGCTCGGCGTGCTTCCAGATTGCTCTGCACCGGTGTTTTGGGATGATTCGTCGTCGTCGCGGTCTGATCTGGCATTCAATTTCGTCGTTTGGATTGGGCTTTTGAATGGTGTGCACTTTGCTTTCAAGAGGGTGATTCGAATCGTAGCAGATGTGTTAGATGATGCAGAGAGAGAAAATGTGCCTATGAGATTGGCTTTGGTCTGTTGATTCGGTATCCTTTTGTTCTTAATGATTAATGTATAAAATTGGATCAGAATTTCGGTTTAATTTCTCTGTTTGTTTGTGTATTCATTTGTTGCTCAGTTTGTATGTATTGGTATTCTGAATAGATCATTTTAGTAATGCATTTTGGTTTCAATCACTTGTATATCTTGAATTGATGATTGTGTAAGGATGAGCTAATGCTATTACAGAATTATGAATTGACGCATTAAAGTTATTTTGGTGGTTTTAGTAATAGCTTTGGGCAGAAACTTGTTATGGTAGTACTTCTAGGTCTTCTCTATGTTAAATATATGCCTGGTGGATTCATTTGGTTGAAACCAAATGTGTTTTGATTCAAGCATTTTTGATATTATAAATTTACAGTTTTTTGATGTTTCGGAGTAGCTTCTATATTGGTTTGTAGTAGTTTTCTCATTCGTTGAGAGTAACTTTGTTAGTCTCTAAAAATAGCTTTCTCATTCGTTGGGAGTAGTTTTATTTGTCTCTTAAAATAATTTTGTTAGCCTCTGTGGGTAGCTTTTATTCTACTTGACAGTAGTTTTTGGTGTTGGTGACAGTAGCTTTTGTTACCCTGCTAGAGGTTTCTGAAAATCTCATTAGAGTAGTTTTTGTTGCTAGTGATAGTAGCTTTTGTTAGTAACAGTAGCTTTTGTTGCTGGTGTCAGTATATTTTGTGATCTCGTCGGATGTTGTTGAAAATCTCACAAGAGTAGCTTTTGTTGCTGGTGACAGTAGTTTTTGTGACCTCGCAGGAGGTTGTTGGAAATCTCACCAAAGCAGCTTTTGTTGCTAGTGATAGTAGCTTTTATGACCTCGCCGGAAGTTGCCGGAAATCTCATCCGAGTAGCTTTTGGTGTTAGTGGCAGTAGCTTTTAGTCTCAGTAACAGTAGCTTTTGTGGTCGCCGGAGACTCTCCGGAGGTCGGCCGGAAACCCCTCGGAGTTTGCCGGAAGTCAGCCAGAGTTGACCGGAGACCTCGCCAGAGAGGAAAGAGAGAATGAATGTTGATTTTGTACTCTAGTGGCATTTATGTAAATATATTGATTTTTAATATCCAAAATATAACACCCTTTTTAATCTAGTGGCCTTATGAGGGAAAAAACTAGTTGATGACCTTATGGCTAAAAAAACATTCAAAGATGCACTTATGTGTAATTAACCCTTATAAAAATGAAACACTCATTTGGGGTCGACAGAAAGAATCGTTCCTTAGTACCTCAAGAGACCCTATCCTAGCAGAATAAAACCCCAAGAAATCCCGAGTATACCCACATTTTGGTAAATTTAAGCCCTTTTATTCTAACAAAAACCTAGAATATTTCGAAGCTTACATAAAAAGATTCCAACTATATTGGTTTTTGCGACCTAAAACATAATTAAAGTAACTCATTGGTGAACTGTGAACCATCACACTCCACCGCTGCCTTCACAACAGTATCCACCGCCAAAGGACTAGTCTCATTCACCCCCTCCAGCGCTATAGCTTGTCCACCACCCTTGTCAAGATCAGAATCTTCAAGAGTGGAATCAAAAGTCAAAGCTTTTCCCCGACGTTTATACTTATGAAGCTTTTTCTCTTCCTTCTCATCAGTGGATTTCACCATATTCTTACTTCCTTTCAGACGTCCAATTTTCTTCTTCTTTGGTGAAACTCTTTGGTGAAACCAAAATCTTACCATACTTATGCTGTAGGATCAATGAGACATCCTCTCCTACCTCAAGCGACGAATCAGGCAATGCCAAGTATTTCTTCCCAAACCTATCCAACTTTGTAATAGCTTTTCTCTTCCTTCCCGCTGACTCCACTTGCATGGAGGAAAACTTCACGTGGGAAATCTCACGCACAGTCATCGCAGCAGCAGGAACCATTGCCAATGACGAATCACTAACCCCACCCTGAACCACAGGAAGTTGCATACCACCTCAATCTTTAAGGCCAGTTTGAGTGTTTCCCAAGATAATGGGAGTTCCCACCAACTTGGATCCCACGGCCCCGAGTGATCTCAAAACCTTCTGGCTTCCCTTCCCAGCGAGAACTTCCCTTTCACCCTTATTATTCGATCCCAAACCTTTCTCCAAATTTGGTGCAGCAGATCGAGCTCCCCAGCATACAGTTTGCAAACTCCAACATTCGGCCAAACCCCACCTGTGAACGATGAACCTCTGACCCTGAGATTAGAGACAACCCAGCCATAGCAAACACTGGTAGAGCAGCCTGAATCGCCGCCTTCTCTTTGATCAACATCTTATCACAACCGTGAGCATCATGGATGAACAATCCACTGTCCCAAAAAAATCCCATAACCTTCTCATAAATGAAGGACAATTCTGGCTTCACCACAGGAGAAAACTAGGTTACCTTCCAGGTACGGATCCGACGTCGAACATCAAAAACAATCTTGACCCGCTGCTCCTCCTCCTTTCATTTAATAGCGTTCTGATCCACCTGGACTGTTAACCCTATTGACGCCCTCACCAACTCGGGTGTCGTCTTATTTCGCAGAGCAAAAGGAAGACCCTTCACCACAACCCAAGTCTCCATTGTATTCAGCGACACAGCCTCCACCAGACAGAATCCATCATACGCTCCCACCACCAGCATGTATTGCGATAGAACCAAGGATCCCCATGCAATATAAGATTCCGCACGGCTTCACTCTCAAACTGGAAAACAAATCGATCACCGGCATCTTGTATAGTGAGCCCTAATCTAAGGTGCCAAATAGCAGTAATGGTTCCTTTAAATCCTGGAAGCGTAGCTTTTGGGGCCAATAGACGGCCAGCCATGAACCAATAGCCACCATGGAACGCAGCAGCCCCTACCTCCCCCTACCTCCCCCAATGTAACCAAAAACGAGTCCGTATCAATGACCGACGCAGGAAGGCCATCCACACCGTCTACCATCATGGAGAAAGAGAGATCGATACAAGATCGATGAAGTTTTGGTAATTTGTCGATATAGAGACCACCGAGAAACCCTAGCAGAGACGGCTAGGTCAAAAAAAAAGTTATGAATTTAGTACAGAATAATTAGTTATTGTGTAATTTTACTGATTTTATTGTATATACTCCATAATTCATATCATATTAGTAAAGGTTTCAATCATTAAATTGCATAATGTTAAAGGTTAAAGGAGCCAAATATATGTACACACTTCCAAGTTGCATCTATCCACTCTAAACTCATACCCATGGAATTTTTTTTTTTTTTTTTTTATAGCTCAGAGATAAAATATTATATTGAAAAAGAAAACAAGTGAAACATAGTTACTGCAGCCAAATATAAAGGCACTAAACTCACCAAATAGAAAAGTATCCAAGTTTATTTTTATTTTTTAGCTGAAGCAAATAAGGGGCCTTCCCCTTACTTGAATTTATTAAAAAAGTAAAAAGAAAAAAAGGAACTTAGGAGAGGGACCAACCAAAGCTCCCTACAAAAACAACGAAAAAGAAACAAGCTTTCGTAACCAAAATTGGGGAATATCCAATTGGTCACTCTGACAATGCGATAAAATAAAATATGGTGGAGTATCCCACCACACCATATTAGGAGAAGTCGTACCATAATTCGCCAAAGCATCAGTTACCTTATTACCTTCATGAAAAACATGTGATACAGATTTTTCGTGTGGAGTTAATTAAGTAGCTAGCTAGTTAGCTTTGTAATCTTTTTTTTTATTTATCACATAATGACAACAATTAATGAACCGTCTACTCTTTAGGCCCCAACCTTTTCGGTTTTTCTGTTTAAAGATCATTCTAGCTTGCACCAAAAATTTTAGCTAAGAATTAGGAACTCGTTTGACATAGCAACAGCTACACCTTACCACTTAAAACTACTATATATCAAGAATCTAGAACATATCCTTGGATAAGAAAAATAGGAAATAATATTTTACCTCTGCAGAGCAAAAGATGAAAAAAAGAAAAAAAAGAAAAGAAAAAGGAAGCAGGAGAAAGAAGTTAAGTACAAAAATCAGACCACGCCATATTTTTTAGAAACTTCACGGACCAGCAATTTGGAGCAATCTGCTTCAACGAATACAAAAGACTGTTCTCAGCTTCTTCAACCTATCCTTCAAATCCACCGTGGAAGACAGATCTAGCTTCATCCTGTCAAATTTGACAGGGTCAACCGTTTTGTCTTATCTTTTTTTATTGTTTTTCTTACCTTCTCTCTTAATCTTTCTCGTCTCTCTCTTTCTTCATACCTGGTACCCAGACCAAAGCAAAACTTCTAGTCTTGGTTCAATTGGTTCAAAGTTTCACAGATAAAACTAGAAAGCAAGAAATGGGGTTCTGTGGGTTTTCTGTAAAAGTCTCTCTGTGATCATTTTGATGAAGAAGATGGAAGGAGTTGTTGCTGTGGAGCCTTCTTCGTATGCTCTGTATTAGGATTCAAGGGCTAGATTTAACATTAGAGTCTTATGCAAGAATATGAGAAGCTCCGGAAGGTATATACCGTTTTTTGATTTTCAAAATCTTTGCTGGGTTTTCATCAAATCTGTGTATGTAATTGTTTGTTTAACTGGGTTTTCCTAGATTTGGATGCTTATGTGATTGTTTTTGTTGTTAAGCAATTTGAGCTTATGCAGCTGGATTCGAGTTGAAGAATGAGTGATCAGTTTTGGATAGAGATGATGAAGGAAGAGAAGGAAGGGAGGAACAGAAGGAAGATAGAGATTTAAACAGAAGAGCAGAAAAAAGAGGAGAAGAAGGAGAAACATAAGGAGAAGAAGATGTGATCGTGCAGTTTGTGTCTTAATAAAATAAACATTTATTTTAACTGATGGGTTTGAAGTATAAATATAACAAAAGGGAAAATTTCGCAAACAGTACACCAAGTAAAGGCCACTAATAATTCTTATACACAAAGTTTCAAACCAAACATTTCGGTACACGAAATCTGAAACTCGACTCACTATCAGTACACGACGTCAATTTTTGACACCAAAATGTCCATTATGCCCTCAGTTCTTTTTTTTTTAATAATTTTTTTTCCTGTTATTTTTTTTTCCTTCGTTTATAAATGACTCGAGTCATTTTTTTTTCTTTTCTGTTATGCGAGGTGAGGAAGGCGGCATTGGAAGCGAGGGAGTGAGCCTAGATGAAGGAAGAAGAAAGAGAAAAAACGAAGGAAAAAAAAAACATAAAAAAAATTATTAAAAAAAAAGAACTGAGGGTATAATGGATATTTTGGTGTCAAAAATTGACGTCGTGTACTGATAGTGGGTCGAGTTTCAGATTTCGTGTGCCGAATTGTTTGGTTTGAAACTTTGTGTATAAGAATTATTAGTGACCTTTATTTTGTGTACTGTTTGCGAAATTTACCCATAACAAAATTGTCAAATTTCACATCATCTGCCAAATTTAAAGTTGACCCAAAATTTTTAACACATTTGTTGGACTGCTCTAATGGGCCTAAATATCGAAACCACACGGCCAAGTGGCCATCTAAAGAGGCTTAAGTCATAACTCCACAAGGTAGGCCAAAGGCTCAATACATATGCTACATTCACATTCCTATCTTTGGTAACCCACATTTGGGCCCACATGGGAAAGAAAATGATGACAAGCCCAAACCTACACTATAAATACATGCATCTCCTCTCATTTAAGGTAAGCAACCTCTCTTCACTTACTCATACCTTGTCTATATTCTTATTAGTTATATCTGGCTTAAGTATAAGAGAGTTTAAGGTCGACAACTCCGGTTTTCCCTTTGACCTTTATTCATGATTGATATGTATGGACCTCAAAAATGGTTGCTCTCATGGTCATCTCACTTCTACACAGAAACATTTCATCATCTTACCAGAAATTTTTTCCGACCACCAAATTTTCTCTCTCCTCTTGGATTTCTCTCTACTAGGGCACTAGAGCATATCTTCTTAATTTTCATCTCCTTTACGCTTCTGGGTTTTTGTTTCACAAGAGATTGGAATAGATAAAGCGATCAATCAGGAAACGACTTAATGACATTTCTACATAATTCATAAATTGATAATAACATAAATACAATGCTAAAAGTTGCAGATAAGAGCATATTTAGCAATGCTAACCATTGTTTAGTCAAATTTTAGTCAAAATAACTAAAAAGTTATTTTTGTTGGTCATTTTTAAAATACATTTGCATCAATTCTCTCTATTTTAGCTAGTTTTGAGTTTATATTATTATTTTTCTTTTATCAAATAAATAACTCATATACAACAACTAATCTATTGTGAGTCGAGCTCACGAGTTCTTACTTATAAAGGGGACACTTATGCCACTAGACCAAATGATACTAGACTTGAATTTATATTACTTATTGAATGAAGAAAAAATAGTTAATATGTATTTATAAATTATATAAAACTACTTAAAAATTAGAAGTAATGTTTTAAATTAACAAAAGTAATAAAGAGTTACATATCACTCTCTATATTTAAGAGCTTGATAGTTAAAAGTTAAAATAGGGAGCTACAATTTAGTACAGCTGCTAAAATTGATAAAAAAAAATTAAAAAAAAAAACTAAATATGCTCTCTAAAATATTTAAAAAGTCAAGATAGAGAGTTTACTAAAAATACTCTAATAACAAGAAAAATAGATTATGATTCCTTAGACCATCTCCAACGGAGAGGTCTTTTTCCACCTGGCAACCCAACGTCTATTTTTGACTGTCCAAATTCCTCTTCAACCCATATGTCATTTACACGTGTATTTGACAATTTGAAGCTTTCTGTCAAATTTGACAGCCCAAACCTCATCTGTCTTTTTTTTTTTATATTATTATTTCTCTCTCTTCTCCTCTTCCTTCTCGTCTTCCTCTTCCTTTTCCCTTTTTCCTTCTCAGTTCTCACAGAAGCCTGATTAATCAAGAACATCAAAATCCATGATTAATCAAAAAAGTTATTTCTGCTATCTTCTTTCGTCGACCTCATTCTCCACATCTGGTTCTTAACATCTCCATCATCACCTGTTTAATTTACCAATCAGATGAATGATTTTGCAACAGCAATTTTGGATTGAGGGGCAGCACCCACAACGAAATCAAGACCAAGATCATCAATACCAAGATCTCAAGAGAGAGCCGTGTAGAGAATCTTGACGCGAACCTCTCCGGCATGCGGCGGCGCCCCCTGGACGTCTTCGATAACCAAAGGCTTGTTGGGTTCTCAGGCCACCGCCGCTTTGTAGGTGATGACTTGACCTTGGGTCGCCATGGATTTGACTGTAACTGAAACGACAGAGCGAAACGGGAGGGAGATAGAGAGAGAGAGATAGAGAGAAGATGAGAGATCGGAAGAAACCACAACTCCTATTGCTGCTCTCTATCCATGGCTTCTTGAAGACGAGATACAGAAGAAAAGAGATAGAGAAGAAAGAGAAAGTTGGTTTTATTATGGTACCTGAGGTATTGCTACTTGGACAGTTTGATACCCGATGTATTAAAGGGGACAGTTTGGTACCTGAAGTTAGACTCCGTTTGACACTTTGGTACTTCTGTTAATTTTTCTGTTAAATGTAAGGATAAAATTGACATTTAGAATATATGTATAAAAACATAATAAAAAAACATGAGTTTGTGGGTTGATTGCCGTTCTTCATAATTTTATAGGTATGAATTAATGTTTATGAGTTATGTTGAAGGTGAAATATTCGAATTTTATGTTAAAGAAATATAATAATCAGATTTTTGTTGGGTACTATTCTCTATAAATCCACTAATTTTTCCTCCAAAACTTGGATTTTTCCTCCTGCGATGATATTATTTGGTATTATTTTAGGTCTTCATCATTTTTTGGGTCATTTAGGAGAAAATGAAAATGAATTAATACTTTTGGTTTATATTAAAGTTGACATAATTGAATTTTATGTTTAAAAAAATTTAGTTGTACGAGACTAGTTTCAATAGAGTACTCTCATGGGTGTTCACTATATGATTACTATATAGTAAACATAAAATTCGAATATTTCACCTTCAACATAACCCATAAGCATTAATATTATGAAGAAAATCAACCCACAAACTCATATTTTTTATTATGCTTTATACATATATTCTAAATTTCATTTTTATCCTTACATTTAACAGAAAAATTGACAGAAGTACCAAAGTGTCAAACGGAGTCTAACTTCAAGTACCAAACTGTCCCCTTTAATACATCAGGTATCAAACTGTCCAAGTAGCAATACCTCAGGTACCATAGGAGGAATTTACCCTTTTATATAATATCTGAAAAAGAAAAATAATAAAATAATATATAAATTTGACATCTTTGTTGGAGTAGAAGTTTGTCAAAAATAACAATTGCCACATCATCTTTCAAATTTGAATTTGACATTAGCATTTTGACCAATTTGTTGGAGATGCTCTTTTTTTATTTATTTATTTATTTATTTATTTATTTTTATAAATTAAATAGAGGATTAGGCGATATTAGTTCCTCTGCGATAGCCGATTTGGGGTGACTGACACCCACCCACAATCTCGAAAGAAAGGGGGCAATCGCAACCGGGAACCCACCGCCCATCCCTCTATTTTATGTTATTAATAAAAGAAAAGAAATTACAAGAAGAGAGAGGGGGACATGAACCAAAACCTCTCTGAGAACAAAATGAAGTAAAGTACTCAAAGTGAGCAGTAAGCAATAGTTACAAACTGATGGAAAGAAGAAGGACCTGCAGTAACCATGCAAATATATGTGACCACGCAGCAACCACATATATGGAACACACCTATAGTGCATCAGCAACCATGCAACAGAAATCACCATAACCCAAACCCACCTTTTCATGAAGTCTATCAAGCACCACAAAATTAGCGAATACGGAAATTCGGTAAACCTTGCAGATTGTGAACAAAGGCAGCCGAAGCACAAGGAGGGCAAGAGTCCCACCAATAATGCCCCTTACGGCTTTAGTTAGTAAATGTCACTTAATTCCCTTTAATAATGCACTTCACAGTGTATTCTTACTGTAATTTCTTCTTGTTCTTCCTTTGTTGTTCTCTGTGGTTTTCGCCTTTCTTTAATGAATTTTTCAGATAAAAAAAAATAAAAAATACACTTCACAGTGTAAATATCAAATGCGGACTCATACATAGAAGAATGATTATAGACTTCCTCTATAGGCTATACTGATTTTCATAATTCTGCCGAGGGAATAGCAGTTGATAACAACTAGTTGACTCATCTCTTCGTAAATAGAAAGAAGCCGATCGATTTGTCAGAATATATAGGATTCAAAGAAAGGGGTTTGGGGTTTAGAGCTCTTTTAGAACAAACTAACATCATACTTCGATATATTACTTCAAATAATACGCATAAATATAAGTAGCACTCCCAAACAGGACTCAACCAGAAAACGAGGGACACTACAATTTACATAAACGGGGTTACACACTAACTAATTATATCACTAGACCATAGCAGCAGTCCTCGGCAAAGCCACACCATGCAGCTCATGCTTCATCTCACAAGACAGCTTCAGCAACTCACTCAGATCAACCGGGTGCCCCTCGTCCGGGGCCCACTTGAACCCCTGAACCAGCTTCGCCACCCAAAGCGACGCCGTCACCAGTCCCAGATTTTTGCCCGGACACACCCTCCTCCCCGCCCCGAACGGCGCCAGCCTCAGGTCCCTTCCCCTCACGTCCACGTCAGCGCCGCCTTCACTTACCACAAACCTCTCGGGCTTGAACACGTGCGCCTCCCCCCACACCTCAGGGTTTTGCCCTATGGCCCACATGTTGACCATCGCCGTCGTCCCGGCAGGGATCACCATCCCGTTGCTGAGCTGGACGTCGGACGTTGACAGCCTCGCCCAGGACAGAAGTGGGCCCGGTGGGTGCACTCTTAGGGTTTCCTTCACCACAGCCTGCAAGTAAGGCAGTCTCGCCACGTCAGCGTCCGTCACGCTCCTCTCACCCACAAGGCTGTGAATCTCTTTGTAAAGTTTATCTTGAGTCTCGGGGTTTAAGATCAACTCGGCCATCGCCCACTCGGTCAGCAAAGCGGTCGTATCAGTCCCTCTGAATATCATCTCCTACAAGATGAGTACCAAAACTCAAATACTAGTCAATTAAAAGTAACAAATTGAATTAAACATAAAATTTAAAAATTACGTACCCATAGCACAGCAATCATGTCATTTTCCTCAAGCTTCTCATCCCCATCCAAAGAGAGCAAAACATCAACGAAATCAGCGTGATCCTCCAAGAGCTGCTGCTTCTTCAACTCAGCGCTGAGTCGGTGCTCTTCGATGATGCTCCGGACGAGTTTCCTCACTCGGGGGACGAGCTTGGCGCAACGCTCATTGATGCAGAACGGGTCGTAAAAATAACTCAACCAAGGGAGATAGTCAGAAAAGTTGAAAGCACCCAAGATCTCAAACCCTTCCCTGACCATATCCTCGAGCTCCCTCAGCTCCTCCTCGCTATGATTCCCCGCCGGGTCGTACCTTTTCCCGAACACGCTCCCCATGATGTTGTTGAGGGACGCTGTCCGTAGGTGCTTTCGAAGCGACACCGTTCCGCAGCGGGCTTGTTCTTTGGCAATGTTGTACAGCATGGTGGCGCAATCTTGCTGGCGGCCGGCCTCGTGTGCTATAATGCGCCTGGGAGCAAAGAGGTGGGAAGAGGAGATTTTCCTGAGGAGTCTCCAGTATGGTCCGTTGGGAGCGAACCCCATGGCTCGGGTGAACATAAGGCTCTTAGCCGACTGCTTTATTGGGCGGTCAGCGAAGTAAGGGGAGGTCAGGATTTCCCGGGCTGTGTGAGGGTCAGATGCTACAACAGCAGGAGTGGAGCCAAGGCTGAAGGCCATGAGTTGAGTAGTGGTGGTTTGGCTCCAAGCCATGGAGGCTAAGGTGCGGTGAGCCAAGCCGCGGGAGAGACTGAAGAGGGAACCAAACACGGGAAGGCCTTTGGGTCCGGGTATGGCGACCGGACCTCTTTGGTTCCGGCCGTTTTTCCATGCGACACCGCCGGTAGCGAAGGCCCAAGTGAGAAGGGCAATGGATACAAAAGCAACGGCGAAACAGAAGAGGAAGTAGGGTTGGAGAATGTTCGAGAAGCCGAGAAAAGCTGGGAGGGTAAAGACCCACCAGGTGGTGTCTTTGCTAACGAACTCCATTGAAGAAATGAAAATGGACAACGATCGAGCTCTTAGCTTGTGTGCTTTTGTTTGGTGGTGGGTAGTTAGTGAGGGTAAAAGGTATGGTGTGAGGGATTTATATAGTGACATGTTCTTGGAAATGTATGAGTTTTTTTTTTTTTTTTTCATTGAAATTACACTATTCCTTAAAGGCTTCTTCGATCTATGGACTAATCTGTGCCGGGGAATTATGTCAAAATGCTTCCTCCTCCTTAGCTGCCAAGAATATATTGAGATTTAACTTCAATACACGTAAACAGAATTCGAACCTGTGTAGGGGCTCTACACCTGGAGGTTCTTACTAACTCGACTACCTGTGGTGGTTGATTAATTACTTAATTAGGTTAAATTTTAAATTAATCACTAATTAAGAAGTAAAGTGTAATTATTTCAAAAAAAAAAAAAAGAAGTGAAGTGTAAAACGTGGTATTGGTAGCCGTTATCGCATACAAGAGTTATGATCGAGGGTGTGTGAAACCGGTATATATCAAGGAGAGGTGGACAGTCCAAGGCATTGAATGAGGGGAACATAGATTTAATTCTGCTTCCCCAGAACGGCGTTCGTGGCGGTAACGCTTGGTGGTCAAGTAACCGCACGCCTTGGAAGCCGTGACGGTCGTCTCGAATTGAATGTGGAAGACAGACACAGGCGGCTGAAGGTGACTTGACTACTCTTGAAAGACGAGATAGCTAGATCGAGAGAGACTGACACTACCGATCTTATTCGTTGCCTGACTAGCCTCCCAATTGAAACCACAACCACAGCGTTAGCCCTCCTCCTCCTTATTTCACTTTCAGTGGAAAAGTGGAAAACTAGCTTGAACAAAACCTCTACTTACAGTGCTACCGGCCATTTTATTGGTGACCTCTTTAGTTGAAAAGCTATATATATATATATAGCATTGTAGCTATAGGGTTCTTATCATTTCCTTCCTGACTGTCGATCTGCTTTTTGTTTTTTTTCGGTTGGCATGTTAGTTTGATAATTTATTTGGGAGATTTTATTTCTTGGCTTGGCATATCACATAGCCGGGATCAATGGCATGGACTCCATTTGCTTCACCGGAATGAAGTTTGAGTCGGAATATTTCATCAATGCTAGCTATATCTATATGGTTTCTTTGGCTTTATTCATTTCATGCTGATTCTTGTTGTGGTTACTTAATGTTTCGATTCATCTGATCAATGGAGGCCTACATGTTTTTATAAGCAAATTTAGTATCACTAGCTACATTGGTCGTGGAATGTTGGAGCTCATTCACATATATGAAGGAAATTAAGTACAGGATGTTAGGAATTCAGAAATGATCATTAGTATCAAATTCGAACACCAAGAATTTCAACCAAAACAACAAGAATGATAGCTAATCCAAGTATAACACTAGTGACTAGTGCAGATCCATGCTTGCCACTTGAAAGTATATTTTACTTCTAGGTCCAAATTATACCCAACAGATCTTGATCTATGATATTCGAATTTCTACTTCTAGTAGTTTTATTGTGAATTCTTTGGTCATACATGGCCTGAAAAATCAGTCATAATGACAGTTATATGGTTTCCCCCCATGCTTAAAATGGTGGTTGATAACTCGATATACAAACTTTTAACCAGAATATTGGATTTTTAAGTTTTCTAATGGCAAGAAGTTATGGTAAGAGAAGGTATAGTTCTATCTATGTTATGTTATATATATTGGTAGAAGCTAGGTATAGACGTATAGTTTCGTGTGTGTGAATGTGAAGGATAATAGTGTAACAGCGAAGACGAAGGATAATAGTTTTATATGAACGCGAACGATAACATGAAGTTCGATTGGTGGGTCTTTGGAAGCACTTTGATCATTCAGCTTGCTTTCTTTGTTTTTCTCAATTCCTGTCCTGTTTTTTCTGTTTCTGCTGACTGATAACCTCATGCCGACCTTGCCACTGCAGGTACTTTAAGGCTTAGTTTGGGAATGCTTTGGAAACTGCTTTTGAGATCAAAAGCGCTTCTAGAAATGTTTGGGCGGTTTGGTAAACTGTCAAGAAATAGCTTTTGACCCGAAGCACTTCTCCCAACCTCCGGAATGGAGAAACTACAATTCGTAGCTTTTGATTTCAGCCTCTGCGGGAATCAGAGTCAGGACGCGGATGATTAAATGAAATTTGATCAACTCTCCGAATTGTCCTCAGGCTTTTCTCAAATTGACATCCTTCTCAATCTCTCGCACTCCTCCCTCTCAAAAACCCCCGGCAAAGATCTCGAAGGCTTCATCTATAGCGCCTCCACCTCTTCCTCTTCCCGCTTCGTCGACGCCTTGAATTCCGTTCAGATCCAGTTTCCTGAAGGCTTCTTTCCCACCGCTTCAGCCTATGCCTCCTCCATCCACCTCGATTTCCTCTGTAGACGACCACCGACACCAATGCCCTGCTCCCAAAATCGATTCTTTGTGTTCCTTCTCCGAAGATCGAGGTCGGGAAAGTGGCCGGAGCTGAAATCTGGAAAAGAAAAAGAGGGGGGTTTTGTGTGGGTAAGAGCAGTGATGGTGGGAAGAAGGGAGGGGTGTCCAATTTGAATTACGTGGTGGCCATGGACAACTCTGTGTTAGATTATGAGTTTGATGCTAATGCCTTGAAACCTAAATCTGAACCCAAAGCCCAATGTTTTTTGTAACAATAGGTGGCTCACCCATATCGTCAAAGGTATGCCTCTCATCCTCTAGATCCAAGTGCAAAATTAAAAGCTAGATGGCATGATGGATCATTCTTCTTCAGTTTTACGTTTAATTTGTAATTTTTGGATGATTTATGCTTGGAAGATCGGTTTTCTAATTTCTTTGGATCATTTATGTAAAGGGTATGTTTGATTGAAAGGAAATGGGAAGTATATGAATTTTGGTTGGGTTTTCTTGTTTTAATGGTTTAAGGAATCTGAAGGGGAACTTCAACTGAAACTCAATAGTGTTTTTAGTAGCAATGAGTGTAAAGTCTAGTTCTTTCCCCTTACTGGGAGAAATCTATGTTTAATATATAGTTGAGCAATCTCAAGAGTATAAAGTTTACGTATACTTTGGTGAATTTTTTTGTCTCAAGTTCAATATTTTGATTTGGATGGAAATTGAAATTGAAATTGAATTGAATACTGAATGTAATGCATTTGTTTACCTTGTCTTTTAAGTCTACTTTTTATCATTGATTGGCTACCATGCTTTTGATAACAGTGCACTTAGGCAGACCTTGAGCTCTAGCCTTATGTATTAGTCACATTCTATTATGCTATTGGTTTACTTCATTATATTCATGTGCATTGTTGTTTCTGAACTTTTAGATTGCAGTTGTTAGGATTTAGGTATTTAAAGTAAGGAAAATACTTAAGTGCAGTATCAGTTCAAATTTAGTTTTTGATAGTTGGCAGAGTTGTATGACTGTCAGATGATTCGAATTGGTGTTTTGAAGGGGCTATGGTCAGCGTGTAATGTGCTCATAGTCTAGATCTTTTAGAACCAGTTGCCTTTGCAAACACATATTAGAACTTGAATGTCTATCAAGTTGTGAGTGGTGAAACATTTCCATTCAACTCTGCATCTCTGGTATTAATTGCCAATCAAGTTGTAAGTGGTGAAATATTTCCTTTCAATTAGCTATGCTTCTTTGACATTGCCTACCTCCGCTGAGGTCATGGACTAATGGTTACCAGGGTTAGCATGTCGTAATGACCATGTTCTGTTTTAGATGTTCTTGTAGAACCTTACTTGCAGATTATTAATTACCTATGATGAAGACCTTTCAATATTTGCCCTTCGTAACATGACATATAAATCAAGTGAAGAGAATGCATATGAAGGAGTTGGTCCAGGAAAACGAGTGGCGGTGTTAAGAAATACAATTGCACAAATTATAATGAATACATCAAATTATTGTTTAATGGGAAATTTTGAACGAGTGTACAAGACAATACATGAGAAAACTTTTAATCTGGTACGGATACAAAATTAAAAAACAAAATCATGTATTTTAGAAGTATTTGTAGGATTCATGACTATTTTGGTAATTATACCCAGCCAAATCACTTTTGCCTTGCAACTTACCAAACACTCAGAAATTGCTTTTCGCTCTCACAACACTTTTAAAAATAGTTTACCAAACACTCAGCTGCTTCTTCTCACAGCAAGTTCGGAAGTGCTTCCTCTAACAGCACAACAATCCCAAACTAAGCCTAAGTTCAATTATGTAAAGCTAGATTTTTCGGTCTTGGTGGAAAGTATACTGTACATAGGTATAAGACATGACCATTTATAGATTGGTATGGCTTCCGAGGACTACAAGATAGGCAAGTTGGGGAATAGCCAAATAGGAATAGTTGAATAGGTTGCTTATGCTCGCCTAACTGAAATCAAGTTGAAGTTCTTAGCTCTGCTACCGTAGTGCTGAGGGCAATTAAGCTTTCCCTTATAAATTTATTGGTGTTATTTTCATCCAGTGGTTGCCTGGTTGGAATGCACAATGATCAGTGGCATTTGCCCTCCTACTGTCAAAGGTAATGGAGGGATTCTTGATTGCTTTTACTCTGAAAAAAAAAAATAAAAAATAAAAAAAAATAGTGTGATGGCTTTATCATCCTCCCTAATTTACCTTCTTAAGTAAACCTCTTCAATCTTTAATTGATGGATGAAGACATTTACTAACTTCTTCTTTTTTTGCTGGTAAGTTGATGTAACTAAATGGCTGGATAATGGTTTTGATATGTATTCAAGGTTAATCTATACAGCATATATGCAAGTGCAGCATTCAATTGCTCCTACATCTAAGGCCTTAAAGCCGTGATCCATTTTTAGTGGGACTCTATCAAATCTAACTAAGGAAAGAAGATAAAGCACATAATTACAATATAATTCTCAATACTCCCCCTCAAGTTAGAGAGTGTAGATCATGAACTCCCAACTTGGCCCGTAGTGTCAGAAATTATTCTTTCTCCAAGGCTTTTGTGAATATATCTGCTAGTTGGCAGCGTGTAGGTACATATGAGGGACGAACCATTCCAGCTTGCAATTTTCTCTAACTATATGGCAATCAATGTCAATGTGCTTTGTGCGTTCATGGAAAACAGGATTTGCTGCTATATGTAAAGCTGCCTGATTATCACAAAACAATATTGTAGGATGTACCTGTGGGACTTTTAGATCATGTAGTATATAGCGCAACCATGTCAATTTTAAGCATGTATTAGCCATTGCCCGATACTCGGCTTCTGCTGATGATCTAGAGACATTTGTTTGTTTCTTAGATTTCCATGAGATGTGAGAATTTCCAAGCAAGACACAATAACATGTAACTGATCTCCTTGTGGCACGACATATATATTCCCCAATCCAAATCACAAAAGGCTCTCAAGTCAAGGTCGTTCGCAGAAAATAACAATCTTTGACCGGGAGTACCTTTAATGTATCTGGGAACTCGTATGGCAGCATCCCCATGAGGTTGTTGAGGTTGGTGCATGAATTAGCTCAATGTTCGAACATGATAGACTATATCCGGCCTCGTGACAGTAAGATAAATTAGTTTGCCGACCAGCCTTCTATATCTAGTTGGGTCTTTCAATAATGCTCCATCTGTGAGAGTGAGTGTTAAATTTTGTTCCATGAGAAAAGCATGCGGGCGAGCAACCAGAAGTCCTGAATCTTGCAAGATATCAAGTGCGTATTTTCTTTGAGACATAAAAATGCCTTTCTTGGATTGTGAGAATTCAATGCCTAAGAAATCCTTTAAATCTCCAAGGTCTTTCATGCAGAAGCGTTTGAAAGGAAATGCCTTGAGTCATTCCATTTCTTGAAGATCATTTCCTGAGAGGAGTATGTCATCAACATAGATAAGGACTGCAGTAAATAAAGTACCTTGTACCTTGGTGAAAAGAGAATAATCTACCTTTGATTGATGATAGCCGGCTTTCTGGATGGTATTTGAAAAAGTGGAAAACTAGTTTCGGGATGCCTGTTTGAGTCCATAAAGAAATTTGTTGAGCCAACATACAAAATTCTCCCCCTGTCGGCGAAGTCCAGGAGGAGGCTACATGTAAACTTCTTCATGTAAATCGCCAGGGAGGAAAGCATTATGAACATCCAATTGGTGGATAAACCAATGACGGGAAGCATCAACAGTAGGGAGGCATCAAAGAGTAGTGAGCTTGGCTGTTGGGGAGAATGTCTCCTGATAATTAACACCCTTAACTTGAGTGTAGCCTTTAGGAACTAGACGAGCCTTGTAGTGCTCAATAGTGCCATCAGACTTGTACTTTATTTTGTAGACCCATTTGCAGCCGATTGATTTATGACCATTAGGAGAGGAACCATACTCCATGTATTATTGTGTTGGAGTGCTTCTAACTCTGCCTTCATGGCTTGTTGCCAGTGTGGATCAAGGATAGCTTGAGTATAGGAGGTGAGCTCGGTGTGACCTGTAATGTTAGCTAGAAAGGAGTATTGTGCAGAAGAAAACCGAGAATAGGAAAGAAAATAAGAAAGATGATATTTGGTACCTAGTGTAGGACGAGGCCTGAGGTAAAGTGAGTGACTTGGTTGGACATGTGGTAGTCTTTATGCCATGCTGGTGGTTTCGTAGAACGGGTGGAGCGACGAAGGGAGGGTATGGTAGGTGATGTAAGATCGTCAGGTATGATGTCTTGGTCGGTTGGAAAAGGTTCAATGGGTGTGGTAGGTATGGTGTTAGTATCTGGAGCAAGGGAAGTGGCATGGTCTAGTGTGTGTGGGCTGGCAGGTGAGATGTTAGTATCTGGAGTGGGAGGCTGGACTGATGATGCGGGCTTAGTGGCCGGTGTGTGATAGTCTGGGTCAGGCATGGGGACCGAGGGCGATGAATTTGAGATGTTTGGAAGAGAGAAATGAAAGATGGTTTCAGAAAATCTGACATCACGGCTGATGAGGAACTTTTTGGTCTCTAAATTATAAAGTTTGTAGCCTTTTTGACTAGTAGGGTAGCTAACAAAGACACAACGGTGGGCTCTGGAATCAAATTTTTGAGTAGGATGAACAACAGTTACATAAGCGAGACAACCAAAAACTTTTAAATGATCAAGGCAGGGTGGACAATTGTATAACATTTCAAAAGATGTTTTGTTGGATAGCAATGGAGATGGAAGGCTGTTAATAAGGTAGACCGCAGTTGAAACACACTCACCCCAAAAGGAAAGGGATAAGCTGGATTGGAAAACTAAAGCATGTGCTGCAGTGATAATATGTCGATGTTTGCGTTCAATAACTCCATTCTGTTGTGGAGTGTAAACGCAAATATGTTGATACTCAATCCCATGTGTGTGAAAGAAATCTCTCATAGATAGAAATTCAGACCCATTATCGACCCTAATAGTTTTAATCTGTGCATGAAATTGAGTACGAACAAAAGCAACAAATGACTTTAAGATATATTGAGTGTTATACTTCTGTTGCATAAAAAAAACCCATGTGCATCTAGTAAAATCATCCACAATGGCAAGGGAAAAATGTGCTTTAGAATGTGTGAGAACTTTGTGAGGAACCTATATATCACAATGTAATAAATCAAAAGGAGCATGAGTTGATATTGAACTTAAAGGAAATAAAAGTCTTGTTTGTTTGGCTATGGGACAAACATTACAATTATTATCAAAAGAAATATTATTGGAGGATAGCAAGGGAGAAGCTAATTTAAGACGAGAAGGCTAGGGGATGGATGCCCAAGTCGCATATGCCACAAGTTGGAGGGGTGTGAGACTTGATGTGAGGTAGGTTCCATCAATAATGGAGACATGTAATAAAGACCACCGCGTTGTTTACTCGAGCCAATCATCTTTCCCGTAGCCAAGTCCTGCAAGACACAGAAGGTGGGAAACAGTATAGCACAACAATATAAAGAACTAGTGACTTTGCTGGCAGACATGAGGTTTAAGCGAAAACATGGTACACATAGGACTTTTTCTAAGGTGATATAAGAATTAAATGGGATGGTGCTAGTGTAAGTGATAGGAACCGCAGATCTATTGGGTAAATTAACAATGGGTAATGATGTGGGATTTGTTTTAGTGAAAAGAGTGGGATCAGATGTGATGTGGTCTATAGCTCCGCTATCCAAAATTCAAAGGTTGAGAAAATGCAAAGTTAATTGAAACATTATGAGAAGGAGACAGAACTGCAGCATTTGCAAAAGCATTGTTGTTACCAGAAGCATTTATGTGGTCATCATAGAAATGGTCTAAGCTAATTGTTGAAGTTGCTCTAGTGAAAGGCTATGCGGTGGGTTTGGTAAAGGTGCTGAAGTCGATGCCTATTGAGATTATTGTAGAGGGAGGACAAGGCCTATATTTGCTGTGTTGGCGGCATGGAAGGAACCATGTGGGTTGCCTCCACGTTGCTGTTGTGATTTGTTGTTTTGTTTGCTGCCTTGGTTTCCACCATTTCTTTTATTTATGCATCTATCATAGGTATGGCATCTCTTGTCACAAAATGTGCAATAGTATTTCAGAGTCCGAGATTTTTCAATGGTATGTCCATCTCTGTCGCAATGACTACAATGCTTGTTTGTGAAATTATTCAGGAAATTTGGTGGAAAATTATTTGACCGATTCTGAACTGCAGCAGTTATAGAGAAGTTCTCGGTTGATCCTGATGGCATTTGTCGTTGTTTCTCATCTTAATTGACGATTGAGTAAGCTTGACGAACGTTAGGCTACGGTGTCATCATGAGGATGTTGTTGAGAGCACCATTATAGGTGTCATTAAGCCCCATAAGAAATTGCTTCAGCCGATCTACTTCTCTTTTTTCATTATGTGCTTCCATTTAATTGCAAGTGGGAAGATCTTGATATGTCTCTAATTCATCCCAGAGACCTTTGAGTTATGTATAAGGGCTAAATACTAGTTACTACCCTGTGGTTTATGTCCAAAATCAATTCAGTCCATAGACTTCTAATTTCATCAAAAACACCCCTGCACTTTCAATTTTAATCTAATAGGTCCAATTCGTTAATATTATGTTATGAGTTCAAGTTATAGTTGGATTATTTGTTAAAAAACTATTTATTTTATAGTAGGACTCACTCCTAAATTGACTATGCAGGCCACCTCAACACCACATCATAAAACATAGGCCATATATGAGCCACGTTAACAAGTTAAATAACTTCAATTATCGGAAAACTAACAAATTGGACCAATTATTTCAAAATTGAAAGTACAGGGGTGTTTTTGATGAAATTAGAAGTTCAGGGACTGAATTGATTTTGGACCCAAACTACAGGGTAGTAATCAGTATTTGGCCCTATGTATAATAAGTCTGAACTATCATGGTGCCTTGTGAGAGAGAGCCAATCGTTTTATGAATCTGATAGACTATTGGTGCATTATATATGTTGTGAGTATAGAGAGAATAATCTAGGCAAAATAAATAATTGTATTGATTTGTATAGGTAATAGGGCAACCCGCCTAATCTGAGTCACAAAATGCCCTCAAGTTTAAAGAATCATTAGCACGAAGAAGTAAACCTTGATCAGGTGATGATTTTAAGTAACAAACAACTCGAAGGGCAGCAGTCATGTGATGTTGATGTGGTTTATGCATAAACCGGCTGAGGATGTGTACTGAGTGTGTGATATCAGGTCTAGTGATGCTCAAGAAAATCAATCGACCAACTAGGCGTCGATATGCAGCAGGATCTTTGAGTAGTTCTCCTTTGTTTGACAGCTTGGATTCTTCCATAGGAAACTCAATCGGCTTAGCACCCAAGTAGTCACTATCTTTGATAATTTCCAAGGCATATTTACATTGAGATATATAATCCCTTTCTAAGGCAATACCAAGGAAAAATTTCAGATCACCAAGGTCCTTGATAGGAAAACGAGTATGAAGGAACTGCTTCAGGGCATTAATAGACTCTATATTATTTCCTGTGATCAGAATATCGTCCACATAGATGAACAAAACAGTGAGATATGTACCATGTTTGCGGACAAATAAAGAATAGTCGGCTTTGGATTGAGAGAAACTAGCAGTAAGAATGGTCTCCGTGAACTTAGACAACCATTTATGAGAGGCTTGTTTCAATCTGTACAACGACTTGTGGAGGTGACACACAAGGTTCTCCCCTTGTCGCCGAAGACCAAGAGGAGGAGACATGTAAATTTCTTCCAACAAATCACCATTTAGGAAAGCATTATTAACGTCAAATTGATGTAAAGGCCAATTCAGACTGGCAGCAATAACAAGAAGGCAACGGACAGTTAACATTTTATTAGTGGAAGAAAAAGTATCATGATAATCGATACCTGCAACCTGAGTAAAGCCGCGAGCAACAAGGCTAGCCTTATAGCTTTCAACAGAACCATCAACCTTGCGCTTAATTCGATAGACCCATTTACAGCTGATATGACGCTTTCTAGGGGGTAAAGGGACAAGACTCCATGTCTGATTGTCAGTAAGAGCTTGAAGCCCCAAATTTATAGCTTCTTGCCATTTTGGATCGGCTGCAGCAATATCAAAAGATGCCGATTCCTTATCTCGACTCACATTAGCAATATAATTCAAATGTATGGGCGAATACTGATGATAAGATAAATAGTGACTAAGGGGATATCTTGTACCTGGTGTGGGACAAGGCGAGGCAGATGAAATTTGGTGTGGAGGGAGAATCACCTGCGAGCAAACGTAGTCCTTAAGACGGACGTTGGCTTCTCTGGTATTTTGGGAGCGACGGAGGGGCTGAATTGGAGCAGCAGGAAGGGGGTCGAGATAGAAAACGGAGGAATAGCTGGATCGACAGAAGCTAGGACAGGACCAGCCGGAGGTATGTCGAAATTCTCGGGCGCAATTTCTGGAGGACGAGTTGAAGAATTTGGTGGAGAATTGGAGGAATTTTCTGGAGGGATTGGTGGAGAAGAAGGGAGAAGATCAAGAGACAGGGGCGCTCTAAGGGACAGGTCAATTTTAGGTAGAGGAGGGGATGGGGGTGTCGCTCTGGGTGATTGAAAAAATTCATTGGTGCTGGTCGAATGAGGGTGTGGTGCTGATGTTGGAATATCGGGTAAGAGAGTGAAAGGAATGGGCTGGGCCGCAGTAGTGGGTTCGGTTGTGGTTGAATTCCCGCAGTAGTGGGTTCGGTTGTGGTTGAATTTGGGTGTGGTGAGTAATGAAAGGTGTTCTCTAGAAAAACAACATCCTGATTAGTAAATATTTTCTTGGTCTCAATATTGTATAATTTGTATGCTTTTTGACCCATGGGAAAATCAAGAAAAATATATTTGATAGCACGATGTGCAAATTTGGAAGATGGGTTGATGGAAGTTGCATAAGCGACACAACCAAAAACTCTCATACGAGAATAATCAAGAGGTTAATTGTAAAGAACTTCAAAGGGTGATTTCTTGTTTAGCAACAAAGTGGGAAGACGGTTAATTGTGTAAACGGCGGTGAGAACACATTCTCCCTAAAAATCAATAGGTAGGTAGGATGGAAAAAGAAGAGCTCGAGCAATTTCAAGAATGTGTCTATGTTTGCGTTCAACAACACCATTTTGTTGAGGTGTGTAAACACAAGAGTGTTGAAAAATGACGCCTTGTTCAAGAAAAAAATTTTGTAGGAAAAGAAATTCAGCACCATTATCAGATCTAAATTGTTGAACTTTGGTGTTGAATTGAGTGGCAACATAATGAAAAAATTGGCGTAATATTGTTTGCGTTTTACTTTTGTGACGTATTAAAAATACCCATGTAAAACGGGAAAAATCATCCACAATAGCTAAGAAATAATAAGTACCAGATAAAGAAGGGGTTTTAAAATGACCCCAAATGTCAAAATGAATAAGGGAAAAACATTTAGAAGTTGAAATTGAACTAGGAAGGAAAGGTTGACTAGTTTGTCCCGCTAACGGACAAATGTCACACTTATGACTAAAATCAAAATTGAAATCAAGCAAATTATTAGCTAAAAATTGTAAACGAGCTGAGGAAGGGTGACCCAAGCGGCGATGCCAAAGATCTAAGGAGATAATCAAACTGCAAGCAAAATGGGAAGAAGGAGAAGTTGAAGCCAAGGCCACAAGGTAATAGAGGTCACCACGTCGCTTACCCACACCAATCATCGTCCTCGTAGCCAAGTCTTGTAAAATATACCAAGATGGGAGAAATGTCACCGAACAATGTAAGTCACCGATCGGTTGTTTTGCCAACAGACAGACGATCAACTTTAAAACTTGGCACACATAGGACATTATTCAATTGAAAAGAATCGTTATATCGAATTGAGCCAGTCATAGTAATGCCAGCCCTTTCTCCACTAGGTAATGAAACTGGTGCCAAAGAAGGATGCTTATTAATATTCATCAATGATGTAGGAGAAGAGGTAATATGATGAGTTGTTCTGCTGTCAATTATCCAACGATTGGGAGCAACTAGTAACAAACTTGAAGCGAATTCAGAGACTGAGGCTGCGCCGGCATTGGCCTTTGGAATGGAAGGCTTGGGAGTCAACGCACCAAGTATCTGAATGTATTAATCTTCAGTTAAATTGGGCAGAGAGGATTGGAGCTCCTGAAAAGTAGGGTTGGCATCCACTTGATTTGCAGAAGGATTACCAGATGCCGAGTTTGAGGAATTTTTGTCATTGCCTTGATGTTGATGTTGTGCCTTTTCTTTACTCTTAGGATGACCAGGAGGATATCTAATTAACTTGTAGCATGTTGCCTTCCTGTGGCATAGATCACCACAATAAGTACACTGAAAGGGCTCTTTGTTGAGTGAATTGTTGAATTGATTTCCATCAGCCTGATTGTTTTGCCGACCCCTAGGCATATTGGAATTGCCACGCACAGCCATAGCAGCTGTGTTTGATGGAATAGATAGTGAAGATCCCAATTCACGCTGTTTTTCTTCTTGAGCAACAGCCGCATAAGCCTGGCGAACAGATGGTAAAGGAAAATCTGACCACGCGTACCTGAACAAGATTCATTAAGCCCCAAGAGAAACTGCATCAATCTAGTGCGGTCATTTTGAGCTCCACAAGTGCAGGTCACTACGGAGTTGAAGGATGCCAACTCATCCCATAATCCCTTTAACTTGGTATAATACGCACCAACAATCATTGAACCTTGCTCAATTCTGTAAATATCCCTCTGAATCTGGAATATACGAGGAACATTCCCTAAAGAGAACCTTTCACGCAAATCTTCCCAAATGGCATGAGGAGTATTGCATGAAAGAATGGAGTCGGCCAACTCTAGTTCAAGTGAGTTGAGGATCCAAGAGAGTACCATGTCGTTACAACATTGCCAGAGGGCATGCTCATCAAGCTTCAAAGATGCATCAGGTTCCTTATTCTGCCGGTAATGAAACCTGTCTTATTCTTGGCACTCAGATAGATTCTCATGGCACGACACCAAGAATGATAATTATCGCCATTCAATCTTTTTGAAACAAGAAGCAGACCAGGGTGGTTTGAATGATGAAGGACCAATGGATTGGCAGAAGCATCATAAGAAGTTCCACTAGAAATGGAGGAAATAATTTCGTCGTTCTCAGTCATGGTGTTGAAAGAGGATGAAGAAGAAAAAAGAAAGAAGAGCTAGGATCTTAATCCCGCTCTGATACCATATAGAGAGAATAATCTAGGCGGAATAAATAATTGTATTAATTTGTATGACTTATATATAGAGCACCTACGTACCTACTTGTATAGCTAAGGTTCTCCAACAAATCAGGTGACCAATAAGGAATGACAAGTAATGCAATTACAATTGAATGTAAATTGATACAGAATATCTCAACAGATCAATCCTAATTATATACCAAGAGACACTATCAATCTAATTGAATGTCAAGATATACTTTCCAACAGTGAGAATTGATGTTTGAAGTCATCCCATACCTGATGTGCAGTTTTTGCATGAATAATTTGGCTAGTTCTGGTTCCATTGAGTTAGCAAGCCATGACAAAATCATACTATTGCATTGATTCTAGAGAGCATATTCAGTTGGTTGTTCTGTTTCTGAAGGAGGCTTAATAGAAGCCAACTTTTTTCTTGACTGTGAGGCCATGAAGTATGGATTTACTCCGGTCTGAATAATTGGCACCGTTCAGTTTTGATGGAACGAGTACATGGCCGGGGTGATCTGATGGATGAATGTAATATGGATTTGATGTATTCATGATGCTGCTGCTTGAAGGTTTGTTTTTTTTGGCACGTTGGTGTTGTCTTTACCTGTCATGGTAGTTGCATTGAGGGCTTGTTAGGTTTCAAGAAAATAAGGAATCATGCACCAGGATGGTGCTCTGATACCACGTAGAGAAATGGCTGAATAAAGGTTTTGATATGTATTCAACGTTAATCTATCTTGCACTCCCTTTTTTGTAAACCACACTCCCTTTTTTCTCTATTCCAAAAATAACCCTTAGGTCTCTCTCTCTCTCTCTTAACTTGAGCTATCCACACCTGAAATAGTGGCTGGCCGTGCAGAAGATAGATTGCAGATGATGTAAACGGCGGCGTCGAAACTCGAAAGGAACACAAGAAATCATGATGATAACAACCAATTGAAACAACGATTTCCTCACTAATTCCATTTCATATTGGGGATACTAGAATATAGCCCGTCTTCGGTCTCAATTTGACTGCAGGGAAGATCGTCGTGCACAGATCCAGAAGCACTTGTCCCAATCGAAGCTAAGAACGATGAATTATACTTGGATCTGAATCTGCTCGCGGATGTGTCTTCGAAAATGGGTCGCCCGAAGAAGGTTGAAACAACATCGCTGAAGAAAGAGGTCAGAGATTTCGATTGGCGGTCAACGAATTAAAGGTGCTGGTTGTGGAGTCGGGCAAGGAAGTTGTGAATCTGATCTAGGAAGTTGGGGATGGAGACGCAGAAACCTGCACGAAGTTTCGACGTTTCGAGCGAAGAGCCTTGTGGCGTTTCAGAAGGTGAGGATCCAGGGAGTTGAGAAGTTGGTGAGTTTGCTTCATATGCTTGGAATTGTGGAAGAGGTGAGAGACGGTGGTGAGGAGCTGGTCCAGATTATATTCACCAAGTTCATAGCCCGTCTTTGATAGTTAAGAAAGTATAATAACAATTAAGCATATGAAGAACATGGACAAATATTACAGAGAAGAAGAAGAGGAACTTCAGCTAACTTGGCCACCAGAAATCAAGAATCTCATAACTCAGAAGCAGAGGCGGCCCTGAGGGTTGCCAACTGAGGCAGCCGCCTCAGGCCACCGGCTGTCGGAGGGCCTCGGGAGATCTGAGTATCAATATAGTTCATGTATATATATAACTTTGCACATTATTTTAAGGAAGTTTGCATTGGTGTAGTGGTGGTCTGATAATTATAGAAATCACCTCAACCATGGTTTGAATCCTTAAGGCCCTTTTTAGATTTTTTTTTTCCTTCTTTTTGTATGTTTTAAGTCTATAATTTTTTTCCTTTATAAAAAATATTTAAATTTTATATAGGCCACATTTTAATTCTTTGCCTCAGGCCTTTTCAATCTCAGGACCGGCCCTGCTCAGAAGCCTCAATGTTCAAGCTTATCTATCATTATTATTATTATTTTTTTGGGTTACAACTTATCTATCATCGATTTTCTCTTTATGTATTCCATTTCTAATAAACACTTGAATAATTTCAAGTGGGTTTTGCTGAATTTCATCTGGGTTCTGTGATCTTTTACAACTCTTATTTGGGTTGTAATCAGCTAAGAGCTTTCAACTATGGCATCTAGCTTAGGAGCCTTTCATACAAAATATAGCAAATCTTAGTATTATCATAATAGAGAATCCGAGTCCTTGAAGATGATCTGGGAAGAGAGAGAATATGATAGAGAAAGAGGAGCTCTAGTTGTCCTGTGAAAGTGAGTGTGAAGCGCAATGGGTCACAGGGGAAATATAAGAAGAGCATAGAGGCAATTTGGGAAGTTTAACAAACAAAACAGAAAATGGGAGTGTAGTTTAAAAAAAAGGTTATATACAGCATATATATATATATATATATATATATATATATATATATATATATAAGTGCAGCATTCAATTGCTCCTACATCTGAGGACTGAGGCCTTAAAGCCGTGATCCACTTTTAGTGGGATTCTATCAAATCTAACTAAAAAGAAGATAAAGCACATTTACAAAATAATTCTCAATAGTTGAAGGGGCTTACATACAATGAGTGCTTTTTGTCTTTCAGAGGGTGATGAGGTTCATTAGTGGAACGAGGTAATGACTGACTGGGGTGGCATTAGAAATCTTCTCGATTTTCGGTTTTAATGCACCATTTTTCATTTTTTGAGAATGTTAATGCACCATTTTTTACTTTCCGACCAAATGTTTAAATCTTGCATTAAGGTGAAATTTAATGCTGTAACCATGATGGTATTATGTTGATGCGGTGGTGTTCACCTGGTCAGTTGCTGACCAAAAAATTTATGCTCAACAACCCTTAAATTTACATCTAAGGGTGGAAAACAAAACACCTCAACTTAATAATAATTCTACCTGCCCAGTTGAAATGCAACACCAAAATGCTTCATCCAATGATTCATGCAAGATGTTACTACTATTGATGGTGTTGATTAGTGCCCCAGCAGTGAGACGCATACTATATATTCTCGCTTCACCTCATTCAGTGTATGGATGTTAAGGTTCAAAAGATTTCAGAATCTGAAAATGTACTTGGCTTTAAAGGAGAGGATGAGTTGAACTAAGGAACAAGGATACGGAAATTTATAATTTAAGCATAAGAAGAAACACAAAGTGAGCAGGATGATGAGAATGTTGCTGGTCCATTGTTCAGTTCTAAGGTTTCTATATATGTTAGATTCAATCGTTGTCATTAGCAAAAATAATGCGGGCATTTCTCCATAAGCTCTTAAGCAACAAAGGAGGCATTTCTTCATGAGTAGTAACTTATAATGATCCCAGATGCAGATATAAGATCACACTACCATGGATGTGAATGTACATTTTTAGTGCTGTGTGGTTAAATATTGAAGTGTCCTTGGTTCAAAACTTCAACTTCCAGATATAAGAACTATAACTAATTAGTTTGCCTTAGCAACTTATCCCATATATTTTCAGAAAGTATCATGTGACGTATCCTCATGCTTCATACTTTGTATGTTAACAAGTATTAGGATTAGATTGTATGGGCAACAGTTGCTTGCAGAATACGTACTCAGATCCATGTGTATAGATCCATGTATCTGCTTCTTTGCTCAATCAGTAGATCCTGTTATTTTCACCCTGACTCTTGCGTGACTAGTCTAGTTAGTGGCCTCGATCTGATGAACCAAACTAAGTAGTATGAGCTTTTAATCTAAAGTAAATTGGTAAATTCAAAAAGCATCATTCAGGCCTGGTCCAAGTTCTAGCAATTCTGATTAAACTAATTGCCTGTCACTCATCATTACTATGTAGTAAGTCATTTTTTTAGGTGTTGGTCTGCTTATTAACTGATTGATCTCATTGTATTATTGTATCATATTGTAGGAACTTGAAGTGGACTGTTTCATTTGAGTTGTGGATTCAGTAACAAAATGCCATGGCGGTGACGATGCTGTTGGTGATGATGATATGAAAGCCGCTGATATATTGGTTTCTACATTTAGACTATTTTTTAGTGCGAAAATGTATCTATTAATTCCTCCAAATGTTAGTTTTACCAGCCAATTAATCATGTATTTGTAACGAGTAATGTGTGACAGATGCTGCATGCTTGTATGTTAACTAATTTTCGGAATAAATTGTATGACTAAATTTGCTTGCAAAACTATATGTGAATATTGAGCCATGTAACTCTATCTTGGCTCAATCGACTTAGCCTCATCCATGTTTTTGGTGACCAGAATTTTCTAGCTGATTCTCTTGCGGGTATAGGATCTAGATTCTACTATGATTGTATGCACTCATTCTCGTGGGCTGCTCCTATTCAAGTTCTAGAAACCAAACTGACTATACAGCTGGGGGAGTTAAATTTTTATTCTGTCTAATTAGTATGGTCAGTTGGGTTTCCGGGATTTTAGCCCTCATCTGCATGTACCAAAAGAAAGAGAGTTCAGTGATTGGTTTTGTTCTACCTTACTTTTCCTTATTTGCTGGTGTTGATACTTGGAAATGGCGTTTCTTCAGGCAGTTCTCATACTTTGGGTAGTCATTCATAGCAAGATTCCTACTGATGTCACTGAAGAAGGCTTACAACTGATCCAATTGCCCTCACTGCAAACTTCACATCGAGTCCCTTGATAATTAACTTAGGTGCATGTGCTACTTGTTTCAAAATATGGAACTCTATGGGGTGTGACTTCTCCTTAATTCAATCTTTGTCTTATCTTCAAAGATTGATTACTAACAAAGACAGCCAGTTGTAATGGTACTATCTGTGCTGGGGCTGTAATTACAGATTCTAATGGGCCCTGGTTCAAATGTGTTGGAAATTTTATGATTTAAAATTAAAATATATTTTATTTATTTCTTTATTTATTTTGGGGGTTATTTTTATTTTGTGTTTATTTCTTTATTTATGGTTTAACGGTTTTATGTTTTAAATATATGATTATAATTTGACCGTTATATGGTTAATGAGGTTATTGTTGGTATGGTAAATGTGCCCTATATAAGGGTACGTGGCTATGGTTGGAAGGCATATGGTGAGACATGAAACATGAACATGTGTGGGAATTTAGACTGTCGGATAATGAGGGTATACATGACGGTATAATCCACCATAATGCAACCACTCTAGCCAAATACATCTACCAAAGATATTCTTACAAACTATACATATACATACTTTACTTATACACCATTTTGAGTGCACGGGTGATAAATGTTCAATGGGGCTTCTTAGCTGCACGACGGAGCTCGAAGAGTTATTGTATCTTGGGGGAAGTTCGTCATTCAACCCTGTGCAGTAGGGGACGAATCTTCTTTTAGGACAGTGCGCTTGCACGCCTCGACTCGATAAGTTTTCCTATATAAAAATCTATATATTATATTATTTTCTTACTTTATTTTAGTTTCTCATGTATATCGTTATTCTTATTTCTCAATATATTACCATATTATTTTGTATTTTAATTTACAGAAATTCCGTCCCATATTTTTTACAACAATCTAAGAGAAGATTCGAGCGGAATTTCTGACAAAAACGGACAATATGAAGTTCGAGGAGTCATAATCAATATCGCACATTTGGCTTCTTCTTTATTTCTCAACTTATGAATACCTTAATATTTTCTTTCAATTATTAGTTTATATTGGCCTTGAATATGCTAATTGCATTTTGCTTTGCATGTATACTAATTAATAATTGAATATCAACTAATTCTTGATAGGAAAAATCTCTCAAATGTCAAAGTTGATGGAGGAATTAGTGACTCAATATACATACACTAGACTCTACCATGACGAAGGAATCCTAAACCACTTCTACGGCATAACTAATTTTTGTTCCGTAAGAAATATATGTTTTTTGCATATTATCATTTTGTAGTTACAATTATATCATTCGGCATATAAATTCATATTTAATGCATATGAGTTCTTTCCCATACATAAGCAAATTAAAAGATTGTGATTAAAATACATATATGTTAGTAGCCAACAAGCAGGTACGTATATGTGCATGTTACAGTTAAGTTTATATATATAAGCTTATTTTCCATCAAGTCATATTTGCAAAGTAAATTTGCTTTCAATGACAATTAATCTGCCATGAGATCAGGTTGGCTATACTTATGATTTGTTGACTGTTATATGAAATTGATATTGCCTATAATATATAAAACGTTGTTACTTGAGGTACGTACTTGATTACTGATTTTATGACTACTTATTCCATTGTATTTACATACATATTAATAATTATTTTGCTTACAGCGTACCATTGAAAATATCAATTATATTATGAATGCGATAAAGTCTATTGCAGCGCTTTATATGTTATCAGGTCAGTTACAAATGACATTTGCCTTTTGTTTCGAGGAGAAGCATATATTTCATTCGAGTTGCATGTCATAATTAATGATTACTTAGGTAAGTTACAAAAGGAAAACCCTAGGAGAGCTTTTCTCTCAACCCTAGTTGTCTACGGCCTCCTTGCCTCCTTCAACAATTGCTTCATCTCTTTCTCTCCCTGCCTACGTTCTCTTTTGACCATGGCCTCCATTGATGCAGTAACAGCGAGCTTCGCTGCCTCGCTCGCTCTTGCTGATGGGGGTCGTGCCCCAGATCTGGGGAAGATCGGTGGAGGTCCTGTTCGCAAGTCCTCCCAATTTTTTCTCCTTGGCAAGCCTTTGACCCGAAAACCTATCGACCCAAAGGCATTCATGTCTCACTTCAATCGAACCTGGCTGGTGGATAATGAGTTTCGGATCCAAGAACGGGCTGGTGATCTTTTCTTGTTCTCCTTTGCTTCTACACGTGATCGTAACAAAATTCTTCGGGGGGGGGGGGGGGGGGAGTATGGTGTTTTGATCGTGCCCCTGTCTGCTTTGAAGAATACGATGGCGTTAAGCCATTGCATGAGTTTCCTTTTAAGCATCTTCGAATCTGGGCTAAAGTTGTTGGTATACCTCCTCTGTATGAAGAACCCGAGAATCTTATGTTGATTGGCAATCTGTTGGGTGGATTCTTGGACTATGACAAGAAGGAGTTTAAGAAGGGGGTGAATAGGGTTTTGTTCACCCATGACATATCCAAACCGATCCTGCTTGAAAGAATAGTCTTTCTTGATACCGGAGTTGAACCTGTGTTGCAATTCCAGTTCGAGCATCTGCGGGGGAGATGTTCTCAGTGTGGTTTGGTAACACATGCCGGAATTGCTTGTGAGGAGCCAACTGCAGTCAACCCTATTTCTAGGGCTCTTCACTTTCCAGGAGGTTTGACCTCAGGGAATTCTTTTGCCTTTTCTGCCAAGAGCAAGGGAGATCTTCTCTATCCTTCCCCGGTCATTCCAAAGAAAAAGAGACCTGCTTTTCGCCGAGTGGAGCGTCTGAGCTCTGATCCTCCTTCTCCCCTCGATCCGATTCCAACTGAAATCAATCCTACTTCTGCGGGTAGTCATTTGGAGCACAGGTTGGAGACTACTGGGGCCTCAGGTGAGGAACCTGTTATGGATGTTTCTTGTGATCTTGTTGTCCCTACAAGCATGCAGAAGACACAGATTGATCTGGTTTCCAAGAAACGGGAACGGAGCGGTGCTAACCATCCTTCTCCCAAAAAGGTCAAAACAATCTTGGGTGGCAAGATTCCTACACTGCAGGCGGAGGCACTTGGCCTCATTGAAGAGGATGGTGACCTTACTTTGGTCACTTTGAAAAAGAGGTCTGGTAGGCCTCTTGGAAGCAAGAATAAAGCTCAGAGTGTCAAGAAGAAGCTTGGTAGTACTCCTCTGAAGATCACTTATCCTACTAGCATTGGAACAGTTCCCAGCCCTAGCGACAAGGGCAAAGGAAAGATTTAGTCTTTCCAAATTTCTCTGCCTATTACTGGAAGTTTTAATCTTCTACTACTTGCATCTTAGTTTCTCTAGTTGTACACCAATTGCGGTCTCTAGGCGACTAGGTTACTAGCAAACGGAAGTTGGTAGGGAGGATTTTCTTTCTTGTGTTTAGGCTCCATAAGTGAGCGAATGTGTTAACAGTGAAGGTCACCTGTCCTTTGTCTGATAGCTTAGACCATTTATGATTTTGGTGTAAGACAGTATTGGATGTACGAGCCTTCTGGCCATGGATAAATTGAATGAAGTTATCTCTTTTTCTCAAAAAAAAAAAAAAAAATTAATGATTACTTATCTTTCTTTCATATCTAAGATAATGTTGCTTCAAATTGTGGTGATACTATTAATTTTGTCTAATTATTAAAATTTAGTTGAGTTTTAGCTGTAAAATTGATTGAGCTTCTGACTGATTGCAGAGAAAGAAAATAGTGATGGTACGTTTTCTTCTACTCTAAAAATTAATTTATATATACATTATGAAATTGCATATGCTACTCTATGTTAGCTTGTGTGTACAAAAATGCAACAGGTCATAAACGAAAATGCATGCTAAAAAAATACTTGTAAGTTCAATTATGATCGAGAAGGTTTTCATTTTGCTTCAATAAATCATTGAGGAGTTATTTTTTATTTCAATAATGGGGTTACTATTTGAAATTTTAACTATTTCATTAGTATTCTTTAATGTTTATTATTATGGACTTTTACATAACTGATTTTGTTATGACTTATGAGTATAATTCTCTCATGAAGAGCCTCTATCGTTGAGATGTGGGGGTAAGCTCTAGCTATAACTCCTATTAATATTTATAAACATGTCTTTAAGAACATTTAATATCAGGAAATGTGGGGGTTATGGTTATATTTTTGTTCACTATTTAATATTTACTTCAATGATATTTTAAATGCCCTATGGTAATGTGGGGGTAACACTTGTAGCAATTTATCTTACGTGATCATTAAATAATCAGTGCAGAGTTATAAATTTTCTTGTTCTCATATGGAGGAAAACACTCCTGTGAGAAATGTGGCTGATGGTTTATTTGAGACTTGCAGACAAATTAAAATACAGGGTTTTGCGAGCTAAAGGGATAAGCAAGATATGTCCTAGGAAAATTAAAATAAATAAAATATGACATAAGTCATATATATGCCTTGCTGATGAGGCTCCTATAGTTTCGAGGAGGAGACTATATACATAAAATCGCTGAAGGGGGATGTGCTTAAGCCCATAAGGGAGTCACCTAGGGAGGTAACCCAACTTCTGTAATTGGAGATCCCATGAAGGAAGTTCAATGTGGTAGAAACAATCCATACTATATGACTCAAATATAGCACACATAAACTTTAAGGATATATCCAAAAGAGATATTATCTTGTGCATCCCTAAGGCATTAAGTGCTATATTAAATGTGACGTTAGGAAGGGAAAACAATGATACCCTGAATAAGTTTCGAGGCAGACAAACTCCCGCGGGGTCCGGACACACGTACCCTTGGAGAACTCACCTAAGTGAGAGTTGTTCGTGAGGCCGCGACAATGAGAATTGGGCTATTCTCTAATACTCTCATGAGAATCAAGATACGCGCACGGCCATAAATGCGCCAACACGCGAACCTGTCTAATTATCCGTACTGTGTGTGATATGTTGAAGTTTGGTCAAAGGTATCAAAGTTCAAGACTGTGTCACTTTGGTTCCTCAAATAGAGACTATCACACTAAGCTAGGTTCAAACCCGAAAGGTACCTATGCCGATTGCACAGTAAAAGCACTCACTTATTTTGTTTTAAATGATTTTATTTTAATTTTAAATCAGTGGGGGATTGTTGGAAATTTTATGATTTAAAATTAAAATATATTTTATTTATTTCTTTATTTATTTTGGGACTATTTTTATTTTGTGTTTATTTCTTTATTTATGGTTTAACGGTTTTATGTTTTAAATATATGATTATTATTTGACCGTTATATGGTTAATGAGGTTATTGATGGTATGGTAAGTGTGCCCTATATAAGGGTACGTGGCTATGGTTGGAAGGCATATGGTGAGACATGAAACATGCACATGTGTGGGAATTTAGACTGTCGGATAATGAGGGTATACATGACGGTATAATCCACCATAATGCAACCACTCTAGTCAAATACCTCTACCAAAGATATTCTTTCAAACTATACATATACATACTTTACTTATACACCGTTTTGAGTGCACGGGTGATAAAGGTTCAATGGGGCTTCTTAGCTGCACGGCGGAGCCCGAAGAGTTATTGTATCTTGGGGGAAGTTCATCATTCAACCCTGTGCAGTAAGGGACGAATCTTCTCTTAGGACAGTGCGCTTGCACGCCTCGACTCGATAAGTTTTCCTATATAAAAATCTATATATTATATTATTTTCTTACTTTATTTTAGTTTCTCATCTATATCGTTATTCTTATTTCTCAATATATTACCATATTATTATGTATTTTAATTTACAGAAATTCCGTCCCATATTTTTTACAACAAAATGATTTATAGCAAATAGTGGGATAAAATTGGTTTTGGATCCTGAGCTTTGGGGACTCTTCTTGAATTGGAGTTTTATTCAAATGGATTAGTTTACTTAATTCTTTCTAAGGTTGGTAATAGGCATCCCTTTTGTTGTATTCTGAATTCTTGCAAGCTTCCAATGGATGTATTTCGAAGTTGTAGCATGGTCCATGTATTTTGTGAGCAGCGTACTGATTCTCTTGCTGGTATAGGATCTACCCTGGCCATGTGTATATAAGCAAGTTTTAGAGATTATGGCTCTCATATTTAAGTTTTAGAAATTATGGCTGCTTATGCCCCTGGTATGGTACCAGTTAAATTGTACGTTTTTTTCCTACTGTAGTCATAGTTGGTTTTCTGGACTTTTTATCCTCATCAGTACTAAAAGAGAGTTCATGGATTGGTATATTCAATTCGAATAGTCCACCGTCTCTGGGATCTGGTGTTCAAGTGTGAACTTCATTAAGCATGTGGATTAGTTGGTTCTTTTTTCTTTTTTCTTTTTTTTTGAGGGGAATGAATAAACTTCTAATCGTTGGTTCTTAATATATTGGTCTGGAAGCAATTTTTCACTCATACTGATTATTAATGTCCTTTCTGTAAGGTGTCATTATCATGTAGAGAAGACCAGGAACATCATATACAAGCTATAAGGTAAGTATTAAACATAAAGATTTACAAACAGATTTACAAGGAACTAAACGTAGCTAGCCAGTAGACTTTTCCTCCACGATTAGAATCAACTAGAAGATTTGGACTTGATCTGCAAGGCACGAAGATTCTGTTCATCATGTCATGCTTGACGCCAAGTTCAGCCCGTCAACTAAGCTAGAAAAGTTTGTCATGCTTTTGAAAGCCAAGTTTAGCCCATCAACTAAGAAAAGTTGAATACAAATATTAGTTGAAGCAAGTTTTTGAAGACCAAGAAAGTTCAAACTTGAGGGGCAAACCTCTTGGTTCCCGCAGGATCAACCATTTTAGATTTAAGATTTACTAATATTACCATGGAAGGGGTTTCCTCAATAGATTCTCTTTAATCTAGAGTTCACATCCAAAACCAATTGGCAATGGATGGAGTGACCCAAACCCTTATAAACTCATAGACAATGTTCCATTTTTTCCATGTGAGATTTATACTCTCAACACGCCCCCGCACGTATGGCGAATTTTCAAGCCATACACGTGTTTATATTGGGTGACGTGGAGCCCGTGAGTGGCTCAAACTCTTATAAACTCACTCTCAACATATGATTGGTTCCTTAGTTTTTTTTTTTTTTTTTGAGGAGAAAATGAATTACAACAAGAAACCCCTTGGACAACCAAGGTTAATAGAATCTAGAAGCAGGGCGGACGAGGCCGCATCTGGAATGGAACCGAACCAAATCTTGGGATTAGAAAGATTATGACCCGTCGAAGTGATGGCATCTGCAACGAAATTGGCCTCGCGGAAGCTATGGGAGAAGGAAATGACCTCAAATTTTGCAGCAAGCCAGATTATGTCAGAGATCAAAGATCTGATTCTCCAAGGCGTGGCACAAGCTCAGTTAATACAGTTGATGATAAGAAGTGAGTCACCCTCAACTTGAATTCTTTTGATGTTTTGACAAAGAGCCTGGATGAGACCATCTTTAAGAGCACAGCCCTCAACAGTAGGTACTGAAGTGACACCAATCTTACGGGTACCAGCTAGGATAGGCCTCCCATTAGAATCCCTGATGATGAAGCCCGCAGCAGCACTATTACTACCTTTCACTGATCCATCAAAGTGGTTCTCTTAGTTTGCCAATCCATTTGTTCACTAAAAAAACAGAAATTTACTGAGATTTGTGAAGTTAGAATGTTGGATAATAAGGAAAGGAACTTCAGAATTCACATGAAAACAATTTCTTATTACTAAAGTATGTCTCTTATTAAAAAAGAAAAATTCATCACAACTCCGAGACCTTGTAACATACATATTACATGATTTACATCAAA
Source organism: Rosa lucieae (assembly GCA_024704745.1). Taxonomy (NCBI): domain Eukaryota; kingdom Viridiplantae; phylum Streptophyta; class Magnoliopsida; order Rosales; family Rosaceae; genus Rosa; species Rosa lucieae. Next base: position 44,456,372 of record CM045495.1, read on the forward strand.
TTCAAACAATACTAAAAGTATGAAACAATAGAGCAACAATGTTGATGTCTTGAGAAAAATGCCTGGATCAATAGCAGCGATATATAGCAACAACTCCACGTCGCGGTTGAGGGGAAAACACAGTCATAACCACAAGAGCTAGAACAATCACCACGAGCAAAGTAGTGAGGTTAAGAACACCTTCGTCACTGCCTCCCGAACAGCATATCTTCCCCATTAGTATGTCACCAACACAAGCTTGAAGTTGAATATGAACTATGAAGTCAAATTGCAAAAGCTTCAAGCTTTGTGCAAGTATGAGATCCAAAATTCAGAATTGCTAGTTATATACACTGCAATTACAGAGTCAACTTGACTTCAATTCAAATACTTAATTTTTATTAGAGTACTAACTTGCCTCTGATAAGAGTCCACACTGGTCCCTGCTAAAGTAGTACAACAACTTGACTACAGAAAGTGAGAAAACTGTCTTTCCTCAACTTTCCCTGTTTTTACAACATAAGAAGACCTAAAGATCGTAAATCAACATTTCTTGTAATAAAACAATCTCTGCTCCTTCATATGTAAGAATGTCGAACTAAAAATTCTTTTTACTGGGAAAAAGAAAAGGGCTATTAGCAAGTGGTAAATAATAAAATCAAAGAAAAAGAGCGTTCATTCAAACTTAAATGGATGATTAAAGAAAAACTAGTGCAAGATACTTGAGTTAAATCTCAAAACCCTTGTTCACCTAGACTCATAGAATACCAAAAAGCACAATATTTCACCTAAGAGAATTTTCCTCTTAACACTTTTCTCTCTCTCTCTCGCTAGCTCTCACTATCATGCACAAACCACAAGCTCTTTCTATGCTTGTCAGATGCTTGGTGGATCCCATCTTGTGAATAATGTGGAGTAGCAAACAAAGACCAAACTAGTCTTCATGAAATTAAAAGAATACCCCAAAATTTAAATTTCTTGTCAACTGTGGATTGCATTAATTTTCTAGTAGCAGCTACATATTTTGTGGACATCATCCTCTCTGACCAAACAAGATGGGAAGCTTCTCATCTTGTGAATAATGTGGAATAGCAAACAAAGACCAAACTAGTCTTCATGAAATTAAAAGAATACCCCAATATTTAAATTTCTCGTCAACTGTGGATAATATTGCATTTTCTAGTAGCACAACTACATATTTTGTTGACATCATCCTCTCTAAAGAACATGATGTCTATATATAAAGTTTAAATCAGTTATAACCATAAAAACTATCTACTAAGAGAAATACATCAGCTCCAAAATGAAAATCAATGTCTCATTAACCACAGGACATTGAATTACTATGTTGGAATCAATGTGCCACAAACTAGTGGACATCGCGTTTTAGATAGAGATCGATGTCCAGTATAAGTATTGCCATTGATGAAGACAAGAAAACCGATGTTACAAAAATCCATGGACATCGTTTTTTTTCATGATTCGATAATAATACTAGGTACTGGACATCATTATTTTACCCGCCGATGTACTATAGATAATTGACATAATTTTTTCCCGAGAATCTGATGTTAATGTAAGTAAATATATCGGTTCATACAATATTAAACTATGTATACTGATTCTAAAATCGTGGGATATGAGGCAAGTTACACGTCAAAATCATGAACAACAAGAAAATTTCATGGGAGCCATTGTGCGAAACAGTATCAGTCATCATTTCTTAAATGAATAACGATGTTAAAATGTATAGATGTGTTGTAGGATCTATATTTCTTTAAGCATTAAAGGCAATAAAATGAGGGTTTAACAATAGTTAAACATACAAGTTTGTTATAATTTAAATGCATTTACATCGATTTATAATGGGTAACCGATGTCTATACTGATACTGGACATCGCTAAAACACGATGTCTGGATTTTTTGTATCTTCCTCATCACCCACAATGACATCGGTCGTGATTTTGTTTATGATCGGTTTTTAGCCGATTTCTGATGGCATTATACTAGTAGTGTGATCATTCAACATGCTACCACCATTATTAGCCAACATGCTACCACCATTATTAGCCTACAAGAATTAAAACATTCACATACATATTTCACCTTGCCAATTTACTCATGTATGCACTGCGTGAAATATACAATTTTCTACACCATGTCAATTGTTAAACATAATTGCCACATTAATACTTGTGAGTCATTACTTCTTTTTGCATAAGAATGAACACTAATCTCAATGAGTATAGTTTTTATTTTGCCTATTTGCTACCATAGCTTATAGGCTCGTTTTTATTAAGTGAGCATTGAATGTATAATGAGTGGTCTATACCTATGTACCATCGTGGTACCCCCACATCCTCTTGTCTATACAATGGCAGTGAAGGGGTATGTAATAGTCATTCTGGCCTGAATATTGACAATCATTGGATTGATTTTCTGTGACCGATCTCACCAAATCTTGAAGCATTCATATGTTAGATAGTCCAATATTGTTTCAATTATCTATATCAACCATGAGATTCTGAATCAACGATTTTGTGTTCTCATAATAGGTATGAACTTGTCAGCTAATAGGTTGATACATATCTTGCTTAATATCATAACCTTGCTCATCCAAAGCCTACAAAGAGGATAAGTAGGGTCGTTATATCTGTACAATTTATCATATGTCTTTAGGCCGGGCTTGTTTCGGGTTGTTTCTTAAAGACCTAAAAACGCTATTCAAATTTGAACAAAACTCTTACGAGGTCAAGTGCTTCATCAAAATCACACGCAATATGCATTTTTTGTTTAAGGAAGAGAGAATTCGAGAGAAATTGATGAGAGAATTGTGTTTCATTATTGAGAATAGGAGCCCTATATATAGGAATTACAAAGTGCATGTTCTAATGTTACAAGGAAAACTAATCCGAGTAGGACTAGGAATTCTAGAACCTTCTCTCCTATTACAACCATGAAACTAATCCTAGTTTGAATAGGCACACAAAACTGATTTTCCTTCAACACTCTCCCTTGTGCCACTCAAACTTGGTGGTGACGCTTCGTCCGTTGCCTCGCTAAAAACCTTGCTCGAGTGAAAAAACCCTATGGGATAAAAACAAGCTCGAGGAGGAGAAAAGAGTACAACACGTCCTTCACTTCTTCGAGATCGAATATGTAGGCATCATAACTCCCCCTGATTGCTACAATCATGGGAGTTCGGATAACTTTCTCAATCCGATGCTCTTCACATGTTTCTCGAAGGTGGACTTAGGTAACGACTTAGTGAATAAGTCTGCTACATTATCCTCTGATCGGATTTGATTCACTTCAATATTTAGAAGTAATTGTTGTTGCTGATTATAAAAGAACTTAGGCAATATATGCTTGGTGTTGTCGCCCTTGATGAAACCTAACCTCATTTGTTCAATACAAGCTGCATTATCCTCATAAATGCATGTAGAGTCATCTGTAGTAGACTTCAAACCACAACTTCCTTGAATATGTTTAATTACAGACCTTAGCCATATGCATTCATGCACAGCTTCATGTAGAGCAATAATCTCTGCATGATTTGAGGAAGTAGCAACAAGGGTCTGTTTTGTAGACCTCCAAGATATCGCAGTGCTTCCCATGGTAAAGACATAACCCGTTTGAGAGCGACCTTTGTGAGGGTCAGAGAGGTACCCTGCATCAGCAAAACCCATCAAAACATCATTGTCATTTTGATGGAGTGGAGGAGGGTGAGGCTGGCCACCCTTGGTGGTGGCTGAGGCAATGTTGCCTGCCTTTGCATTTTGGACGATGGCTCTTGAGCCAATTTGGTCTGATCTCATCATTCCGTAATTCCTTTTATCTTTGTAGGGATGGAATAAACCCATATCAATCGTACCTCTTAGGTATCGAAAGATTGTCTTCACACCAATCCAATGGCAGTGTGTTAGCGCAGAGCTATGTCGAGCTAACAAGTTCACTGCAAAGGAGATGTCTGATCTTGTGCATTGAGCTAAGTAAAATAATGCGCCTATTGCACTTAAATAGGGCACTTCGGCCTCTAATGATTCTTCTCCTCATCCTTTGGACGAAACGGATCTTTTCCGGGCTCAAGACTACTACCGATCATGGGAGTACTCACAGGTTTTGCTTTATCTTCATTAAAGCGCCTTAGAATTTTCTGAGTATATGCAGACTGATGGATCAAAATCCTATCACTATGGTGCTCGATTTCTAAACCGAGACAAAACCGTGTTTTCCCAAGATTTTTCATCTCAAATTCGGATTTCAAATATTTAGCAGTTTTCTTAAAGTCATCTAGAGTTCCAATTAGGTTCATGTCATCGACATAAACTGCTAAGATTGCAAATCCGGAACTTGTTCTTTTAATTAACACGCATGAGCATATTTCATTATTAATATATCCCTTCCCAATCAAGTAGTCACTTAGACGGTTATACCACATCCATCTAGATTGTTTTAATTCATATGGAGAGTGTTTTAATCTTATTGAAAACGCGCTCCGTGGTTTAGAGCCACTTGTCTTGGGTAATTGACGTCCATCTGGGACCTTCATATATATCTCTGAATCTAGATCCCCATAGAGATATGTTGTAACCACATCCATAAGCTACATGTCAAGTTTTTCGGAAACTACCAAACTGACAAGGTAGCGAAACGTTATAACTTCTATTACGGGAGAATACGTCTCCTTGTAGTCGATTCCAGGGTGTTGTGAGAAACCTTGTGCCACAAGGCTGGCTTTATATCTAATCACCTCATTTTTCTCATTACGCTTTCTAACAAAGACTCATTTATGGCCAACAGGTTTTACATCTGGGGGTGTCTGCGTTATAGGCCCAAATACCTGTCTCTTTGCTAGTGAATCCAATTTAGCCTGGATCGCATCTTTCCATTTAGGCCAATCCGCTCTTCGTTGACATTCTTCGACAGAGCAAGGTTCGATATCATCATATTCTATAATTCCTTTTGCAACATGATATGCAAATGCATCATCAATAGCCATAGAATTTATATCCATCATCTCATGTACACTAGTGTAATTCATAGAGATCTCTCTATTCCCTGAAATTGGTTCTGACATTGGAGCGTCCCCCAATTATGTCTCTTGGACATAACCATAATTCGGAATATCCTCATAAGATGGATTGTTTACATTGATGATTAATGAATTATTTTGTACCAAACTCGCTTTCTTTCTTAAGCGAGAATCCATCGAACCTATAGGCCTCCCACGCTTCCTGGCATGAGCCATGGGTCTAGCCACAACGTCACCATCGCTGTGAGAGGGGACGTTGGCGCCATGCTCAGTTGCCTTTGAGATGGCATCATGTCCTCTAATTTTAGGGACATCAATCCTTGCAGGCACGTTTGCAGCAGGTATATGTGATCTCGTCACTTTAGCGATATCAGAAAACGCATCAAGCATCGATTCTGCTACATTCTGAAGATTGAGAATTCTCCGCACTTCAATTTCGGACTGTGCGGTTTGGGGATCAAGATGAGACATAGTGGGGACAGACCACGACAATTCATGTCGTTCCTATTGAACATTTATGTTCTTATCTCCCCCTAACGATGGGAAGACTGTCTCATCAATGTGACAATCCGTAAATCTAGCGGTAAAGAGATCGCCTGTCAAGGGTTCTAAGTAGCGGACAATCGTTGGAGAATCATATCCAACATAAATGCCTAATCGTCATTGAGGACCTACCTTGGTGCGCTATGGCGGCGCAATTGGCACATAAACTGCATACACAAATATGCGTAAGTGTGAGACATCAGGCTCATACCCAGTCACCATCTGGGACACAGAAAAGGGTTGAGTGGCAGTAGGTCTCAGACGAATAAGCATAGCTGCATGCAAAATTGCATAGCCCCAAGCAGAAATAGGGAGATTTGGTGCGCATTACCAATGTTCTAGCGACCATTTGTAGTCGTTTAATGGCGGCTTCTGCGAGACCATTTTGGGTGTGAACATGAGGAACAAGATGTTCAACTTCAATCCCAATGGACATGCAATAATCATCAAAAGTTTTTGATGTAAACTCCCCAGCATTGTCTAATCTTATAGACTTAATAGGATGATCAGGGTGGTGAGCTCTTAACTTAGTAATTTGAGCTAGGAGTTTAGCAAATGCATCATTCCTTGTGGACAATAGCATGACATGTGATCAACGTGTCGATGCATCAACCAACATCATAAAATATCTAAATGGTCTGCATGGTGGTTGAGTAGGTCCACAAATATCACCTTGGATTCTCTGAAAGAATGGTATATTTTCTTTAGTGTCCTTTGCATAGGATGGTCTCGATCCTAATTTTGCTAAAGAGCAGGCTTTGCAGAACGAATGATGAGCTTGAGAAACAACCAATGAGGATTTTGGTTGAACCATGAAGTCACAATTGACTTTAGAAGTAGAAGGAGGAGTCAAACAATGGTTCATGGCGTCAAAGCCATGTTGTTGCCGTAGGGGGTAGACGACGCCGGCCCAAAGTGGCTGGTCTTGCACAGTCTTGGCGCCGTGAGGTGCAGGTGCATCTCCTCGAACCAATTTTTGGTTTTTACTTCTCTTCGTTCCGAAGAATGGATGTCCGTGTGAAGTCTTTAATATACGGATCATCATATCACGACCTGAGTGTCCCAAACAGTCATGCCAAAGCCTATATGTGTCAGAATCCCATAAATCATCTCTCATAACATGATTAGATTCAATTATTCGAATATTGGTTGCATACAACCCACTAGAACGACACATAAGTTTCTCTAAGACTCTTTTATGTCCGTAGTCATTAGAGGTGATGCAAAGAAACTCTTGTCCATTCTCACAATGTGTTTCCACATGAAAACCATTGGCTTTTATATCTTTGAAGCTCAAAAGGGTTCTTTCAGCCCTAGGAGCGTAAGAGCTTCAGTGACATTAATGATTATGCCATGTGGCAACAAGAATTGAGCTGGTCCTTGACCATAAATCAATTTAGATGACCCTGTCATCGTAGTCACTGAAGATCGAGTAGGCGTCATCTCTAGAAATAACTGCCTATTTCGAAGTATGGTGTGCGTAGTAGCACTATCCACGAGGCATTCTAGCTCTCCGGGAAACATACTTGAATGAATAAAGTTTGAATTAAAATCGCACTTTATTTCAATGAAAGCCAATGATTACGTCAAAGTTTCTAAATTTAATCCAAAAAGGATAATCAAGCTTAGACAAGTAGTAGTTACTCAATCCGTTTGGTAATTCCAATTTGGTTGTGACCAAGTAAGATAAGGCAAGATTTTGGTGGAGCGTTGCTCACTTTTAAAACCGTTCTCTCAGTTCAAACTTTTCCTAGACATCATAATTACTCTTGAGTACGCCTAGTGAAAAAGAGTTATAACCACTGTCTTTGTTGATAGTTTCCAAATTTTTGGATTTGGATTGAAACCAATGACGTTTATATAGTCAAATTTTTATGCTTACGAACGCTCTTAGTCCGTAGCCTACGAACGCTCCTAGTTCGTAAAAATCGATGCTCACGGACGCTCTTAGTCCGAAGATTACGAGCGCTCTTAGTTCGTATGTAGCATGAATCCCCACGATTCCGATTTTAGCAAATTGAACCCACATTACAGAAAGGTGGGATGTAAAAGAAGGGATTTTGTAAGTCCCTGAAGAAAAGTAAATTTAATTTCAAAAACTGAAACAACTTACTTGTGAAAATTTACTCATGAATTTTGGAACTTGAAATTATCAATATACGCGCGTGTTGATGTAGGCGTGTAGGATTGCAGGCGTGCTATCGATCCTGGGTCAGGGATTGCAAACTATCTTTCAATCCCTGCTGTGTGGCCGATACAGGTCTGGTCGAGGTAAGCCGACGGATGCGTGGGCAGGGGCGCGTAGGCGCTGCAGGGGCAGGCACGTAATGAGGCTAGAATGGGCTAGGAGCTGCTGCAGCGATGCTTGAAGGTGGCAGCAGCGGCTGCAGCAGCGGTTTTCAAGGATTTTTTGTTGAAATTCGGAGCAGATTTGTCTCTTAATAGCTTTCACTTCGATTGGTGTGGAGGTCAGATAGAAGAGATAGAGACGAACAACTTTAATGAAGGAAGAATTTTGATCTGAGGTCCCTATCAAGAAGTTTTGGGGCTTGAAAGCAGGCTGATATGCACAGAAACGAGCGTCTTGCTGTGCTACAGGGGCAGCAAGCGTGCGGCGATGCTGCAGGGGCAGTAGGCGGCACACGGGTGCATAAGGGCTGCAGGGGCAGCGTACAGCGCAGGGGCATGCAGGTGGGTAGCAGCGGCTAGTCTAGCACGGGCTAGGTGCAATGGTGAAAAGGTGATGTTGATGAATTTTCTGGTTTTGGATTTTTGATCTCAAGGCTAGGGCTGGTGCTGATAACGTGTTTAAGGAAGAGAGAATTCAAGAGAAATTGATGAGAGAATTGTGTTTCATTATTGAAAATAGGAGCCCTATATATAGGGATTACAAAGTGCATGTTCTAATGTTACAAGGAAAACTAATCTGAGTAGGACTAGGAATTCTAGAACCTTCTCTCATATTACAACCATGAAACTAATCCTAGTTTGAATAGGCACACAAAACTGATCTTCCTTCAACATTTTTTTTTTGGCAATATTTTATATTTTATAATTATTTTTTTATTAATTCAAAAATGAGGAGGAGCAAGAGGATACTAAGGGTGAATTCTTTGATATACATATTGATCAAGTACTTGTACGTCTCGAAAGAGCCGATATTTTTTTGTATGTGGGATTTGTGGTGAGATGAGCCATATGCCTGAAACGTGCACATATATACAAAGCTTCTTCCCAAAGAGTCAGTACGCTTCCTACATCTACATCAGAGAACCCACCTGCCGGAACTCCTCCATCAGGCTCATCCAAAAGGAAAAGGAAATCCCGGTGGCTGGTCACCGAAATTGCCGAGGTTTTTAACGAGAAGAAATACCTAGACATTGGGGAGTTCTTTGCATACCCGTGGGAGATGGTTCATTTTATCGAGGAGGCAAACAAGAAGAGTAAACAAACAGGTGGTGGTAATATGGTACTCACAATGCTAGTGTGGGTCCGTACCGGGTTTATATCCCTCCTGTTGCAAAGGTTGGCCCTGGCTGTTCAGTATTTTGTTATTTATGTGCACACCAGCGTTAGAGCTGCAGATACTTATTTTTGACTTTGTCAAGAGGAACCTGAAGGCTTCCTAGGCCCAAGATAAACCCCTTTGGAGCATGTGAAATGCTCCAACTGTGCATTGCAACACAGTGTCTGGTCACTTTGACAGCTTCGGGGTTCGAACCTAGATTGGGGAGCACACCCAACTAGGCAAGAACTACTAGGCCACTTGCAGTGGTTAGAGCTGCAGATTCTAGCAAGACTACACTTGTTCCCCTCCACTCCTATAGTGGGGGAAGTTCATTGACGTTTGTCCTGATAAAGAGATTGGTATAGTCAGTAGTAATTAGTTGATAGTAATTGGTTGCAATCTAATTAAAGATATTTATATTTTGTTGCTCTTGATAAACATACTGAGAGAGGATGCCCAGAGAAGTATCATAAAGCTTATTAGGTTGAACCAATATGCTTTTGTTTCTTGGATGCCAGTTAACTTACAAACCTCATGAGTGATGATCAATACACACACTATGTCTACTACGTAGTAGAAATTGCCTAAGCATTCAGAATATGTAGGACATTAGTGTTTATCAGAACAATAGATTTCCTTTCTGATTCATTTTGGACGAATTGCTGCTAGTAACTGAAGTTTTATCGAGTGTTGATGATGTCATACAAGTCCATATAACTAAATTCCAATCATTCTGCAGGTGTCATTTGATGCATATTATAACAAAGTTCTGTATGAAAGTTAAAAAAATAAAAATAATAATAATAATAATGTGAACTGTCTCTTTAAAGATATACAGCAGAGGATCTTTCTTTTTTTCTTTGATTGAAAATGAAGTTGTGGACTTGTTTGCAAGGGTGGCCAATCAAAGCATCTAGCTCACTGTAGAGTGTAGACTAAATTCAATTGGCAAAAAACAAATGTTTTGCAGGTTTGGTAATTTGATAGAATAAACAACTTTATGGAGTTGATCCTGATGAAGAACCACATATTTCTCGGAACCATGGATTCTGTATCAATGTATAGAGTACATCTACCAGACTACGTATAATATATATCTACCTAGACTACTTCTTTGACATCATTCCTTAGCTCTACTTCGGATCCAATATTTAAGAATTCGTCTTACCTGTTAGGAGAAATCAACAAATTTAGATAGGGTAATTTTGTATCAAAGGTATTGATTGGAAAAACCAGACCTGAATCTAAGGATGATTTTGTAAACAAATTGGTTCTCAATAGACAGAAAAGTCACCAAAAAGAGTTAAACCCTAGATAACATGTCATGCATCAACTAAAATCGTGTTCAAAATTTTCTTTAGTGGTGATGATGAGTCTTTGGCAGTGATCACTTTGATGGAATTTGAGTATAAATTTCCCTGCATTGACAAGAACAAGCACGTCCTACTGTGCGAGAATGTTGGAGAGATAAGTTGGCTAGCAAATTTCTCTAAAACGAAAGGAAAAGAGCGTTCGTTCAAACTTAAATGATAGAAGTACGAGAAATCTCTATATCACCACCTTCAAGAAAGGATCATGTCTACACTGAACTGCAACTTGCATTGAATAATGGTCATTTTATAAAGATTCCCAAAATCTCCGTCAACTCAGAAGCCACTATTAATCATTTTAGAACGTGGAACATTATTTCTGCATAAAGCAGGTGGGATACATCTTATGTAACAGCAAAGTAAACACAGAAAGAGAAAAAGAAAGAATCACTCATGGGGGAGAGAGAATTTGAGACCAAAGATATATAAGCTGCCAGTAAATGTTTCAACCAACCACTCAGTTTCCGTGGAGGCTGGTTGAAGAGGTTCAGAATTGTCAGTTCTCTACAGAAGTCCAGACCATTGCAGCAAGTATCTCCAAAATATGCAAACAAACTTTACATGCTCATCTCCATCACCAATATTCCTTGGGATATCTTAACCAATACTTCCCGCACAATGCAGATAGAGGTTACCATCTGTTCAGAGACTCTCAAGGAATTGAGAGAAACTGGGGTATTTTGGCTCCCACCCTATTTCTGCACAAGTTGTTGAGTTGTTTAATTGCTTACCCAATGGATCAGTAGTTCCTGCATAAACAACATCACTATGTATGAGTTTCAAACTATTGCATAGTCGGAACTCAGAAAAATTAAGTACTAAAGAACTTCAAACTTTTGTAGTCTTGACAAAAAGTATTGGCACTGATTATAAAGCTAAGTTTCGCATATATAAACAAGCAGTGTGGGTGGGTAGACAAAAATTTTGGGAAGATAAGTGAAATGCAGTTCTAAAGTTCCCCCTTTATAGAGGGAAATGGAAAGAAGAGACACTTTGGACCCTTGGTTTGTCTTCTAACCCACTTTTATTTTATCTCCATTTGATGACCTCATTTAAATTTGTTCTCTGTCCATGTTAAGCGAAAGTCTAAAAATGCTTTCTTTTCTTCCATATCTTTTCTCTTCTGTCCTTCTCAAACTAAGATTGCTAAATAAGCTGGAAAGAATTGAATCTCCTTCAAATATCTATATGGAATACTACTAAGAAGCTTACCTGTAAAGCTCTCAAACATTTTGGTAAATTTCCGACTTTTATTAACCAAGTCCATCACTTCTTCCTGCAAAGACATTGAAAAGGCCACATATACTTTAGGTTATCAAACAGATGAGTGTAAATAAGAATCACAGTGTCAATATCAGGGCTATACATATACATACGGGCACACAACTGAAATGCAGAACAATACAAAAGAAATCTTCTGAAAAGTTCTAAAATCACATCCCTCTACATGTACACACAGGCACACAAGCATATGCTTATCATGTTCACAGTATGCTTAAGTCAAAACGACCAACAGTTTTGAAGGGCATCGAATAATGTAAAGACTAGAACCTGGACAATGGAATAATGGATGTTCGTCACAACCCAAGAGAATCCGGTTACGTAATCGCTTCTTTAAGATTGCAACAGATAGGGAAGCTGCATCCTGTCCAAAAGGATGTAAGTTTTTAATCAGCCACATTAATAACACAGATACAGAGACACTGAAACAATAAATATGTAACTGACAATGTCGAGATATAAAGCCATCTAGATCAAACAGAAAAGTTATTCTAAATATTAAGAAAAAAGAAAAGCCAAACTGAACAGACTAATATTCAAGCCTGGAAGATATACTAGAAATGTATTATAAAACATGAGAGAAAATAATACATTTTAGTAAAACTACATTGAATAATTTATCAGAAGCCAAAGTACAACAGGATGATATTATCACCTCATAATGTATGGGATTCAGAACGTGATCTGGATTTGCTTCTACAGTCCCCTTTAATAACCAATAAACATGGGCACCTCTATCTGCTTTGTAGACATAGTTAAGGTCACGTTCAAATAGAACAAGTAATATTCCAGTAATGTATAAATTTTCTTTCAAAATTCATCTTCTATAAAGGATATGTAAAGCCCTGCCAATCTAAGAACAACACCACCAAACTCCAGCACTACTTTTTATGCATTAAGGACGTCGACGTCCTGGGGCTCCTTCCTATTGGCACTACTGGAGTGTCCTGCAAAGAAAGAATATGGACACTATGATAAACAAAACAATTCTTAACCAAAGGCAGATAACCATTCTCCATATCACTAGAGCAACTGGGCGACATTAATTTAAAAGATAAAACCCAAAGGAAGTGTGCACAAGGAAGGCTCTCTAAGTCATTATAAAGAGAGAAAAACGAGTTGGTACCTGCAAAAATATGTGTCTACCTCATCACATGGACTGTTGTCATTGCAATCATACGGTGCAGAGCTTGATCTAAACAAGAAAGAACCTTCACCATTCCAGTTCAATGCAGCCACTCACAAACAACCATTACCACCATCACAAGTTAACCTACCATACACAGTCCAGATGATTAACTAACAAACAACCATTACAAACCATCAGCTCCAAGGATACATTTCAATTCAATTAACTCGAAAAACAATTCAGAGACTCACCGAACATCATCGGGATAATCGGAGGTTCTAGATGGTGGGAGCACGGAAAATGACATTAGGAAACTTATGGTCCATTTTGATTCCCTTCAAACATGGATGAATACACACCTTGATCACCTCCTCATGGTGATCAACGGTCACTGTTTGCCCATATATTTCACAACCCGGATGCTCCTGTCAAAACTCAATTGCTTAACCACTACAAAATTGAACTATTTTGTCACTAACACTAATCAAAATGTAGACAAAGATAAGTACAATACCTGCCGCCATTTCTCTGCAACTAATCGCCCAAGTACTCCCGGCCCAACAATCAACAGGTCATTGGCTCCCACCATTCCAGCAAAGCCTGCACCTTTCTTTTCATCTACCCTTTCACCAACCAACCCATTAAACATTGCGCAATAAGGAGCACTAAAGAGAGGAACTTTACCAATGGTGGGTGATGATGATGAAGAAGAAGCAGAGACTTGGATTGGGGTGGTGGCCATGGAGGGAGAGAAGGTGGTTCTGATTCTGAATTGGGAATATTTAAGGGGAAGAGAGAACTGGGAAATGCCCAGAAAGTCCTAGAAGACAAGTTCAATACAATATTAAGTTGAAGCAAGTTCTTGAAGACCAAGAAAGTTATATACACTGCAATTACAAAGTCAACCCGACTTCAATTCCAATACTTAGGAGGGTGTATTGTATATGGAATTAGTGAAAGTTTTAAAGAAATCTATGGAATTTAAAAGTCTGGGTGTATTCAATATAGACTTTTAACAATCCATGAAAGTCTTGAGGTATTCAATTAGGATTTTTAAAGACTTCATGAATTCCACCAAAATCTAGGGGTATTCAATTAGGACTTTTAAAAATGAATAAAAGTACAGAGGTATTCAAAATATCATTCATACTTATGGAATTAGAAAATCATGGATAATCATGGACTTTGTAGTGTTAACTATACATAACAAACTCCAATAATTTTCCAGCCTTCAGACCAAAGATTTCAAAAAGTCTATCAAAGTTTCCTCTTCAAAAAAAAAAAAAAGGTCTATCAAAGTTATTCTCTCTACGCACGAAGAAGTTTGTCCTTCATCATCTCTCTTTCTTAATTTTTTGTCTTTTCTCTAATTTTTTTATGATATCAACTTTTTTTGATACCCAACATGTTCTTGTAGTTGTTGAATGTGATTTTGTTTTTTTTGTTTTTTTTTTTTTTTTTCAATTGTGATACTTCGAACCCTAATAGCAATAAAAATGATTTATGAAACCCTAAAACTCAAATATTGTGGTCTAACCCTAAGACCTTGAACCATACTAAATTTTATCTTATTAATTAATTATTCTCATTAATTTGAATTTATATTATGGTTCAAAAAAAGGTTGAACAATTGAATTTCAATTGATTGATTATAGATCAAGACATTGATCAATATTGCTACAATATATGTTAATCGGCGAAAACAAAATTGATGAGAATAATTAACCATAAACATCAAGTGATCTATATTGTATATTTATGTTGTTGGGAAATTAGGAATGAGAACAAACTCGCTAGACAGACTAACAATCATTTATTTGAGTCAATTTCTATTAGAAGATACTGGAGCATTGAAGAGACAATAAGTTATTATTTTGTTTTGTGTTTGGGCTGCATTTGTTTTTTTTTTTTTTTTATATTTTGTACATCCTAGGAAATCTGTAGAAGTCATTCATAATAAAGTATATAGATTTTCATGAATCAATAAAAGTCTGTTGCTAAAATCAATGGTTTTAAGAAATCCATAACAGTCTATCAACTTTTTAAAGAGTCTGTGGACTTTTCAAAAAGTCTGTCATTTAAAAAAAGTCTGCACAAATCCAAATACAATACACCCCCCTTAATTTGTATTATAGTACTGCAGACTTGCCTCTGATAGGTTCATACCCTGGTCACTGCTAAAGTAATATAAAAACTTAACAAGTTGCTTACTGCAGAAAACTGTCTTTTCTCAACTTTCCCTGTTCTTCTTACCCACGTTACCACGTAACAACAAGACCTAAGGTTCATTAGTGGAATGACGTACCGACTGACTGGGGTGGCATGAGATTTATTGCACCATTTTTTTACTTTGCAACCGAAGGTTTAAATCTTGCAATAAGGTGAAATTTAATGCGGTAACCATGATAGTTTGATTTCGATGAGTGCCCAGTTGAAATTCAACACCAAAGGTCCAAAATGCTTCACCCAATGATTCATGTTAGATGTTCATACTATTGCATGGTGTTGCTGAGTGCCCCAGTGAGACGCATACTTTATATTCTCGCTTTACCACATTCAGTGCGTGGATGTTAAGAGTTTTATGTTAGATTCAATCGTTGTCACCAGCAAAAGGAATGCAGGCATTTCTCCATAAGGTCTCAAGCAACAAATTAAGGAGGCATTTCTTCATGAGTTGTAACTTATAATGATCCCAGTCCCAGACACAGATATAAGATCACACTACGTACCATGGATGTGAATACATTTTTAGCGCTGGTGGTTAAATATTGAAGTGTCCTTGGTTCAACCCTTCAACTTACAGATATAAGAACTCCAACAAATTAGTTTGCCCTAGCAACTTATCATATATATGTTTGCAGAAAGTATGGTGTGATGTATCCTCATTCTTCATACTTTGTATGTTAACAAGTATTAATTAAGATTAGATTGTAAGGGAACAGTTGCTCGCACAAGTACTCAGATCCATGTAACTGCTTCTCTCCTCGATCAGTAGATCCTGTTATTGTCGCCCTGACTCTTGCGTGACTAGTCTAGTTAGCGGCCTCTGATGAACCAAACTAAATAGTTGTGAGCTTGAATCTATAGTAAATTGGTAAATTCAAAAAGCATCATTGAGGCCTGGTCCAAGTTCTAGAAATTATGCATATACTAAAGCTGCCAGAGGAATACTGTTCATAGCACTGTTCACTGAAAATATGATTTTACCCCCTGCTTTTTACTGAAATTACAATCCTGCCTTTTTTGTTTTTACAATTCTGCAATATGCCCATATCCTTTCAGGTCTTTTTTTTTTAAAAATAAAATAAAATTTGTGAGAGAACAATTCTGTTTTGTATTTGTAAATTTCTATAAATCATGGAAAAAATTTATTTTTTGTTATATCTCATTTGTTGCTAATCTATTATTAACAACAAAATAAATCATATTCTAAGTAGCGTTGATATTTTTTAAATTGCGAGTATTCATCTATTACAGATAAAACTTGAAAAAAAAAAAACCCGCGCATTAGTCAATTTGCTAGAAGCGGCACTGTTCATAGCACTGTTTTCGTGAAAGGACGATTTTACCCCTTTTTTTTCCTGGATTATTGCAGTCTGTCTTTTTCCGCTATAGAAGGGTGGTGGTCAGACCGCATATCTGTGTTTTTGGCCGATAGAAGGGTTGTGGTCAAACCAAAAACAAAAACGAAGAAAAAGAAATAAGATCGAATTTGTAGCTTCAGTGGGTGCAGGTTAGTAAGTTTTCTCCTTTTTGCTGCTATTGCTTTTGTTAGTTTTTGTGTGGTTTGGTTTTTGATTGGGTCTTTTGTTGTCGGCGGTTTTGAATTTTTATGGGTCTTTGGGTATTTTGCTTTGAGGAAGAGAAGACCTGCGCTAGCTGCTATATCTTGTCAGTATATAGGCGAATCGAGCTTCAGCTTTACTGTTCTGTGTGAAAGCTTGGTGGGATTTCGATTTGGTACCAACACATTCTAAGCTAATTTTCTTGAATTGGTTATGCTTTTTTTTTTTTCCAGTTTTCTAGCTATTATAATCGGTGTTGTTTCTTTTTGTTTTGTATCCAGTGCTTTGCGTTTTGAGTGGTTCGAGTTTATGACTAGAAGATTTGGGTTGAAAACAAACAGAATAGGTGTGGTATTTGATTGTATTTATTTTTGTTTAATTGATTAGCTGAAAATTGTGTTTGTTGTGATTGGGCTCTAGCGTTAGACTTCAAATAGACACAGTTTAAACTCAACAATAAGTAGAGAGAAAAAAACAAAGCAAGGAATCAATACTGCAAAGATAATATGCATATTGACTAGTGATAGATAAAAACATAACAGATTCTGTAGATACATGGGACAAATTTTTTTTTTTTTAGATGACATTGCAATCATAAAAATTAGCCATAGCATCTTGATAATTATAGGCAGTGGTTGTGTTTGGCTCCAAAACCAGCTGGTGTGCAAACAGTCTCTTTTGGGCGAGTGGTTGCGCAGGCGTGCCAGCACCGCGGGGTGCAGTCGTTGGGGTAGTCCCGTGACCTGACTTCTTCTTCAAGCGCTGTGGACGAGGAGAGCACCAACCTCGTCACAGGGTTCTTTTCTTGCCTTTCGGAAAAGGACTTCTTTGCCTTACGCGGGTAAGGGCTTTGGTTGTGGTCTCTTTGCGTTCACTGAATCGATACTTAGTATTGTAGACTAAGCAGAGCAATCACTGGGAAGTTGAGAGAAGCACGGGTTTGCTAAAGCGTGACTTTAGCTTCGCTAGGTTGCGAGGGCGTTACCCTTGCTTCGCTGGAAGTAACAGTGGCGGTTGTGCTCGCAGTCGGCTCCTGGGGAGACTGGGACTGGAAGTACGGTCGCCGAGTTGATCTGGTGAGGCTGACAGTCAGCTCGTGAAGAGACTAGGACTGGCGGGCGGTCACCGGGTTTCAACGAGGTTGAGAGTTTGCTCCGGGGAGGCTTTGTAATCGCTGGGATTGATTGATTCGAGAGAGAGGGTCTTTTCGTATCATCTTTAGCCTCTATATATAGGCTACTGTAGATTCACTTCCCTAATATGACTGGAATACTATATTTTAGGCCACAGTTATTGGCCTTGAATCAAATCAAAACTCTTAATAGTTTTGATATTATCGTAAGCGATAATTAATAATTATCCTCCTCTGTCGCCGCTAGAATGTAGGCAAGAATTACTTGCCTCTTAGAATCCTAGATGTAATCGCTGGATGCGCGCAATAGGATGCGCACGTATTAATTGCAAATATATCTTCGCGCCTTCACGAGCGCTCGTATCTCCACGCAATTAAGGATGATATCTCCTTATGGGACACGGGATGAGCAAAGCTACAAACCAAATCCATGTAGCCTTATTTATGGGCCGCAGGTATCGGCCCGCTGGCTCAGACCCATTAAAGGACTTTGCCGAAATTACTTTTGGGCTCAAACATTGCCCCCCAGGCCCCGAAATCAGGCCCGTTAAAATGCAACTGATTGAAGGGGACTTAGAAAGACGCGTCGGTCGCTTGAAACGATGCCATTAATGAAGGTCGCGTCCTTTCGCTTGCGAAACGCTTTCTGTCGCATCGTTTCCCTCACAAAATCCTTTATTTAAACGCACAGCCGCAACCCTGTCATATCAGAAACCCCTTCGGTCTCTTAAACCCAGAAAAACCCAATTCTGCTCCCTCTTCTTTGCAAACGATCCATAAATGGCTCCTTCTAAGAAAATCATCATCGATCAGGAAGAAGAATTGAACGAAAAGGCTGCTCGAACCTGGGGCACCAGCATCGGCGCTTGCATTCATCTAGAGACCACCATTCACCGACCCCTACTCCTTCGTTTCTCTGATCACCACACCGGGTTAGGCCCAGCACCGCAAGGGGTTATTCCGGACGATGCCATCGCCTTATACGGTCTTCCTGTCCGCCGGCCCATTCCAGTCCTCCGAAGGACTCCCGGGGATTTTAGCGGTTGGGGTGCCCAAAACCACCGAGCCAAGATAGGAAATTGGCCCTCCTCCATTAGCGCACAGGAGACTTCTTGGTATCGCGAGACGCGGGCACGAGATCTAGGTCGCTGGAATGCAGCAGGTATCACCCACACTATTGATTTGTGCTTCCATCTTCCTCGTGGTGGTAATCGCTCGCCACTCGCTGCTTTCCTCTGTTTCTGGAATACCGCCACCAACACATTTGACTTTAGATTTGGTCAAATGAGCGTTACTCTGTTGGACATCCTTGCCATCACTGGCCTACCCATCAATGGCGAGCCCTATGTGCATGGTCAATTCGACTCTATCAACTTTACTTCGACCATGGCTCAGCAAGGTCGCAGCGCTCATAGTGGTTCATACCCGAGATGGCTGGCATATTACAGCCGGGAACATAATGCGACCGGAGGAATCGCTTTCCTTGAGTATTGGCTCTGCAAATTCATATTCTGCACCTCCTCCTGCAAGCCTACCGGTACTTGGACCTATTTAGCAACGGCCCTCTACAACGGCCGCAACATCGGGCTCGGACAACCGGTATTGGGGGCCCTTAATCGCATGCTGTATCAAGCAACGATGCATCCCTTCGAGATCAACGTTTCCGGTCCCTTCTGGATTTTGGACTTCTGGATCTAGACATACTTTCAATTCTTCCGCCGTGAAGATATCCCGCAATCCCCGCCGGCCGACCAATTGTTAGGTCGATGGTTTTGCCGCGAGGACAAGTACTCATTTCCCCCTTATTCTGAGTGCTTTTCTTATCTATACTTGCTAGACGACATGCCATACTGTGACCTAATTCTGGGAAGAAGATTCCCTTCTGTGCTCCAACATGGCTTCCTCCCTGGCGATCCTCGCTATCCTGACCGCGCTCGCCTGGCGTTCCGCCACGCAATCTCTTGTTCAGACATCCGGATTGCTGCCGAGGAACTCAGCTATGAGCTCTATGCTCCCAATCATTTCGCCCGCCAATTCGGCCTTGTCCAATTGGTACCAGTCCCCCTGTATGATGCCTGGAATTACAACACTTCCTGGCGAAGATTCGGTCCACCTTCCGGACCCCCGCCGGCACAAAGCATGCTCGCGCTGGTCGATCTCCCCGACTGGGCCCAAAACCTTGACGCTGTAGACGGGACCGAAGAAGGGTATGAGATTTGGTGGAGAGAGGTCTCTGTCAACTGCTGGACTCAACCGGATGACGAACTCTTCGCTACTCTTTTTGGCGAGCTCAGGAATCCGTATCCTGCTGACATTGAACTGCTCGCTTGCTTTTCTGAGGACGCCACCAGGCCTCGACCGCTCCAAGTGGTCAGACCTACGCGAGCTCCTCGCCCGGCCCAAGCTGGCATCGTAATTCGCGAACCACCTCCAGAAGTAAGTATCGCAACTCTAATCCCTGTAAACTCCTTCATTGCTCTCCACTTTTACTCATACTTATTTGTACTAGGGGAGTGCGCCGCGCCCTGGCCGCCGCACAAACAGTGCTTCACCGGCCGCTGGACAACCTGGAAAACAGAAGGCAGTACTTGCTGAAGCCACAGCTGAAAATTCTTCTTCTTCTGATGACGACGATCCACAAACCGTAAGAATCCTCTATCCTCAGGACCATACTCTGTGAGCTAAATTTTAATCTCTTGCTTTCAACAGGTCATGGCCTCTATAGCTCGCAAACGCAGTCGCTCGGACACTCATGCTAACCCCTGGGAAGGAGATGAACCAATGGCTGACCGATTGGTAAGAAGCAAGGAGCCTATGTTAGAAGTTATCCCTGTCTCTGCCCATATTTCACACCCTTCTCCTTCATAGGTTCGTCGCAGGCCATCTACATATGCTGGGGAAGGCTCTTCAGCTGCTACTCAAGGAACGACTGCTTCGCAAGTGCCAACACCTGTGGGACCTGAAAATCTTCCACCTCATATCAGCACTGATGGTGGCTCAGCCTCTGTTCCTGTGCAGATCATAGAAGATAGCTCAGATGAAATGGAAGAAGATGCACCCCTTCCGGGCACACCACCTGAGGATCCGATCGCTGCACAACCGCCAGCGCACGCATCGCCTGATTTTTCTTTGAAAATTCAAAAAATGTCAATGAATCAATGATTAAGATTTTCGCTATGTTTTCTTCACTTTTTTTTCCTTATTTGATTCGTCTGAACTAATGGAGTTATAGAGATCAAAACTGATTATGATATAAGTTCATCCTTGATTCCTTGTTAATTGTAAATGGAATGATGGGTAACTGGTACTAGTGCTGCCGTAGTGGTATCAATGATGCAAGCTAGCACTCTTCTTATTTTACATATATCATGAATATATGATCAGCCTTCTTTGGTATAAAGTCATCATATTTTAGTCCTATATGCTAAATTTTGAAGCTTTTTGGGGGACCAAGATAAGTTGTTTAGTGTGCAGAAATATTCTTCTGGGCTAAATTTTTGTCTTTCATCTCGTTTGCAGGTTATAATATCATGGCTCCAATTAGAAAATATTCTTCCGGTGATCAAAAGAGAAAAGAGAAGCAAAAGAGAGATGCATTAGTTAAGCTTCAAGCCGGATCTCTTAGTAAGTACTTCAACACAATAATAAACAAGCACAGATTTCAGCTGATGCAAGTATACTTGAGAATGAGAATGAGAAGGATGTTGAAGAACATGATCAGTTAATGACTGAAAATGAGAGTGCATAACTGAGTCAAGGTCTTAATGCCAATGAAAAGGATGATCTTAGTCAGCCTATACATGAAAGTGGTGGTACAGACGAACCAACCTTCCAGTGAATGAGGAAGAAAATATATTGCTGAAGATGAACGAAACAAAAATTCAAGTGCAGAATTTGAATTAAATAAAATTTTGGTAAATGATTTTGGGATTGCTATATGCTANTGTTACAATGGGGAGCGCCCATTTTTCCTTTTGGCCTAGAGCCCCTAAAAACTCAGGGCCGGCCCTGGTATGATCTCTGTTGTATTAAAATATGAGGAACTGGAGGTTTTCTTTATGGATATAAGTAGACACAGTCGAAAGGAAAAAGAACTGACAGTAATTTTCGAGCAAAGTTCGTAAATTTTTCACGTCATTTAAAAAAAAAATTGATAACTACGCCCAAAAATTATTAACACGGACAAGGCAGAGTCCTTCTAATACCTCCATAAATCTTCCTTGAGCATTAAACTCAACTGCTTTACCTTTCTAGTCTTATTTTCAGCAATCCATAAATTTTTATTTGGTTTAAGAGCTCTCGACGCTGATGTCTTACAACCTTCTCTTAGTTGTTTGGGCTACAAGCACTAAATAATTGGTTACGTTAGCGAGTTAAAAACATGTTAGAATTAAGTGGACTTACATTATCTATATTCATTAAGTAAATAACAATTGATTAGTTTAAAATAAATAACAAGAAATACATGAGTTATCTCTATCTAGTTACCTATTGAGATTGTATGTCTCTCTTTAGAAGTTGGAAATTCAAGTTAACCTTACCTGATAAACTTAAGATTATTGATAAACTTTAGTCTTCTAAGCGATAAGTTTAGGCTTTCTGGACTCCTTATGGGATGAGTTCATCTGAGTTTTGCCTATATATATAGCAGGAGATAGTTCCTGCCTCTACTACGAAAAAACATTCAGTTCATTTCCCATTAGTGAGGTTTATAGTAAGTAGAAGGCAGAAGGCTATTCCCTTGGAGAGTTGCTGCTGCAGATTTGCTTCATTGTTGTTGTGTTGCTGTGTTGGTGATCTAATGTCAAACATGTATTCACTTGGCCAAACTATTCTAGATGGGATCAAGAGTGTGGATGCAGGTGAACTTCTAATTCTATTAGCAATGTTCTTGAATGCATATATATATATATATATATATATATATATATTATATAGCTGCAGTACATGTATTTGTGTAATTATGAATTGATCATGGTGAGTGTATGATGATATGGTTGCTGCATCATGTTTACAATTGGTATCAGAGCACGTTTTCTTAAAACACAAATCATGTGAGTTTTGTCTTGATTTAGAAAAGCAAAGACAAAGAAAAATCATTTTAAGAAAATAAAATATTTTTCTCTACTATGTCACTAGACCCAAACCCGTTTTAAGACCCAGCCCATTTTAATTACACCATACCCAAACCAGTTTTGGAATAAAACCAAAAAAATTAGAAAACCTTACTGAACGACGTTCACTTTAGCATCTGGGATTGGTTTTGTAATTTTCTGGAAAATTGTATTGATCATGTTGCACAAAGCAAACCTTCACTATTGTTTTTCGGAAAATTTTTTAGGTTTAACAAAACTGAAACTTGTGTTATGTTTACTTGCCTTAAATCTATACTTAATTTGTCTTCCAAAGAAGTGTTTACTGTGTATATTTAGATGCAGAACAGCATTACATGTAAATTCTAGATTCCTATTTCGATGCATTAAAACTTT
Organism: Rosa lucieae; assembly: GCA_024704745.1. Classification (NCBI taxonomy): domain Eukaryota; kingdom Viridiplantae; phylum Streptophyta; class Magnoliopsida; order Rosales; family Rosaceae; genus Rosa; species Rosa lucieae. Next base: position 44,479,624 of record CM045495.1, read on the forward strand.
TCTCTATCCAAAGATGTTGATTGTTTCCTTGAATAACTGGAATCTACTGAATATAGTGTAATGATTTAGAACTTAAGCATGTTATGTCTTCTGCCACAAAGGTGCTGCTTAACATTGATTTCAGTTATGGGAATTTTGTTTTATGTTATGACTGCGTTTGTGATTGCAGCTGTTTTGTATGTTTTGTTTTTCCTGAAACAGTACATGGTTACATAAAACTTTAAGTAACTTTAAACACACAAACAAGGAACTTACACAAAATTATTTTCTTTTTGTTTAGGACTCTCTGTGGTGACCTTAGGTCAGATCCAATTGCTTAATGGGTGGAATTATAAGACCTGGAGAAATCAAGTAGAGTTTTACCTTTCCATGCACCAAAATATGACCTCTGTCTGATTAAAGAACAGTCACTTGAGCTTGACACAGATAGCACTGAAGAGGATAGGAAGTACTACAAGGAGTGGTACCAATGCAACAGGAAGGCTAAGAATGTAATTAGGAGCACGATGTCCAACACTGTTAGAGGGTCAATAGTAGAACCAGACCTAGCTATGGACTTTTTGGAAGCTATTGCTGACAAATACAGGGAAAGTCATAAGGTTGAAGCAGCTAGGTTGTCTAAGAGGTTTAATGAGCTGAGATTTTCTGGAAGTGGGAGTGTGAGAGAGCATATTATGGAGCTAATTGAGATCAATGCTAGATTGAGGGACCTGGGGATGGGAGTTAATGATGAGCAGGTTGTTCACATAGCACTATTTTCTCTGCCAAATGACTACAGTAATCTCAGAACATCCTATAATGCACAAGAGTCTAAGTGGGACCTGAATAAGCTGATTTCAATATGTGTGGATGAAGAGGATAGAATTAAGAAGGAGAAGGAATCAACAAAAGCAGTGAACTTGGTTGAAAAACCCAAACAGATGAAACAGAACAAGCTTAAGCCAAAGAAAACTGCAAACACTAAAGTTTCTGGGAAACCTGCAGACTCTAAGGCTGCAAAGCCATTTAAGATTAAGTGTTACTTCTCAAGAAGGTTGGACACATGAAGAAAGAGTGCAGTGGGTTCAAAGCTTGGATGATTAAGAAGGGTAAGTTAGTTCAAAATTCAGTTTTCTCCTTAGAAGTTAATTTTATAAATGCATAACCACATTCTTATTGGATAGACTCAGGCTCACCTATACACATTACGAATTCCTTGCAGGGTTTAACAAACAGGAGGGTGCCAAGGAGTGATGAGGTCTATGTCTGTGTAGGCAATGGGATGAGGGTAGCTGTGAAAGCAATTGGAACCTTGAAGCTAGATTTAGGATTAGGAAATTTTTTGATTCTAGATAGTGTTTATTATATTCCTTCTATGAAAAGGAATTTGCTTTTTGTTTCTCTTTTGGTTAAGGTTTCTGGATGTAGACTTTTTATTGATTATGATGGAATCAAGATTTATCAAGGTTCTTCATATCTTGGTTCAGGTGTTATTATGAACAATTATTTGCAATTAAACTGTTCTGTTCCTAAACAGGATATTATGTTGATTGAAAATAATCAAAACACATTAAGAAATAACACTGTTACAGGTGTTAAGAGATCTTTATTCAATGAAAAATCTGCATATTTATGGCACAAAAGATTAGGTCATATATCAAAAGAGAGACTTAAAGTACTTGAGGAAAACAAAATCTTGCCAGAATTAAACTTTTCTGATCTTGAAGAATGTATTGAGTGCTATAAAGGAAAATTGACAAATTTCAGAAAACTTAAAGCAACAAGAAGTCAAAACCTTTTAGAACTCATACACACTGATGTTTGTGGTCCTTTCAAGCATAAGACTATTTGTGGTAATGTGTATTTCATTTCATTTATAGATATTGTCATGTTCAGTTACTATCAGAAAAAGCACATTCACTTCAAGTTTTAAAATTTTTAAAACTGAAGTAGAGCTACAGTTAGAAAGAAAAATTAAAGTTGTAAGGTCTGATAGAGGAGGAGAGTTCTATGGTAAGTATACTGAGGCAGGTCAACAAAAGGGACCATTTGCTTTGTTCTTGCAAGAACAAGGCATTAAGGCCCAGTATACAACTCCGTATAGTCCCCAACAGAATGGGGTTGCAGAAAGGAAAAATAGAACCCTTCTTAACATGGTGAGGAGCATGATGTGTACCTCAGGATTGCCTAAATTTCTTTGGGGTGAAGCCTGAAGAACAGCAAATTACATTTGCAATAGGGCCCCAAGTAAATCTGTAGATAAAACACCTTTCGAGTTATGGTGTGGTAGGCAGCCAAGCTTGCATCACTGCCATGTGTGGGGGTGCAAAGCTGAGGCAAAAATTCCAAATGCACAAGTGCAGAAACTAGAATAAAAAACAGTGAGTTGTAATTTTGTTGGTTATTGTGAGAAATCAAAAGGCTATAAATTTTATGCATCACACCATTCACCTAGAATTTTTGAAACAAATCAAGCAAAATTTCTGGATGAAAATTTCAGTAACACAAATTTTGAAGATCTTTCTTCAGATTTTGAGGAAATTACAGAAAATGTGAATTTAAGTATGATATTGCCTTTGATACAAGATCATGACTTAATTACAACTGCCACATAATATATAGTTTCGAACCAAAACATCATAAGTCCAGTAGCTTCACCACACCATTTAGCTGAACCAGCCAACCAAGAACCTCAAATTCAACCTGCAGTGCAAAATAATGTTGAAAATGCAGAAATTTCTCCACCCAGAAGATCCCAAAGAGTTAGGAAACCTATCTTTGGAGGGCAAGACAGTGAGTATATTGTGTACTTGCAAGAACTTGATGAAAATCTTGCAGAAGACAATGATCCGTTAAGCTTTAAACAAGCTGTTGAAAGCAGTGAGTTTAAGGAATGGAAAAAGGCCATGGAAGCTGAATTAGAATCCATGAGTCAAAACTCAGTTTGGGAACTTGTCAAACCTAATCCAAACCACAAACCTATAGGGTGTAAATGGGTGTTTAAGACCAAAAGGGATGCAAAGGGTAATATAGAAAGACATAAAGCCAGGTTAGTAGCTAAGGGTTTTACACAAAAAGAGGGTATTGACTATACAGAAACCTTTTCCCCAGTTTCCACTAAAGACTCATTTAGAATTATAATGGCTCTTGTAGCACATTATAACATGGAACTACATCAGATGGATGTGAAAACAGCCTTTCTGAATGGGGAATTAGATGAAGTCATCTACATGAAACAACCTGAAGGTTTTGTAAAATCTGGAAAAGAAAATCTAGTGTGCAAACTCAAGAAATCGATTTACGGACTTAAACAAACTTCTAGGCAATGGTATAAGAAGTTTGATTCAGTAATCTCTAAATTTGGTTTCACAGAAAATATTGTAGATGAGTGTGTATACATTAAGACAGTTGGAAATAATTTTATTTTCCTGATACTGTATGTAGATGACATCTTATTGGCTTGCACTAACATGAAGTTACTCAAAGACACAAAAGCCTTCTTATCAAATAATTTTGATATGAAAGACTTGGGTGAAGCATCCTATGTCTTAGGAATTGAGATTCAAAGGGATAGAACACAAGGTGTGCTAGGCTTGTCTCAACACAATTACATTTCCAAAGTGTTGAAAAGATTTGGAATGGAAACTTGTGCTTCTGGTGAAGTTCCCATGTCCAAAGGAGATAAACTTACCAAAGGTTCCAAAATAGGGGGGAAGAGTGATTCTGAAATGGAGAGCAAGCCTTATGCTAGGCTAGTAGGCAGTCTCATGTATGCACAAGTCTGTACTAGACCTGATTTATCATTTGCAGTAGGTATTTTATCCAGGTTTCAGTCTAATCCTAGCCATGAACACTAGATTGCTGGTAAGAAGGTACTTAGATATCTTTAAAGAACTAAAAATCACATGTTGGTCTACAGAAAAGTAAAACATTTAGAGTTAACTGGTTTTACAGATTCAGACTTTGCAGGTAATTACCTGACACAAAGAAATCAACTAGTGGTTATGTGTTTATGCTTGCTGGTGGGGTTGTGGCATGGAAAACCATGAAACAGTCATTGATATCCATTTCCACTATGCAGGAAGAATTTATAGCAATTTATGAAGGTGTTTGTGAAGGTATCTGGATTAAAAATTTTCTGTTGCATACCAAAGTCTTGAGCTTCATTGTTTCAGATGCACTTAAAATTTTTTGTGATAATGAGGCTGCAGTTTTCTTTAGCAAGAATAGTAAAAAGTCAAACAATTCCAAACATATTGATCTTAAGTACTATAGTGTGAGAGAGAGAGTGAAGCATGGAGAAGTGAGCATTTTGAACATTGATACAAATTCTCAGCTTGCAGACCCCTTTACAAAAGCATTGACAGTTGCAGCATTTCAGAGACATGCTACAAACATGGGAATTTTATTTGACTTGAGAGCTTGAGCTCAGTGGGAGTCAATTTTTATTTTGAATTTATTTTTGTGTAATCAGTTCCTTGATTCAGCTATTTCTCAATTTTCAGTCCATGCCACTTGTAATCTTTATCTTACAAGTCATTAATAAAATGAGGTATTCCAGTTATGAATTTCTTTTGATGGTACCATTTTAGTTTTCTGGAATAATCTGTTGGATTTTAAATTGTGTGTTTTGTCAAGTGGACTATTGTGCTATGCATGAGTTTACAGGTTAAGAATCAGACTACCAAGTCCACTGGTGTAAAGAGTTAGTTGGTGTGATCTTGAGCTTACAAGATCAATGCAGCTGGACTGAGAACAAGATGACCTTGCAGGTAGATATACAATTCTCTTGTTCTCATTATTATCACTTTTTGAGTTTATGTGAATTGCAGCAATTGATGTTAGTAGTCTTTAATCAGTATGGTTGTGGTAATCATAATTGATTCTTGGTTCTGCATCAGTTTTTGCATTTTGACCAAACTGAATGAATTCTAAGTATCCTTGTATTTCAGTGCACACTTTGGTTGTTGTTTGTTTTAATCTATGGTTCAATTGTTTTGGCATATAGACAATGTGAGTCCAAGTGGGAGAATGTTAGAATTAAGTGGACTTTACATTATCTATATTCATTAAGTAAATAACAATTGATTTAGTTTAAGATAAATAACAAGAAATACATGAGTTATCTCTATCTAGTTACCTATTGAGATTGTATGTCTCTCTTTAGGAGTTGGAAATTCAAGTTAACCCTACCTGATTAACATTAAGATTATTTGATAAACTTTAGTCTTCTAAGCGATAAGTTTAGGCTTTATCTGGACTCCTTTATGGGATGAGTTCATCTTGAGTTTTGCCTATATATATAGCAGGAGATAGTCCCTGCCTCTACTACGAAAAAACATTCAGTTCATTTCCCATTAGTGAGGTTTATAGTAAGTAGAAGGCAGAAGGCTATTCCCTTGGAGAGTTGCTGTTGCAGATTTGCTTCATTGTTGTTGTGTTGCTGTGTTGGTGATCTGATGTCAAACATGTACTCTTTTGGCCAAACTATTCTAGATGGGATCAAGAGTGTGGATGCAGGTGAACTTCTAATTCTATTAGCAATGTTCTTGAATGCATATTTATATATATATATATATATATAGCTGCAGTACATGTATTTGTGTAATTATGAATTGATCATGGTGAGTGTATGATGATATGGTTGCTGCATCATGTTTACAAAACACACCCACCCAGTCATTAAGTGAAGTTAGATTTACTCGTAAATGTAGCTATTTAGGTTTTGAATGTTTAGTAAAATTGAAGACATTTTCCCTGATCTAATTAGTTTCCCATTCGGATTTGTTTTCCACGTGGTTAGTTTCCTTTGTTAATTAGAAATTAGTTTCCCATTCTCATGCATTAGAATAAGAGTTAGTTCTTTGTGTAAGTACTAGTCAAGGCTTCAAGCCTTCATTCCGCACACATAACTCACACAGTACTCGAAGAGATTTCTGAAAGATAAGATATTGAGAACAATATTGGAGGATCATATTGCTAGCGGAGAGAAATTTGAAAAGAAAGCAAACAAGAAGCTCTGTGGATCGATGGAGACCTTTTGGTTCCAAGGCGTTAGACTTGAAACCAAGCTCCACTATATATGGTTATAGGAGGAATGCTAGCTACCTTCCCCTTTTACCTTTTCCTTTCAACATTCCCCACTCAACAAATGACACGTGAATTTCACTACATTGAATAACTAATTCTATTTTTTCCATGTCTACCCTTTACAATATTTTTATATATATGTTTGCATTTATAACTTTTCCCTGGGTTTTTTGTTTCCTTTTCTGAGTTTATAAAAGATGAATCGATAATTTTTGTTTTTCCAAAGAATCTCTAGTATCAACTCACAATAAAATTTCCATTATATATATATATATATATATTAAACTCGCAAATTGCGCCCCAAATTATTTTGTTCTCTCCCTCTCTCTTAATTTTCCTTAGTTTCCTATCAATTTCGTTTTTAGATCTCCATTTCATAATCAGAGTTTTTAATTGGACAAAATACTGTTTACTCCCTGTACTTATAGGGGTTCGACGTTTCAGTCCCTCATGTTTCAATTTCACCTGAAAGCTCCTTAAACTCTCCAATTTCACCCGATTAGTCCTTGCCGTCAATTCTCTGTTAAATTCTCCGTCAAATTGCTGACGTGGCACCATTTTCTCACCGAAATGTCTATTTTACCCTCACTAACTCTTTTTTATTTTTATTATTTTTTTCCTCTCTTTTCTTTTCTTTTTATTTTTTTCTTTTTCTTTTTACCTATTCTTCTTCCAGCTCTCTCTCCTCCTCTCCTCTGTTCTCAGTCTTCTTCTTCCTCGACAGTCTCTAGAAGAAGTGAAGAACACAAAATTGAAAATTCTCATCTTCATCGCACAATTCATCGAAATTGGCCTTCATTATTAATCAAACTAAGATTTATCATCTCTCCCACATCTCCCTCTCGGCTCAACATCAAAACCAAGCTTCTGGGTTTCAATTACAGAGAGTTTGAGGAGAGAGAAAGTCGATCTGAGTTTCTCTCTCTCCTCCACCACTTACTTCCAGTAATCACCGCAGCTCACCTCCACCACCACCACACTCACAGGTCTCCGGCGAGTAGAAACCAGCTTTCACGTCGACCGGCGACTTCTGCAAGTGACCCACACGCCGACGCCGGCGGTACCAAGATCTGATTTGGACACCCCATTCTTCACTCCAGCTTCGAACCCATGTCGGAGCTCACTCCAAATTCCTTTTCCGATTGAGACGATTTGGACTTGAACCGGTTCTTCTCCATCTACCTTTTTTGGGGGGTTTTTACTCAGATTCACTTCATCTCCAAAACCCAGAAATTCAATTTCCCCTAATTTCACAATAATTAGCCATGATTTTCTGGAAATTTCTCCTTTTATTTCCGCTACTAGCCCTAGCTTTCTTCCCCGTCTTCTTCCATTCCCACCTCCTACTGCGGCCGTTGATCATAAGCACGCCGAGCCCCATTTCAAGGAGCTTGAGGAAGAGCTTAGGCTACAGTGTACCACCATGGAAGACAATCCCCGAGGAATGTGTAGAGTATGTGAAGGACTACTTCACCGGCTGGGATTATGGTATTGATTTGGAGAGGGTTTCTAACGATGCTGTCGGATTGGTTTTGCTTTGGCAATTTGTGATCTGAGGCATCTGGTATACTCATTAGAATTGCTAAACCGAGTTTAAAATGTGATTCATTGTTGCAACTTCAATCTTCGATTTACTTAATAGAGAATCTGGTTGGGCCGTATGATTTGTTGAGTTTGGCTTTGTTGTTCTTGTGTGGTATTGGATTTTCGATTGCAGATTTGAGATGATTGTTAGTTCACTTACTGGGTTTGTTTTTGGAGAGAGAGAAGGGGCATGGTGGAAGAAGAAGAAGACGGAGAACAGAGGAGAGGAGGAGAGAGAGCTGGAAGAAGATAGGTAAAAGAAAAAGAAAAAAAAAATAAAAGAAAAGAAAGAGAGGAAAAAAATATAAAAATAAAAAAGAGTTAGTGAGGGTAAAATAGACATTTCGGTGAGAAAATGGTGCCACGTCAGCAATTTGACGGAGAATTTAACAGAGAATTGACGGCAAGGACTAATTGGGTGAAATTAGAGAGTTTAAGGAGCTTTCAGGTGAAATTGAAACATGAGGGACTGAAACGTCGAACCCCTCTAAGTACAGAGAGTAAACAGTATTTTGTCCTTTTTAATTTGTCTTTTGTTGAAATATTTATCTGGTTTGATTTTGCACTTTTGCTTGATCCTTCTATTCTTTTCTGAGTTTAGTTTAGTTCTTTTTTCTTTTCAATTTTTTAAAAACAATTCGTTGTTGATCTTGTTCATATTTTACATTTAGCCCATAGTTTGCAAAAGATATTTCCCCCACCAAAGAAATGAAATTGAACGAAGATTAAAAAATGGGAATGGATTTCAGAGTGGATGCTAGAGAAATAGAAAGAGAGAAAGAAAAATTTGATTGGATGAAGATTAAAAAAGGGGAATGGATTTCATAATGGAAGCTAGAGAAATAGAAAGAAATAAAGAAAGATGTGAGAGAAAGGGAAGATAGGTGTAGGGAAGTTTGACCTAGATGAACCCTGAAAGAAAAAAACCACAACCCAGATTCTCAAAATAACAATTAAAAAAATGCCAAATTAGTGAAGAAAAAAGAAATGCAAAAGAAATTCAACATCCTACAAAGTCAAAGTAAAACATAGAAAGAAAAAAAATGTGAGACATTTATTAGAAGGGCAAACATGAAAAAAAAATAGAATTAGTTATTCAATGTAATAAATATTGAGTTTAAAGTGGTAGTGGAATCCACTTGTCATTTGTTGAGTGGGGAAGGTTGAAAGAAAAAGGTAGCTAGCATTCCTCATCTTTCTTAGCATTCCTCATCTTTCTTAAGCAATGAATGTGATAACACAGAACGTTTTCTATTGATTCTCCTTCGGTAAATGACAAATTGGTGCTTACGTCTGTAAGGTATATCATGCATGTCCAAGGACGTTCTAAATTCCAAGGCATTGTGAGCACGTAGCCAAAAAGGATACATTTTAACTTGTTGGGCCAGTCCACCATTGATTGAAGACAAGTTATGCATCGGTAATATATAGTTCACAAGTTATAATTTGGCTGAAGTTTAGACCAAGTGGTCTCCCACAAATTAGTTCATTACCTTGTTATTTTTTGTTTTGTTTTTTGATGCAGACATTTCCTTGTTCGTTAAACCGTTACATAATGCCCTTGTTCTATATGAAGAGGTAGTCGCAAACTCAGTCCAACCAAATTATTTTCTGAGCCACTTAATGGAAACATTGTATATTGTTTGCTACGTTTTCTGTTTTAAAGTTTCTGTGACAAATTCTTCCTCCAGTAGGAGATGGAAAAGGAAGGTCAAAAACCCCATCGTTTTACTCAAACAAAACAAAAAAAAAAAAAAGTTATCCCATCTGACGACCCATGGAACGAAACGCATTGCATGGTTAATTTGTATTGTAAGAATATTCTATGGTACATTAATGTATCAATACATCAAGTAGACTAAATTTAATATAGAGGTAAACTAACTTCATGCATAAGTAGACTGGCTTCACTTGATCTCAAATTAGTCTATTTCTGTATTAAACTAGTATACTTGATGTATCGATACATTTATGTACCGTAAACGACTCCTATATTGTAATAATCAACTGGACTTATCAGAATCAAGCTCCAATCTTCTATTTGTGTTCTCAAATATTTCACTTAGAATTTATGGCCTAATATTTGTTCTACGCGTACGTTACGAAATTGTATCTGACGAGGCCGCTATATAGCTAGAGTCTTACTCTTCTATGCAAGTTGTTTCATACAATTTGGTTATCACAATCCATTTCACCTACTTTTCAAATGCCATACTGTTATAGAATCCATGTAAAAGTATATAACATGATGCAAGTGATTTGCCAAGTAAAAAAATTGGAACGGGTAGCACTTTTTCGGCAACAGTGTGTTCTGATCTAATCTAATCAATCAGTGTAATATCTTCAATAGAAAATTACATGTAAGTGTCATTTTGAAACTTATATTAGCCATAAGGCCACTTAACTTATCTTGTACACATAAGGCCACTTACATTCACAAATTATTTTTTTCATGACAATTTTACCCTTATGCCTAACAAACCCAAGTGCATCGATCTTTCCGTCTTACATCGATCAGATCGATCACGATCTCTCTCTCTCTCTCTCTCTCTGTAGCGACCTTCTTGCTCTTCTCCGGCGGTGAGGATGTCGGTGACGCTGTTTGGACGAGGCGGCAGGCCAGGCTTCTCTCTCTCCTCCCAATTTTAACGAGAGAGCTCCCATTCTGTTTCTCTGCTGCTCCAATTTGAGCACCACCGCCTTCACGTCGTTGTCTCCACCTCCGATTCCGGCGACCACCTGCACGACGCTATCAGACCTTGCACAGCCATCTTCACCTTCGATTTTCCAGAAAATAAAGCTGATCAAAAAATTACAAACCGGACAAAAACGTTGGGAAGTCTGCGGCTACAGTCCGATTCTCTCACTGGAGACGATTCACTCAGATCTCCAATTTCGACTTGAGACACCTCACGAACCTCGGCTCTGGCAGCTCCCTTCCTCACATCTAGCTCGGCTCCGGCAACACCCTTCCTCTACCTCACCTGCATCGGAAACCTAAATGAGCACTGATTCTCCGGCGACGACGACAAGGCCCGCGACCTCTTCATCTCCAACCGAAAAGTCGCTCCAGCTCTTCGACATGGCCTACAGCTCAGACAACGACTACCACTTCAAGGTCATCTTGATCGGCCATGCCGGTATCGGCAAATCCGATTTGTTGTCCAGGTTTGCCACCCGAGTTCAACCTCGAGTCTAAGTCCACCATCGGTGTCGAGTTTGCCACCCGGAGCATCCATGTCGATGATTAGATTGTCAAGGCCCAGATTTGGGACACCGCCGGCCAAGAAATGTGATAAGCTTTTCAATTCCATTCATTATTGTCATTGTATTTGGTTTACTTATTGAGGTTGAGACCAAATCCTTCTGGTATTTTTGTTGAAATTAATTAGACGGCATGATTAGAATTTGTTTAGTTTGGTTTGATTTGATTGTGATTTATTGGAATAAATGGGCTTGGATTTGTTTGAATTCATCTGTTGTGGAATTTTGCAGGGGAGAGAAAGAGAGTTGTGCTCTTGTGTGATGGGGGATGGTTTTGTGGTTGAATTATGTTTTCTGATGGTGTTGTGATGTATTTTGATAGTAGCTCCGTGTAATTGTTTTAGTAGCATTTCAATATGGTGATAGTAGCTTTATGTGTCTATGTTAGTATATTTTCAAGCTAATGTCGATAGATTTTTTTTTTCAAATCAGTAGCTCTCTGTAACTATTTTGGTGGTTTTCCATCATAGTGATCGTAGCTTTCTGTACCTATGTTAGTAGCTCTGTAATGTTAGTGAGAGTAGCTCGTTGGTGTTAGTGACTATAGTTTTTGATGTTGTTAAAGTAGTTTTTGATGTTGGTGAGAGTAATTTTCTGTTGTTGGTGAGAGTAACATTTGTTGTTGATGAGAGTAGTTTTTGGTATTGGTGACAGTATCTTTTGTTTGTGAGGATAGTAGCTTTTCGTTTTGAGGAGCAGAGGTTTTTTGGGTAAGGAGTAGCTTTTGTTGTTGGTGATAGTAGCTTTTGTTATCTCACCGGAGGTTGCCGGAAATCTCACTATAGTAGCTTTTGTTACTAGTGACAGTATCTTTTGTTGCTAGTGATAGTAATTTTTGTGACCTCGCCGGAGGTGGCTAAAAATCTCATAAGAGTAGCTTTTGTTGCTAGCCACAGTAGCTTTTGGTGTCAGTGACAGTAGCTTTTGTGGTCGCCGGAGTTCGCCGGAGGTCGGCCGGAAGTTGGCCGGAGGTCGGCCGGGAGTTCACCGGAGGTCGGCCGGAGACCCGCCGGAGTTGGTCGGTGACCTCGCCGGAGAGGAGAGAGAGAATAATTGTTGATTTTGTACTCTAGTGGCATTTATGTAAATATGTTGGTTTTTAATATCTAAAATATAACAACTTTTTTAGTCTAGTGACCTTATGAGGGAAAAAACTAGTTGGTGGCCTTATGGCTAAAAAAACAATCAAAGATGCACTTATATGTAATTAACCCTATTTTCAAATATACAAAAGTTCACCAAAATTCAGTTCAAAATGTTGCTATATTAAAATAAAATCTAGAAACATAGTGAACATTCTGATAAGACAAGGATGTAAGAAAATCTTCCTCCTTCCTCAGCACAATTTGTTGAACTGAAGCACATGTATCGTATAATTTGAGCGAAATGCCCCGTGACTAATTTCTACTAGTTTGTGCAGTCAAATCCCTGACAAATAGAAAGCCAGATAACCAAGATCAGGAGTAACAAGATTCCAAAAACCACCAACTTTATTTTCATGTTTTGATACCACAGCTTCCTTCTCATTTGTGTCCCTTTATTTTTGAAATCTTGCGCCTGAAAAGTGCAATAAAGTTGTTTAGTTTTTAACAAAGACACATACAACAGATGAATGGGTTGAGTTTCTCTTGCCTCCAGTTTACCTGAGAACGAAGGGTTTCGGTCTTGTCAACAAGAACAGTAAGGTTTTCCCCTCGATCAATAGCCTGAGAAAGCATGTAGATAAACATGAAGCACTACATCTATAGGCTGGTTAAATGATAACGGATGAAAGATTCTCTCGAAATGCGATAGAGTTAATTAAAGAAAACAAAGGTATAAATGCAAGATTTTAGTTATAATAAGTTGTATAAATATGGACTCCAGTCTGACCTAAATAATGACTGCACCAACTTCTCTTGTCACAAAAGAAATCTACAATGTGAATTCATCCTTAATGCTGGGAACAAAATGCTACTTAGTATGCTCCTCCTCTTTAACAAAATCCTCAATTTACAAATTTTATCTCCACTCAGAGAGGGCAAGTTTTTCTTATAGCACTTCATAATACGGTCCTCGTACTGCATGTATTAATTTAAAAGAGTAGATTTTAACCAACCCTGCATTCTAGTACACAGCCAGAAATGTTCACAGCACCAGTGAATGACAAAGATGCACTCAAGAGGAGAGAGACAAAGAAACAAACAAGATCTCCTTGCTTCACTTTATCTCCTGTTCTTTCTTAGTTTGAGATTGCTTTACTGTATGGTGTGAAGGACTTCTAGCTAAAGTCCTCTTTATTTTCATCTAAGAAAAAGCTTGGCTGGCATAGTAAAAAGTACAAACACTGATCCCTCCCTAGGCAAAAGAATTAATTGAAACAATGACTTGCAGAAGTGCTCCATGCAATGTTATTCTCTAAGGCTATGAACTTGCAATGAGTGCCACTGATCTAGGCAAACCCACATTTCACCCACGGTCATGATGAACCCGTAATTTGTATACAACATCACCAATATGGTGTCTCCTCTCTCTGAATTATTTTTCTTTTACACGTAAATGTTAGTTGCAAGATTTTGATCCACTACACCACCTGTCTAATATTTGTCTCGTTTGTACAGTATTTCATAAGTTTATGCAACATGAATTTATAGCCTGGTTAATTGGTACAGAAAACCGATATGGAACAAATAAGCATTTAGAATGATGCAACAAAAGGATCATACATGCAAGATGTTAGATGCAGAAAAAGAAGAGACATGTACTGGACTAATCTCATACTAATTAATGAAGCTAACCTTGCCAGCAAAGGAACTAACAAATCAAAGTTATGACAGGAAACTCTTTTCACTGATCTGTTTATTTGGATGAAGAACCTAGATTGATTATTTTCATTGTTGTTTGTTAAGGAGAAAGCAGTTTAAAATATTAATATAGACTCCAATCCTTGGCCAGTTAACAACGATTGTAACTTCTCTTGTCAGGTACAACATAAATCTTTCATCCTTAATCTGGGACAATGCTACAAAGTATGCTCCTCCTTTTACTAAATCCTTTTGCAAATTTATCTCCTCTCAGAGGGATGGAATTACAGCACCCAATACTATGGTACTTGGATATTTTTTGGTCAAAATGGTCCTTGGATAAAATGGTTTATTCTAAAATATTAGATTACTCCAACCTCCCGTGCAATATAGTGCCACAGCAGAAATCCATGGGCACATGCAAACTACAAAGTAACACTCAAAACAAGAGAGAGATACAAAGAAACCAACATCTCCTTATTTCTCTTTAGTTTTCTGTTTTTTCCTAGTTTGAGATTCCTCTGTCAGATGGTGGTTAGGAAGTGTAGCTAAAAGATCACTTCACTTTCTTCTAAGAAAATTCTTAGCTAGCATGGTCAAAAGCACATCACTTCTAGTCCTAGCCAAAAGACTTGATGGAAAATACTAATCTTGAGTAATCATGCTTTTTCATTCTCTAAAGTGCAATGACTTCCACCAGTCTTGGAAAACCCCAAACGTACAAAACCGACATTAGCACAAGGAAGCCACCCATACACATGATGAACCCCCTTTGACACCACCACTGTGGAGTCACCTCTCTCTAAAATACTTTTCTTTGACACATTTTTTGATCCACTATGAGTTCACCAATCTACATTCCTGAAGAACTTACTTGACTAAAGACAATTCACAAATTTTATTTCTTTGATAATGACAACTCTTAATTGTTCGTCTCCACGACGGTGAGGACCAAAATGTCTGCAAGAAAAAATGTCCATAGAGGTCTAAGTAAACTCTGAAAACTCAGGGAGGTCCACCCCCCCCAAAAAAAAAAAAAAAAAAAAAAAAAAAACAGATTTTACCAACAAAGAAGAGAAGAGAAAAACAAGCTGCTTCTCGTGACATCACAAACAGATATCTTGGCAGAAAAATAGAGAAAAAGAATGCTTGTGCAAATGCAGATGGTACACTGGTTCAAAATAACTTCATAGTTTAAAGACTACGCACGTGCACTATATTTGAAACAGAAACACATTTTAGTGATCACAGCTGATTTACCTTGTCAATATTCTCCAACATTATGCTTTTAACTTCTGAAACTTGCGCCTTCACTTTCAATAGCTTTTCAATCTCTTCTGCGTGATCAATTATATACTTCATGTGCTCTTTCATTATTGGTCTGTAATTTTCAAGCCCATCTTAGTTGACCATTTAGAAAGAAAACTGTTCTCAAAGCATAGATATTCATGTACATAATCACATAAATTCTCATGATTGAACATACCCAAATTCCTTGTTAAGACTTTTGGCAATAGCTGTATCTGCTTTACCACCTCCATATCTTTTCCTAAAGTCGGCCTTCACTCGTTCTAGAAATGCAATAGATATCTGTTTGCCAACTGAGTCCTTGGCAACAACACAGTACGCTGCAGATTCCATAAAACACTGCATATGAGTTGATAGAAAAATATAATATATTCCCACTAGAACTAAGTAATTAAAAGGGTTTTGATTTGGACACTCAGACAGATGACAACAACACATCACAGATGGTATTTCTTAATCACTTGTTTCATATTGAACTTAAGAACTAGTACTTTAGTATTATAAGAAATGAACAATAGCTACAGAAATGGATCAACTGCAGGACTGTTACGACAAAGTTAATATGCTTTTACATACTTTGTTTAGATAAGCTGGCATGTTATCCTGATAACTATCTGTCTAACTGAATATAAATAGACAAGGTTATATTGGAGTTTGAAGGAGACCCAAAGGTAAAGGATATACTTATTTTCCAGAGAGGCAAGGTTAAAAAGTTAAAATTTAGTAGAGCACTCAGGTGAATTATGAAATGGATGGTGTAATGTGGAGTTACAAATTCCATTACCAGAAGAACAAAAAGACGAGACATATTTCTTCTCCCAAAATTAAGTTAAAGCTATCAAATCAAAAGTTAAATTTTCAATAGTGGAACTTGGAAGAACTTGTTTATTCACATTTATAATTAATCAATACCCTTAATTCAAGTGGTTCCTATATCCTTAAATTTTTGTAAACACTTGCAAAAAGTTCAATCTATTTTAAGAGTCTGACCAATCGCTACTCTGTAAAAGTGCAAATTTTCAAAGCCTACTAAAATAGTAAAATGAGCCAAATACAAATCTCTATTATATCCTCGAACAACAACACAACCCAATAAGAGGCAAAACTTGAATTTATTTCTTTTTTTGCCACAGTTTTTTTATCAATCAAACGGCAAAAGAACCAATTCTGAGAAGCTCAGAACACCATGCAATATCAGTTCAAGAAGTTCACTAGTTTCAAATTTTCTCTGGAGACCAACCACACTTCAGATCATATCTCACTGTTTTGGACTAGGTCCATCTAATTCCACATGCAAATTAGAACAATATCAGGTGGAAACAGTGGGAATGAGTTCCACACACAGGATGCATACAACAGAAAACAGCACATACTAGGCGGTATTACTAATGGCAAACACTTGATATTGAACTTAAGAATTAGTACTAATGGTTGCATTGTCCGTTAATTAACCTTAACCAATTAAACGTCTAATCCCACTGTCCTGAACAATATAAAGTTTAAAACTTGACATACTACAAAAGATTTGTATAAACATTCAGTCAATGGAGCAGTTGTGTGCAAAGAGTATATCATAAAACAGCGTAATCTCATAGAAACAAACAATAGCTACTGCAAAACCACAGGACTTGTACAAAAAATGAATACGCCCGTACATAGTTTTTAGATGAACTTGCATCTTATTCTGAACAAATATGACCAATGGATACAGAGATATGAGGTTGGAACTGATACTGTTTTGATGTGGTTTAAAGGAGATCTAAAGGCAAAAAATACTCATTTCACCCAAATGCAATGGTAAAGGATATACTCATTTTCTGTAAAGTCAATGGTAAATCCAAGATTGCGCCCAAATGAAATGCATTGTGTAATGTGGAGGTACAGATTGTACTGCTAGATGAGCAAAAACGAAGGACCGAGACAAATCAAAACAGAACCACATATTTAGCTCTTTCTTCTCCTAAAGTAAATTAAGAATTCAAAACAGTAGTTGAATCTCCACTATATAAACACGGAAGAAGAACTACTTTATAAGCATTTACAATTAACGCAATAACCTTGTTTCATACATGCTTAAATTTATGTATACACTTGCATAGAATTCCATCCTCGCTAAGAATTAAACCAACGCTAGAGTCAGCTAATACTAAACTAAGCTCAAAACAAGTCGAACAAAAAAGGTCGAAAATTTATGAGAAGGAAGATGGATCACAAAACCAAGAGAAACCCAGTTCAAAAAGTTGACACAAATTTCTCTAGAAGCCAAGCAGAACGCAGATCAACAAGTTGATAGTTTCGGACTAGATCCAAATAGTTGCACATGCAAATTCAAGAAGGAAATGAGTCAGAAAAACAGTGAAAAATGAATTTAGTACCGTAGCCATCTTCAACAAGAAAATTGAAGGTGTGGTGATCGCAGCTGTAGGTGAACTTGTTGTTAGTGGAGGGCAGTCTCTGAAGGCACTGAGAAGCAATCGCCGGGAAGTTTCCGGTGAACTCGGTGTACTCGGCCAAGATCATTATGCCTCTGGCCACGAAGCTGTATATGAACAATTCCTGACTCATTGGCCTGCAGCACTGAGTCACCTCGGAACCAGTGGAAGAGAGTTGAGAGAGCGCGTACGTTGTTAATTGGTTGGCAAAGTTTGTTGCTTTGCTAGGAAGTAAAGAATTTGCTTTTGGGTTTGGGTTTCAAGGAACAAGGGATTATTATTACCTTGTCTGTTGGATGATGAGTAATTACTAATTAAAACCAGTGGAGAGTGGAGACACGGATTCTGGTTTGGCGCTTTGTGTTGGAAATGTGATGATGATAAAGTGGTCTAAAGGATGGGGTGGATTAATGATTTGGTGTGGACTAAGAGGCTCTTTAAGGACCCCACGTAATGGTGTTGACTGGTGTCCTATGGAATGACGACAATGCCCCTGCTTTGGCAGAACAGCACACTCTTGTTTTTGTTTTCTTTGTTCATGGTAAAACTCTGGCAAGCAAATACTCGCCGCCGAACAAAAAATAAAGGGTGGCTTTAGTACAGAAGGAGGAGATAAGGAGTACATGGTTCTGAGAATAATGTGAGATAGTATGTAAAATATAGATAAGGATAAAAAAAAATTTAACTTTGTAGCGGATGTTTTAGTTGATATTGGTCATTCTTGTCTTAATTATCAAATTTTGGACTAATACGCTATCTTTTCAGGTTTCTAGGGCCATAAATTTTAATCGTTTGAGTGTTGGTTGCCTTAGAGGTTTCTGTATTGAAACTATTATAATTTTAATTTTTTATAAAAAAAAAAAAGTCTAATGAAATTGAGTCTAGAGTAGTATATGCAAACCTATGAAAGACACCTTTGGAATAGATGAAACATTATTTGAACAAATAAAACATAACCTCCAATAGATGACACATTTTACTGAAATTTGAATAGTATTATTATATATATATAACTATAATTTGTTCTTAAATCAAATAAACTTAACTTCCAATAGATGAAACATTTTGGTGTCAAGACAATGTCGAATATTTTGACTTTTCGTACTCCAAAAACTAAAAATAAATGAGTTGGAATAACATTTGAAAATCTAAGTGGGGAGTGTTATATACACACTCACTTGAGCTGTGTGTGTGAGCCACACTCATACAAGTGTCAACTTCTTATAGCTTTCTACTATTTAATAACTTAATAACATTTAAAGCTACTTTGAATTTACTTTTTTCCATCTCTACCCCTAACCATCTTTCTCCCTCCATTTTCTACTTTCCCTCCATTTTCTACTCTCCCTCCACTATCCATCTCCACCCAGAGAGAAACCTCCTTCTACTTTCCATTCCCGCCACAAGCCAATTAAAGCTCCAATTTTTCCAGCACCAAAAGGCTTAATTACCTCAAATAAACTTTTGAGATCCCCGATTTAGAAAGCAAAAAGAACAAGCTTCTAAAATGCAATTTCCAGCTATCTCAGTTACTTTCGTGGGTTGCTTTTTACATTGAGGTAAGATTCTTAATCAATTTATGCAATTTTTGTGAGGTAATTCTTACTCTTATATGCCTGATTTCCTTTTCTTTTTTTAACGTGATTGTAGGAAACTAGTAGCTTGATTGTGGGGAATCATTTATATATATGATCTATTTTGTAAGGAATCAATAGCTTGATTGTTTCCTTATTCATATAAAAATCTGTGTTGTTTGTTTCTTTATTCCGGTATGTTTGGTGATTGATTTAGGGAACCATGAGCCTAAACATTGATTTAAACTTAAATGATGAGGACTCTGATGTAAATTTGGATAAAGATTCCATAGATGGTGAAGAGAATGAAATGGCAGAACCTGGCATTGGTATGGTATTTGTTTCACTTGAAGATGCAAGATCATATTATTTGAAGTATGCCAAATCTGTAGGATTTGGTGTTTCTGTTAAAAACAGTCGTCGATCAAGGGCATCTGGAGAATTCATTAATGCAATCTTTGCTTGTACAAGGTACGGGAAAAGACAAAATAGTAAGGCCACTAACCCTCGGCCTAGTTATAAAATTGGTTGTGAAGCGATTTTGCATGTGAGAAAGAAATATGGAAAATGGATTGTCCAAAATTTTGTCAAGGAACACAACCATGAACTCGTCCCTGAATATGCACATTATTTTCCATGTCATAGAAACATTTCATCTCTTGACATGAGCACTGCTAATGATTTTCATGCAGTTGGAGTACAAACAAGTACAATATATGCTGCAATGGCCAAACAACATAGGGGATATCAAAATATTGGATTTATAGAAAAGGATCTTAGAAATCATTTTGATAAAGTGCGGCGTTTAGAGCTAGCTGCAGCGGATGCTAATGCTATGCTTGATCTTTTTATGCACATGCAAGAAGAGAATCCCAATTTCTTTTATGCAGTGGACTTGGATGAGGACCAAAGTTTGAGAAATGTTTTTTGGGTTGATGCAAAAGGTCGTGAAGATTATAAGATTTTTGGAGACGTTGTTTCTTTTGATACTACATATATCACAAACAAGTACAAGATGCCATTTGCTCCGTTTATTGGTGTGAACAACCATTTTCAGTCTACACTACTTGGATGTGCATTGCTTGCAGACGAGACTACATCAACTTTTGTTTGGTTAATGCAGACATGGCTGAGAGCAATGGGAGGAAAACCGCTGGGTGCTATATTAACTGATCAAGACAAAGCTATGAAATCAGCCATTGTAGAGGTATTTCCAAATTCTCGACATCGCTTTTGTTTATGGCATATATTCATGAAAATCCCTCAAAAACTTGGTCAAGTGATCAAAGAAAATGAAGATTTTACTGAGATATTTGATAAATGCATTTACAATTCATGGACTAGTGAAGAGTTTGAGAAAGGATGGTGGGACATGATTGACAGATTTGAGCTCCACGACAATGAATGGCTTGCATCTTTGTTTGAAGATCGTTCATATTGGATTCATACTTACATGAGAGACACATTTTTTGCTGGAATGTCTACCACCCAAAGTTCTGAAAGCATAAATTCTTTTTTCGATAAATATTTGGGTAAGAAGACTACTTTGAAAGAGTTTGTTGGACAATACAATGTGGCTCTACAAGATAGACAAGAACAAGAAGCTCAAGCTGATTTCAGAACTTGGCACACACTACCTGCTTTCATGGCTCCTTCACCTTTTGAGAGAAAAATGTCCAAAGTTTACACACATGAAGTTTTCAAGAAGTTTCAAGTAGAGGTTTTAAGAGCTGGAGAATGCTATCCTAAAGAATTGAAGGAAGACAATGTGACTAAAACATTTGAAGTTGGAGATTTTCAGAAGAAATATGATTTCAAGGTGGAATGGAATGCAAGAAAGAAGGAGATTTATTGTGGTTGTCGCTTATTTGAATATAACAGGTTTCTTTGTAGACATGCTCTTGCTGTGTTCCACTCTTTAGGAGTTTTTGACATTCCATCTCATTATATACTAGAGCGGTGGACAAAGAATGTGAAGACCATATATAGCAGTACCATAAAGCAATCTCGAAAAGAAGTTAAGTACAGAAAATATCGCTTTGACAAATTGTTTCGAGAAGCTACAAAACTGAGTAAGGAAGGATCAATGTCTGATGAGAGTTTTGATATTGCATATCTTGGTCTAAAAGAAACCTTGAAAAGGTGTGCAGTGGTCAACCAATCAATCAAAAGCTCAGAATGTCAGTGTAGATGTGATAAGGATAATACGCAACAAACAAGAGTTCTTGACCCACAAGTGTTGAAGACAAAAGGAGCTCCAAAGAGAAGTATAAAGCCTGGAACGAACAAATGTAATAAAAGACATTGCAACAAGTCAAAGGAGGTAAACACAAAGACATTGTCCAATTTGTTTCTTCTCTGGTTCTCTGTTTATAGGTCCCTCTTTGTGCAGCTAGGACCTTTATTTCTCTATATTTTTTTTTGCTTGCAGTATTTAGTGTTCTTGCCTTTTGCAATTATCCTGCTTACAAATTGTATCTTCCTTTAAAATTTTGTAGGTTCGAAAGAATGATGAAGTGACAACTAATCAAGTAGAAAGCTCATCACAAAAAATGGTTATAGCATTTTTTCTTAGTATACATGTCAACTACTTAAAAATAACTCTAAACTGAACTGAACTTTTGATGTTATAGGGACACACAAAATCATCAACTAGAGCATCAGTGGAGACGCATCTAGTTGCATCAACTATTGGTCTCCCTCTTTAAAGCCTACAAGGATCAGAAACAAATCATAGTTGTTTGGGTCAATTAACACAACTACCCATAGACAATGGTAATATATAAATAAGAAAGTTCATTGTTTTCTCATATGCATATGCATATATATTAAAGCATTTAGACTTTAGAGTAACTAGTTATGAATTTATTTTTGAGTTTATATAGGTATAGGAGGATATCAACTTTGCGACTCACAGACACCGGGTTATAATACCATGTTTTTGGATTCCGATTTGAATGCTCTTCGAAACTATGTCCTTATGAATATTGGAACTCGGAATCACTCAAGCTACAATGGTCACATGTCTTTGGATTCAAGTTTGGATGCTAATCAATCCTACGACCTTATGAATATGGAAAGTAGTGGGAATCAAGCAAATCTTATTAATTCCATGTTTTGGAATCCCTTTTTAAGGTGTGCAAGTAATATATTGGTTGAACAATAGATCGTAAGGTAGATTGCAAGTAATATATTGGTTGAACATATATACTGTCCAATTAGCCTTGTTTCCTTCAGGTAGTGAAAATTGGTTGAACAGTAGATTTTGTGCTGATGTAATTTTGCAAAATGTTAATGGAAAGAAAGATCTTATTTTACTGTTTTTATTTTTATTTTTTTGTTGATCTTAATAGGCTATTAAATGGTACCCATTTTTTGTTATAAGCATATTCACAATCACATGAGTTTTGATTATATGAGAATTCAATCGTTCTATCTAGATATGGATAGTGGAGGCAGAGTAGAAAATGGAGGGAGAAAGATGTGAAAAAGTAAATTCAAAGTAGCTTTAAATGTTATTAAGTAATTAAATGGTAGAAAGTTATAAGAAGTTGACACTTGTCTGAGTGTGGCTCACACACACTCAAGTGAGTGTGTTTATAGCACTCCCCAATACATAAAGATTATGTGAGTGAGACTTTAATGAGGATCATTAAAGTGTGAACTTCTTGAAGACTTTTAGATCAAATGTTACATCATATGTGTTGTGAAGAAATAATACTTGAATTAAAGTTTAAACTACTCATCCAACTATCCGTTAATTTGATAGTTTTCATTTTAAAATTCTAACCCGAAACTCTTCTAAAATTACGTATAGGGTTATTATCATAAATGGTACCTGAACTATACTTCAATCTTATCGGTGGTACCTGAACTTTAATTTTGATCACAACCAGTACCCAAACTTTTCAATTTCATTTTAAATGGTACCTAGAGCCACCTCCGATAACTATTTCTACTAAAAACGGCATGGGAGGCGATCATAGTGATGATTTTTTATGATTTCTAGGGTTGCGGTCATATATAGTGATGATTTTTTGGTAATAGACTTGCCTTGAACTTGTTTTTTTGTTTTTTGTTTTTTTAGATTTGGCTTTTTTGACCGGAATAGTGACAGATGGTGGCCTTAGGTACCATTTAAAATGAAATCGAAAAGTTCAAGTACTAGTTGTGATCAAAATTGAAGTTCAGGTATCATCGATAAAATAGAAGATAAATTTAAATACTATTGTGATAATAACTCTTACGTACATTAACATTTAGTCTAATAAAATAACTTTTTCTTTGTTTTTTTTTACTTAGTAGCTGTCACAGGTTAGTTAGGTGCCGCCAATACGAAAATTGGGGCACATGATGTTCCTCCTCTAGTCAAAGACAGTAAAACTCTCTAGAGCCTTGAGGAATCTAGCTTATACGGACGGCGATTACGAAGTCCCCAACACTCACTAGTCCAAATTCAAATTTCCAACTCTTGCTGTTTCCAACTCTCTCTCTCTCACTCTCTCTAAAACTCAGATACCTCCAAAACCCCAAATTCAAAAGTTGAAACAAACCCCAGAAACCGTCTGATCTGAAAATGGCCAACTCCGATGCCACCGCTTCTCTTCCTCCATCGGCTCCTCTCTCCGTCGCTCCTCCGCTCTCATCCGTACGCTACCTCCTTTTGCTTTATTATTCTCACCCATTTTTTATTTATTTTTGTGACATAATGAACTTGATATTTGTGTGATTGCAGACAACTAAGGAGAATCTGACTCCAGTTGCCTGCAAGATTGAGGTAACCAACAGCCTTGTTGAGTTGTTGTTCTTGCTCTCTTCCACCTAGTTTTAACTTTGACATTACTGAGGATCTGGAAACTGGTTTTTTTTTTTTTTTCATTTTTATTGCTAATTTTGTCCATAATGCTGTGTTTGTTATTAGGAACTGACGGAATCCAGGTCTGAGCTGTTTGGCAGAATTCAAGGGTTGAAGAAGGTGAACATGAACATAGATTTTTTTATTTTTAATTCAGTTTACTGATATTTTTTGTGTTGAAGAATGATTTTTGAGGCTCATTTGGTTATTTAATGTGTTTGTTTGCGTAAACTAGGATTTACAAACATGGAGGTCAAAGCTAGACTCGCAAGTTAAGGTCTACCGCGATGTAAGTGTTTGTGTAACTTCTACACACTTGAAAAAACATGCATTCAGATTCTCATTCCTTCTTCTCTGTGGGATAAGGTATTCTTGAATATTCCGGTGATTAATGTAGGAATTGGGTGCTTGTTCTCTGGCATTTTCCTTTTTTGTGCAACTCTTAGTTATGTGATGGTACAATTGTTGAGTTGGAGAGGTAATAATTCTTAGAACATTGAATCAATGTGTTGATTGAAGGATAATGTGGCTCTTAATGTAGAAATTTCTAGTTGCTTTGGGTATAGTCACTTGAATGGATCAGAATGTATGTCAACTTGTTTGGGATGAACATAGATGCTGCAATTTAGCTTTTTTCTGAATGCATCGGAGTAATTAGCTTTTGGAAGTACTTTCTCCCTACAATGACTTAGCTGATGATGTTCGTTTTGATTGTGTGCGTGTGTCGGAGGGCCATATGAGAGTAAAGAGTGAGAAACTAAAAGAGAGGAGGAGGTGGGCATTAGATCTGTATGATTCTTAAACTTGCCTGTTCAGAACACTTAACTTGATACACCATTGTCTTTGTTCAAATTTTAAACTTGAACATAACCTCAGTTATTAGTGTTTCATGGATATTTGCTATTGGATTATCATAAAAACATATATAAGATAGAATTATGGCTTTCAGCGAAGACCGTATAGAAGGTGCCTAGAAGAGCCAGAGTTATAAAATTGGGTTATCCATTTAAGTCAGCCAGATGATGCCCCAATGCAATTCATTAAAAATATATAAGTCATTTTGCCAAATGCTTATGAATTGTGTATTTGAAGAACTTATTCCAACAGAAAAGGGTTTTCTTTTCTATCTTCCTTGATACTTTTTGCTGTGTATCAAATTATCTCTTGTCATGCTTGCTGAAACATGTGCAATTCTTGATGCATTTTTCTCTTGCTTAATCAGGAACTTTCAGAACTCAAGCAATCGCTCAACACTGAAGTGGAGCAACTTCGATCAGTAAGTTTTGCTCCGGCAACTCTTGTAGTTTCCAAATTTCATGTAAAAATGTCTTAAATCAACTTGCTGAACTGAAACTAGGAATTTCAAGAACTGAGGACCACTCTTCAGCAGCAGCAAGATGATGTAACTACTAGTCTTCGGAACTTTGGGGTATGTTCTCATATGTTGCATATTCGTTCTTTTGATTGCTCACTAGTATTGTAATTTTTAGTGTCAGCTCATTTAACATTTTAGTTTCTGCAGCTACAGGACGTGACTGGAGATTCCAAGGCTGATAATACTGAGGTTGAAGGGAAGGCTCTCAAAGAATAAGATGTATCAAGCCCAGAGGATGATGTCAAAGAAGCTGAAAGCTAGATGGGTCTTATCATTGAGCAGACGTCATTTATGTTTATTCCCGGAGGAAAGATGATTATATTGAATCTCTATATGTTGTGTCTGTCTAGTTAGAATTGGCCACAACCTTGTTGTCTTTCATTATGTAGAACGCTCTTCTGAACCAAATTATGTGGACTTCTGTGTAGTTTCCTAAATTTGAAGAAGCTTTTGAAGCAACTTTCCCTCCACTCTTAATTTGTGGATTTCCATTTGCTACTGATCATAGCATTGTGTTTAGCAAGTGCCTTTCAACAAGAATCGAATTATCGGGTTGCAAACGGTTGTCTTCTACAAATACTGAGATAGATGTGAAATGTTCTTGGTGGCGTATTTAAACCAAAAAAAAAAAAAAAAATGAAAAAACGCGGGATACAGTTTTGAACTTACATTTCATGAATTAACAGATTTAGTACCATGTGTTAAACGTTACCTAACAAGTACTTGCTACAAAAAAGGGATATTGTCGAGTAGAGGAACCACATCATTCGGGTCAATAGTTAATTGACATTTCAATTTTCACATAATGTGTGTACGCAACTGAATACAGCTCAATTGAATGCGCGCCATTCTCTGAAACCTGGGTTGTGCAAGGCTAGCTTTGCTCAGCGGTGGTTGGGGATCTTAATGCCATCAACGATCTTCTTACTATCCCTTACAATGTAGGTATGACTAGTACGAGTAGTATCAATGTGTCATCATTGTGACACGTCCAATGTCAATCACCATTAATGCATGGTCATGGTCTTGTCCTAATGATGTGAGTCTCCTCTTTCATCAGTTCTGCTTAGCACAAAAGACAGAGAGCTGGTAACTCTGCAGTTCCCAAGGGTTTAATTCGCTTCCCTCCCTAATTCATGAAAAGCAGCGGTGGGTTCGTTGGGATATTTATGATCTTTCTCTAAGGGATTCATTGCTATATTAATTAATTTATACCATTAACCCTCCAAAGTTGGGAACTTGCAGTACTGTTTTAGCAGTAGTCTTGCTACTGCTATAAATAGGTTGAAGGCTTCTTCAACAGCTTCTGTACTATGACAACAAGTATGGAAATGTTTGGTTGGTTTCAGGGAAAATGGAATTGAATGCAGCTCTCTATGACTACTCAATTCGAATGAACTGTCGATCTCCTCTGTTACGTGAAGCACCAATCGATATCAATTTTCTTGAGGAGAGCAGAGAAAAAGAAGAATTGAATGCATGCAAGTCTTTACGTCATTTACAGAAAAGCTTTGATAGCTGCACGCTTGGCTTTGCTCTGTATATCATATTAGACCAAGTCTCACTCATTCACACTCACACTAATTTTAACCTCTGGTGAATGTTGCTCTCTAGCTCTTTCTAATGGCTTCTGTATTGTCTGCTCAAGAAGCCTCACAGCTACTCAAATGTCAGGTATATGTTTGGTTGTTACAGAACATAACCTATTTCTTCTTTTTCTTTCTCTCTTTCTATCTATTCAAAGATGGTGATTTCTTTGTTCTTTTTGTTTTTTTTTTTTCAGACATGGATCTTGAAAGTGTTTATCCACTGTGAAGGTTGCAAGAGGAAAGTGAAGAAAGTTCTACTGGGAATTGATGGTACTGAAAATGAAGAATAAGACAAAGATCAGACTTAAATTTTGAGTTTTTTGACTACATTTGTTATCTACTTGCAGGTGTTTTCACCACATCTATTGAGGCAGAGCAAAACAGAGTCACAGTCACTGGAGACATTGACGTTCAGACCCTCATCAAGAAGCTGAATGTAAAAACTGGTAAACATGCCGAGCTATGGCCAGAAAATCTCACCAAGAAAGAAAAGACCAAGCCTGTGAAAGCCAAGAACAACGACAAACAGAAATCCTCAGAAATTTGCCAAAGTAAGCAGAGTACTACATGTGACAAAGTTGGAATGGTCAGGCTAAACAGAGCAAGTGAGGGTGACACAGCTAAGTTTAACAGAGAGGAACAATGTCAAGTATCAAAGAAGGGTCACATTCCGCCGGAGAAATCTCCTGATGGCCATGATTCTCAGGCCATGGATCTTCAGCTCGGTGAAAGTGAAAAAGGAAGTGTTAGTGGCAAAAAGAACAGGAAAGGCCAAAGAGATGATCTGGGTTCAACAAGCTCTGTGGACCTGCAAGCATAGGATCTCAACATTATGGTGATCACACTGCTGGTCCAGTTGATCTCAGCCATATCATCGCAAACATGTATCCGATGGATTACCACTCTCATCTGGTGTTCAATGGAAGTGACATTACAGCAGCTGCTACAGCACTGCCTAGCAAGAGCTTGGCTCCCTACTATTGTTATGGTCCATCATCACAGTACAAGGATGCAGCTAGTGGTGAACAGATTGATCAAGTGAAAGCAACATTTCTTAACAGTGTGCAGATTTTCAGTGATGAAAATGCTAATGGCTGTTTTATTATGTGATTTCAAGCCAATGCTCTGTGTGTGACAATAAAGTGAAAAGCTAGAATATTTCAGAAGTGTAGGTTATTGCATTTTCAGCTGTAATCCTTTATTATTTTCATGCTTAATATGAGAGGATTCAGTCAAGTGTGACCCCTTATGTCTATTCAGTTTAGCATATTCACTACACAATTCCTCTTGTAATATATACCAAGAATATATGGATTCCCTTAAAGAGTTCTCCTAACCGAAACTCCATTTGACATTCAAACGCTAGCGTTAAAAGATAACCATCATAACTCTCAACTTTGCTAGACAATATTCTTCTTTGGCATAATGAAGAATCAGTGAAAAGAAAGACTTTGACTTGGGCTGGAAACGAAACAATGGGTGGTCATTCAACGTACGGCAAAATGATATGAAATGATTGATAGAGAATATCAAATTCTTTCTTGCAGTTCAAAAGTTCAATGAAGACCACCCATTCTTTTGGCCTGAAAGTAAAAGACATTCCCATCCAGTGTTGTATACTTCTTTTCTGTTTAAGGTGTAATACAACTTGCTTCAGCTAATTAACGAAGGGGTGTAAATCTGTCTACCACAGTATATGAAGCACACACTTGACTATGAAGTGAATGATTTGCTTGTGGACCTAAACTTCTTGGAAGCAAATACCAGAGAAGAGAAAGAAGAATAAGCCAAGTAAAATGTAGTAATTCCAAATTAAAGAAACAAAAAAATTGAGAGGCTGATAGGGCTAGACGTTATTAAGAGAGCAGGAGGGATCACATTGACATAAAAAAGCCAGGACACAACAGGATCACAAAGCTTCTTATTTTGCTAAGCATGCAATATGTGATACATATTTGCTGGTAAGTTTGTGATACATACTTGCTGGTAAGTTTGAGAATAACTTGATTCATGCAATGATTTACCCATCTTTCACAATCCTCACGAGACATAAGTAACGAGCAATAATATTTATAAATGTAATAAAAATAGTTATTTGTCGAACAAAAATGGATTATGATAAACCTTTATACAGATCAGGAGCAAGTATACCTGGAATCCCCTATATACATTTTAAAACCAAAGACTAGAATGCAAAAGTTAAAAATATACTAATACACAACTGATACTAATAACAAAAAATGACCTTACACACAAGTTGATGCCTTTGTGGTGCGCTGATTTGTACCAAGAATAACCACAATTACAGTTACATCATCATGATACTTCCTCCTCCTCCCCGCTGGTATATTCATTAGTTCTTCCATACTGAATCCTGCAACAGAAGTACAATGCTTAAAGACCAACCTCTCTACTGGTATGTACTTTTGGATATAGTTCAAAATACCAAATTCTGTGTACGAAAGCTTTCATGGAAGCGAAATTTGACAAACAAACAAAGTGAGAACAGAAACCAAGAGCTCGTATGAACGTAAGCATTAAATATCATTACATAAAAGCCTTCTCCATGAACAAAATCCATCGCTTTCTATCTTGGTTAATCAGATTAAAGTCTTACTTGTAAATGCTTCTGGTGTAATAAACACCCAAAAGGATACAAGGAGCAACCTGTTGGTGATTTGAATGAAATGACAACAAATCTACGTAATGACATCTTAAAAAGTCTACCTGCACAGTTGGCTGCTTTCACTACAAGCTGCTCCAGCAGAAACTTAGATGGATCACCAGAGGGGTTGCTCAAGATATAGGAATGGACAAGCTTTACTGCCTCGTCATTGGTAAAAAAGTCAAACAAACCATCACTTGCAACTATGGCAAATCGATCCGACTTTGATATTCTACGCACGCTCAATGATGGTTGAGTAGAAACATATGGTGGGCTTATTAGATTACGAACTTGAAGAATCCCCATCAATGCATCATTCAGTTTTTTCTGTATGAAAGTCAAAGGACATAGACTCAGTAATTAACCAATGAAAAAGATATTGATTATAAAGAAAAAGTATATGACATTAAGCAGACCATACAATGTCAAAGTTCATGATATGACTATCCTATTTGATGTTGTCACTTACATGTTCCTAAATCCTACTATAATTACAATAATTGTTAGTGTAAAGAACCCATAGTTCTTCTATTCTCAACAGAACCTTCTCTTTCACTCTTTTGCCTAAAATTCATAAATCATCAGGTAATGAAGTTAAAAGAATAGCCAAATAGCACAGAAGAACAATCACCTTTTTCAAGTAACCAACTCCAAAAGCTCGAGTGACCTTCAATTTCCCTTTTACTTTTCCAGCCACAATGGACATGGGGTCATCAGGATGATCACACAAAACTCGCATTCTTTCAACTTCATCATCAACCGTATGACTTTCAGTGAGCTGGATAGCTTTCAGTCTCTCACTCCCATTCATGAAATCACCATCACCAAGTGTTGCCAACACAGCTCGGCTGTCACCTAAATTAAGTGTATACAAATCATTCCCATGAAGAAGGACAACTAAAACACAAGACCCAACAGAAACCAAATCAGGACGATCCTCCATTTCCTGCTCAACCATGTATAGAAAATCATTCTCGGCCTGACTAAGAGCTCGTTGTAGGTTATCAAGTACCCCATGCCTGAATGAATCAGTTGACATTTCTACGTCAGTAGATGAAGCATCCTTGGAGATATTTTCAATATTACTATCATCTTCAATAAATGGACGAGACCCATCAATATTTAGCCCTTTAGAAGCATTGATGGATTCCTGATTTGATTCCCAATCTAATGAATTAAAGTAAAATACAATGGTTTCATATAGTGTCCCAGCCAGAAATCAGCTGCGTCTCTTCCATTAAAGCCATCGTATATTGCACAATACAGCCACCCATTTTCTTCAGAACAAACCGCTTGGACCCTGTCTTCACCAGCAGCTCCACCTGCCACTTGTACTTCCATGGAATTGAGAAAACCTTCACCTCTGGAAGTAGGACTCATGGATTTCATCAAGTAAGAATCAGACTCCGGTGTAGATGGACTGCAACTTAAGTTTGACATACTACTCTGAAGAGAAGATGATAATATATCCAACCTTGGCGAAGAGGGTACCTTACGAAATGAATTAGGGGAGTCCCAACTAGGAAGTATTTCTTCCCCTATCAAACCATTGCAGATATTAGTGTTTGCCAGAGTGGCATTGGCACTTAACGCAGCTCCAGACAAGCAAGAGAAACTACTGTTCCTTCGGAGGTCAGGCAGGATTTCATATCCACTGGAAGCCTCACAAGAATCGACTCTGCACTACTGCATTGATAACCAAAGCTTACTTTAAGTTCTCCTTCAGGTTTAATCATAGTTTCTCCCAGCATGACCTACAGATGAAACCATACAAATTCTCCTTTGTTAATTTTTAAATCAACATAATAGGCAACATGGGATGCATATGGTCATACACTCATACTCATTGCACTAATGAGTACCAATGTTTCTTCAGATATCAATTCCTTATAATTAATCCCAGTCTTTTCCAAAGTCCATTGTGTAGTATTTAGAGGTATTAGGAACATATATAGATTTAGAGAAACAAGAACAAATTAGTTATAAGAGTGCTTCTTATCTCCAAAATTCTATTATGCTTATAAAAACTCTGTGTCTTTGTGTGGATGTGTGAAAGACACTCATGGGTAAATTTTGTGTTTTTATAAGTTATAAGACACAAGAAAGCATAGATCTCCCTCCAATTCCAATAAAACCAAACAAAATGAACTGAATTCAGCTGACCAAGACAAACATGGAGCATGCAACACAAAAAAAAGAAAGATTACAAAACAGAAAAAAGAATCTTAACTTGGAGCTTAGAACAATTAGAAGAAAAGACTATTAGAAATTAAAAACAGAAAGCAATCCCTACACGCAATGAAAGATATGATTGGTTATACTTGAAGGTTCAAAATTGAGTCTTCTCCAATGAAACAGAGACCGAACATAGCAAATTCAATCAAATAAAACAAAGATAGTCCAAACCATTCAGACCTGAATCAAACAAAGCAATTCCCATCAAAACTACATTTCGATAAACACGGGCTCATGATTTAGAAACATAGCCTAAACCAGAACACAAACCAACCCGTATGAAGAAGAACAACACCAAACTGATACAACAGAGAACACACATACATCCATTCATGCATTACCGCCCAAAAACATAACAAAACAGAGTCAAGAAACGAAAACCCACCTCGGCTTATTTGTGTTCAACAACGAGAGGAGGCGCCCAGCAGAGAAATGAGAAGAGGCCCAGAATGTGACACAAGATATAAAACACAAAAGAGACAAGTGGGTGTGTGTTTGTATAGTGTGTCAGGGTGGGAGTGTTGTAAAGGTTGAGACTTGAGACTTTGCAAAGCAAAAAAAAGGAAGCAGGAAGTGGAGAATCTGGTGTATCTGGCGGGTGGTACATAAAAGGAGAGAAATTGGATGGTGAAGAAGGGGTCTTTGCTGAATTTAGCGGAATTTCCTTGGCTGGCGTTTTGGCTTTTTGTCTATTCTATTTGCTCTCTTACCGGTATTGCCGTTTCCCACTTCTATATGGACTCTCATTTTTCTTCTTCTTTATTATTATTCCCTCTAATTTGCCCCAAATAAATATCTCTGCGCCAAATATTACTTCTACAAATTAACTTGGCCACGTTTGAAGGAGAAGATTTGATTATGTCAGATGTTTCCGTGTTCAGAAATTGAATTTTCGGTGGAGGGGCCTTGATGCATCATTTGTACATTTGTATCTCGTGAATGTAGTGAAACGGGCGTATATATTAGCTAAAAATTTATTTTTGTTTCCTTCATTTAATGTTCGGGTCCATCCTCAACCAAAACATAAAAACGTATGAATGTATTGAATTCATTATGATTATATTTGTTTTAGTAATGCAAATGAAATCATATATCTTATTCATATATTCATTTAAAGTAAGTGAGTTTATTATAATTTTCGTCAATGATTTACATAAGGAATATATTTGTACGTTAGAAGAGAAACACCTCCCTTTTATGGGTTTTTGGGTAAAGAAGGCACTGCCATTTTGTATTGCTTGGTTTGTTTTGGAAACAAAAGAATGAAGCATATTGGTGGAAGTAAATGGCCCGACGCGCCATATTGCTTGTTTTGGTGAGAGTTTTACAAGGAATATATTTGTATGTTAGAAGAGAAATGATTGACCCTCCCTCCTATGGGTTTTTGGGTAAAGAAGGCACTGCCTTTTTGTATTGCTTGGTTTGTTTTGGAAAAAAAAGAATGAGGCATATTGGTGGAAGTAAATGGCCGATGCGTCATATTGCTTGTTTTGGTGAGAGTTTTACTGAGAATATATTTGTACGTTAGAAGAGAAATGTATCCCAAAATGAGGTCAGCACTTTGGTTGAAGCAGAGAAGGGTCAGTTTGGGAATGTTAACACATGACAGGTTTTGTTATTTCTCTTTGTATTTTGTTTTACATGAATTTCAAAAATTAAGAATCAAATGGATGGATAAGATAATTGCTAGGGCTATCATATTTTGTTAAGATTTCTCATCTCCACTAACGAAATTAGTTTGTTTGATTTACAAGGTGAGGATCATATGTATGTCAAATGGTCATCTTTTTTCTTAATTTATTTTGGCTATTAATTAAACCTAGAATTATTGTCAGGGTCAACTAAGGTATCAATCAGATGATCTAGGATAGCTATTGGTTACTCTCAAGTGTCAAGTTGGGTCTATAGTAAACTAGCAATTCAGGTGGTTTCAATTTCCAATTCTCTGCCTTGTGTTAAGTGGAGTGGATTTGATTTGGCCAAACCATGGGTGAGAAACTGGACTTGAAACCAAACGTTAATTCTGTTAAAATAGCCAATAAAACAAAGGGCTTGACTGAAGAGAGAATGAAAAATAATAGAGTATGCAAAATAAATGGATGATTGTTGATTCACATGTTTTTCTAAAACCTTATTTCTCACTCTTAGGGTTTATCTAGGGTTTGCTAGTATGCGATTTTTTTTTTGTACTTCTTCAAAGAGATGTCTACAAATTTAGCTTCGAAGTTAGCTTTTATCCCATGGTAGTGGATCCGGTGGTTCCTAGGGAGGAGGTTGTCTCCTCTAATGATTTTTGCTCTTTTGTCACACAGTTGTTTTGTTCCCACAGCGTTTTCATAATGCCATACAGGTCAGGTGTGGTCTTTCGGTGGAGTTATTCAATTCCGTGAGCATGGGCTGGCCGTTTCTTGGTGTGGTCACTGTGGTGTGCCATCGAAGGAGTTGCGGCCGGGATAGAGTCCTTAATGAGGCCCTTGATTATTTGATAAGGGTATGATGCTCTTAGGCTGTGCAATGATCTTTTAGCCATTGAGAAAATCGCCCTCAACTTATTGAATGTTTGGGTACAATTTCATGGTCAACCTTTCGCGTTGATCATCAAGAAAGTAGTGTGTGTTTTTGCTGGATTGATATGCTTTACGTTCATTCCCTGAGATTATCCACATTAAGCTTCTGAACAATGTCTCAACCAAGGTGTGATATTGAGTCCCTTGTTAGGGGGCCTAGTACTCCAGAGAGTGGTCACAGTGTAACATTTTAGGTTTTGAGTCTTTTTGTTGTTGATGTTTTAATAATTTCTTATTATTACCGTGCTTAATTGCATAAGAAGTTTTTTGTTTTTTTTTTAATAGAAATTGATATCATTAAAATCAATAGACAGCAAAACTGTCAATGACTACAGTTTAACTGTACTTACAACAAGATAGCCGGCAAGAAAATCCAAAAATTATATTCTAAGCAAAACATACTCATTACAAGTTTATGATAAGCTCGATAGTAGCGAACATATAAACAAATAGTCTTCTAGGGCATAATCATTGACTAGCATACCCATTGGTCAGGCGCGCAATTACGGTACCAACAGAAAACCACTTCCTAGCAAACAAATAGGAGCACCTCCTTATTCATAAGCCACTTGAAAAAAAAGGCCTGTTGGTGATGAAAAATTCTATAGAGGAGTTTGACTCATCAATGAATGTGGACTGGAGCGGGAGCTGACTGGGAACAATCGAGAAGCTTCCTTCGAGCGTTGACCTGGAGTTTGACTGTCGGCTCGAGGAGAAGGGGGGGTACCTGCAGAAAACCCTCTGATGCCTAAGCCAGTATGTTTTTTAGTAGTGGAGTAGAGAGAATTAGAATTCGATGGATTACCTCAATGTCGAGCAGCCTATTTATAGGTGCATTTTGGTGTGGGCTGCAAGTAAACTTGCACATCAAGTTTGCAGTGACTTGAGAGGCAAGCCGCCATTAAGGTCGTATTCACACCTGCAATAACCACCACTTATTGGCGGCAATGATTGTCGTGTCTGAATGCTGCATTTACGGTTGTAATAACAACTGCATTTACCGCCATCCCTTCTCTGTAATTGCCCTGTTTAAGGCTCGAAATATTGGCCACCCCCACAATGCCCCCAAATTTTCTCTTTGGGAATCCATCCCAAGAGAAAATATCCAGAGTTTAGATTTTTCCCGGTGGCCTGTCTTCAAATTTCTCGCCCCTAGTCACCCTAGATTTTTCTCCGGACACCCATTTATAGTTAAAATCCAAAAAACAAAAATCCTTCAGGCCCAAGATAGAATATATCTCAAGCACAACTAGCCTCTAAGACCAATTCTGGTCAAATCCTCACTGAGCCTAGGCCCAAATTTTTTTTTAATTTTTTTATTTTTTTAGAGCGGGTCAAGTCCGACCCGGATTGGGGTGTCTAGATCCTTCTTGTTTCCCAGATTTCCTTGCAGTCCGATTTCATCCCGGATTCTTCTCAGTTTGGTCCGAATTCTTCTGGGTTTTTTTCGCATTGGAGGCATCATCACGTTCCTATAAATGGAGCTTCGAAATTGGCTCTGAACCAGAAGAATTAAAATCTTCAAAATCTCCCATTGGCGCCGTCGCGCCTCCTTGGCTCACCTGCACTCTGACCGGCCCTAGGCCCATGCAGCCTTGCCTCATCGCCATGCCGGCGCTCTTGGCCCCAGCGCTACACAGTCCGGCCTCAGCGCCACCTTGCCCGACCCCCAGCCCTGCTCGACCCGGCCACCGAATACCATCAACGCATGATATTGAACTTCCCCAGGATAGACGAGTCCTTTTTGCCATACTACATGGGCTCCGACGACACCTTCCGACATTGAAGTTTTTCCTCGACTTTTCATTTTTTCAGCATTATGTCCCTGTAATAAAGGTCATGTGGGAGGTGACCGTTTTAGCTTCTTCTTTTGATGTGTCTTTCAATTTCTAGCTTCGAATGTTCCTTGTTGATGGCTAAGTAAAATAAACGTCTTTATTTTAATATAACAACGTTCTATCCTGACCTTCTTAGTTGCCCAACATTGTGCGACGTAGAGCCTCATCATCGTGATGTCCCA
This sequence comes from Rosa lucieae, assembly GCA_024704745.1. Lineage (NCBI taxonomy): Eukaryota > Viridiplantae > Streptophyta > Magnoliopsida > Rosales > Rosaceae > Rosa > Rosa lucieae. Next base: position 44,515,944 of record CM045495.1, read on the forward strand.
TTCGCGACGACCACGACGTTGCAGTCGGCGTAAATGTGATGACGTCCCCCTCAATGTTTGCGACCATCCTTGAAGTCGGCGACGTTTTTCCTTAATAGCCTTGATATTATCCTTGACATTGGTGACGTTTTCCTCAATACCCTTAGTGCCAACCTTGACGTCAGCGTCCACTTCGATCAGGGTGCCAACCTTAACGTCGGCGTAGGCATCTACTTCGTTGAGGGCGCCAACCTCGGCATCGGCGTAGGTGTCTACTTCGACGAGGGTGCATCAACGTCGAGGGCGCCAACCTCAACGTCAGCGTAGGTGTCTACTTCGACGAGGGTGCCTCGACGTCGGTGTAGGCGCCCTTTATAATATCCTTGACGTCGGTGCCTCTTTGGCGGCCCTTGGCATCAACCTCGATGTCAGCGTCTCATCGTTGAAATATTCACCTCATTGGCGACCCTTGGCGTCGACCTCGACGTCGGCGTCTCATCATCTCGTCGTCGGCGTAGGCATCTTTCTTCATGACCTCACCTCAGCGCGACCTCGACGTTGGTGTCAAGCTCGACAGTGCCGACCTGGATGAGGGTACCAATCTCAACGTCGTCGACGTAGGCATCCTTGCAATAACCTCAGCATCGACCCCAACGTCGGCCTAGATGATGACGACGACGGCCACAATGACCGTCACCGGCGTTTTCGTGGCTTGGATGTGTATTCTATTCCCCTATTTACCCCCTTGTGTTTCTTGTCTGTGCTCGCAGACACTCAGAAAGAAAAACAAAACAAAGGTAGAATATGTGAGGCACAGAGCCTTTCAAACAAAAATGATACATTAGAGGATTTGAAACCAAACCGTATTGGAAGGTCTGCCCTCCGCGCACTGCTTCTTAACATCTTTCGGGGATGGGATTTCCCCCATTCCCTGTGGGGGTTTGATGTAGTACCAATTGCATAACCTTTAGATCCTGCAAGTTTAAAATCCATCAGGCCATCCCATCCTTGCCTGCAGCGAAGGTGTGGTCCATCATCCCACCCCCGCCTGCGGCGATGGGTGAGGCACGTCATCCCACCCCCGCCGCCGGCGAGGGTGAGGCACGCCATCCTACCCGAAGCATTAAGGTAACTGTCCTACTCGAGGAACCAGCTCCTATAAATCAAATGTTACTGTCCTACTTGAGGAACCAGTTTCGAGCCATTAAGGCAACTGTCCTACTCGAGGAACCAGCTCCTGCGAATCAAATCAACTATCCTACTCGAGGAACCAGTTTCGAACCATTTAGGCAACTATCCTGCTCGAGGAACATGCTCCTACGAATCAAAACAACTGACCTACCGTGTGGTCGTGGGTTCAATTCCCACAGACGGCGCCACTTGTTGGCGACGAAAAAATTCCGTAAAGGAGTTTGACTCACCAATGAATGCGGACTGGAGCGGGAGCTGTCCGGGAACAATTAAGAAGCTTCCTTCGAGCATTGACCTGGAGTTTGACCGTCGGCTAGAGGAGAAGGGGGAGTACCTGCAGAAAACCCTCTGATGCCTAAGTCAGTACGTTTCTTAGTAATAGAATAGAGAGAATTGAAATTCGATGGATTACCTTGATGTCGAGCAGCCTATTTATAGGTGCATTTTGGCGTGGGCTGCAAGTAAACTTGCACAGCAAGTTTGCAGTGACTTGAGCGGCAAGTCGACAATAAGGCCGTATTCACACCTGCAATAACCACCACTTATTGGCGGAAATGATTGTCGTGTCTGAATGCTGCATTGACTCCTACATTTACGGTTGTAATAACAAATGCATTTACCGCCATCACTTCTCTTTAACTGCCCTGTTTAAGGCTCGAAATATTGACCACCCCCACAACGCCAATCTTATTCCAAATAATTACCAACTCCCGTAGCATCCTTGATCCGAAAACTATTGGTTCTGGACCATCTACAGATCCAAATGCCCAAGAAAATCCACCTCTTAGGTCAGACCCAGCCTCATCACTAAGCGATAAATAAGGGTGGCAAGACACCCTCCCTACAAGCTCTCAAATTAGAGCCAAGCAGCCTAAGTTGGAACTAACCATTTTGAAAACTCACTCCTTAAACAATATTAATTTTTTTTATTATTTATAAGTGTTAATGGAGATTTACAATTAAAAATCAGACAATTAATTACATGTCACAATTATATTGATTATCGACTTTACCATATATTTTATGGGAGGAGAAGAGGAATATGTTCAAGAAAAAAAACTTTTCTATTTTAGGTCAAAATAATGTTTATCTTAATACTAGTATTATTATATGAGAGATATCGAGCATCTTTTTGAGACATGACATAAGTAATTTCACATACTCTCTTATACAATCATTTCAGAATATATATATATAGTACGTAGTATTAAAAACCATGAACTCAAGGTCTTACTGATTAGGACTGATAATATGAGAAGATAAAAAATTGATTCATGCCACTTGTGCAGAAAAATACTGATGTATTTTGAGTGTTGATGTAACAAGTACATAATCTTCCCGTGAACATGATTTGTGTAATTGTGTTGCGTTGTTCCTTCGCATTCTCTTCTGAAAATGAGGACCACATCATCAATACATGCATATATCCTTAGTACACGAAGCATTGCAAAGGCAATCTGCAGCACCTGGATAAAATTTCAAAGTCACAATCGAATATTAATTAAGGCTAGTGTTCGAGTATCAAATCCAAATCGCAGCAGTGTTGCTTTCGGCTCATTAGTACCAGCCAAAAATATTGCTTTCTCCTTTGTCTCTGTCAGAGCTAATAACCCAAGAAGCATATGCTCAACATTATGGTTCTCAGCACTTTCCTGAAACAACGAACTTGAAAATGCATCTGTGGCTACATATATATGTGTGTTCATTTATATCACAGAATACTGATGACTATGACTACAGTCTTGGCTTTTAGCAAGAAAAATGGAACACGACAAGCGTCCTTCTTTTAAAGTTCTTCACTACTAACTAATTTGATCGAAACAGATGTGGAACTGTCAAGACTCGAGACAGTTTTGGACTTTTGGTATATACCTCCCAATTACGTATTTCTAAATTTGTTAAGGGTACTTACGAAATTTTTATAGGTATTTAGACCATACGAGGAGAATTTTCATACGTATGTGATGCACAATGAACAAAAGCTAAGAGAACCCCAACTCTTCAAAAGCATAATATTGTCAGCTGCTTTGCCGGTTGAGCCAGATTGGCTGAACCCTGATGCGGAATGTGATTCTTGAGATCTAAATCTGAATGGCAGATATGAGAATTGATTTGAAGGCTCCTTCGAGATTTGTCTATGTGGAAAGCAGTCTTAGGTTTTCAGTTTTCACTGTGAAATTAGGGTTCGGGTTGGTACAGGTTGTATAATTCCAGTGCTTCAAATTTCCTGCATGCATATATATGCCTTCGACACGGACAAAGTCCGAGGACCAGGCAATTACTGTTTCTCGGTTAGGTATTGTTCGTTCGTGTTCTTTTAATGAATAAGAAAGAGGAGAGACAAACTTGTGAGCTTTACCAACAGTAATAAAAAAAATGATCAGTTCAGTAAATCGGCATCTCGATTATATGGATTAGAAATTTCCAGTTTCCCAATCGTGAAAACGTATGAAGAATATAAAGCCTCAAATAAGATATTAAGTTTTTGGGATTGACCCAAGTGATGAAAGAGAATCGAAAATTAAGAAGGAATTCGATTCCCTTCATATGTTACCCAAAAGAAGATTTGGAACTAGTAACCGCGGGTATACTTATCTCCTAGTACAAGAGGCATCAATTTGCATAACCTAGATAAAACTTTCAGACCAAACAAATCCTGAAGATATGCTCAAGACACAATCATAGATGAAATCCGAATTGCAATAGTGGTGTTTTCTGTCGGAGATGAAAGATCCAACATTGGAAAAGTGACAAATAAAATATAACTTATAAGTGGGTAGCTCTTACCAAATTAAATGTGATTAAAACCCAACACCTATCGGGTGGTTAAGTTGGGACAATATCGGTGCAATGGTGGACTACGGGCCACGCTTGTCGTTGTTTAACATGGTATCAAATTGATTCACCAATCTCCTCTCTAATCATGGCCATCGGAAGTTTCCGATTAAATTATTGCCAAGTGTCCGATGTGGGCCACTTATAAGTGGTGGCTCTTACCCAATTGTACCGAGGCCCTAATGAAGTCTTGATTATGAACTAGAGCAACTATATGGAGCATTGCCTTCCCCTGTGGTTGTTTTGATAGAGATTAGAGACGGGATAGAGTCACAAACTCATTCTTAGCCTCACCTTTTTTTTTTAATTATTTATAATCAAGACTTCCATATAGTTGCTCTAGTTCATATGACTTCATAATGTAAATTCCCTACCCAATGAAAGCGAAAAATGAAGAAGAAAAAAATGACCCAATCCCAACTCGTCTTGCCCATGACCCAAGCTAACTAGGAGTAGATAAAGATAGTGATTAGTATTCTACTAGAGGAAGCAGGATTCCCCCAATGAAAGGGAATGAAGGGTTAAAAAAAAAGAAAAAGACCCAAGTCCAACTCGACTTGCCCATGACCCAAGCTAACTAGGAGTAGTCTTAGTGATTAATAGGAAGCAGGAATGTTACTAGTCTTAGCATACATTCATATGGATTCACCAAGTCTCCTGCTGAACGTTACAAGTCTTATGACACTATGATAGATTCATATCTATCATCAGTATGTATACCGAGTCTTAGCTCACATAGAGACAGAGCTAAAACAGCAGGCAGCATATATACGATACGGATGGAGCCATAGAATACAAATTATAAGCAATGCTTTACTGTTCAAAAGTAACCCCTACAACTTTGATCATATCAAATGATCAATTGACCATCAACCCAATCAACAAGGCATCAAAAATGCACTTCGACAGACATAAGTTCCTTGTCAGAAACGCGATCAATACACCAAGATTTAGGTACCAACATTGTAAAAGACCTTCGTGAATCCTTTTTTGGTCCGTATTTGAGAAACCTGAATAAATAACAAAAAATCAAAAGGGAGTCATAAGATGACCAAACAAATTCTTGATAAAACTCATTTCATAACAGTGTTTGGTGCAAACAGATTCTTACTGTAACACTGATGATCTCTGAAACATCAGAAACATGAGTACCACCACACGGGCAGCCCGGATTGGTCCCCATCTTCACAATACGAGGAGTGCTGTCCTGTACAAGATACAGAACTAGTTAGTACTCAATAATCTGTAGACCTAAAATGTGAAAGGACTTTGAATGCCCTCCATACAAAACTAGCCTGATGCTAAGGAATAACCTTTGGAATGTAATCGGGAAGACATTCACCACACAGCTTACATGCTTCTTCATATGGTACTGATGCAACAAAGACCTAAAAGAAACATGGTAAAGGCATGAAGCAGGACATTATATGTCATACCAAGCAAGAAGCTTTAAACAAGTATCAGAACTCACCTTCCCTCCTCTCGATATCAATGCATTAGCTTCTAACTCCAACTCTTTCTGCTTGCTTTGCGCATCTTTCTGTGGAACTATGCCTATATATTCCACATATGGCCTGGCAACAGGTACATTTATAAGTGCTAGATTCAACCACAAGGATTTGCAAACCATGACAACATTGTATCCAACAACACAACTACTCACAGACTTGGAATACTCACAGAAAACAGTAGATCACTAATTTTGAGGCATGTCCTAGAGGAATTAATAGATCAAAATATGGTATACATAAATGTTTTTTTAATTTGAAGCATCAGTGGTTTCTTTATATCACGAAGAGGGTCTTTAGACCAGGCTCTTTTGGATTGTATCGCTTAGTTTGAAGGCTTTTGTATCTGGGGGTTAAGTAAAGAGCTTCTGTGACGCAAAAGTTCCAAATGTTAATGTAGTTGGTGAACAAAATTTCAGTTTAAGAATTTGGCTCAAGAGGAAAGAACACTTGTGTTATATTGGTATTTGCTTGGACAGCCTACCATGTCCGGATTGAGAGGATCTACATATACTTCACTAATAAACTGGACAATAAAGAAACAGACTTCCTCTTTCAGCTTCTGATTTTAACATAGGATTATGAAAAATTAGATCATTTATAAAAGGAGCCTTCTTACAGAAAGATAAGAAACATAACCATGACTTCTAAAACAGGCGGTAGACAATGAAGTAAATCATACCCTTGAGGGAAATGGTAGGCTTTGCCTGGCTTTAAATCACCCAATCCCACATTCTTCATACACACATCTAGCAAATGCCCAGCTGAGTGAAGCCTGCACAAAACAATCATCATTGACCAAAGTAGAAACCAAAACACAATCTCCTAATTAAGCACTAAAATCAGCATAAACAACCTCTAAAATTGCTTTAAATTCCCAGAACTAATCATACCTAGAATTAAGCTTGCGCCTAGACTCATCAACATGCAACACCACCTCTCTCCCTTTCTCAAACTCGGCTTCCCATCCCTCACCGCAATTCTCAACCAAACCGTAGTGGTAAACCTTCACAAAGACGAGTAAAATTAATTTACCAAACACCTTTACCACAAACAAAAATGAAAAAATCAAATTGAATTCGATTGCTTACTACACCGTCCTTGGACCGCACATCTTGCACGACGAACTTGACCTCCGAGCCGGCGACGGCGACGAAGCCTGTGTCCGCCGGTTGACCGCCGCCTTGCGGATGGAACACCGTCCGGTCCAGCACCAAAGCCGTCCGTCCATCTTCACCCTTCAATTAATCAAACATAAAGCAACCAGATTAAATCCCTAAAACTCGATTTACAGAACCTAATTAAGCTCAAGAATCAAGACGGAGAAGCTAGAAGAGTCGAGTAGATACTTTGACCAATGCTACCAGTGTGGCATCGGATTCAAGCTTCCACATGTCTTCGTAGTAATCAAGCTGCGTGGGGATGATCGTGCCCATTGCCACGCCACGCCGATCACCGACCACCAACACCGACTCAGCTCGGTGGGATTTTTTTTTCGTCTGAGCTCGGTGGCTTTGGAAAATGAAGCTTAAAACCTGCGAAGCTGATGATCGAAAGCAGCCAAACGGCACCGTTTCGGGCTCCAACTTTAAGATTACAGGTGGCAGCGGAAAAATGCGCAGCCTCGAGACGGCGCCATTTTGGGTAATTCGTCATCCAGCCGCCCCAGGAAAGAAAAGTCAAAGTTGTCGAGCTTAGGTCTGAATTTTACCACGTGCGTCAAAATTTATTGGCACGGAGAACAAATCCAATTTAAGATACTTAAGCCGACTTCAAATAGGAATAGGATTCCTTGTGTTACAACGCTTTCAAATAGCTACTTCCTCTTGTCCGATCCCCTCGATTTTTGTTAGAATCCATGGCGTCTCTCTCGACGTCAAGGAATGAGGTTTTTTCTTCTTTGGCAAAGATAAGGAAGAAGGTTAGAAAGCGTAGGTCAACAAAGAAAGGTCATAACGTTTCGGCCATGAAGTCACTTCCCAACGATCTTTTGTTGGAAGTGATTGCTAAGGTTGCTTCGAATTCTTTCGATGATCTTTGCCGCATTAGGCAAACTTGCAAGGAGTTTAACGAGGCGGGACAAGAGGACTATATTTTTCAACATGTATCGATCGAAAAGCTTCCACTCTTTCCTTTGAGAAAAAGGAAACGATTTTCTGAATTAATGAGACGTTGCCAAAAGTGTGGCAATGCAGAGGCTCTGTATAGACAAGGAGTGCTTGATCTTTTTAGCTTGACGAATCGATATGAATTCGAATCGGGATTCGAGTGTTTGGAGAAAGCTGCAGCAAAAGGTCACATAGAAGCAACGTATCTTTATGGGGTATTCTTAACTTGTGTAGGAGGTGAGGCGAAGCAACAAGGTCTACAATCCTTGTTTAGTCTCAATGGTAAAGATTTAAGTGAATCAAGAGAAAGGTTTATGACTTGCATTCGAAGTATGTGGGTGAATAACGTCCTAGTACGTAAAATACTTGCCTACAATGATCGTGTTAAAGCATGCAGCCAATGCGGAAATTTGCAGAATAATTTCGTAACCAAACGAGGCTGGGACGATGTTTACGACGAAGGTGATAACTTAAATGGGTGTGGTTCATGCAAGATGAATCGAGAAGTTAATATTTTTTGTGATAGATTACGTAGCTCTACATATGTCAATTCATTGTGAAGCGGTTAAATTGATACATCCAATTCCCTCAACCCCCCCCCTTTTTCCAGGAGTAGTGCTTGATTGTTTAGTATGGGATGCTTAATGGATGGGTGCGTTTCTCTGTTTGTATCGAGATGGAGGTTACGAGTCAAACGTAGCTTCCATCAATTCATTACTAGAAGTAACTGATCTTTCCTCTAAAAAAAAAAAAAAACAAATGTAACTGATCTTTGAACAATTTTATCACAAGAAAGCTTTGAAAATTGTTCATTTTAACGCACAAGAAAGCTTTGAAAATTGTTCATTTTAACAGAGGTTTTAGACGACAAGGACGTATTGGTCTAAAATTTTAAAGTACAAAGACTAAACGTGTGAAATTAGAAGGCCAGTGACTGAAGTGTTTTATAGTCAAAAGCTCAAGGACTAAACAGTATTTAGTCCTTATAATATTTATAATAACCAAAAGTACTTATAATGCTTAATTGCTACAAATACTGAAGGGCTAAATACTAGTTAGTACTCTGTGGTTTATGTCCAAAATCAATTCAATCCCTGTACTTCTAATTTCATCAAAATCCCCCTGCACTTTCAATTTTGATCTAATAGGTCCAATTCGTTAATATTCTGCTATGGGTTCAAGTTATAGTTGGATTATTTGTTGAAAAACTATTTATTTTTAATAGTAGGACTCACTACTAAATTGACTATGCAGACCACCTCGACATCACATCATAAAACATAGGTCATATATGAGCCACATTAACAAGTTAAATAACTCAATTGTCGGAAAACTAACAAATTGGACCTATTAGATCAAAATTGAAAGTGCAGGGGTGTTTTTGATGAAATTAGAAGTTCAGAAACTGAATTGATTTTGGACCTAAACCACAGAGTAGTAATTTGTATTTAGCCCAATACTAAATACTTAGAGACCTATTTAGTTAGTAAAAAGAAAATTACCCAGTTTCTCATATTTGAGGGAACTTTAGAGTAAAAATTTAAAACCCTTTATTATTTACCAAAGTTTCAAAATATTTTATTTTTCACTCTAGGAGGGTGATAATTGCATGAGATAACTATACACAAGATATCAATTTATTCTCACTTGCATACGTTACGAGCTTTATCTTTCTTCACCCTCAAGGGTTAGGAGATACTTTCAAATTTAACTTAGTCAGACACAATTGATCTTTATTTTAGGATGCGACTATTTCCACTGTACTAAATGCTTTGTTCACCCTACAATTAAATTTTGTCCTTAAAATCCCAAAATTGTCCTTAAGTACAATTATTAACAGAAAAGGATGAACAAAGCACCCCATCCCTCTCGGCAATTATTAACAGATTTGTTTGTCCACTTATTCCATTTAAGAGTAAAATTACAGTATTAGGCTCTGAAAAATCATTAAATTACTTATTGCCACCACTCTCTCTCACTCTCGTTCTGTCTCTGTTACCACGACGGCCGAGTGAATACTCCTCGCTGGAATCGGAGTCGAAGCGTCGCCCATTTGTGCGAATTTGTATACTAAAGACTCTGATGAATTGATGAGATTGATGTTGAAGAAGAACAGCACCGGCGCTTGGCTTCTCTGCTGCTGCTTCTCCAACAGTTCTGGAATCTATCGCCGTGAGCGCAGGGTCCGAGCTCCTGATCGCCGAGAGGGATGGGGTGTTGCCGGAAAAGGATTCGACCCTAATAAAGCCAGATTGTCTTGCCTCATCACCGTTTCGCTGCCGGAACGCCTGAAGGTGAAACTAGTCCAACTCAGCGCCGTCAAGTTTCTGTCCAAATTGTTGATGGACTCGAACTTCTCCCCCTCGCAATCCTTCTCATCAATGGCACGTCTTACCCAATCTGGGTACTGTACATGCTCCCATTTCCCTTAACCGTATTCATGATTTTGCTGTGAAAAACCAAAAATCAGAACTAACCCAGTAGAAGTCTCAAGGTCACAGAAGAAGAAGAAGAAGAGATTAGCACCTGTTGTTGTAGATGAGTTGGTGAGAGGGACGAGATTGTGGTCGCCAGCTTGAACGGCCATTGAAATAGACGGAGAAAAAAGGCTTGCTATGAAGCAAGTGTTTCTCTCGTCGCTGTCAGCACTTTTGGGTTTTTGGCCGGGTAGAAATTATGAAATAATATGTGCGTCTTTGTCTATGTATCATGCGTTTTTTCCTTTCTGGGGACTTGATTCTTGTTTTGGGGGTAGCTAGAAAGAAAGGAAGGAAGGAGGATGACAACACGTGTGAGGAGGAAATGAACAGAAGGCATGCAATAGAGGTGGCAAGCCTGGATGGTATGTTTATTTACGGTTTGGTTTGGGGGGTAATAAAATGTTTATTGGAGGGCAAATAAGATTATTGGGAGACAATAAAATGTTTATTGGGGGGTAATAATAAGTTTATTGGGGGCAATAAAATTAGACGCCGGATTCCGGTCACCGGAGTTCGGTGAAGTCTCCAATGACTCTCTCTCTTGACAAAGATCTCTAAGTGACAAAGAATGAGAGGGTAAAATTGTCCTAAAAATAAATAGAAAACAACAATAAAAAAAACTTAATTGGGTATTAGGGCAAAAGATATGTAAATTATTGGGTAATGGGCAATCTCATAAGATGTTTGGGTAAGTGGGGTTACCGGGTTAGTGTTGCTCAAATTTGGGTAAATGGAAATAATTGTAGTTAAGCACAATTTTTAATTTTAGCCAACAGACATCCCAATTATCATTTCAACTTTCTATACCAAAAAAAAAAAAAATTATCATCTCAGCTTCTTCATTGCTAGTCTACCAAACAATTAGTTAGATGAAATTTTCAAGCTATGGCAATAGCGAAAAGAATTGTTGGTTAATATTATTTTGTTCTACTTCATGTGACTCGTGTTTGATTCTACGTCACAGTAGTTGATGAAGGGAGAAGATAGAGAAGAGGAAAAAAAAAAAAAAAAAAAAAAAAACTAGAAGGCATGGGGTTGCACCACTATGCATGGTGTGTTTTTTTTTTTTATTTCTTTTCCAGCTTTACATTTTCAATAGTGATATTTTTTTTTTCTTTTCTAAATTATTTGAGGGTGAAACTAAAAGTTTCAGGAAAAAAGTATAATTGTAGGGTGAACAAAGTATTTGGTAAGGTGGAAATAGCCTCACCCGATTTTGGACATAAGGCATGGTCAAAGTTAAGACACTTAACAAAAATTAACTTTTTTGGCAAAACAGGCGATTGAGCATCACCTTGTAGTACGTCTCACTTTATTCACGTACATACTTCTTCTACCTTTGAGTCAATCTCTTTTGCAGATATATATATATAGACACACACACACATGGAGCCGTTCTAAAGAGGACGTCCACACTTTCGCTAAAGTGCAGACATCCACGCTGCAGCTCGGCTCGGGGCGCGACGGAGCGGCGAGGCCTGCTGAACTGAGGCCAGGGGTCGGACTGATCGGTCTGCAGTCGCACGGAGTGACGTGGTTGCAGCGCTGCCTAGAAACCTGCAGTTGCAGGTGAGGTCGTTGACTAGAAACCTACAACCTCGACCTCCTCCGACCTCGATCGTTGCCCAGAAGCTGTCTAGGATGCCTCCGGCCTCCTTCCGGCCCGATTCGCACCGCCGTCGCAGCCTGAAACGCTGCAGAAGATCGCGCTAAAGTGAGGACGTCCACTTTGGAACTTGCCTTTATGTGTGTGTGTGTGTGTATATATATATATCTGCAAAAGAGAAAAAGAATATTAATTTGTTACCATGAAAGTTGATGGAAGAAAAAATTTTAATTTATTATCATAAAGTCGATTTATAAGGGAAAAAAAAGTATTTAATTATTACCATAACAAGTGAATCTTGAAAATACAAAATTAATTTATTACCATCCTCGAGCGTTTGAAAGTTGACACACACCACACAATTTGCATGCATCAACAAGCGAATTATTATATGGCAGTGCCACGTGGTACTCCAGGACCACCTAATAATTCCCCAGGAGGTAGTAAGTGTAACGGTAGTTTTGAACAAATAAAATATACTTCGCTTAACTTTGAACAAGGTCAATCAGTCAAGTCTTCTCTCTTTTTTTCACCAGTATAAAATCTGCTTCTGCACTGTTATGCTTCATACTCCCTAGCTAGCTGTCTATCTTAAGAGAAAAAGACAGAGTTTGATTAATTTCAAGAAAAATGGAGAACAATGTGTTTGAGAATGCTTCGGTGGTGATAGTAGGCGCCGGCCCGTCAGGCATTGCAACCTCAGCGCTGCTCAACTCCATGTTGGTGCCAAACCTCGTCTTCGAGAGGGAAGATTGTTGTGCTTCCCTCTGGAAGAAACGGTCCTACGACCGTTTGAGTCTTCATTTGGCGAAAAACTTTTGCTCTCTGCCTCTCATGCCGCACCCATTAAGCACTGCAACTTTCATGTCCAAAGACACGTTCATAAGCTATATGGACGAGTACGTTTCCCGTTTCAACGTCAACCCCCATTACTGTCACAATGTTGAGTCGGCTTTTTACGAAGAAGCTGATAAAAAATGGAAGGTTGAAGTGAAGAACACTAGGGTGACTGATAAGGAGGTTTGCCCCCAAGTGTACTATGCGGATTTCTTAGTGGTGGCCACCGGAGAAAATAGCCAGGCAATTATCCCAGAGTTGCCTGGACTGGAGACCTTTAATGGAAAGGTTATTCATGCGAGTGATTATAAATGCGGAGCGAGTTTTAGAGATAAGAGTGTGTTGGTCATTGGTTGTGGCAATTCTGGCATGGAGATTAGTAATGATCTCTCAGAAAATGGAGCTCATGCATCCATTGTTGTTAGAAGCCAAGTAACATCTCGATCTTCATCTATTTTTGTTTATATACAACTCGCTCTCTTTCATATCATCAAAATGGTTTTCTTTCAAAGAGAAAAGTTTGATCAACAGGATCTTGGTGTATGGCAAGAGACTTCTTTCTAGCCAAACAAATAAGAATAAGGAATAATTAATTTTATAAAGTAGAGAAGCTAGCTAGGGTTTCTCTCTGTTTCCAAACTGTTTTAATTTGTATTTTTTTTTTTCTGCCTCCAAATATTAGATTGCATGCCCTTAGCCTTTCACTTAAACAATAGTAATTTTCTCAAAATAAAAAAATAAAAATAAAAGAAAAAAATTTGGGTTTTCAAAACCTTGGTCATATGGTTTCCGTGAAATGACTTATTGGCTGCTTTTTTCAAGAAAGGTCATAAATTTTTTTATTATGTCATACCGATGTTATTGAATAATTTTGCAGCTTCATGTACTTAGCAGAGAAATTGTACGAATTGGGATGATACTGTTGAATTTCCTCCCGGTGAATATGGTAGACAGGTTCGTTTCATTTCTTGCCATGTTTAGCTACAGTGATCTGCCCAGCTATGGGATTCATCAACCAGCTGAAGGCCCTTTTTTCTACAAAACACTTACTGGAAAGACTCCGGTAATCGATCGTGGAACTATCAAGAAAATTCGCTCCCAAAAGATTAAGGTATTTAATCATAATTGATACACATATATTTAATAACAACTAATGAAAAAAAGCTTTCATGCATTGCTCCACACTAACTAGTTTAACGTTTTGATGACTACCTTTTATAACAGAGTAAAACTAAAACTTGTAGACTTTTTTCTTAGGGTTAGAATAAACTGGTTGTGATCTTGCATGCATGAAACTTAATCTGCACTACCTGTAATTATAGTTGTTGTAAAATCAGGCTTCGACCTTAGAAACTTTTTTATTTCAAGGACTTATTATATAAACCCTTATGATCTATCAGTGACGTTCTTCAGATATACTGACAGGTTTTCCCAGGAATAGAGAAGATACACAACAATATTGTGGAATTCAAAAATGGTGCCCTCCAGCGTTTCGATGCCATTGTGTTGGCAACTGGTTATCGAAGCGTTGCGCACAACTGGCTCAAGGTAACACACACACACACACACACAGATATATATATATATATATATATATATATATATATTCAGTTATAAACGTCATTCATTCAGTATTAGTGAGAGATCTTAATGTTACTATGTAGGATTATAAGTTCATTTTTAATGAGGATGACAAGCCTAAGAACAAGTATCCGAACCACTGGAAAGGAGAAAAGGGCGTCTACTGTGTTGGATTCACAGGGAGAGGAATTCAAGGGATTTCGTCGGATTCTAAGGCTGTTGCTGAAGATATCTATCAGCTTGTAATGGCACAGAAACCCACTTATGCTGCAAGAATGGTTTAGCTCGGCTCGGACCTGATATATATGTGCTTTGCTAGTTTGCTTGTTTGTGTTATTAAACTTGTTAATTTGTTATCTGTGTATGGTACTATATGTACTACTTGAACCCCACAGAGATGTGTGTGTGTGTGTGTATGCTTTGCTAGTTTGTTTGTTTGTGTTATTAAACTTGTTATTTATGTACGTTTATGGTACTACATGTACGGAGATCGTACGTGTTCCCTTCTGTTTTCTGCAATATTCGATCTCTCCCTCTCTCCCTCGTGCAATTCACATGCAACTCGACCTTTCTTTCTTCTTTCTTGAAGCTCCTCCTCCCTTTTTCTTCGTCCAATTCGCATGCAACTCGACCTTTATTTCTTCTTTTTTGAAGTGTTTTAAGGACAAGGTTGTAGCGGCCGGGTAAGGGCTTCATGTTGGCGTGAGTCACTCTCCATAATTGTAGGAATTGTAGTATAATTAGGATTGTATAGTTAAGGAGAATATTATGTAGTTAAGGGGGAGAATATCACGGTGTAATTAGTTTCCTATTAGGAATGTGTATACTTTGTATATGTACTCCATCTTTGGAGAAGATCAATACATCAGAAATTCTCAAATTTTCCCTTTGTCTTTGTTATGTTGACTTGGTATCAGAGCAGAGATCCGTCTGGACTCTGTTCGTTTGTTTCCGCTGCAAATTTGTCTTTGTACTCTTTAAGAGTTTGTCCTTTGTCTTCATCCTCTGTTCCTTTTGCCCTAGAACCCTAAAGTTTGCAATACTTTGTTATCAGCCTCTCCTTCATTAGCCGTGTCAAATTTTGTGGTTTGTGTTGCTGCTTGAAGAAGAAGCATGGCATATTTGTCCCTTAGTTCGTTGTTCAACAGTCAGGTGACTTGCAACTATTGTAAAACTGTTGGCCACTACAAGAGTCAATGCCCCAAGTTGCTAAGACTCAACTCCAATAATCCTGGTTGGAAAAGAAGTAACAATGGTCAAAAAAGCACGGCGGCAATCCAACTGGTGTAGGAGCAAGAACCTGATTTCTATAATGTGGAAGATCTAGATCAAACTATGGGTAATGTTTCCCTAACTCAGGAGAATCGAGGTAAAATTGGTGTCGCTTTAAATGTTTCTGGCTTTACTGGTAGTAATACATGGATAATTGATTCTGGTGCGTCTGATCACATAACCTATGATAAGTCTTTCTTTGTCACGTTGTCCTCCTCATCCATAACACATGTTTCTAATGCCAATGGTGAGTCCTTTCCGGTTTTAGGAATTGGGTCAGTCCAGGTTACACTGTCCATTACTCTTTATAATGTCCTCTATGTACCCTCTTTATCTCATCATCTTTTATCTGTGTCTCAATTAAACACACAAAACAAATGCTCTATCACCTTTTATCCTATGTATGTTATCTTTCAAGATCTGTGTACTCGGCTGATAATTGGCAAGGGAGATTTGAGGAAGAGACTGTTTCACTTGGATTGCATGTACGGATGATCGACACTAGCACCATCAAGTCCACAAGGTCATGTTGCTCTGACATTGAGTTTTGATCGGATGAATGAATTATGGTTATGGCATCGTCGTTTGGGTCACCCATCTTTTGGTGTCATGAAGAAGTCCATGCCTTCTCTTTTTTTTTTGGAATAAGTGATTCTAGTCTACATTGTGAAACCTGTGCTTTAGCCAAGAATCATAGGTCTAGTTATCCTTCTAGCTTTCAGTCTACTACAATGCCTTTTGAATTAATTCATTCTGATTTATGGGGACCTTCAAGAAATTCAACTCTTTCAGGAATGCATTATTTTATTTTATTCATTGATGACTTCACCAGATTAACTTGGGTTGTTTTGCTTAAGTCAAAAGATGCAGTTTTCTCTGCCTTTATAGCCTTCCATAATCTTGTTCGTACCTAATATGATGTTCGTATTAAGGTCTTTCGGTCTGATAATGGGGGGGGGGGGGGGGGGAGTTTGTTAATCATTCATTTCGTGATTACTTCCAATCTCATGGAATTGTTCACCAAACCACTTGCCCACAAACACCAAAACAGAATGGAGTCTCTGAGTGGAAGAATCGACATTTGTTAGACATGGGTCGGGCCATTCTCCTTAGTGCCAATATGCCTAAATACCTTTGGGGAGAGGCAGTGTTGTGTGCCTCCCATCTTATTAATCATCTCCCATCTTCGTCTCTTCAAGGTCGTATTCCATTAGAGGTATTGTCTAGTTATGTCTCTATCCCATCTCTTAATACCCTTCCTGCTCATGTCTTTTGGTTGTGTAGCCTATGTCCATCTCTATAAGAACCAACGTTCTAAGTTAGATGCAAGGGCTCTTAAGTGTGTCTTTGTCGGGTATGGGACTCAGCAGAAAGGATACAAGTGTTATCATCCTCCCTCTCAAAGATTTTATGTCACCATAGATGTGACATTCAGTGAGGATACATGTTATTTTCCACCTTCTACAACTCATAGTTAGGGGGAGCAAGGTGTTTTTTTATGAAGGACAGTGCCAAATAGGGCCAACGATCAATCGCTTTATCTCAAATGATCAATTGGTTTGTGAAGAGGAAGTGTCAAATGCCCCAGAAAACATGACACTCATGCAGAAATAGAAAACGTAATTGCCGAACAGAGCGTTGCGAGTTCCGAAACAGAAAAGGAAATTGCTGAATCATCTAACTTTCACCATGCAACTGCCAAACAGAGCATTACAAGTTCTGAAACAGAAAAGACAATTACTGAATTCTACTCTTCGCCATGCGACTGCCGAACAGAGCATTGTGAGTTTCGACACAGAAAATACAATTGCCGAATCGTCTACCCTTCAAGAAGAAGCTCCTAATCATTCAGTCTCTCCCTCTCCATCAGTTGTCTCCCCTGTTCAATCTTCATCTGAGGTACGTAGTAGGTTGCCTTTGTCCCATAACCCACATTTGTCTAATAGTGTTACTCATTTAACTGATTCTACACATGTTCAAACATGAGTCTTACCAGAATGGTCCAATCGTGGCCAACCTGCCAAGAACTATGAACCAAGCTTGTGTGCTAAGACCAAATATCCTATAGCTTATTATGTGTCTACTCATAGGTTGTCTAAACCGTATGTAGCCTTTGTGAATCAATTATCTTCTGTGTCAGTTCCAAGTAAAGTGCAGGATGCAATAAAGGACGAGAAGTGGGCAAAAGCAATGGCTGTGGAGATGGATCATGGATGCACTTGAAAAAAATCAAACGTGGGAGTTAGTATCACTACCTCCTAGAAAGAAAACAGTTGGGTGTCGATGGGTGTATACAGTGAAGCACAATTCAGATAGTTCAGTGGACAGATATAAGGCAAGGCTAGTAGCGAAGGGTTATACCCAGAAGTATGGTGTGGACTATGATGAAACTTTTGCACCAGTAGCAAAGATCAATACAATCCGGGTACTTCTGTCTGTAGCAGCTAATCTTGATTGGCCTCTGCAACAATTTGATGTAAAAAATGCCTTCTTGCATGGTGATTTGAATGAAGAAGTATACATGGACTTGCCTCCGGGATATGGTACTTCCACTGGAGTCAAGGTGGTGTGTCGTTTAAGGAAGTCTCTATATGGCCCCAAACAATCTCCAAGAGCTTGGTCTGGTCGATTCACGACATTCATGAGGAGGATTGGGTATACGTAGAGCAATTCAGATCATACCATATTCCTTAAGCATTAGAAAGGTAAAGTTACAGCTTTAATTATTTATGTGGATGACATGGTGGTGACAGGTAATGATCTTGAGGAGATTAAGAAGTTGCAGAGTGCATTGTCAGCAGAATTTGAAATGAAAGACTTGGGGAGTTTGAAATATTTCTTGGGAATTGAAGTTGCTAGAGGAAAAGATTGTATTCTGTTGAGCCAGAGAAAGTATGTCCTTAACTTATTAGCAGAGACGGGTATGCTTGTTTCCCAACCAGCTGACACACCCATTGAGCAGAACCATCGGTTAGCTAAGTATCCAGATCAAGTACCCACGAATAAGGCAAGATATCAGAGGTTAGTTGGAAGATTAATTTATTTGTCACACACTAAACCAGACTTAGCTTATGCAGTTAGCGTTGTGAGTTAGTTCATGCATAATCCTAGTAAGGCTCATATGGAAGCTGTAGTTAGGATCTTGAGGTACTTGAAGTCTGCTCCTGGAAGGGGGTTGGTGTTTTCTAACCATAGGCATTTGGATGTTTTGGGGTATACAGATGCAGATTGGGCAGGTTGTATAACTGATCGACGGTCCACTTCAGGATACTTTACGTTTTTAGGTTGGTATTTAATTACTTGGAAGAGTAAGAAACAGAAGGTGGTGGCCCGTTCTAGTGCTGAAGCAGAATATAGAGGAATCGCTCGTGGAGTTTGTGAGATGTTGTGGTTAAGGCACTTGTTGAGGGATTTGGGGTTCAAGCAGAAGAAAGCCATGCCCTTATTCTGTGATAACAAAGCTGCAGTTGAAATTGCTCATAATCATGTCCAACATGATCGCACAAAACATGTGGAGGTTGATAGACACTTCATCAAAGAGAATCTGGATCAACAAATCATCTCTTTTCCCTTCGTACCTACTAAGGAGCAGTTGGCTGACAGTGTTACAAAGGCAGTTTCTAGTAGGGCTGTTTTCTGACTCACTTGACAAGTTGGGCATCCGTGAACTGTATGCTCCAACTTGAGGGGAGTGTTGTCGTGAGTCACTCTCCATAATTGTAGTAATTGTAGTATAATTAGGACTATATAGTTAAGGAGAATATTATGTAGTTAAGGGGGAGAATATCACTGTGTAATTAGTTTCCTATTAGGAATATGTATACTTTGTATATGTAGCTCCATCTTTGGAGAAGATCAATACATCAGAAATTCCCAAACTTTCCCTTTGTCTTTGTTCTATTTGACTCTTCACGTTGGAGAAGAAAGGGCATGAAAACCCCATCTAGCTAATACTCAGCTGATAAACTCATGCACATGCTCTCCTTCTCCCACATGAGACGTTCCTCGTCTATTTAGATATATGCCTTTGTCCTTTTCAAAAAAAAAATGATATATATGTCTTTGGCCCAGTTTGGGATTGTTGTGCTGTGGCTAGAAGTGCTTTTAATTTTGCTGTGGTCATAAGTGCTTTCGCTTTGGCTGTAAGAAGAAGCACTGAGTGTTTGGTAATCTGTTTTTTTTTTTAAGTGCTGTGAGAATGAGAAGTAGTTTCGTGTTTGATAAACTGAATGTAATTACCAAAAATGACATGAATACTAAAAGAGCTTTCAATGGAGAGGAACTTCATTAATAAAGCTTGCATGATTACAAATGGGGAAACCACAGTCTCATAAGAAAAAATTGCTTGATTAAAAATCCCCCAAGTTCTCAATTAACAACTTCATGAATCTCAACAATAAATTATTCAAGAAAACAATATTGAAGGTTGCCTAACGTCATCTATATCTTGCTCTTTCAGCTCTTCTCAGTGCTGCTGGAGAGTATAGATCAATATCTCCATTGAAAACCGTTGTGTTATTGAACAAATACACCTCCATGAGATACCTCTGCATACTATGACCACTAGAGCTTCATTCTATAGCTATGATCACTAGGTTTACACATATTACCTTCCTCTATCCTTTTCACCTTGGTAGGATTGCTAGACATCGCAGTCCAAGTCAACAGGATTCTCAAATATTGCATCATAGTTAAATATATTGCATCATACTTAATGTCATGACTATAAGGTAGTATGCGTGACTTTCAAGTTCTATAAAACTTAATGTCTACCGTTTTTTTTTATGTTTTTTTTTTATGTTATGAGTTAAATTGGTTACCTATTCCAAGGGTATGATATTTAGTGATATCCATGGTTGTGAGGTAGGTTGTTTTATTCTATGAGTGTTTTTTGACACCTTCTAAAGAGGCATATTATTTTAAATACCTCATTGCTATATGATTTATTAGTTACCTATTCTAGAGGTATGTTATTTAATGTCATGGCAATAAGCAATGTTTAATGTTGTAAGGTAGTAGAATTGACTTTCAAGTTCTATAAATTTAAGGCCTAACTTTTAAATGAAACATATTAGGTAAAAGTCATTCACTATTGGTCACCTATTCTAGAGGTATGTTATTTTATGTCATGACTATAAGGTAGTACGCATGACTTTCAAGTTCTATAAATTTAATGTCTACCGGTTATTTTATTTTATTTTTTTATGTTATGAGTTAAATTGGTTACCTATTCCAAAGGTATGATATTTAGTGATGTTCATGGCTGTGAGGTGGGTTGTTTTATTCTATGTGTGTTTTTTGACACCTTCTCAAGAGGCATATAATTTTAAATACCTCTTGCTATATGATTTATTAGTTACCTATTCTAGAGGTATGTTATTTAATGTCATGGCAATAAGCTATGTTTAATGTTGTAAGGTAGTAGAAGTGACTCTCAAATTCTATAAATTTAAGGCCTACTAGCGTTTTTTTTTTTATGTTATGAGTTCACTGGTTACCTATTCCAGATGTATGATATATTTAGTGATGTTTATGGCTATGAGGTAGGTTGTTTTATGTGATGAGTTTTTTTTTTTTTTTTTGATAAATTGTCAAGAGGTATATAGTTTTAGATACCGTATTACTATGTGATCTATCGGTTACCTATTATAGAGGTAAGTTATTTAATGTTATGGTTGTAAGGTAGTGGGCGTAAGTTTCAAGTTCTATAAATTTAGGGTGCGTCTATTGCCACCCTACTATTTTCTTAATTCACCCTACAAACATTTGAATTATTGGAAAGACTATATTACCTACGTACAAAATGACTAATAAATACACTAATTTTTTAAAATTCAAATCTATAAGCAAAACTAAATACATAACAAATTAATTAAATACAAATATTACTTAATTTCTCATTGGATAACATCAATCTTCATCTTCTCTACCCAAATTTGAATTTACTATTTTTTTTTGTCTTTTTGTTGATTCCTCATCGTAAATTCGTTATTCAATTCACAAAACTATTAGTGGAATCAAAAGTAAAAATTAATTAATTAACTTGATCAAAATTTTTGAAATACCTTTGTGAACACCGTAAGTAAAAATTTAAAACATGAAATAAAAAAATCAATCTCATCTTCATTGCTCATAGTAATTAACTTACTAATCTTTTGACATGGATTGGAATAGATGACCATTGAAACTAAAAAGAAAAAAAATTAAACAAATAGAGGTAAATTAGATTATGATTTTATTAGGAAACTTTAATATATTTTAGTTTTTTTATTGGTGTAAATTAAATAAAAAATTTCGTTAAAGAAAAAAAAATTTTGGATATGTCATGGAAAGAAAAGTGGGTTAGATAAATAAATTTAATAATTGAAATTAAAATGTAGGGTGTAATAAGCAAGTAGAGTGAACAAAGAAAATGGTAGGGTGGTAATAGCTGCACCCTAAATTTAATGTCTACCGGTTTTTTATTTTATTTTATTTTTTTATATTATGAGTTTCATTGGTTAGTATGTGTTACTTTTTCTTTTTGAAAATGTTAATGTCTATTGTTTTTTTTTATATTTTTTTTTATGCTATGAGTTTCATTGGTTACATATTCCAAGGGTATGATATTTAGTCAGTTCATTTCTATGAGGTAGGTTGTTTTATTCCATGAGTTTTTTCCGATACCTTGTCAAGAGGCATATAGTTCTAAATACTTTATTTCTATGTGATTTATTGGTTACCTATTCTAGATGTATGTTTTTTAATTAAAGGACTCAAGGCCGGCCCTGAGGGCTGCCGCCTGAGGCAGCCGTCTCAGGCCACCGGCTCCCAGGGGCCTCGGAGGATTTAATTATGCATATATGTAACATAGTATATATATATTTTTTCCTTCCATTGGCATAAAATGATGTGTTGCTCCAGCAGCAGTGATGTTATTTTGCGTCCTTACCACCAAGGTTCGAACCCTAAGCCTATTCACTTCTTTTTGTTTGTTTCTTTCAATTATTAAGTCAATTCCTTAGGCCCAGTTCGGTCATTGCATACCCATTTCAGGTTTTTATGTTTTGTTTTGGGTATTTCAGAAATTTCACTTTTTTTTGTTTATTTTCAATTAATTAAGTCCGTTCATTGGCCTAGTTCAAACCTTGCTTCCCCATTTCAGGCTTCTTCTTTTTTTGTATTTTAGAAATTTATGTAGGAATAACAATGTATATACTTTTCTTTGGTTATTAATTTTACATTTACTTTTATTCTCTCTAGCTTTTTGAAAAAAATATTTACATTTATTCAAAACACATGATTTTGTATTGTTATGTGGCGTAAAATATAGGGGCCGTGACCACTTACCCAATTTTAGATTAAAAATTGCCCACTTACTCCAGCAAGAGTTTTTTAACCCCATTTACCCAATCTAACATCTATTGACATTTTAGCCCCTATTAATTAAACTAAAACCCATCCCTCTCCTC
The DNA here is from genome assembly GCA_024704745.1 of Rosa lucieae. Taxonomy (NCBI): domain Eukaryota; kingdom Viridiplantae; phylum Streptophyta; class Magnoliopsida; order Rosales; family Rosaceae; genus Rosa; species Rosa lucieae. The sequence goes on from CM045495.1 coordinate 44,538,792, forward strand.
TCAGTCTCTCTCCTTCCCAAACTCTCTCTCTCTCCCCCCGATCTCCACCTCCACTCTCTCTCTCTCTCTCTCTGCGATCGCCGTGCTGGAGATGCAGTCCAAACCTGAAGACGACGAAGAAGCTCCAGTCGGAGCTCCAGCCACTCCAACGTTCTCGTCGCCGTTCGATTGATCGGCGATCCCAAACCTCCGCGACCTCACCATTGTCGTTGTTATCGTTCTGGCACTCGTTGTTCCAGCCCCCGAGGATTTTCGAGGAGTTGCCCACCACCACCATCATCTCCGTCTCTCGCCCCGATACTGACGATATCAACCCCATACTTCTCTCGTACACAATCGAGTTCCAATACAACCAAGCACAATCACCTATCTCTCTCTTACACCAGCACCGGTGAGAAATCATGATCAGCTTTAGATGTAGGTGCCCAGAGCATTTTTTTTTTCCGGTATCCTGAGATTTTTTTTTTTTTGTATGTGTAATGTATTCATTTTGGCTCACTTGAGAGCAATAATATGATTAATAGAGGGTAATAATATGATTATTGAGGCAATAATATGATTATTGGGAGACAATATATGAGTATTGGGGGGCAATAATATGATCAATTGTGCCATGTAGTGTATTCATTTTGGTTTTGGGAGTTTATACAATTCACTGGACGAAAATAATATGAATTTGGGAGGTAATATGATGATTATTATGAGGCAATAATATGAGTATTGCGGGGCAATAATATGATTACTAGGAGGCAATAATATGGTTACTAGGTATTATTAGGGGACAATAAATTCAGACGCCAGAATTCAGACACCAGTCCGGTAGCCGGATTCCGGGTTCCGGTGACCGGTCGCCTGATTCCGGTCATCGGTAGCCTGATTTCAGTTACCGGTCACCGGAGTCGGCGCCCGGCCACTGGTCACCGGAGGCCGGCAAGGTGGAGGATGACTTCTCCCTCTAAGTGAAAAAGAAGAAGAGGGCAAAAAAGTCCAAAAAAAAGAATAAAAAAGAATTAATTGGGTATTAGGGAAATAATCCCTTAGAGTGTTTTGGGTAAATGGGATTAAAAAACAGTTGGTGGAGCAAGTGGACAATTTTTAAGCTGAAATTGGGTAAATGATCATTTTCCCTAATATATATATATTTAGAAGGTCACATTTTAATTATTTGTCTTAGGCCATTAAAATCTCAGGATCGGCTCTGAAAGGACTAAATTTAGTTTGTCCCCTTCAACTTTGGGGCAAACATCAGCTTGGTTCTTGATATTTTTTTTTTAATCATGATATCCTTGCACTTCCATTTTCCATCACGCGCATCCAAAATTCAAATTTGGCTCAAAACGTGACTTTAGATACTGATTTAACTCCGACATAAAATTCAGACTTTAAATTCCTAAGAAGAACAAAATAGACACTTCCAATTTAATCTAATTTCTATTTTTCTTCATTTTTTTCTCTGTATTATTCCTCTGTAATCGATCAGCAAACCCTGAAACCACAAACCTAGCTTTTGAAGCTATTCTCTTTCTTTTTGGGTCCAAACAAGAATCGACATTGAAGCCTTTGAGAGGTAGAACAATTCAACACTCTGCATCAAGCATGTCATGTTCTTACTAATTTCTCTCTTTTCTGCCTCACTTTACCTCTCTCTCTCTCTCTCTCTCGTATGAAACCTAGCCTCAATCTCTCTGTTTTGGCTCACAAGAGCACCGACCCTATTTCTCTCCTCAGCCAAACTCTCTCTCTCTCTCATGGTCCATACACTGTGATAAAACCCAGATGAGCCCAAAAATTCACACCAGAAAAACGGAGGCGGAGGTGGAAGCGGAGCGAGGGAATGAGCTTGAAGGAGGCTTTGACGATGACGGTGACTCGGAGCGATTAGAATCAGAAAAACGGTTCAGGATTGGATTTTGTTGGGTGGTATGGAGTTTGGTCGAAAAATTTCAGTTTGGTGGGTGGTGAGAGCTTGTGAGGTGTGAAAGAGAGAGATGGCGGGGAGAGGATCCAGAAGGTGGCGATGAGAATCATGGGGACAAACGACAAATCATTCAGCCATCGAACGCCGAGTCGGTGGCGGAGGATGAGGAAGAGCTAATGTGAGAGGCGATCCGACGACTGGTGTCACAGAAGCAATCGAGCACCGCCATTCTCAAGTCCAAAAATTCGGAGACCATCGACATCCGGAAGCTTGATTTGTTCTTGATTGGGTATGGTGAGAAATAGAGAAACATAAACACTGGAAATCTAATAGTGTTGTTTGATCGGCTTGGACGCACATTCTTGTTGTTCTTATGATCTGATTTTGTTTCGGAATGGAGGATGCTTGTTGATGCATGACTTTGGTACTGCAGATCGCCACGAAGTGACGAAAGGCAGTGCATAGATATTTTTCAGGAAAGTGAAGTTCTGGAAAGAAGATGGCCAAGAGGAAGCACCACCTGTCTTTGTAGGTATTATCTAACTGAAGAATGTAATTTGCACTGTCTCACGTTTTTTTTCGAGTAAAAAAACTTTAGAAATTTGTGTGCTATGTGTGTGATTTATGTTATGTGATTGTGTATGCCAATCTGATTTGTTATGCTGACTCTTGTCTTCGAAAGTTTTCGTTTCTCAATCAATAGAACGTAGATGGCGTCAACTACTTTCATGTGAAGGTCGATGAACTCTTGTTTGTTGCCATCAATTGTCTTGGAACTTCTGCAAAGAATTGCCCCTGTCATTAAAGATTACGTTAGAGTTCTCAATGAGGATTCTATCAGGAAGAATTTTGTGCTTGTCTATGAGTTGCTTGATGAAGTCATAGTAAGTTCCTTTCATACTGTTCATTCTTCAACATATTTGGTGGTATATGTTTCTGGTGGATTTCTCTGCGTACATCACACAGAATGCTATACCAAGGCTGGATACCAATATAACCTTCGAGTCCCTGTATGGATAGAATTAGGGCTGTCAATTTCGACACGACCCGATAACAAGACTCGAAACCCGCATGAAATAAAGCGGGTTGAACCCGCACGATTAAAAAGCGGGTCAGCCGTGGGTCAACCCGCCATGACCCATTTAATAAATGGGTAGGCCACGGGTCAACCCGCCAACACAAAGTTCACCCGTATAACCCGATTATATTATACTTCTTCTTGAAATTTTGGACGTTGGGAGTATTTGATCATAGGATTAGACAATTTGAAATATTTTTCTTTATAATTATTGGATTTAATTATTTATGAATATATATATATATATATATATAATTATTTGGGCTAAATACTAGTTAATACCCTGTGGTTTAGGTCCAAAATCAATTCAGTCTCTAGACTTCTAATTTCATCAAAAACACCCCTACACTTTCAATCTTGATCTAATAGGTCCAATTCGTTAATATTCTATTATGGGTTCAAGTTATAGTTGGATTATTTGTTGAAAAACTATTTATTTTTAATAGTAGGACTCACTCCTAAATTGACTATGCAGACCACCTCGATACCACATCATAAAACATAGGTCATATATGAGCCACATTAACAAGTTAAATAACTCAATTGTCAGAAAACTAACTAATTGGACCTATTAGATCAAAATTGAAAGTGTAGGGGTGTTTTTGATGAAATTAGAAGTTCAGGGACTGAATTGATTTTGGACCTAAACCACAGGGTAGTAATTTGTATTTAGCCCTAATTATTTATATTCTTCGTCTTGTGGAGTTTTTAGTGAATTTAATCAATTTATGCAATTTTTTTGTTAAATGGGTTGCATTGTTAACCTTTAAATTGGTTTTTTTGTCTAACACGATACGACCTATTTGTTAAATGGGTTAAGCGGGTTGGAAACAGGTAACCCGTTTAATAAATAGGTTGGGTTTGGGTTTAGGTTTTTGACACAATTATTAAATGGGTTGGGTTTGGGTTTGTATCTTGCGACACGACAAATATCTTGACCCGACACGAACCCAACCCGACAAGACCCATTGACAGCCCTAGATAGAATACACAACGTTAGAGGAATAAACCATACCGGAAGGTTTAGGCCTCTCCGATGCCTAAGTAAGTTCTATATATTTTGACAGAATAATAGTAAAGGAAAGAAGTTATTACCCCATTGTCGGTGGTTGTGTTGATCTTTTATACTTGAGCATGGGAAAGAAGTTTCCCATATCTTCGATGTGAGACGCAGCTTGTCCCCTTATAGTTATATCAGCTTTTGGTGTGTAATTAGATGGGCTGTACTAGCCAGGTCCGAGGCCCTTAGCGCCGGGGGTCGTCCCCTGATGAGCACCATCATGGTGGGTTGTGAATTCAGCCCATGGTATGGCACTTGGGTGCTCCTACGGGCCAACCTGATAGTGCCAAAACCTTGTGGTGATGAAATATCTATCAATTTGTACAGTATATATTTGAGTTATATATGAATTACTGCTACCTTACTATTAAGTGTCATTTGCCAAAGATCTTTCGTTTCTTTCTTTTTTGCCTTTCTGTAAATTTGGAATTGTGCTATATATTTGACGGTGTTATGTAACTATCACATGTCCCTGATGGTTGTTATACCATTATCCAAATTTTTGGTCTTCTGAAGGACGGTTTTAATTAGAACTGCATATCATAATTTAGCGTGATTTTTGTTTTTATGCAGTGGGTGGTGGTAATAGCAGTGGTTCGGATCGAGAGTGCGAGTGAGAGAAGCTCTTGATGCGAATAGAAGAGGTAAGAGAGAAGATGAAGATGGATGGGTCAGAAAAGAAAACGATGACGAAGAAGATGATTTGTCTATCAAAATTTGATAAATGAACTGTGAATTTTTTTTTTTGCTGTTTTTGTTGCTGAAAGGATGAACAAGAGGAAGAATATGAAGAATTGTGCAGCGGAAGAAGAAGAATATTTAAGGGGGCAGTTTGGACATTTCATTCAAATTGAGGGTCAAAATCTAAATAGTTGGCCCTTATGTCGGTGCCAAGTCAGCATCTGACATCACGTTTCGAGTCAAATTTGAATTTTGGATGCGCGTGATGGAAAATGGAAGTGTAAGGATCATCATGATTAAAAAAAAATATCAGGGACTAAACTGATGTTTTCCCTAAAGTTGGAGAGGCAAACGGAATTTAGTCTTTAATTAAATTTAGGATGCGCTTAAGATTTGTGCAGATGCACTTGGATTCTTGCATAGAGAAAACTTAGGATATTCTATTAATTAAGTTACTCTTAACTAATGGAATTTTTTTCTTTTTTTTTGAATAAAGTCTAAAACAACTTGTCATTGATACTCAAGCCAGAATAACCATTACATATCATTCTGCTAAATAATATCTCTGTGTTTTGTTGAGCTCAGGTGTCAGCCCGTCTGATGGTGTTCCCGGGGGTAACACCCTTGATGTGCTAGTGCCACTAGCGGCAGCATAGACATAGTCCATTGTAGCTAATTATGCTTGAGCAAATGCTTATGTAAGTACAACAATTTTGAATGCAAAAAGTATTTTTCTATTGAATCTGAGCCATTTTTAATGTTTGAACTAAATCCAGTTTAGCTACTCCAACTTTAAGTTGAAAATCATGTTAGTCTTTAATGTTTTAATTTTATTAGTACACCCCTACACTCTTAATTTTAATGAACAGTGTCCAATTAACCCTGCTCCATCCAAATTGGCCATCAATTGATAACATAGCTTTAACAGGTTGGTATGTCTTTAGTGACTCGGCCCACACGAATGACTAAATTCCTAAAATAACCCATGAGAGTTTAATTAACCAAGAGCCATTATAGGTAATACTTACCAAAATGTCACAGTGAGAAATATTAACTTAACTTGTTGTGCTTGTAATCTATCCCTTACCATTAGGACATTTCCACTTATCATTCACATTTCAACCAGAAAACGTGACCTTAGGGTGAATTCAACAACTTCTTATTCCATCAATAAATACAAACTTCAGGAATCCAATTCCAAAACAAAACAGCATAACTAAACAATTCCATACTCACACACTGAAAAATATGGAAAGAACAAGCTATAAATTAAATAGCTAGCTACTCTTGTTATTATAACCACTGGTTAAGTTGATGAGTATGGAATAGCCACGGCTTTAAGAGGGTATTTCTTATGAATTGTTAAACCAGATGATTCCATCATATCTAAATCATCATTTCTTACTCCACCAGGCAATGTCCAATCAAACTTGTGCAGCAAATTTGCTAGAGCAATCTCATTGACAGACGTAGCAAACTGAATCCCGGGACAGATCCTCCTGCCAGCTCCGAACGGAATAAGCTGGAAGTCAGTCCCTTTATAACTCAAACCACTATTAACCTCTAAAAATCTCTCAGGCTCAAACTCTTCTGGTTTGTAATTGAATGATTTAGGATCTCTCCCGATCTGCCAAGCATTCACTAAGACCTGTGTGTTGGCCTTAATGTCATAACCATTTATTTTCACATCTTGGGTCGACATCTTTGGAAGTAGTAGGGTTAATGGAGGATGTAAGCGAAGAGTCTCCTTAATCACTGCCTTCAAGTAGTGCATATCAACCAAATCATCCTCTGTTAATATTTCTTCTTCTCCCTTTTTTACGCCCCTCACTTCTTTCTGCAATTTGATCATAACCCTTGGGTGCTTTAAAATCTCTGCCATTGCCCACTCTAAAAGTGTAGATGTGGTATCAGTCCCAGCAAGGAACATATCCTACATATTGTCATTATTATCAGAGCTAAAGCTTGTTAGTGCATGACCTATTATTGCATAAATATGACTTTTGGCACTTGTTTGACACTGACAACATTTTCTTTGGAAAATGGTGGAGAGAGAGAGAGAGAGGAGAGAGAGAGAGAGAGAGTTACCAAGATGAGAGCCTTTATGCTAACTCTATCAAGAGGAGGATGGAGCAAGCCTTCTCGCTGAATTTCAAGTAAAACATCCACAAAATCCTTGCGGTCCTTGTTCTGATCCTGAAGGCCATGATCATTTCTGTTACTAGTGTTTGGACTTTTATCGATATGCTCTTGAACTACTGTATCTATAAATTCATCGTATCGTTTAAAGAAGCTTTCTAATTTAGCATCCAAACCCACAAGACGGCTTAACCAACCAAGCCATGGAATATAGTCCCCAACATGACGACTTCCCACCAACTCCGTAAACTCCACTAAAAGCTCCTTAAGATCCTCATCATCGTAGTACTTCCTCCCTAGAGCCGTAATCGAGACGACGTCGTTCGTAAGCGTCATAAGCATCTTCCTCACGTTCACAACGCCTCCCCGTTGAGAAATTTCCTTTATCTTGTTGATCATAGATCTGGTCTCTTCTTCTCTCACACCATGAAAGGATCGAACCCTCTTGTTACTTAACAGGTTCAGCACACAAATGCTCTTCATCTGCCTCCAGTATTCACCGTAAGGAGCCGTGGCCACGTCTTTGTAGTTGTAGGCAAGCTTCTCGAGGACGATGGACTTAGGTCTGCTGGCGAATGCGAGGTCATGGGTTTTCATGATCTCCCGGGCAGCCTCGGCCGACGAGACGACAAGGACATGAATGTTTCCCAAGCGAAGGAGCATTAGAGGACCATGGATCTGAGATAAGGCTTGAAGCGAGCGATGTGGTGGAGTCCATGGAGAGCCTAGTTGGTGAAGGTTTCCGATGATGGGAAGTTTAGGTGGAGAAGGTGGTGAGTTTTTTGTACTACTGGAAGTGGTAAAAGACCATTTATATAAGAGAATGAGGAAAACGGCAACGAGCACAAGTGAAAAGATTGCATTGGTGATCAGTTCCGCCATTATTTCTCCTTCTCCTAAAGGATTGTGATATATAATGGAAAGTTTATTGAGAAACTGTGCATGTTGTTGTTTATATAGTGGTCGTTGTATATGCTGTGATCAAGAGGCAATTAAATATAGGTCTAACTTTTAAATGAAACATATTGGGTAAAAGTCGTCATTCACTATTTTTTTTTTTTTTTCAACTTACACCAATGAATTGTCATGTAATAGAAAGCTTCAAAAGGCAAAAATATGTCTTAAGCGCTCTCTCTAGCCGCACCAAACCCCACCTCTGGTGTCATCCGCTGCATCCATTTCGATCTGTCTATTCACAGATCTTCTCTCCAACCTTCCAGCATGTCAAATATCGATTCAATCACCAAAAGTTTTGCTACCTCACTCGTTATTGCTAGCAGCAAGGTTGTGGACATCTCACGCATGTCAGAAGGGGGAGCGTAGCACAACTCTCATCTTATCTCCTAGCGTGGCCTCTGACATCGAAGCCAACAACAGCAATGGACCTGAAGCGGCATTTTCGTCGAATTTAGTTTTTGAACAAGGGCTTCAATGTTCAAGGGCTTCAATAGTTCAATGTTCAATAGCGTACTCCAGATCGCTTTCTGTTTTCCAAGGAGACAGCAACAAAGTCTTAATAGGTGGTCCATGGAGCTTCAATCGAGCCTTGGTGGTGCTGCAACCATACGATGGAGTTTCCCCTCTGCAATCTGAGTCAAATATAACGAAAAACAAGAGATAATTTTGACTGAATAACTCAGATATTTCATTCACCTTACAAGAAAGAATTATATAAAATTACAATTGCGCCTAATAAGACAAGTACTACTCCTAAGGCAAGTAGTAAACCTAATAATATTACAGATCATGGAATATTACAGAATATCTACATAAATAAGGTAAGTATGACTCACGCCAACACTCCCCCTCAAGTTGGCGCATACAGATCACGAATGCCCAACTTGTCAAGTGAGTCATGAAATGTCTTATTCGATACTGCATTCGTGAGAACATCGGCTAACTGTTCTTCTGAGTGGACAAAAGGAAAAGAGATAAGCTTAGCATCGAGCTTCTCTTTAATGAAATGTCTGTCAACCTCAACATGCTTAGTTCTATCATGTTGAACTAGGTTGTGAGCAATATCCACCGCTATCTTATTATCACAATACAAATCCATGGCTCGTTTGGGTTTAAATCCCAAATCACGAAGTAAATTTCTCAACCAAAGTAATTCACAAACTCCATGAGCCATACCTTTATACTCTGCTTCAGCACTTGACCTAGCCACAACCTTTTGTTTTTTACTTCTCCAAGTAACAAGATTACCACCTACAAAAGTGAAGTAACCAGAAGTAGATTTTCTATCCGTAACACAACTGTCCAGTCTGCATCTGTATAACCACTAATATCAAGATGATTATGCTTTGAAAACATCAAGCCTTTTCCAGTGCAGACTTTAAATACCTCAAATACGGATCACAGCTTCCATATGAGTTTCACTTGGATTATGCATGAATTGACTCACAACACTAACTGTATATGCAATGTTTGGCCGAGTATGTGAGAGATAGATTAATCTGCCAACTAACCTCTGATAGCGAGCCTTCTTTGTAGGAGTTTGATTAGGGTACTCAGCCAGTTTATGATTCTGCTCAATAGGAGTATCAACAGGTCTACATCCTAGCATTCCTGTCTCTATCAACAAATCAAGCACATATTTTCTCTGGCACAAGAAAATTCCTAAACTCCCCCTGGGGACCTCAATCCCCAAAAAATATTTAAGAGAACCAAGATCTTTCATCTCAAACTCTGATGCAAACAGGTCTTTTAATCTTTCAACCTCCTCTGAATTATCACCAGTAATTATCATATCATCAACATAAGTAATCAAGGCAGTTAATTTACCTTCACATCGTTTCAGAAACAATGTATGGTCAGAGTTGCTCTGCTTGTACCCAAAACGACGCATAGCTTGAGAGAATCTTCCAAACCAAGCTCGTGGTGATTGTTTGAGTCCATACAAGGACTTATTTAACTTACATACAAATCTACCTCATGTGCTTGCCTCATATCCTGGTGGTAGATCCATATAGACTTCTTCAGATAGTTCTCCATGTAAAAAGGCATTCTTCACTTCAAACTGTTGCAAAGGCCAATCTAGATTAGCTGCTAGAGACATCAACACTCAACATTATTAATCTTTGCTACTATAGCAAAAGTCTCCTCATAATCCACGCCATATGTTTGAGTATATCCCTTTGCGACAAGTCTTGCTTTATACATGTTCACTGAACCATCTGCATTGTGTTTGATAGTGTACACCCATCTACATCCAACAACTCTCTTTCCTTGTGGAGGTGGCACCAACTCCCAAGTATTATTCTTCTCCAATGCCTCTATCTCTTCATTCATCGCTTGAGACCATTTGGGATCCTTGAGAGCATCCTGCACTTTACTGGGAACACATACAGAGGATATTTGATTCACAAAAGAAGCATGGAATTTGGATAATCAGTGGGTGGATACAAAGTTAGCTATGGCATACTTAGACTTAACATCTAAACTTCGTTCATATTGACGAGGTGGTTTACCATAGGTGGACCTAGGAGGCAAAACATACACAGTATCACCAATATCAGAGTTAGAAGAAACACCACTAACCTCAAGATTGGGACGCTCCTCAGGGATTGGTTTATAAGGGTTATCTGTATCTAAGAGGGGTGGAGGGGCTTGGCCTTCTTGGAAGGTAGACGATTCAACAATTGTCTCTTCTGTTTCGGAACTCGCAATGCTCTGTTCGGCAGTTGCATGGCGAGGGGTAGACGATTCAACAATTGCCTTTTCTGTTTCAGAACTCGCAATGCTCTGTTCTGTAGTTTCATGGTGAAGGGTAGACGATTCAGCGATTGCCTTTTCTGTTTCAGAACTCGCAATGCTCTGTTCAACAATTGCCTTTTTTGTTTCTGCAAGAGTGTCATTGGCTTCAATGGGCTGAATTTTATTCCCACAAGACTTTTCTTCCAAAAAAGTGTGTTTCTCCCCCTGAAGTGAAGGATTGATGGGAGAAAAATAACATGCATCCTCATAAAATGTGATGTCCATGGTAACAAAAACTTTATGTGTAGGACGATGAAAACACTTGTAGCCCTTCTGATTAACACCATAGCCCACAAAAACACACTTTAATGCCCTGGCATCGAGTTTGGACCTTTGATTCTTAGGAACATGGACAAACACAACACATCCAAAGACACGAGCAGGGAGATTAGAAAACGAAGGGACAGACACATGATTTGAAAGGATAGCATAGGGGGTTTGACCATTGAGAACAGAGGAAAGTAGCCTATTAATGACAAGCAGTGAGAATTGCATCTCCCCAAAGATGCTTAAGCATATGAGCACTAAACAGAAAAGACCGGGCTATGTCAAGAACATGTCGATTCTTTCTTTCTGACACCTCATTTTGTTCAGGGGTTTGAGGGCAAGTAGTTTGATGAATGATCCCATGAGAATGAAAGAATTGGTGAAATATTGGCTCCAAATTATCAGAACGAAAGACTTCATATTCAGAACGAATGACTTTAATATTGGCTCCAAAGTGATTTTAAACAAGAGAGCAAAAAATTCTTGGAAAGCAGAGAAGACTTCATATTTGTGTTTCAATAAAGCGAACCAAGTAAGACGGGTATAATCATCAATAAACAAAACAAACTAATGTTTCCCAGATAAGGTTGACTCACGAGAAGGTCCCCAGACATCAGAATGAATAAGCTCAAAAGGAAATGAACTCCTAGTAGTACTCAAATGATAACTAGTACGATGACTTTTAGTTAAGACACATGACTCACAATGCAACTTAGACTCGTCAATGCCCAGAAACAAGGATGGCATAGATTTCTTTATGACACTAAAGGAAGGATGCCCCAATCTCCGATGCCATAGCCATAATTCTTCAACTTGATTAGTAACCCCAGTCAAAATCAAAGCTGCTTGGACTGCCTTCTCCGGCTTCATTCTTGCGAACATGCAATCAAGATGAAATAGGCGACCCCTCAGATAACCCTTGTCGATTATTTCCATGGTGAGGAGGTCCTAAAAAATCACATACAACGGAAAAAATGTTACAAAACACCGAGATTGAATATTAAGCTGAGGCACAGATATAAGATGATGAGAGAGATCAGGGACATAAAGAACATCATGTAGTGTCACAGAAGGGGTGAGACAAACATACCCTATTCCTAAAACAGGAAAAGAATCACCATTGGCATTGACAATAGAGGAAATAGAGGGTGGATTGAGAAAAAGAAAGAAACTACGATCATAGGTCATATGGTCAGATGCTCCAGAATCAATTATCCAAGTATTGCCACTAGTAAAGCTAGAAATTGTTAAAGCAACTCCAACCTTACCATTACCACCGCGACTTACGGATGCGGTATCCTTACCAGCAAAGTTGGTGTGATCTGGTTTTCTCACCGCATAGTAATCTTAGTCTTGAACAAGATGAACAACAGCCTTTCCCTTGAGTTTGTTGTCCAGAGGTCGGGGCCTATCAAAGTAGCCTGCTGGAACACCAATCAACCTGTAACAATTTGCTTTGATGTGGCCTGGATTCTTGCAGTAGTTACAAGTTAGATTTGAGGAGAACCTGGGAGAAACGTCTTGATCTTTCACCATGGTAAATACGAAGCAGAAGGAAAAAACAACAAAGTACTTGGAAATATAAGAAGGCGACGGTGATGAAAGGATCAAAGGACAAGGAACAAATCCAAGCACAAAGAACAAGGGTCAAGGATCAAAGAACAATGAGTCGGAGTCCAGGATCGGATCTCTGCTCTGATACCAAGTCAAATATAACGAAAAACAAGAGATAATTTTGACCGAATAACTTAGATATTTCATTCACCTTATAGGAAAGAATTATATACAAATTACAATTGCACCTAATAAGACAAGTACTACTCCTAAGGCAAGTAGTAAACCTAATAATACTACAGATATTACAGAATATTACAGATCATCGAATATTATAGAATATCTACATAAATAAGGTAAGTATGACTCACGCCAACAATCTGTGGAGATGATGCAAGACTTGTTCTTTTGGGTCTGCATCACCGGCCAATATGCCGCCAACGTATGAGAAGAAGAAAACCATTGCTGATGTTGCTTCTGTAGCAAGAAGGTATCTTGATCTTGATCATTAGCTTTTTGATGCAACTGAAGAAATTAGGGTTAGGGTTACCCATTCCATTTCAAAACCATTTTTTATGAAGAAAAAAAAAACCATAAAGTTTGCTAAAGGAGTTGAGCAGGAATTCCACTTCTTCTTTGAAAACTTGGTTGGCAAATGCAAAACATGCAATCATGTATACCATGATACAGGTGTCTACAACCTTGCTCCTGCACCACCAGCAAAGATCGCGGCAGAAAAGTCTGTGGCTCTAAGATTGGAACTTACTGGCCCTTTGTTGGGTTTATAAGGAAATCAGTTCAAGGATGGAACTTTTTGGTTCCACTGTATCAATACTCCTATTCTGCAGCCAGCGGGCAGAACCTTATTTGGTGGAGTTGACTCAAGCAAGACCCGCAGAGTTGTGGTCCTTCGCAGTGCAGATACAAGACCAGCTAGTGATGATGAGTCGCTTGTTGTAGTACCTGCAGAGACCGAGAATCAATCAAAGTGGGAACGACCTTTTACCTCCCCAAAGAAACTAAAATTTCTGATGTCAGACTTGTCGGAAGGAAGAACAAGTCCAGTTACTACCATAAAAAATGTAAAACTGCCGGAATTCCCCATTAAATTCAGTGCCAAATCTCTCAGACTCGTGGAAACACCAGGAGGGCATGTTGGTGCCTTCTGAGGTGATGATGCCAAAGCCTTTACAGGTTGAGCTGCTAGTTGCAAAGAAGAAAAGAGGCCAGCCTTCGGGGTCCAAAAACCAAAAACCTAAATCGAAGAAAGTACCTGCTGATGAAGTCTTGAGAGTGTTGTACTTAGGTAAGCCTCCTAGCCCTAGCTTGAAGGGCAAGGAAAAAATATAGGTAGCTAGGTGTGGTAGGGATCTATATACTATGTCTTACAATTCTCCATAGTTTATAGGCTCACCTTAATAAGTGAGCGATTAGTTTGAATATAAATAATCTATCTTCTATGTATCACAGTAGTTCATCTATTACAACTTTTGATCTGTCTAGTCGAAGGTAGCAGAAGGATATGTAATGGCCATCTTGGCATGCGTTTTAATGAAATCCACATTTCTTTCAAAAACATGAATTGACATGTAAGATAATAATTTTCTCTCAAAATTACAAAAATTGCCACTAGAGAAAAATTATCAACCCTCTTGACAAAAAAGTAGCATTATGTAATCCCATAATTATAGCACTTTGCATTACTTTTATAACCGCAGGTTTTGTAATCTCGAGCATCAATGTTGTTATTAATACTGATAAATACTCTTGTTTCAAATTCAGATAGGTTGATTGCTGCTTTTTTCAAATAGAGTGGAGAAATATTACTAATCCAAACCTAATAATTCAGAGAGTTAAAAGAGATCTTATTAATAAGAGTTGCACCATGCATCATAATCTAACAAAATCATTGGAACTGTGAAAATAATTCCATGGACCACCACAGAGTATCTTGTGTGCTATCATCAAATGATAAGAACAGTGTTAAGGGCTTCTTCTGCACCAGGAAATTCTTCTCCAGTACCCATATACGCCAGAGATGGTTGCGCAGGTCCCTGAGATCCTCCTTATGCGTGAGCAACTAAGCACCTTGCCAAGCAGATAAGCAAGCGAAGAGCGCTTGGCTGCACCTCTTACCAGACAACTAATGTCAATTAAGCTAGCACCATCATCCAATGCCAAGGAGGTAACGAAATGGCCAGGACATCATCGTTGGAACTCATTAGAAAAGCATGAACAAAGAGCGTGACAGGCTTAGGGTTCTTTAAAGGCTTGCACAAGCTGCTGGCTTTGGCTTTTGATCGTAGCTTTAGTTTCCTAAATCTTAGGCTTCACCTATCTCACTCTATATTTAGAAGCGAGATAGCTATAATTTAAAATAGAGAGTCACTTAAGAGTCAGCTAATATGTAAATAAAGATAAACATGCATGCTCTCCAAACTAGAGAGTTTAACCTATTCTAGAGGTTTGTTATTTAATATCATGGCTATAATGTATGTTTAGTGTTGGTTATAAGGTAGTAGGTGTGACTTTGAAGTTCTAAAAATTTAAAGCCTACTGGCTTTTTATTTTATTTATTTTTTTATGCTATGAGTTTCATTGGTTACCTATTCCAAAGGTATGATATTTAGTGATGTTCATGGTTATGAGTTAGTTCTTTTAAGCTATGAGTTTTTTCCTATACCTTGTCAATAGGTATTTAGTTTTAGATACCACATTTCTATGTGATTTATTAGTCACCTATTCTAGAGGTATGTTATTTAATGTCATGACTATAAGGTAGTATGCGTGACTTTCACGTTCTATAAATTTAATGTCTTCCCATTATTTTATTCTATTATGCTATGAGTTAAATTGGTTACCTATTCCAAGGGTATGATATTTAGTGATGTTCATGGCTATGAGGTAGGTTGTTTTATTCTATGAGTGTTTTTTAACACCTTCTCAAGAGGCATATAAATTTAAATATCTCATTGCTATATGATTTATTTGTTACCTATTCTAGAGGTATGTTATTTAATGTCATGGCAATAAGTTATGTTTAATGTTGTAAGGTAGTAGAATTGACTTTCAAGTTCTATAGATTTAAGGCCTAACTTTTAAATGAAACATATTAGGTAAAAGTCATTCACTATTTTTTTTTTCCAACTTACATCAATAAATTTTCATGTAAGATAATAATTTTCTCTTAAAATTATAAGAATTTCCACTAGAGAAATTATGAACCCACGCCAATCTACCTCTTGACATAAACGTAAAATTATGTAATCCCATAATTATAGAACTTTGCATTACTTTTTTAACCATAGGTTTTGTAATCTCTAGCTTCAATATTGTTATTAGTACTGCTAGAATCATGTAATATTAGTCTTTTTTCAAATTAAAATAGGTTGATTGCTGCTTTTTTCAAATAGAGCGGAGGAATATTACAAATCCAAACCTAATAATTTAGAGAGTTAAAAGTGATCTTATTGGTAAAAGTTACACCATCATAATCTAACAAAATCACAAGAACTCTGAAAATAATTCCAAGGACCACCACTGAGAACCTTGCGCACAATCATCAAATAACAAGAACAGTGTGATATGAGGCTTCTTCTTGCACCTAGAAATTCTTCTCCATTACCAAGATACGCCAAAGATGGCTACGCAGGTCCCCGAAATACACCTCCGTATGCGTGAGCACCTTGCCAAGCAAATAAGCAAGTGAAGAGCGCTTGGCTTCTCCTTCTGCCAGATGGCTAATGTCAATCTAGCCAACACCATCAGCCAGCGCCAAGAAGGTAGCGAAATGGCCACGACATCATCGTTGGAACTCATCGAAAAGTACGCACAAAGAGCGTGCACACGCAGCTGGCTTTGACTTTTGATAGTAGCTTCATTTCCCTAAGTCTTAGGCGTCACCTATCTCACTCTATATTTAGAAGCGAGATAGCTACAATTTAAAATAGAGAGTCACTTAAGAGTCTGTTAACATGTAAATAAAGCTATACATGATTGCTCTCCAAAATACAGAGTTAACCTATTCTAGAGGTTTGTTCTTTAATATTACAGCTATAATGTATGTTTAATGTTGGTACAAAGTGGTAGGCGTGACTTCGAAGTTCTAAAAATTAAAAAGCCTACCGGCTTTTTATTTTATTTATTTTTTTATGCTTTGAGATTTCATTGGTTACCTATTCCAAAGGTATGATATTTAGTGATGCTCATGATTGTGAGTTAGTTCTTTTAAGCTATGAGTTTTTCCCCATACATTATCAATAGGTATTTAGTTTTAGATACCATATTTCTATGTGATTTATTGGTCACCTATTCTAGAGGTATGTTATTTTATGTCATGACTATAAGGCAGTACGCATGACTTTCAAGTTCTATAAACTTAATGTCTACCGGTTATTTTATTTTATTTTTTTATGTTATGAGTTAATTGGTTACCTAATCCAAGGGTATGATATTTAGTGATGTTCATGGATGTGAGGTGGGTTGTTTTATTCTATGAGTGTTTTTTGACACATATAATTTTAAATATACCTCACTGCTATATGATTTATTAGTTACCTATTCTAGAGGTATGTTATTTAATGTTATGGCAATAACCTATGTTTAATGTTGTAAGGTAGTAGAAGTGACTCTCAAATTCTATAAATTTAAGGCCTACAAGCTTTTTATTTTATTTTATTCTTTTATGCTATAAGTTCACTGGTTACCTATTTCAGATGTATGATATATTTAGTGAAATTTATGGCTATGAGGTAGGTTGCTTTAAGTTATGAGGTTTTTTTTTTTTTTTAATACATTTTCAAGGAGGTAGATAGTTCTAGATACCGGATTACTATGTGATTTATCGGTTACCTATTATTGAGGATGTTATTTAATGTCATTGTAAGGTAGTGATATGTTAGTTAGCGCTAACTAACACCGTGAAGGTCGCGGATTCAAATCTCACTGACATCAAGGGTGGGTGGGGAGTTACATTGTCGTCTAGAATATAAAAAAATTGGCTATAAGGTAGTGGACATGAGTTTCAAGTTCTATAAATTTAATGTCTACCTGTTTTCTATTTTATTTTATTTTTTTAAGTTATGAGTTCCATTGGTTAGTAGGTGTTACTTTTGCTTTTTGAAAATTTAATGTCTGTTTTTTTTTTTTAGGCTATGAGTTTCATTGGTTATCTATTCGGCTATTCGAAGGGTATGATATTTAGTCAGTTCATGACTGTGAGGTAGGTTGTTTTATTCCATGAGTTTTTTCCAATACCTTGTCAAGAGGCATAGAGTTCTAAATACCTCATTGCTATGTGATTTAATAGTTATCTATTCTAGAGGTATGTTTTTTAATTAAATTTAGGATGCGCTTAAGATTTAGGGTTTCCTGCATAGAGAAAACTTAGGATATTCTATTGATTAAGTTACTCTTAACTAATGGAATTTTTTTTTTTTTTTTTTTGAATAAAGTCTAAAACGACTTGTCATTGATACTCAAGCCAGAATGACCATTACATATCCTTCCGTTGTCATCTATAGACAGACAAGAAGTTGAGATAAACCTTGAGGTTGTTGTGAAAATTTACCATGCTATAAAGGCCTACCATTTTGCTGAAAACCATTATAGTGTTGAAAACCATTTTTTCTGCTGAATAATATCCCTGTATTTTGCTGAGGAACTCCTCAATTATAAGGAACACTACCGTTTGGATTAAGAGATCCAATATTGATTTGAGGTAGTGCATATGAAATATTTGTGTGATGAAAGCCACGAAGTTGTTAAGGACGGCCAATAGGCAAATATGTTGTGGTATGAATAATATTTGCACTAGAAGGAACAAAGAAACCAATAGATGCATTGGCGGTGGATGACATCATGTAACCATTACTTAACATAAAAGGCAACCAAATGTTTCCATTTAGCGTCATGGAGTTAGCAACTTGCAGTATCCACAATAGGTCCAGATGTAGCAACAAAGTTGGTATTTTTGTGCAGCAACCTATGTAATTGGAGTACGTTGTAGGAATTCTAGATAATGCATTCACACTTGAACTGATCATACCAGGTATATTACAAATGATGGAACCAATAATCATGGGTTAAATTCATTTCACTTTCTTGAGCTATACACCTAAATTTATTTGTCCCCCGAAACTGTTAGTTTAATTACATATGCCCTTATACTCTCCAATATAATCAATCATAGCCATTAGTCAACTGATTTGTCAATGTCAAGATAAGTTGGTGATAAGACAAGTTCATTCAAGGTCAATTTTAAACTTTGGCTATGTAAATGATGTATTTCTTGCATGATCCAAGGCCAAAACTTAATTTAAGTGGACTGTTTGTCTCCAAAACCAGTCTGGCGTGCAAACAGTCTCTTTTGAATGTGTGGGCGTGCCAACACCTTTCGGTGCAGTCGTCGAGGCGTCCCTTGACTTGACTTCTGAATCAAACGCTGTGGACGAGCAGAGCACCAACCTCATCACCAGGTTCTTTTCTCTGCCTTTATGAAAATGACTTCTGCCTTACGGGTAAGGACTTGTGGTGTGATCTCTTACATCACCGAGTCGATACTCAACGTTGTAGGTTGAGCAGAGCAATCACCGGGAAGTAGGAGAAAGCACGGGTTTTGCTAAAACATGACTTTAGCTTGGCAGGGTTGCGAGGGCGTTACACTTGCTTCGATGGTTTTCAACTAGGTTGAAGGTAGGTTTGCTCCGGAGAGACTTTGATAATCTGAGAGATTGATTGGAGAGTTGTGTTTTTTTGTGTCCTTGAACCCCCGGTATTTATATCTAGGGTTTTGACTGTTCCTTGCCATAGAATGATTATTGACTGAAGATTCCTAATTGGTCTCTGCTACTCTTTTCCTATAAGGACTCGTTTTTCTTATGGATTTTGGAATGGGCGAAGCTGTAACTCAAACCCAAGTAGACTCAATTTTGGGTCGCAAGTATCGGTATGCTACGCTGGACCCCTTGAGGGATCTTGCCAAAAACTCTTTTGGGCTCAAACATGGACAACTTTATGAAGAAATTGGTTGATTATTAAGGATTGGCTATAATCGATCAATTAAATTGAAGAGTACCAAGGTACATGTGATCAAATCAAAAGTTTTAGGGCACAAACGATTTTAGATATAAATTTAAAGAAGGTAAAATTATTTTAGCTCTATTGTTAAACACCAGGAGATACAATAGCTCGATGAGGTAGACCAACTGTTGCAAAAGAGACTCCAAAAATGACACAAGGATAGTGTGGTCTGCAACCATTGCAATTCAATGAGATAAACACTTGCTTAATTCTAATTCAAATTTTGCAGATTATAATCTTCCATCCTCCATTCCAATATCATTTTCACCTCTCATCAATAGGGAGACCAGCAAGGATTAAAACTTTCACATCTTGATCTGACATTTGAACACCAATAGCTGCTAATTAGTTTCCAACAGTTTTGAAATGTAAAAAGTATTTTTCTATTGATCTGAGTCTTTTTTAATGTTTGAACTAAATCTAATTTAGCTACTCCAACTTTAGGTCAAAAATCATGTTAGTTTTTAATGTTTTAATTTCATCAGTATACCTCTACACTCTGAATTTTAATGAATCTTGTCCAATTAACTCTGCTTCATCCAAATTGGCCATCAATTGATAATATAGCTTTAACAGGTTGGTATATGTTTTTTGTGACTTGGCCAACACGAATGACTAAATTCCTAAAATAACCCTTGAGAGTTTAATTAACCAAGGGCCATTATAGGTAATACTTACCAATATGTCACAGTGAGAAATATCATCTTAATGTCTTGTGCTTGTAATCTATCCCTTACTATTAAGACATTTCCACTTATCATTCACATTTCAACCAGAAAACGTGACCTTAGGGTGAATAAACCACCACTTAAGGTTGAATTCAACAACTTCTTATTCCATCAATAAACACAAACTACATGAATCCAATTCCAAAAAAAAAAACAGCATAACTAATACAATTCAATACCCACACACTAAAAAATATGGAAAGAACAAGTTATAAATAGCTAGCTACTCTTGTTATTGTAAGTTTGTAACCACTGGTTAAGCTGATGAGTATGGAATAGTCACGGCTTTAAGAAGGTATTTCGTATGAATTGTTAAACTAGATGATTCAATCATGTCTAAATCCTCATTTCTTACTCTACAGGGCAATATCCAATCAAACTTGTGCAACAAATGTGCTAGAGAAATCTCATTGACAGACGTAGCAAACTGAATCCCCGGACAGACCCTCCTGCCAGTTCTGAACTGAATAAGCTAGAAGTCAGTCCCTTTATAACTCAAACCACTATTATCCTCCAAAAACCTCTCAAGCTCAAACTCTTCTGATTTACAATTGGACGACTTAGGATCTCTCCCGATCTGCTAGCACCGTCATCCAACACCAAGGAGGTAGCGAAATGGCCGCAATGTCATCTTTGGAACTCATCAGAAAAGCATGCACAAAGAGCGAGATAGGGTTAGGTTTCTTTCAAGGCTTGCACGTGTGGTTGGCTTTGGCTTTTGATCATAGCTTCATTTCCCTAAGTCTTAGGCTTCACCTATCTCACTCTATATTTAGGAGCCAGATAGTTACAATTTAAAATAGATGTAGATAACACTACTAGCAAGCTTGTTTTATATGTCACCAAGCATAAGTAACACCCTCTTAGGGGGGGCCAACCGTGACATGCATTCCGTAACCTGACATTCAACCTGCCCGTGGTAATCGGAAGAGGCCAAGACCTCACCGGGAAGCAACCTTCCCAGCCTTACCAAGTTGTCTTCAGAATATGGTTTTCTAGACTAGAATGGGGACTTCTTGTCCCACATTGAAGAAAATGTAAAGGAAGGAGCCACCCTTCCCTATAAAAGGAGACTTCTTCCCACTTACTTAAACTCTGTTACATCTTCATGTAATCCTATTGGGCCACAAGGCCCAACACACACATAGTTAAATATTTCAAGTGGACGTAGTCTCTCGCTAAGGCGGGAGATGAGCCACTATACTTCTTGTGTCTTACTCTTTCTCTAACATTAACTAGAGCCTTCGATTTCTAACGTTAACATTGACGCCATTTGTAGAAAGCCGATACCATGGCTTCGTCACTTACCATATGTTAAGTCAGCTTAACAGAGGCTAAAAGAAATTTTTTTTTTCCTTGAGTTATTCAAATCTATCACTCACTGGGCACACATTTTCTTAATCATCACTCAATCTTGGATGATCATTGTGTCCCAGTCCAAGCTTCAACTTTGATCAATCTTCTTAGCGACAACTGTTAGCCCAATTTTTTATCAAAGTTCTTGATAGGAGCACAAAGTGTGACATTTTTAATATATATTTTCCCTCATTTGGCTAAGTTATTCTCTTAAAATTAATAATTATAACAACATAAAACTGTTTTTAGGTACTTCAAGGACGGAAATGGAGAAAATAGGCGAAAAAGAGCAGAAACGAGCATAAATTAAGGACAAGTCATTTTAGAATCTTTCCTCTTTCATTTTAGGAAATATTTCCTATTTTGTTTTATGAAACATTCTTCATTTGAAATTTTCTATTTCTGATTTTTATATTTTAATGCACATTAAGAACTCTTGACTGATGAATTCAAGAAAAATTGAAGGATTAATCAGGAAGAATTCAAGGAGATAAAATGGATTGTTTTTAATCAATATTTATTCATAATTATCTTATTTCTTATTGATTATAAACTCTAATTAAATTATGATTTTTCTTGATTGTAGGAGTTTATTGTGTGCACAATTCTTGGAAGAAATTAGTGCAATTCAAAGGAGAGGAATAAGGGATGTATCTGGTCACTATTCAAGGCATATACAATGAGCCATTAAGGGGAAAAGAGATCAGAAAAATCAAGACTTTGTCATGAGAAAATCAAGCTAATTTGGAGGAGAAATCACCTCAAGATGATTGGCCATGATTGCATCACAAGAGATGAGAGTTCCACTATAAATAGCAGCCATTCACTACTCCAAAATCATCACTTCTTCATACAAAATTTAGTTCATTAGCTTAGCTCTCTTCTCTCCAAAACCCTCTCCAAATATTCAGAAAAAGCCTCTTGTCGTGAAAGAGCTTTAGGACTTCTCCAAGGCTGTTCGTGTTCTTGAAGGCCAAGCCTTGTGTTCTCTTAACGTTCTCCAAGCTTCCTTGAAGATCAAAAAGTGTAATTCATGGCCCTTATTTCTGTTTTCGTACTCTTTAGTATTGAATTTCATATTTCATTTATGAGCTTTATTATTGGAATTGGATTTTTGTTGAGAATGAGTTTATGTTAGTAATTTTTAGATTTGTTTCTTTATGTTCTTGAGTTGTTTATGATATCTTTATAATCTGATTTTGTGTCATCCTTTATATCTTTAAGCATATGATTTTGGTTGAATAACTATGTTAATCTGCAGGTTAATAAAGCCAAATTTGTGTTCTAATTCACCTAATCGTTTTAGGGCATAAATTGAAGTGGTAAAGGCTATGTACAATGGTCGAAATTATATGCTACATGTTTGTGCGTTTGTAACTTCTTATGGGTTCAGAATTCTAATTGCACTTAATGATTCATATTTAATGTTGACGGATGCTCTTCAGTATTAACGTGATGTTTTATATGAAATATTTTAAGTTATGGACTTTTCCTAACTTAGGAGATTAAAGAAGAATTAAAGTGCTACTCGATCTCTTCAGACTTGTATTTCGAATTTATTTCTGATATTTAGTGTTGGCATGATTTTAGGTTGTTTAGATAATTATTGGAATTGGATTTTTGTTGAGAATGAGTTTATGTTAGTAATTTTCAGATTTGTTTCTTTATGTTCTTGATTTGTTTATGATATCTTTACAATCTGATTTTGTGCCATCCCTTATATCTTTAAGCTTATGATTTTGGTTGAATAATTATTTTAATCTGCAGGTTAATAAGGCCAAATTTGTGTTCTGATTCACCTAATCGTTTTAGGGCAGAAATTAAAGTGGTAAAGGCTATGTACAATGGTCGAAATTATATGCTACATGTTTGTGCGTTTGTAACTTCTTATGGATGCATACATGTTTGTCGTTGTAGTATAGTGGTAAGTATTCCCGCCTGTCACGTGGGTGATCCGGGTTCGATCCCAGGCAACGGTGTCAAAAATTGATGCCGCTAAAATAGCCTTACAATTTAACCCTGCAAAATGTAGTTATTAGTATAGGATAAGCAGAGATCGTTCAGTCCGGGGATTGTAGGGTACACCTAAACAAAAAGGTCAATTTAAATTAGTAATTAATAAAACAAGTATTAACAAGTATTTATCTACAAATTTACACAAGAAACAACCATAAAAGGGGATTCAACTTTTGGTTTCTAAGTTCCTACGAAATAAAACAAAAAGATAAATATATACATGTGATCGACTTCTTCACACTCAAATCAGAATTTCCAAACCAAATCAACATGCAATGAATTATTTCAATCTAAACAACCTAAAATCGTGCCAACACAAAATATCATAAATGAATTCGAAGTACAAGTCTGAAGAGATCGAGTACCACTTTAATTCTTCTTTAATCTCCTAAGTTAGGAAAAGTCCATAATTTAAAATATTTCATATAAAACATCACGTTAATACTGAAGAGCATCCGTCAACATTAAATATGAATCATTAAGTGCAATTAGAATTCTGAATCCAAACATGTATGCATCTATAAGAAGTTACAAACGCACAAACATGTAGCATATAATTTCGACCATTGTACATAGCCTTTACCACTTCAATTTATGCCCTAAAACGATTAGGTGAATTAGAACACAAATTTGGCTTTATTAACCTGCAGATTAACATAGTTATTCAACCAAAATCATATGCTTAAAGATAAAGGATGGCACAAAAAGATTATAAAGATATCATAAACAACTCAAGAACATAAAGAAACAAATCTAAAAATTACTAACATAAACTCATTCTCAACAAAAATCCAATTCCAATAATAAAGCTCATAAATGAAATGAAATTCAATACTAAGAGTACGAAAACAGAAATAAGGGTCATGAATTACACTTTTGATCTTCAAGGAAGCTTGGAGAACGTTAAGAGAACACAAGGCTTGGCCTTCAAGAACACGAACAGCCTTGGAGAAGTCCTAAAGCTCTTTCACGAGAAAAGGCTTTTTCTGAATATTTGGAGAGGGTTTTGGAGAGAAGAGAGCTAAGCTAATGAACTGAATTTTGTATGAAGAAGTGATGATTTTGGAGTAGAGAATGGCTGCTATTTATAGTGGAACTCTCATCTCTTGTGATGCAATCATGGCCAATCATCTTGAGGTGATTTCTCCTCCAAATTAGCTTGATTTTCTCATGACAAAGTCTTGATTTTTCTGATCTCTTTTCCCCTTAATGGCTCATTGTATATCCTTGAATAGTGACCAGATACATCCCTTATTCCTCTCCTTTAAATTGCACTAATTTTTCTTCCAATTGTGCACACAATAAACTCCTACAATCAAGAAAAATCATAATTTAATTAGAGTTTATAATCAATAAGAAATAAGATAATTATGAATAAATATTGATTAAAAACAATCCATTTTATCTCCTTGAATTCTTCCTGATTAATCCTTCAATTTTTCTTGAATTCATCAGTCAAGAGTTCTTAATGTGATGGACTCTTATTAAAATATAAAAATCAGAAATAGAAAAGTTCAAATGAAGAATGTTTCATAAAACAAAATAGGAAATATTTCCTAAAATGAAAGAGGAAAGTTTCTAAAATGACTTGTCCTTAATTTATGCTCATTTCTGCTCTTTTTCGCTTGTTTTCTCCATTTCAGTCCTTGAAGTACCTAAAAACAGAAACTATGTTATAATTATTAATTTTAAGAGAATAACTTAGCAAAATGAGGGAAAATACATATTAAAAATGTCACACTTTGTGCTCCTATCAGTTCTTGGTGGCAACTTATGCCAAAAGTCTAAAGCAAAGGTACATGTCAATACCAACATTACCCCATTCTCAGCGGTGAACAAAAAAAAAAGGATGCCAATTTCCGCTGGACACCCAGAGGTATGCTCTGGGCACCCAGCCTCCTCCTCGACTCGTCACCGCCAACAGCCAGCAAGCACCAAGCATATTAGTCAACTCTACAATTCCATCACAAGCGCCAGCCTAAGAGCCAGAGTTAAGCAACATCCAGTAGGTACCTCCGCTAGCAAGTTTTAACGGGCCAGCGGCAGCGCTAGCACGCCAACACTGGTATTGACAAGCCATATCCTAGGAAACCTAGCAGAAATCTGTTGCACAGCCAAGAAACCTGACGCTCCTCCAAGCCTGGCAGCGCCAATCACCACCCAATTCAGCCTTATACGCTAAAAGTCTGCATCAATAAGCACTCACTCTACCCTATATTAATTGATCAGTGCACTCACTAGCGATAACTTGTCTCACCCACTCATAGCCGCTGCACCATAGTTGCAAAACACAGCCTACGAGCTCTAACGCCATGAGGACAGTACTAGCGGCCAGCACCAACCCAGCACTAGTAAGGCTCCGCTGAGCTGCACCTCTGCTGGCCAAAGCTCCGCTAAACCGCTAGACGTCATCCGCGCTCAGCAAACCTCCGCTAGCCAAAGCTCCGCATAGCAGCACCGCCAAACCTCACAAGGTCAAGACAGCAAGAGCAAACCCACTGTGATGCTCAATCTGATCTGGACATCCATAATCAATTAGCGATATTTTCCACCAAGAACCATCCGCCAGAATCAACAATCTTGACACACGATACTTGTCAACTCGTCAAGAAATACATTGCTTCTTTCTTGTCAGTTATGGTCGTCAAGCGCTAATAACAGCAACACCATCACACCATCATGGCAACTCCAATCTTCTTCTTCGATCAGGGTCGAAGAGAATGGTCTTCACCCACGAAGCTTTTGGTTAGCGTCAAGAACCTCATCGATCAGCGGTCCATCAACCGCCAAGCTACAACTCCGCTAGGCAAAGCTCAGCGAATCGCTAGAACGTTGTTTGCTACACACCAAAATCTTCTCTTCACACCTAGACATCCTCTTTGGACACCCACTCGTTACTATCTCTCTGTACCGAGCAAGAAATGAGTTCTCAAAAGGCTCCCAAATCCCAGCAGTACATTGCTCCCAACAGCAATCTTCAATGAGCAAGCATGAGCTAAGTCTATACCATAGTTAGTAAAAAACGGGACGCGTATAATTCGGCAAAGAAACGTACGTGTATTATTCGGTTTATCTAGTCTAACGATACGGTCAAATATTTGGGTAAAACAACGTGATACTGCAAATTTATAAGTTTGAATTATACGTGTATAATTCAGCAAATAGTAGAAAAAACAGGTTAAAAAATACAGATATATAAAACACTATTTTTGTAAGAAAATAACTAATAATCTATTCTAAACTCTTGCTTTTATTTTATATCATTTATGATATGTGATAAAACATGAAAAATAGAATATGGCACCTAAGTAAAATATAATCAGGAGCTTGAATTACAATACGCTATATAGAAGTTTTTCTTCAATTATACGCATACTGAAATTTTATACGCGTTTTAATTAACTAGCGCTTTAATTTTTTTTCAAATTCCAAGTATTTTTACTCCGTATAAAACGGATACGTGTTTTAAAAGGTCGAACTCAATATACCCGAAAAAAACCGAGTCTACAATTTCAATACACCATACTGAAGTTTTTTTCAATTATACGCATACTGAAGTTTTATACGCATATTAACTAACTAAGGTCTATACTCTTGCCATTCTTCAAAGTTATCAATAATCATATGATGCCTATATAAGTTTGTTGCTCCCTGTGCAATTATCGCCCACAATCCCAGTCTCTATGCATCAATCTGTTTTCCTTTTGCCACTGCTATATACTCATATAGCTCGTTATGTTTCTGTTGCTACACGAATGGCTATTATTTACTAGTTAAAGATGCATGCCATGTAGACTTGTCTTTTTAGTATGTTGTGTCTATATGTGTCTTTCTACTATGCAAAGACTTGGCACATGAGGTTGCCCACATCTCACAAATTTTCAAACTAAACTGCCACAATCTCTAGTACTGCTTTCACATGGAAGCCACGTCCTATCTTCCCTCTTGCACATTTTACTCACATGTCTTGCAATTACTGATCAGAAGTATGCATG
The DNA here is from genome assembly GCA_024704745.1 of Rosa lucieae. Lineage (NCBI taxonomy): Eukaryota > Viridiplantae > Streptophyta > Magnoliopsida > Rosales > Rosaceae > Rosa > Rosa lucieae. The sequence goes on from CM045495.1 coordinate 44,566,420, forward strand.
TGCAATATCAGTTAATGTGATTTGAACGAGTTCATATAATAAGCATGATAAGTCTCTATCTTATACAAACTAGTTGCTACCTCATATTACAACATATATGAGAAATTGTGATAGCTTCTCTCTTGTGCATGTACAAGCACATCATGATAGCTAACGAGGTACAGCATATATACTAGCATGCACAAGCATACACATAAACTTATTCAAATGTTAATCTCACATGCTCATAATCATCTTATCACTATGACCATTTTTCTTTAAGTCAAAGCTACAATATGTTTCGAGGGCCTGCGACCAATGTATTCTTTCTACTATACTTGTTACAAAGCTGCATGTAGGCTCATAATACTCAAATTGGCATATAAGTCAAGCATAACCCCTAGCATGATCACACCAGTCTCGTCTCTTCTCTACCCATGCTGCTTCACTCCTCTTGATGATTGATATCAAATATCATAATTACCAAAGTCTGCATATTATGAAGCATTGCTAGCATCCACGAGTACTCTTTGTTTAGTCATTGATAGTTTGATACAATGTCATTAAGTGGCCTGATTTGCTAGCTGCCAGTTTTTTAAGGCACATTATTTCCATACAAACACATTCTATATGTGCAAATATATTTGCTTCACCTACCACATAAGCTGCATATATAAACAATCTGTTTCATATTGACAATTTTACAAGCTTATATATTAAGTCATCCAATTTGTTTCAAGGAACTCCCACTACCTTTTTTGAGTAGTGCATTTCATTCAAGCAATACCTTGATGACGATTGGTGCACTTTATGGGGATACCTCATTGACTAAAGCAATGGAACGTCATGTTTGGACAACTCCAACATGATTTGGTACTTATATTTGATTCCAATTCAATCATACTCCAATCGGCATAAGATAAGTAACTATATCTCAATAGACGCTCTCGCAATTAGAGCTATTGCCATGCCTTTACATGCTTTTACTACTTTTAAGCATGCCTATAATATATCACACTTGATATGCATTTACATGCTTCTATGGTCCTTAAGCATATCTACACAAACACAAAATGTTATTAGCAACTTTGCTACAAAGTACATGCTATACACATCCCATGCTTTAATCAATTTAATGTGACACTCACTTAAACAAACTATGCCATGTCTAGAAGATTGCGACACTTATGACTTAATTAAACATGCACGGATAACGACTTGGTTGGGTTACAACTCGCTTGGATATCGAGCATGGCCACGACTTGCTTGGTCCATGCCCCGCATGCTCGCACAGCGCCTACCCGCTCAACTACATCCAACTTGCTCAAACACAACCCAACTCGCTTGAACATATCCAACATGCTTTAGTTAAGCCCCAAGTTCATAATGCTTCATACCATTCACTAGGAGCTACTCCCAAAAATTTTATATGGACACCATCACACTTGCCACTACCTAGTATGCGTGTCACATGGTCATAAGATCCACATAATAATATTGGCTATGCTTATTTATTGTTCATACAATGAGCACAATTTACATGTACTCTATATGTAAACATATGGTGTAGCCTCGGCGAACCATACTTTGTCAAACTCTTCCCACAGAAAAATGACCTAAATGGGTCTAGACACCACGAGTCTATGGTCCACAACCAGCCGCCAAGCGGTGAGGCAACTCCTCATAATGACCATGACCACTACGCAACATTGCAGTCAAACTTTTCTCTTCTGGGAAAGAGTAAATGGACCAGTTAATGCAGCTCACAACAGCCATTGATCCAGCGGTTGACCCCCGACGCTTGGGAATCAAAGATTAGGTTTTCTATCTAACACCCACTGCTTAAATGCAACTCCCCTCATCAAACAATTTTCTGACCATACGGAGGCCTATAGCCAGGAGTGGGGAACTCCTTGGAGAGCCTAGCAGGGGCCCACCCGAAAGGGCATAATCGTTCACTCTAACAAAATTCTAGATGGACGACGCACTTGCACTAATTATGCTCACAATATGGCACAAAGCTATGCTTTGGTATCAACCCCGCAAGGAAACCCTCTTAGATTGGGGACTTCGGGGATTTTTACATACAACCCAGCATAATTAGCAACGGTTATGCTCGTGCCTCAAGGTATCACCTTCGAGCTACCCATTAATGCCTCAGGGCACCCCCAAGCTTTTCACACTTATACCTCCCGGCACCCCAAGCTTTCACGCTCTTGCCTTCCAGGCACCCCCCGAGTCTTCTTGGCATCCCCGGGTTTTCATGCTCATGCCTTCCCAGCATCCCCGAGCTCTAACGCTCTTGCCTTCTCGACAACCCTGAACTTTTACACTCTTACCTTCCCGGCAACCCCGAGCTTTATGCTCACGTCTTCCCGGCATTCCCAAACTTTATACTCATGTCTCCCCGGCATAATACACATTAATGGAACATTAAATTCTTCTATCATTTGTTGTTTGCAACCATCGAATTCTTTTCATGTTCCATTAATACGAGCGAAAACCAAACTAACCCAAACGTTTGCATATTTATCATTCATGAGTTACAAAATCTTACCTTCACAGCACTCATGGAACTTACACCTCACAGGTTTAACCTCGTCAATTCGACCGCGCACGTTCTCTTGCGCGCATCACGCATTCATCATATGCAATTCTTATGCTCATTCTTAGTACGCTCACACAACCATATGCGTTCTCGAGTTTATACGTCATAACTGATCATACTCAGTGCCATTCACATATATATATATATATATATATAAACATGTATTGTGCACCTCGTACATTCATATATGCCAATGCATATTCATGCAACTCAAATACGTTGCCCAATACAACAAGCACTCTACATGTGCATGCTCCTATCTTTGTTTTGCAGGTTAAAGAGCCCTTCTTACTTACGGAGTTCAAGGACTTGTATCTTCTTGATGACATCATGTTTATAACTCCCCAACCAAGAAGCTCCTCTTACTTGGGGACTTCGGGGACTTGTAGATACCTTTACTAGCAAGCTTGTTTTATATGTCACCAAGCATAAGTAACAACCTTTTAGTGAGGCCCACAAGTCATGGTGGGGCCAACCGCAACATGCATTCCATAGCCGGACATTCAACCTACCCGGTAGTAGTCGGAAGCAGCCAAGACCTTGCCGAGAAACAACCTCCCCGGCCTTACCAAGTTGTCTTCACAATATGGATTTCTAGACTAGAACTGGGACTTCTTGTCCCACATTGAAGAAAATGTAAAGGAATGAGTCTCCCTTCCCAATAAAAAGAGACTCATTCCCACTTACTTAATACTCCATTACAGCTTCATGTAATCTTATTGAACGTAGTTAAACATTTCAAGTGGACGTAGTCTCCCGCTAAGGCGGGAGATGAACCACTATACTTCTTATGTCAATTACTCTCTCTCTCTCTCTCTCTAACGTTAACTAGAGCCTTCGGTTTCTAACATTAACAATAGATAACCACTTAAGAGTCTGCCAATATGTAAATCAAGCTTGGATTTTCTATTTAATTTTTTTATTTGTTTTAAACTTTCTTAATTAATTACACATTCTAAATCCCAAATATGAAATAAATAAATAAAGTCGACTTTTGCTCTGCTAAGGCTTTTCCCCTAGCCGAAAGATTGATCGAGATGGTAGTAGCAATAGCATCGAAGGGTGTAGCAGCATCTGTCACCTTGTCGAAAGAGGCCATAGTGAGCCTGGTTGGGGGAGGGGATGTTATCCACGACCCATTCTTTTACCTGTGTGGGCATTCGCTATCCAAGAACCTGATGGTTATTCCGTCGTTCTCGGCAGCGATGTCCTACATGTGGTGGCTAAATGAAAGGGTTTTGATCCGCAAAAAAGACGAGGGGATCTTCGTGCTCCAATTCAAGGAGCAGGAGGTGAAGCACCAAGTTCTTTATGGAGGCCCATGGTATTACAATAACTCGATGCTATTGTTGGTAGATTATGATGGTGTTAAGGCACTGGCAAAGGTTCCTTTGCTTTCCTTAGAGGTGTGGGTGGTGGTGAAGGGTCTGAGAGTGGCCATGCGCAATGATCGGGCTCTTACCTAGCTAGTCAATGCGTTGGGGACTTTTGTTAGGGATGATCAGGTGGCGCTGCAACTGAAGGAGGCTACCCAATGGATCCAGTTAATTCATGACGTGCGCCGACGGGTCTTGGCTCGGCATACGTTCTACTTCTTGCCAAAGGTTTCTGTGGACCTTGAGCTCTATTATGAAAAGTGTCGGGGAATTTGCAAGGGATGTGGTTTCTTCACCCATCGTGGCAAGGAGTGTGACCAAAAGCTGGTGGAGGACGAGGCCGTGGTTCTGACGTGGGACATTGTGCAGCAGAAAGCGGTCTCACAGTCGAATGCTATAAAGGCTTCATAGCAGTGGCTCGGTTCGGAGGTGCCACTGATGTCCGGGTCAGAGATGATGATGCCGAGCGCTGGGGTCTGAAGCCATGCTGGTGGCTGGTGCTGGGCAAAGTACGATGGGGACGGAACTGGATTCCTAGTTGCCTACCCTGAGTTTCTCGGCGGTAAACCCTAATTTTAAATTAGGGTTGGCTGCCAGGCCGAGGTTGACCAGTCTAGGCCTGGGATCAGGTCGGTTCTAGTTAAAAAAGTGTGGAACCGAAACTGAAAAATAACTCTTATGATCGATTCTGGTATGATGTTCAAATTTTTGAAACCGTTTTGGAACCGAACCGACTACAATCAGTTCGGTCCTAGCCATTTTTCGATTCCTGAACTCACCTGCATACAAAGGACTGAACTCAGTGAAGGCACTACTAAAAAGAATTGCTTTTGCGACGCCTATTTTGCTACGGCAAATTGGGCTTTTGCTACGGAAAAAACTTTTCGCGACGGAAAATTGAGCCTTTTGCGACGGAATTGTTGGCGTTGCAATAGGTGGCGTCACAAAATCCATTTTCTACTGTAAAATGCCGTCGCAAAAGATAATTGCGACGGTATTCTCTTGTCGTCGCATCAGTTATTGTTTTGCGACGGCTATTCATGGGCTGGAGCTTTGCGAGTTGGAGACGGGAAGACTTCACACGAAAGTTCTACTAAAATTGTTGGTCTGATGTTTGAATTAGGGGGTTTTTAAATGGTGGTTTCATGTTTGAATTTGGGGATGAAGAATTGATCGAAGGGATGAGATATGGATTTTGATGTTTCTGGGTTTGAGAGAGGTCGTCTAATGCTCTAATCAACAGAAATCAGGTTTGATGTTTCTGGGTTTGAGAGATGAGTGTGAGAGAGGTCGTTTGATGCTCTAATCAATAGAATTGGGGTTTCATGTTTTTGGGTTTAAAAGTTTGAGAGCTGAGTTTGAGGGAACATATGGGTTTTTTAGGAATTTGATCCAAGGGATGAGAGAAAGGATGGGAAATATATGTTCGTATTTTGGCTATAAACGCGTGCCTGATCTCATGTGCCCTAGTTTATTTTAGGGAAATAAGCTCGGCCAGACATCCAATTATGCAAGGACATCTATACTTCGGTTCCACGCACATTTAAAAAACGAGAACCAAAACCGAACTGGTGTTGCAAATTGAAGAACCGCGCGAACCGAAAAAACGTAAGTAAATATGTAGTAGAACCGAACCGAACCAGATTTTTCAGTCCGGTTCGGTGTGGTTTCACCGGTTTTGTGGTTCTAGATCCCAGGCCTAGACCAGTCTGGGAATTGTTGGGTGTGGCTGGCTTCATGGAGTTGGGACCTTTACTGCTGATTTGTTTGGATACCCATCTAGGGTTTTGGGGGTGAGAAGGCTTCTTGAGGAGGAATGGCTCGAGGATGGAAAGCCTCTTAAGCTTTCTGATGCCTTAATTGAGGTACCAGTAACCAATGGGAAGATTCCGATGAAGAAGGGCAGACCTCGTGGTCACCGGAACAAGCCCAAGTTTGCGTCTACACCCTCTTTAGTGGTAGATGATAGGGGGCCATCTGCAGAAGAGCTGGTTACCCTACCTCAAGAAGTCTAGGGTTGTAAGCCTACATTGACCCTGATGAAGTATAACTATGTTTTGATATGGTTGCTCTGGTTAGGGTTGTGTAGGTCTGTGATTTTTTCTTTTTTTTTTTTCTTTTGCTTTTGTTCCCTAAACCTATTTGTTCTTGGGTGTTATTGTGGTTGTCACTACTACAAAAAGTTAATCACACAACACTAATCACACAACAGAATAGAAATCGTATGTTGTATGTTTAAGTAAACTCTATTGTACAAAGGTATTAGTGATGTTCTGTTGTGTGAATATCAACAAAATGATAATTTTTTTCTCAGAACTACATTGAACAACACAATTATGTATTGTCTGTTGTCTGAGTCTTAAAAATTTAGTGGCAGATTTCACTCCACTCTCGAGTCTTGGTTGCCTCTTGAAATCTGAAATTTGGGCTACTTGGTACAACAGTGCTTGAGATTTCCATTGTGTGATTTAAAACTGGATGCCAAATTTTGAGGAAGCTTGCTTAAATGTCTTCCACGAGGTAAACCTAGTGCAAGCTATAGAAATTAGACAACAGAAGTTATACTTTTCTGTTGTGTGAAGTGGGAACATAGGCGGCATATTTCCCTCCATTTTTTGGCATTTTGATTTTATGTAGTGCACTCTTACAACAGTTTGTTAGGTTTCTATTGTGTAAGCGACTTTAGAATTTATTGAAGTTTAATTGTGGCTCCCACCTAGTCCTAGGCACATCGTGTCTGGAAGAAAAATGAAACAAAATGAAACCTAACCTCTCTCGAGCTCTCTCAGTCGTGAAACCCCTTTCTCTCCCCCCCCCCAGGGAGTCTCATGCTCTCGAGCTCTCTCAGTCGTGAAACCCTCTCCCCCCCCCCCCCCCCCCCCCTCCATGAAACCCCTCTCTCTAAGTCTCTCAATCTCCTTGCTTCTATTCTTTATCTCCTGAAATCCAAATCCTCTTTAGCGATGGAGGAGATAGAGTGCCCTAGATACACTTTCTCTCTCCTCCTTGCCTCCAAATCCAAAGAGATGCAGAAGACTCTTCAGTTTCTCTGATTCTATAGAAAGAAAGAAAACAAAACCTCTCTCGACCAGCTCTCAACCCTCTGAGTCATCTTCTTCACCACTTTCTCTTCCGCTTCTTATACAAAATGAAATTCTTGTGCCCTCCTCACTTCTAATCCAAACCACTAATTCAATCCCTCAATTTTCCCCATTTTCCTCTCAATTTTTCGAAATCCATACCAAATTTTTCCTCAATTGAAAAATCGGATTGCGAATTGAATGCTCTAGGGTTCCAAGTAATCGAGCAGCAGTGAGATGAGCAACAACCCGGAGAGTTTAAATTTCTGATTCTTCTAGCATTGAGACGGGTTGAGTCTAGCCATCTGCGACTCGACTCGACTCGTTTGGGGAATCTCGAGCCTCTCGTTGTCTCCGTCGAAGACCTCGATGTGCAGCAACAGATTCATTCCGTGCCTGTCGTCGTCCAGGCTCCACCATTTTGGGCTGAACGACAAGGCATCGCCGGTGAAGGACGGCGAGAACGAGGCCTACGAGAGCATTTTGATGCCGAATCTGGATCAGCAAGGCCACCTCCAGAAGGTATGTACTAGCTTATCTCTTCCTTCTTTTTCGAAGTATGGTGCTTTTTTGGTCAAGTTTTAATTGATGTGTTCGTTTTGGATTTTGTGTTGTGATTAATGGAATTGAGAGGAAATGATACTGAAGATGTGTTTTAGTTAATCTAGAATTTACCTTCAGTCTCGCGCTTCCCTCATCAAGCTTCATCACTCTTCCTCTTCTGGCCACTCACTCTTTTTCTTTAATGTCGTGTTTAATTGCCAATAATTGCAGGAAAAGAAAAAAGTCCAGACTTAAAATTTTAATTTGATTTCAGTGTTGCTGCAGAGAAGCAGAGCTTGATGCCTGGAAAGCATTCAATAGATGGTACTGTCTCTTCATTTTTGTCCTCTGTTTAGTTTATAAATGAGTATCTGGAGCTGTCGTAGTTTAATTAACCAAAAAGCTGATCATATATGCATTATCAAAACTCATTGCAGTTACTTGAATTGAGATTGTATCTGAATACTTAATGAGCTTTTGTTTTATTGGTCAAGGACATGTTGAAAACTTAACGAAATCACAGGGCTCTTCTCCTTGCAATGGTTCTTCGGATGATGGTACCTCTCTTTTTCTTTTTTGTTTTACTTTTTATGAGGGTCAATTGTAGTTTTTTGTGTCAAATAACTCGTGTTTGATCATTCTGCCATTGTAGGAGAGGTAGATTGGAATTGTTTAATCAATTGCATAAATTTGAATTGTTGGACTTTACTTAGGAATTGCATTCAATCTAGTTGTTAAGCTTTTAGGGTTTGTTTCAAACTATATTACCTCATTTCCATTCAGGCCCTTAGGTTGCAGTGATAATTTGATACTTTACGTTGCAGAAAACACAAATGAAAACTGTATGATTTTGCCACATAACTATATAAGATAATTAATGATATGGGCCATTAAAATTTGTGTGCTGAGTTCTATCTTTAAACTATATTATAGTTTTACATGAATTTACATAGAATGTGCTATCTAGCAAAAGGAGTCTAGTGCTTTTCGTTGTCCATAGTTGACTAGGTTGGTAGAAATTTACCCCAAAGGCAGTTTCTTGACACCTTTTGTGGCTTTGTTTGTTTGTTTTCTTTTCTTTTTTGTTTCTAATGAGATGGACTGGATATTAGATCCAACTATTACCTTGTTACTGTAGTTTTCTTTATCCTTTTTCTATCATTCAAATGGTTCATTGTGTAAATGGCTTTGATTGCAGCTTGACTTAGAAGCAAGTTAAATATGTTCAAGAACACATTCCAATCTGGGTCTCTCTCCATTCTATGCAGCCTTGGGTATGCCTCATCGTCTTTCGTTCTTGTGTTTTTAGTTTTCGTTTATCATACTCGTTGTAATTTTGATGCTTAAGCTGTGCATTTTTCTGGATAATTAGGAGCAAACCTTTGCAGATATGGGATAAAGAAGGTGAGTCCGGACAACCTAGTAATCAACTTCTGAGATGCTTTTTAAATTTCAAGTACTTTTATTTGTTGTTCTTGTCTCTCGAGTATGGTCTGGACTGAAGAAGCAACTTCTTAGTTTCTTTTTTTGCTTGGTCTGAGCTTATTTGAATCTGAAATAAGTCTTAAGGCCTTGTGCTGCCATTTAAAACTTATAGGGGCTTCTATAGGCTTATTTGGATCTTAAATAAGTTTGAATCTGTAGCTCAAGGATTAAAGTGGTATGTTTTTTCTATTGGGTTTACATCAAGCTTCTTCTTTGTCCATTACAATATGTGTGCATAGAAACAACATAAACATTTAGTTATTCATGCACGAACTATATACTTATGGTTGACATTTAAAAGTTGAATTTAAAAATTCAGATGGTGATATTAATCTTTATATGAACAAACTATATACTTATGGTTGACATTTATACAAGCTTATCTATCTAACTATGTTTGACCGAGTTACATTGCCATCTAAATGCAGCACTACCCGTGGCTTCTGCTAATGGTCATCTTGACATTGTGGAGTATCTTATCAGTAGAGGAGTGGTAAGGTGTATGCCTTACATTTTGTTCTTTTAATTGGATAGTCTCTGATTGATTGAACTGGTGATATTAGTTTGTTGAAGGATTAATTATTTATTTGGCATGCTTGTTTGTTGGATGACATGTAATCGCTTCAATATACATCGTGAAGTACATTTTTCTTTCCATATTTTAGGATGTCAATTGATTGCATTATTGACTTGGTCAATAAACTATGACAACTCTTGATGGATATATTTCTTTCATACTAAAGCTGAGCATTGAGGATTTATCGCTAAGAATTCATTTCAAAATGTAAACTCATATTGCTTTTGCTTGAAGAATGCTAGTCAGAGAAGTTTAGTGTGTCCTTCATCTATGTTTGAGATTTTGTTATCATATGTTGTTTAGCGTCTCCCTATGTTTGTTTTCTATTATTTTTAGTTTTTATTTGTCAACATCCTATGCCCTTTTTGATTTGGAATCCTACATATGATGGTGTATATACCATCTTCCCTGTGATATTTTGGTCACTTGCACTAAGAGCAATATTGATTTACTACCTCATTAGGCATGTTAAACTAAATTAATGCAGCGGAACTTTTAACCATACATACTATTTCTTTATCATGCATCTAGACCTGGTAGGAGAAGTTGGGAAATATTATTTTCTTGAGAGAGAGATTATGGTCCTATATTTACTTCAAGTTCTTGTAAACAATTGTTTCCCTCTTAATGAAAGATTTGAAAATAGACGGGCTGATGTATGTAGTAATCACAGTATGGTTCTCTGATAGTCATAAAAGAGCTTCATAGAGTAACCGAGTTATTTCTTTTTTGTGTTTGTTTGTTTGTTTGCTTTATGTATCCTCTTATCCTCATATATACAATGATGCTTGCAAATAGCATTTAGGACCAAGGCAAAGGAACTTCACCCAGATTAAAACCAAGATAATAAAGGTTTGCATCACTAGCTGTTACCCAATTTGTTCGTTGTTATTTATTTTGTCTTCGAATGATTGCTATCTAGTGGTTTTGTTATTGGATAGTAAACTTTAATTTTAGAAATACTAAAAGCCTATGGTATACAGATATACTACTCTGCAGATTAATAGTTGGACTGACTGTAACCTCACTGGAGCTCTTGGTCTGCTCAGAGTTCTAATTTTACAAGGTTGAAGCTTGTACCTTCTGAAGGTTTATTCTTGTTTAAATATGTTATTCTTGTTTAAATCTATTTTTCAGCTGTTATTCTTGAAGTCAGAGTTATACATTCATACTTTGCTCATTTAAGCAGGGTGCTCTGTAAAATGGGAATGACTTTCATGGTATTACACCCACAAGAACTAGTAAGGAACATGGAGGGAGGAATATGCCACTGAATCATATTGAGAATGCCTCAGAACTTGAAAATAAGAGAAGTGATAGTGTAAACTTATCAGAGGTAATATTTTTTTTGGGGTAATCGTTTTACTTCTTAAAAGTAGATAAGTTTAGTACTACCTAAAGTCAAGTACTTTACCACAGCTCGTTCAAACTTGTTATATGGAAAAGACATTTTGAAAAGAGAAACGATAAAGGAAAGAAAAGAACTGTAAAAGAGGATAGGAAGATATTGATTATATTGCGTCTATTGTTTACTTTGCAAAAGACCAAATTTCATCAAATTACTAAACAAGTTTACATCTTGCAGGCCAATTGCGAGAGATTGTGCAAAGTTTCAAACTTGCCTCATGTTGGAGTTTTATGAAGTTTGACGTCGAACTTTTTCATTGTAAACATTGTACTCATGTGTAGCTAGCTAGGAATGTTTTCTTGTTTGGTACATTATCTAGTTACTTGAATGTATATATGGATGTTTGAGAAATGGTAATTGAATGATATAGATTAGAGTACTGTTTATGTGGTCATTATTGTCCAATACTAAGTCATACAACACAATACAAAATAATGTGTTGTATGACTGTAAACGAGTTCAAAATTAAGGCTTCTCCTACAACAGTAATTGGTTATTAGCTAATCTGATTACAATATTCACACCACAGCTAACCAAATATAGTTGTTGTGTGAACTAACAACCAACAACAAAATAAAACAAAATTTTGTTGTGTGAGATTCAAAACACACAACATAAAAGAAATCATCTCTGTTGTCTAAGTAATCAACAGACAAGGGAGATAATTTCACTTCTGTTGTGTGTTATTAATCTCAGACAACAAAGAATAAGTAATATCTGTTGTGTGTTACATATCTCAGACAACAAAGAATGAGTTATATTTGTTGTGTGTTATGAATCTCAGACAACGGCGAATTCTTTCTTCTGTTGTCTGAATGTGTCGACACATCCCCGCGCATGCCATGCCAGGCACATGCCTGCACATAATTCACACAACGGAAACAAGTATTATGTTGAGTAAAGTATTGTCACACAACAGTGAAATCACCGTTGTGTGATTTTTCAATCACACAACACTCGTTTAGACCACAGTGAGGCTGGTCATCACACAACTCCAAATATCTGTCGTCTGATTAACTTATTGTAGTAGTGTGTGTTGAGTTATTGCGATGCACAACATTTGAGGTCTTAGGCATCAAGATACTGAAGACAGTGGTTCCATTCTTTGATGGTGTAGGGTTAGGAAAGTTTTTTTTTTCCTTGTAGTTCCTTTAGGTTTGTAGTATTTCGGTTAGGAGTATTTTGGCTACTTTGTGCAGTCTGTATTGTGCTTGGACTTGTACTATGAGTGGTTTCCTAAAACCCTCTAGCTTGATGTAGTGACATCGTTATTTAATCGAACATGATTCCTCAAAAAATAAAAAATAAAAATAAAAATAATAAAAAAAACCCAAATAGATACAACTAAACAAGAGAAATTGCAATTAATGAAATTTTTTATTGATGCAGTTTTAAATTCCGTCATTTATAAATTCAACGGATTTTTCAATTTTCTTATCCAAACACACCATATAAGAATTTAGGTTTTACCGAAGAATTAAGAATATTCTTCTTTTTCTTTTTTTTTTCAATTTTGGAAAAGCATGAGAAGGATTTAAATTTTCTTCTTTTTTTTTCAAAGGAAACGTTCTCAAGAAGAAAAAGGGTTTTGTGAATTATGCTGCTAATGTTTCTTTTTCTTTTCTTTTAATGTTTGGAAATATTGGTTTTTATCACCACTATGGTCAAAATTTTCTTACACCGAACAGAATGATACTTAGCTTTCAAAAGTGATTAAAGAGGTATCTAGATTTATGAAAATTGATCAATTTCATACCTCTGTTCATTTTTCATCACATCTCCGATAATACTAAGGGTATAACGACATTTCATTCAATTTTTAGTTAGAAATGACAATGTTATCCTCTCATTCTTTCTCTCTCTCTTTTTTTTTCTCCTTCTTCCTCGTTCTTCTGCAATCTGCATATTGTATAATCTAGTCATCTACAATCTAACAACCCAAGCTTAATTCTACTTTACTTGTGATTGGCCGACTTTAGCTCAATCCTCTTCCTTTTGCATATTGCATCTATGACCCAAGCTTTTTTGTTTGTTTATGTAAAAGCAGTTGGATCAATGGTCATTAAGCAATGGAACTGTATCAAAATACAATGGTCTGGCCACCAGCCTTTCCTCCTGCCGCGCTGCCGATGGTACCACAAAATTGTAATTGGAGTTCGAAACTTTGCATAATTGGAATCCGATACTGAATAAAGATACATAGATGCAAAATCAAACCTAGAAATTGAAGTGATTTTTGGTCAAAGAGTCCATCAACCATCTACAACCCAGTCTTCTTCTTCTACAGAATTAATATCCTCCATTCAATTTCAACTCCACCATCTTAGAAACAAATAAGGTTGGGATGTTTCCCACCTTCTGAAGAAACAAATAAAAAGGGGGAGAGAGAGAGAGAGACGATAGAAAAGAAGAGAATCTACAAAGTAAAACAAAAAATAATTAAAAAATAATTTGTGTGAAAACACTATTATAACCCCACAAAATACCTCACATGCACCACACATGATCAATTTTAATAGAGAAGTGACGGAAATAAACCGAGGTAACCTTCTGAAGAAACAAATAAAAAGGGAGAGAGAGAGAGAGATAGATAGACGATAGAAAAAAAGAAAATCTACAAAGTAAAACAAAAAATAATTAAAAAATAATTTGTGTGAAAACACTATTATAACCCCACAAAATACCTCACCTGCACCAGACATGATCAATTTTAATAGAGAAGTGACGGAAATAAACCGAGGTATCAAGTTGATTTATTTTTAAAAATTCAAGTATCATTTTGATCACTTTTCAAAGTTAGGTACCATTCTGTCTAGTGTAAAAAAATTTAGACACTGTTTGTGATAAAAAAAACTCTTGCTTTTATTACAAACCCTAGCGTTGATCCGAAGTGATGTTGAGAATGGTAGGACAATTTCCTTTAAAAAAGGTTACTAGAAAGAAAACAAGTGGAAGCTTTTCTGCAAACGAATTCCATCGAATTGAAATGTAGGGAGGAAATGAGAGTAACTCTTTCCAATACGGCTAGGGCTTCAGCTGCAATGGACAGAGCGTGAAGAGAGAACCATCTACCCATTCATTGACAGATGAGTTTCGTGAAGCACCGCAATACCACAACTGAGGATAGTAGATCGCCAGGCTGCGTCTGTGTTTATCTCCGATGTGACGGGTGGTGGTGACTTCCAACGAAGTGAGTCCTAAGGTTGGGCGTGAAGTCACAGTGATTTGATCATCAAGTTCTGAAGGACGAGTGTGGAGGACAAGAGATGGGTTTTAGTTGTACGATCCTTAACACAAGAGCATGTGTGCTTCCAAATGTGCCACAAAACTGAACACTAGATTAGTAAGAAAAACCTTCTGATCCATGGCAAGAGCCGCCTAGAGAGGATCCGGTCAAATGAAGCCAGAGGGACTCACTGTTAAGGGTAACCAAACCAAACGCATCTTGTCCGAGTATAAGTTGCAGCTTCTCTCCATGCCCCTGCGGTGAAGGCCAGCTTTAGTAGCTAGAGAACCTGATATGCAATGCCAAAGAAACTCCTTCATCTTGGTCAAGTACACTCCAAATTAACTTCCACAGCAACTTGGTAAAAAGAGTGAGGATGGGGAAATGAATGGGGATGGGCGACAGACCGGCTCAGTAAGTAACCAGAATGAAGAAAGCAGCAGCCATGCTTTTCAGGAGGTCACCTAGTCTATCTGGATGAGGTGGGGTGAGAGAGTGGTATGGCATTTATGGCAGCGACTTCCTCAGGTTGGAGGAGGTCCCAAGATCATGGAGACAAATGGGGAATGGGGATGGGGATCCCCAATCCCCGCTATCTAAGATTGGGGATGGGGCGGGGATAGTATTGTGATCCTCATCCCCAAACCCGCCCCAATAATATACACATATATTTAACTTATATATTTTTTAATTTATTTTTTTATAATATAAATCATAAATATATACATTTACTACTTTACTTTAATGATGTTTTGACTTTTGCACTCACTAAATTATGATTCATGAATTTAATCATGTTTTAAATTTATTTGTTGTAGATTTTGATTTTTAAAAAGTCAATATGAGAAAAAATTATTTTATTTATTAAATTCTTATTGGGGATTTGGGGTGGGTTTGGAGGCTTAGTCCCCAGTAGGGATGGGGACGGGGAATCCCCAATATATTTTTATTGGGGATTGGGGCGGGGATGGGGGTAGGGAATGACCCCGGGGATGGGGATGATATTGTGATCCCCATCCCCAATCCGCCCCATTGCCATGCCTAGTCACGCTAGTCTATGTGGATGAGGTGGGGTGAGTGGTATGGCATTTATGGCAGCGACTTCGTCAGGTTGGAGGAGGTCCGAAGATCATAAGTTTGGTTGTTCCAATTGATGAGACCAGCCACAAAAACAGCAGATTGAGAAGATGAGGGAACCTGGTGGTGATTTCTAATGGTAAAGAACCAGTTGTCTGGCCAAAGTCGGCACTATTTGCCATCACCGAGCAAACCATCCCGTTGCGAGGATCAAGCACCTGCACGGCTGCACCTGCACATCCCGTTGCGAGGATCAAGCACCTGCACGGCTGCACCTATCCAGGAAGGAAATCCACCTCAAGTGGCCCCAAAATACAATAAGGAAGTCTCGAGATTGTGGTGGATGAGCAATCCCTACTTTGTCAAAAGAGGGAAACCAAGACCTCCATCTAATTGGACACGCAGAGGCCATTCCAGTTATGCCAGCGTAGAGAATGAAGGAGATCCCAAAAAAAATTTCAAAGCGCCAAGTTATTTGAAAACATATAGCAGGACATTGGGTAGGCGAGAAAGCTGAAGCAACAGCCATGATGAAAACTCCAAAGTCCAAACGGCTAGAGAGTGTTCTGCAGCCGAATCGAACTATTTGAAACGTTTACTTTAAAAGCTTTGGCAAATTATCAAAACCACAGAAACAATAAAATCTGGGAAACTTAAGCTTGCATAACTAGATACTTCAGAAGTCAATAGCAAAATGATGCCAACTAGTTGCAACCGTCATCAAAAACAAATACAAAACACCATATATTGGTTCACTTCCATACTCTAAAACATAAACTCAAAATACTAGAAAAATCAGCTCAAGTTCAGCTTGCTTCTTCTACTGTTGTTTCACTTCTGCTTTCTTCTTCTGCCAGAGTCGGTCAAGACCACTGTCAGCGTCTCCCTGAGAACAAATAGGCATCATATCAGAAGCAGAAATGAATTATGTGAGAATAAAAATAGAGACAGAGAAAACCACGAAAATCAATTCTTAAGATAAGATATGAGAACACAGACACATTGCCTTCAACAGACTAAAAGATCCAATATCAATATACCAAAAAACCAGAGAAAATATGATAATCCAGTAGTCTGACAAACTAACTCAATGACACCAAAACACCATGCAGTAGAACACTGCACAAACAGCAATCTGTGATTTATACTCATTACCTACTTTCCTCGTGTTGCCTTCTTGTTAGGTTAACAACTTTACATTGCTACTGTAGTATAACTTGGATATTAGAGGTGGTGTTTAACTTTTCTATTTATATTCCTTGTGTGTTAGGTTCAATAGTTCTGTGAATTGATGAACCATAACTTAAACGTAAGAGGGTACCAAGGTACATATCAAAAGCAATTGAAACTAGACCAATGAAAACCCAAATCAAACTGATTCCCACGATTACAACAATATACAGTACTGAAATGAGTGAAGGAGCACCTGAGCACGGACGTAACCACAAAGAGCAAAAGTGGAGAACTGGCCAGTATAGATGCCATTCTCATCAAGATGCCCGATGTTGATCTGAACAGATGCATGATCCTTCGAGGTGATCAGCCTGTTAGTTGCTGAGCTGCATCCACATACCACAAAAGTTCAGCTAAAACCCTCCATCAAAATCACAAAACAAACAACGCTAGAACATTCTAATCAAGTTAGATTGCATACCATTTCCTGGGAATGTAGAGCTCAGTGATTTGACCCTCTTCGTTCTGCATCTTAATGAATGAGTTGATTACTTCCGCAAACACAACAAATCCTGACCCAACAGAAACACAAACAAACCTGAGCTTCTCAAAGCTAGATAAATTTTAACAAAGCAAGCAAAACCCAAGTGCAGATGCGCAAAGCAAAGCAATTCCGAAACACCGAATTGGAAAACAATCAAGCACAAACAAGTACATATAATCGTATCTCCAAGCAACACCATTAAGGCTTTTCAAAGCGCGAAACATCTAAAGTAGTAATAGTAATCAATTTCTCTCTTTTTCAATACAAAAATCTACTGTGGTACACAAAACTGCTCAAATCCCAACGTTAATCTCCATGTTTAAGTACAGGTTTACTAAATCATGCAAAAATTTAGAAGCGATTACGCAAATTCAGAACAACCGAATCAAACCCATGACTACCTATAACCCTAAATCAACCAAATAGGAAACGAAACTAGAAGTAGATTCCTTCTAAGAAATCACAGATTGATTCATGAACGAACGAGTATCAAACAGATGATGAGCACGAGAGAGAGAGAGAGAGAGAGAGAGAGAGAGAGAGGGAGAGTACCTGGAGGCGGCTGCGAAAATCTGGAGAGCGAATAGAGGGAGAAGTAGGTTTATAAAAGATCACTTGGGCCTAGGGTTTGGATTTCTTCAAGTAAAGCCCACTTGGAATGGACTACAACACTGCATTTTCAAATTTATTTATTTATACTATATTGCTACAAAATAAAAATATTTATACTAGGCATCCTGAATTATTCAAATATTTGATTGAAACAAAAAATAATGATTCGATCTGTCAAAAAACAAAAATGACTAGATTGTTTTTGTGCTCATTATCCTTTACACTTCCTGAGTATCGTACTTGGGATTTTTTTTTTTTTTTTAACGGAATCAAACTTTTGAACTCAATATAATTCCTAACTTAATTCTCAATTACATTTCAGCACTTGCGCTAATTCGGAAAGCTATCATTGTTGTGATTTTTAGGCACTTGATTAAGGCTGCGTCATGAATAAAACAGCTGCCTAATTTTAAATTTTTGGGTCTTAAACCTATTTGGTAAAATAAAAAAAGTCTACTTTTTCATACCGCGATGGTCTAATAAAGGGCTAAAAGCTGATTTCCTAAAGCAACTGAAGGGTTGCTTATTAAAAACCATGTTTATGGGAAGTGAAAATAGGCGCTCCTTGGTATAAGGAGCGCCTATTTTCTTGATTGTTTTGTAATTTAAATCAAATATCCTTGTCTTGTACGTTGTCTGGGTCTTCTTTTTCCTTCACCTTCTTCAATCATCGCTGCAGTTCCCTTGCATTGCACTCTGTTTCCTATTCATATCTCAGCCCTCGCAAGTCACTCTTAATCTGTTACGTCCCGAACCTAAATTTATCGGTTTACTAGTCATTTGGACGGTAAACGACAATTACTTTCACTTTTTACTCTGTTTCGATACTTTTAGTGGCCCTAAAAGTTGACTTTTTGTTCGGGTCAAAATTTGAGAAAATGCTCTTCATGAAAGTTGTAGAGGACGTTAAACCGAGCGAGTGCATATGTGGTACGTAAAAATCAGAGTTCGTATGCGAAAGTTATGACCAAATACTAAAGTTACTGTTTATGGTAAGTTTCTATAAATAGCCGAGTTACTGTGGTAAGTTTTCATTTTCGGAAACTTACCGAGCTCTGTCTCTTCTCTCTCCCCGATTCCGTCATCCTCTTCGACCTCTTCACCTTCTTCCAGCCATAACTTCTTCATTCGGCGACGGATTTTGACGTATAAGATGTCGTTGGAAAGCTCTCTTCCCTCTCTTCATTTCTATGGTGGTTTGGTGATTGATTCTGGACTGTGGAGGGTGAAGCAACGAGAAGAAGAGGACGATCACTGTAGCCGATCGGGATTTCCATCGATTTCCGGCAATTCCAGCAGTCTCCGGCCACCAAACTGGCGTCGAAGGTTTGGTTTTTGTTAAAGATCATTTCGCCCCTATCCTTGAGCCATGATTTACAGTGTGGAGGTCGAATCGATGATTTCAAATTCTAAGGTTCTTGGGTTTTTCTGGAAAAATTTCACCGGCCAAATTGGAGCCCTTCAAGGTAAAATTGGAACTTGTTGAAGTTGTGAAAAATGTTGGGTCTGTTGAGTAGGTGGTGCTGCCAAAATTTGGTGGCCATCGGAGGTGGTGGCCCCCGGCGCGTGGGGCCCTCGCGTTGTCACTGTTGGTGGCGCGTGGAGGCGTGTAGGGCAATGTTTTAATTTCAGTTTTTAGCCCGACAGTCGGATTTCCCATTTTCATTGTGGAATATGTTAATTGAGGAATTGGTGTTGTGGGAGAAATTTGAGTGGAATTTGAGAAGTAATGGAGATAGGGATTTTCGGGTTTCGTTTAGGTTCGTATTTATTTTATCGGATTGCCGTTTACGGAAATATGATTGTGTACAGGACGATGTCGCGAGCTACGGTTAAATGAAGGAACTCGTTTGCGTGGTCGTCCAATAGTACTGTGAGTGGACCTTTGCTTTTAAATATGGATGCATGCAAATGTTTTTCCCGAATTAATTATTTAATTATTTAATCCATGTTATTATATTTTGCATTCGGGAAATTATTGTTGATTTGTCTTGATTTGTTTTGGGAAATGAATTAGTGACTTAAATTATTGTTTTAATTTATCGAGCATACTAAACGGATTTAAATATTTTTATTACTATGTCAATTGGATTTTCGAATTGAAGTTGTTATGCTCGATTTTGAATTTGTGATTTATGCGAAATTTTGTTGAAGTAATTTTCTGAGGTGATTTCCGGAATTAATTATATTTCTATTCGTTGTTTTGAGATTTTTGGAAAGATTTTCGAAATGGGATTTCGATGAAGTTATTTCGTATTTATCTATCGACTTTCGGTTTTGGAATTGGGAATGCATTGATGTTGATCTAACTATTCTTTTACCGTGTGGGACACGCTGTTAATTTATGTAACTTTTTATGAGAATTTCCAGGTAATGTTGGGAATCGTACCTATGTTTTCTTTATTCGCGGGACTTATGGGGAAGCCTTATAGATTTACTAGATTGGAATGGTTTTTACCCGCCATACCTGGGTCGCCATATTTTATTGCTAGCTAGCCTATTAGTACTCCTCCCTACTTACTATGTGTTGGTGGGTGAGTAGAGCAGAGCATGGGATGCTCCAGAGTGTGGGACACTCCGACCCGAGACTGGGAGGCTCCCTTCTTTCGTATAGTGATACTTCTTCCCCATATCTTATCGTTGCCTAACTAGTGAGGCTAGTCGGTTTATCGTTTTGAAATTCTTAGATTTAAAGCTAAATGTGTTTTCTAATTGTTGCATGCATCAGTTTTTAATGAAATAAATGTGGGAAAGTATGAAATCCTTTTTCTTTTAAATTGTTTATTTTTGTCCACTCACGCTAACGTTTTTTGTCTACTTTCCCCTGGGCCTTTCGGTTTCTAATGCCCAGTTTGCAGGCGAATTAGTGGAGGTCGGGCGTACATGGCATTTGAGGCATAGTTGTCACTATTTCCGCAGTGTAGGATCCCTTGATCCTTTACTTTTCTTTTTATATCCCTGTGTATAGTAGTATTGCTCTGATAACCTTTGGAATTAGTATTGTTGAGTTTTGTGTTTTGTGAAAGTGGAGTTGTTGGTAATTGGGAGCAGGGTGGCTCCAGGAGTATAAGGTTGGTTTGCTTGAAGTATTTTTGTGTGTTTTACAGGTTTTTGGATAGTCCGTTTTAGGGGTGACTCTGCCGAATTTTTGGTAGAGCTATCCCTAAGATGGGCCCCACAGGGCCACCTCGTATTTCATGGTGAAATTCGGGGCTGGTCCTGTCATAATCTTAACCTTAATCTTAAATTAAATGAGGATCATTAGACTTCTCTGGTTCCTTTAGTAGTTGAATGAGTTTGAAGAATTGGGTATGATTGGTGTTGACTAATGATGGGTCCCACGGATTAGTCATGAACAGGGCCGATTCTGACTTTTTAAAGACCCGAGGTAAATATTCATACCAAATTAAATCCAAAAACACTAGTAGAAATAAAAAAAATAATAAATAAATAAATAACATCTATATTGTATTCTTAAATAGTTAACTTAAAAATGACATGAGTAGAAATGAAAAAACAAAAAGAAAAAAAGAAAGTTGTTTAATACGAGAAAATATCACAAAAAGAAAAGAAAAATATAAAACGAAACATTTTGGTCTCGAACTTAGGTGGTTAAAAGGCCACAAAACAAACTTGCCACTGTGCTAAAGCAACATCATGTGGTAAGAATGGCAAAGAATATTATAATTAGTTGGACTACAAATATATATATATATATATATATATATATATATATATATAAAATTTCGGAGGCCCGCCGGAGACCCGTGGCCTGAGACAGCTGCCTCAGGTGGCAGCCCTCGGGGCCGGCCCTGGTCATGAAATTGGTATTTCTCTTGGTATGAATCACTATTTTTCAAGAATCATAAGCTTGAGCTTTGGAGAACCTGAGAAAATTCCATAAGAACTTTATCTTTGTTTTGGAACAAAACGAGGTCAAGTGCCCATCGCAGTTGAGTATTCATTTTGGTAAATACAGATGGCTATAACACTTCTACTCAAAGTATTTCCAAATGATTCGATCTGGTTTTTTCTTTTGAATTTTTTTTTAAAGCATGATTTACCAAACTATTGCTTGGAGACATAGGAATTTAAAATGAATACAGTTATCTATCCTATACTTCTTCCACTACCTATGTCTCTCTTCCATAATTATCTCTTTATTTATTTTTTTTTTGTTTATCTATTTTGCTTATTACTATGATAACTCTTCTATTTATTTGATTCAATTAACTCAATAAGGGTAATTAAGATAGTTTAAAAATTGATGAACCTTTTGAGGGTTGTGCTATATAGTAGTAGAGGTTAATTTCTTAGAAGAAGAATTGTAATCTAGGTCATTTGGTATTACTCTAATGGGACTATATTTAGGGTAAACAGTTTATTATAATTTATAATTTTTTTTTTTTAAATGATAATTTATAGTGTTATTGATCCTCCCCTAAGATAGTAGTCTTTAGTTTTCATCATTGGCTAAATACATTGATATTGCATGTTTTTTTTTGTTTTTTTTTTAATAAAAGGCTAATGTGGCTGCCCTCAAGCCTTTACTAATGAAACTGTCGAATATGAAGGAGGGACATGGAGCTTAAACCCCTTATTACAATAACATCCTGAAATAATATCATGACTCTCTACTAAACAATTGTATTTAATTACGCACTAACTAGCAAAGAGCGCTCTACAGGCGACTATATTTGCTTTACAGCGGTGACACAACAGAAAGATATATAATTCGATCTACGACTCGATTACAGTATAGCATAACTTCCATACTCACAGCTTTTCCATCATGTTGCCACTAGAAAATACATCCAGTGACATTAAGTTTCACCCTGCCACTAGGAGACAGCGACCATTTGACCAAGTAAAGAACTCGCCGCCTACCTAGAGCAGACAGGTTACTGCCACTAAGAGGTTGCGACCATTTGTAAATGCAAGGAACTCGCCGCCTACCTAGAGCATGCAAGGCACTTTGAGTGCACACATGGGCACACAACCCAATTATTACTCGCGATAATCGCAAACCAACTAAGCAACAGAAGCAAATAACAATTATAAAGAAAAGAAAACTTGACACAGAGCCCATTAAGTGAACCCAACCCGAAACTGCAGCCCAGAACTAGCCCATTGGCAGAGTCCCAACCCGGGAATCCAAACCAGTAGATGGGTCGTAACCCACCAACCCGGCCCAAATGTGTTGATGCATCGCACAGCCCCCAATCCTTCCTCCCCTCCACCGGCGCTGGGCCACCGTTGCCTCACCTTCGTCGTCCGTCCATCGGAGGGCCGCTCCAACCATTGCAAACCTACCTGCCCCCAACCGGAGAAAGGAAGGTCCGCATCTGGTGTCGAAACCACGGTCAAACAGACCACCAAGCCACCGATCCCGACCAACCAACCTGCGATCTACATCAACCAACCACCGTGCCCAGCTTGCCGGCCACCAAAAACCACCAAACTCCGCTTCGATCCACTTCCACTCTGATCCCAAGTTGATCTCGGCCCACCGCCACGACACAGCCACGCCATTCGACCGAAGAAAAAAGAGAAAACCACCATCTCCCGATCCTAGATCTCGAGCCTGAGCCACGCCCATGAAACAGATCACCCATCTGGCCATATCCGTCGTGCAGCGGCTAGGCCAGAGGCCATCACCAACACAGAGGCGCAGCCGGACAGGAACAAAGGCTGACGACGGCGTTCTCTCTATGCCAGCACGTGGGGCGCATTCTCCTTTTTATGGACTTGGTTCTTCTCTTTTTTATGTACTTTTTTATTGCATATCTGAATGTTATGGTAAAAAGTGAAATAACAAAATAAAAAATAAATTTAAAAAAAAAACCTACTACCTACAGTCTTCCATAAAATTTGAAAAACCTAGTTCATCGTGAATATTCAAAAATTAAATGCTTCAACTTAGTGATTTCCCATTATAAATATTAATTCTGCTGAAGATGGTCGGTTGGCCAACCTAAACTTTGTAATTTCCCATGGCGTCGCCCGAAGTGGGTGATAGAGATGGTGACTGAGGTAGAGATGGATGACTTTTTGAAGTGAATGGTATGGAAGAGGCCGGGAAAGAAGAAATTAAAGGGAGGGGTAACAAAAGAATTCCAAAGACTAAATTTGGCAACACAATTAATACACCATTCCAATTTAAATATTTAAGGTGCCTCAGCTAGTCAGGCTTTGTACCTGTATGTGCACTTAAAGTGTCTTGTCTGTTCTAAGTAGGCGGCGAGTTTCTCACTTCGTCAAATGTTCGTTATCTCCTAGTGGCAGGGTGAAACTAAGTGTTGCAGGATTTATTCTCATGCAGCAACATAGTGGGAAAGCTATGCTTTTGGTAATTATGTTTCGTCTGTATCGAGTTATATTTCCGTTATGTCAAAACAAATAGAGTCGCCAGTAGAGTGTTATTTGCTAGTTGGTGCCTAGTTGAATATAGTTATTTGGTAGACACTCATGATAGTATTTCAGAATGTGTTCTAGATGCTTATTGTAATAAGGGGTTCATGCTCAATGTCCCCCCTTGTATTCAACATTTTCATTAATTAAGGCTTGAGGACAGCCGCACCAGTCCTTTATTCAAAAAAAATAATAAAAATATTTAATACATTGTTAATGCCTTTTTGAACAAGTCATATATAAACTTGAACTTAAAACTCAAATTATTTTAGTAAACATGCTCTCCAAATACAAAGTTTGCTGAAATTACTATAAGAACACTATTCCTATTAAACCTAACAAAGTTAAAAAACTAAAAAAACAAAAAAACAAAACCTTACAAAGTTACAAACATGGTACAATCACAACAAATGCTAGCTATAGCAAACACATGAACAATTGGGCCAGAAGCATGCCCAAACTAGCAAAACTTAAACCAAATTATGACACGAATCCAAAAATACATAATGAGACTTCCACAGATAAGCCATATATCTGAAATTCTTAATTCACGGCCCTGCAGTTCTTCCTAATCTCTCCTTGTTTCCCAACCAACACATCAATGGAACCCATCTTCACCATCGCAGCAGCAAACTCCAAACCCCATTTCCTCGGATGGTTCCTGCGGTACTTTACCATCTTCCTAGTTAAGTCACTGCTCCAAAGCTCCTGGTCCGAAGCCAACAGCCCCTTGTGACTCACCAAATTCTTATAGTAGTTGTTATCAAGCAAAGTTGGGGTCAAAGGATCAAAAGCCACAACCGGGTCAACACCATTTTTCACATTAGGGCATTTGGATTTCAAGTACTCCCCATAAGCCTTATTTATCTCAGGGTCTTGTGCATGCGTTTTGTTAAAGGAGTATAGTCGTTTTGAGAAGGAAGAGCAGTGTGAGTCCCCAATGGAGTGAGCTCCGGAGAGTGTCACCATGTCCTCTAGAGACAACCCTTTTCTTGCAAAGTTGGTCTTCAGTTGTGTTGCGTTGAAGAATGCATCAGGGAGGTTTTTGGTCACTTCCGAAGCCAACGAGACCGTTCCGTCACGGCGGCCTCCGGGGGCTGAATAGTAAGTTCCCCCGGCGGTGAAAACACTGTCTCGGGCAGCGAAGGTGATTATGTCTGCACAGGAGACAGTGTTGGGGCACTGAGCTTCTATCCTGGCCTTGGCTTCGTCTATGACCTCAAAGCCTTGGACGCCTTTGTTTCCCATGCTTTCTTTTTCTGCAGCTGGCTTCCCCGGTTTAGAATCCAGCAAAATTGATGCATCGCAACCCTAATTAAGTAAAATCAAAAAAGGTTCCGAGTTTATATATATTACATGGGACTAGTATTTCCTTCAAATATTTAGCTTCATATACATGCATACACACCAAACGTTTATACGATCGAACATCTTATATACAATAATGTCATCGATCATAAACCCACCAGCTGATTAATTGTATGAGATCAAAGTTGTATACGTACAATATGGCTGCAATATGCCAGAATATATATTCATTTTCTTTTACACAGTGGCTATTTGTAGCTCTTTACACCTTATTTCATAAAAAAAAAAAATATTGTAGTTCCACATCTGATTGTAAATGAAGGAATAATCTCAGATAATAAACTCAGAATAAGTAAAAGAATATTGTTAAACATACGTACCCTCACAAAGCAATCATGGAAATGGAGTCTGATGAGGGCAGCAGCTATGGCAGGATCGGTTGCAGCTGCCTTCTTCAATGTATCTCTCACAATCGTCTCGGCCGAGGGGCATGATTTCCGGTAGAAACCAACCTCCAAAGGCACAGAGGCGTCGACCGGTGACGAGACCAAAACCACCAAGATCAGCAAACTGAAGCAGGTGATGATGAACAAGTTTGCCATTGGATCGATATATCAAACCCCAAAAACTAATAAGCAACTCGAGCTTAAATGACAGAAAGAAAGGAGTAGAGCACATATGGAAAGCCTTTGCTATAGCTACTGCAAATTTATAGCAAGTGACCATGAGCAAAGCCACAGGAATGCCAAACCAGGCAATTGCAGTGACGCTTCGGAAATTATTAAACAAATTACAACATGCAGATTAAAAATGGAAGGCGTGTGCCCCCCACACGATTCACTCATTCCACTGTGTTATTATATCACTGAAATAGATCAACAAGTGTGAAAATGAGAATCTAATGACCTAGCATGCCGTGTCTTTTACCCACTTTTATAGATACAATGTATTTGGGATCATTAGAGGTCATTTATTCACCCCAAAAAAAATCAATGTTTAAATGTATAAAACTATATATAACAATGGCCCATATAACAACGAATTAGAATCAAACTAATGGCTACAAGCCATTCGACTGAGTTTGGTAGCGTGTTACGATTTGTTATTGTATCGAGAAGTTGATTATAATCTTGCATGATTATCTAACATTTAATCATCTTAATTGTTTTGAACACCGAATGCCAATATAATATTTTAAATGTTATACAGCTTGTCGAAAATAAAATTTCGTATCGGAACTTCACGTACGTGTAATATTTCAGACTATCTCTAGAAGTTGATATTTTTGCTTGCATTGAATTCACTACTTGATTGTTGAGAAGTTTGGAATCTAAAATCGTATCTTTGACCTATTTTAGCATTAGTTCCTTTTCCTGTGTTTAGGATGCAAAAGGAAATGAAATATTTTCCTGAAGCAAAGGAAAATAGTGGGAAAATGGTTTCTTCCATACTCCAAATGAATAACTTTCCCCCTTCTTTCCTTGCATTTATTACTCACAACATATTATTTTATTCCATTAATTACATACTTTTTAACAA
Source organism: Rosa lucieae (assembly GCA_024704745.1). Classification (NCBI taxonomy): domain Eukaryota; kingdom Viridiplantae; phylum Streptophyta; class Magnoliopsida; order Rosales; family Rosaceae; genus Rosa; species Rosa lucieae. Next base: position 44,593,366 of record CM045495.1, read on the forward strand.
CTTTCCGGATAACTTTCCTTACATTACCAAACATCGGAATGGAAAATTCTTCGGAAAGTTCATTTCATTTCCCATGGAAAAGACAAATGAACTACTTTCCTTTCCGCAAACCAAACAAGACCCAAGTCTAAAACTCACATCTAAACCTAAGTTTGCGACATGAACTTGAGTAGCAAGCTATATGTGTGCATGTGGGTCTTCTATCTGGTGCGGTCACTGCGGTGTAATATAGTTTGACAGTATAACCAGTTGAATGTAGAACCACCCATTATTATCTATTTTGAGCAGAATTACTATAATTCAGCCATTGAGGTAATATTCACCGAGTAGCTAGATAGAAACATAGAATGATGAAATCTTTTCCTGTAAAAAAAAAAAAAAAAACTGATCAAGTCTTTTAGTCTTGCATTCCAAGTAGTAAAGTCTGAGTACATACATCACAATTCAACCCCATGCATCAAGTCGATCATTTAAAAATATTATATGAATCCCAATTCAACTATTTGAAAACCATGAACACGGAACCATCTAGAACAGACATCAAGTCGCAAGTGACAATAAATTAAGATCTAGTGGCAAGTGTTCTTGATAACTCTCTTCTTTTACATTTCGCCTTCATTAAAGTAATGGAAACTTCATTACTTTGGTCCAGTGCCCACAGGAAATAAGCTTTGTTCAAAGTTGGCAACTATAAAAGTTTAGACGATGTTGCTTCATTTTGTTCATCTATTTTAATGAGAAAACATATAAAGCAATATAAATTTGTATATACTAGACTCCAAACACATCTTATGGGTATGGATAATTATGTGATAATTATGTGGGAAGTTATTCCACAGAATCTGAATAAAATTGCTACACATATTTTATTTTTTTATTTTTTTATTTTTATTTTTGTTAAATTTAATTTGTTTTTCTTTTATTTATGAATTGACTATTTTGTCTTTCTCAAATATTTCAGTTCAAATATTTTTTTAATATTTAAGGAATATTTTGATAAAATTTTTTGTTTTGGTTGAAAACTCTATTCTCTTAATAATAGTATAGATAGTACTAATTTATCTAATACTTGTTTTTAAATAGTTTTAATATTTTTGATAATAGTTGTAAGTCACGTTTGTTAGAACCAAAATACAATTTGAGTACATTGGCTTTCCTTTCAGATATGTGGAGGTTTTTCCACATCAACAAGTTGGAGAAGTTGGAAAACTTGTCTCGTAATGTGGTGGCAATAGTGATGGAGTTCGTTTTTGGGTACTCTAAATTTGTGCTAGTAGGCTTTGATGATGGCATTGAAGCCTGAAGACCAACTCATAGAAACGCAAGCCCACCTGTTGTATATTCTGGATTTCTGGCAGAAACCAAACCAACTTCCAATGTGAATTGGGCCAAAGATCATATTTATAAGTAGTTGATACAATCAAGAAAAATTTTAAACCCTTTGTTCACCAGTAGTGGATGTTCATGAAGGAGCACACTGGAAGTGAATAACTTAATATCATCAAGGAGCACATTTGTTTTTCTTCCGAAATTTACTTTACTATAATTTGTAAATTTTGATCTAAGCATTTGATAGTTAACTATTGAAAAAACTTCAATAAATGCTTTTTGAACAATGCGAAGAGCTGAAGACTATTTTGCCGATTGCTACGGAGAGTATTCTGTGATTGCCCCAATCACTACAAAGACAACTGAAATGGGCCTTTAATACTCAACCACCTAACACATTGTTAAGCTCTTTTAACCAATTACCATATATTGTAAGTGTTTCTATGACAATCACCGAACAATTTATGAACTTCATAATGAAATATAAGATCAAAATTTTGAAGCAATGTAAATGGGCAAGTAGATGACCCATTTAGAACTTCTATATCATCAAACCAGAAAACGTTTATGGTTTATAAGAACTTGTGGTTCTAAGTTCTAACAAATAAGACTATAAGATCATTCATCTCTACATCTAAATTTCAAGTTCGAATGTTCTCTTAGCCACTCGAGACTTCATTTTTGAAATCAAATACAGCCTATCAGCTGCGTATGAACATTTGATGAGTTAATATTTACAAATATTTTTATTTCTTTTTCACATTATCAAATTATCAATGCATTCATCTCAAAAAAAAAAAAAAAAATTATCAATGCATACGTAGGTCATTAGGTGTCAACATAATTGAGCTATATTCATATTCCAACGGTCTAACTTCTCAATCTAATTATTTTCAATGCACTCATAATCTATAGGCCGCAAAATCAATTAACAATATTCAATGCTCCAATAGAATGTTTCATTTCAAATTTTTATTTGTTTGAAGAAAATTATTTAGTTAGTGGGCTGGCTTCACCCAACACACTGACTCATCAACAACCTCCGGGCCGGCCGGTCGAATCTAAATCTTTGTTTGCTAAATCGACCTAATTGTCTCCTATATGCTGTGTGTATCTCCTTTATATAATTCCCAACTTCAATCTTTTTTTGGTGAATCTTGGATTCCCAACTTCAATCTTGGATTGCAAAAGAGTTGAGGAAAGCCACTAGCTAGGTTTTCATATCAATTTAAACCAGCATCTGTTTTCAAAATATATTTTAAACTAATTTATTTACGTGATTTATTCTCGCTTAATTTTTTATGGGGGGTGAAATTTGCACACCCCTATTTGCAAATGGCACACCCTTTGATTTTTTTATTGGGGTCATGACCACTTACCCAAATATGGCCCAATATTTCCCCAAACGCTCCACCTACTTTTGTTTGTGCCCGCTTACCCAAACCATCAGTGACACGACGCTTTTAGACTGCAAAAACAAATAAATTACAAATCATGCCACCAGCCCCTATCAACAGCACGTCTTCATTGACTTTACTTTTTCAGATCTCTCTCTCTCTCTCTCTCTCTCTCTCTCTCTCTCTCTCTCTCTCTCTCTCTCTCTCTCTCTCTCTCTCTCTCTCTCTCTCTCTCTCACCACACACACACACGCACGCACCTCACTCTTAATCTCCGATCAGTGTGCTGGCTCAGTGGCCGTCGTCGTCGACCTCAAGGATCCTTCGATCGAGAAGCTGCACACGCCATCGAAATAGGCAGTGAAGCTCCGGTCGAGTTCTTAGGCTGTGAGGCTCTTGGATGACGTCGCAGGCTGACCGGGAATCATCATCGCCGGTGGCTTTGCGCTAGATTCTCCAGCTCCGGTGCCAACATCCTCCAGTTTCGTATTCAAATTCTCCTAGCCCTCCACCACCTCAACCAGGTTTGAAGTCGGATCCTCGCCTTTGGAGTTAGCCTGCGCCTTTAAGACCTCCCGTTTGCTTAATATACCGGTGGTCTGAAAACAAATTTGTGCCCTTGTCATCAAGGTCGAGCAGATATGTGATGTCTTTGTTGGGTGCAGTGTCTTTGATATGTACTGAAAAATTGGTCTCGGAGATGATGCCCAGAAACTGTTTGATAAAATTCCTGAGAGAAAACTTGCCACTTGGAATGCCTTCATGTTGAATGCAATGCGGGAGGGGAGGCTGAATTCGATTACATTCTGTGCATTTCTCAATGCTTGTTCGGATACGTCGGCTTTGGAACTTGGGAGACTGTTGGATGGGTTTGTAATGCAATGTGGGTTTGGGAAAGATGTGTGATGTGTCAATGCTCAATGGGCTTGTGGATTTTTACAAGAAATGTCGGACTTAGACCAATCCATTTTTCTCATTCTTATTTCTAGGGGACAATAATCATATTATTGGGGGGCAATAATCATATTACTAGGGGGCAGTAGACACATTATTGGCCCCCAGTAGACTTTGATACGAGGGACATGGATCACTATAGTGTGGTGTTTTGATAAGTTACATGTTGTTTTCAGTGTATTAAAATCAAATTATCTGTGAATCCTACAAAATGGTGCATTTTTGGTGGTCTATTGGGAGGCAGTAGAGACATTGGACTTTGTATTGGGGGGCAATAATATGATTATTGGGAGGCACTAATATAATTATTGGGAGCCAATAATATGATTATAAATTGATCAATTGTGTTTGTAGTGTATTCATTTTGGTTTTGGGAGTTCATACAATTCACTGGACGGCAATAATATGATTTTTGGGAGGCAATAATATGATTACTGGGGGGCAGTAATATGATTACTGGGGGGCAATAATAGCCGGATTCCGGATTCCAGTCATCGGTCGCCGGATTTCGGTTACCGGTTCCCGGAATCCGGTAATTGGTCGCCGGAATCCTGTCACCGTTCGCCGGAGTCCGGTCATCGGTCGCTGGAGACCGCGCCGGCCACTGGTCACCGGAGCACAGCAAGGTGGAAGGTAACTTCTCTCTCTAAGTGAGAAAGAATGAGAGGGCAAAAAAGTCTCAAAAAAAAAAGAAAAAAGAATTAATTGGGTAAAGTGGAAATAATCCCTTAGAGTGTTTTGGGTAAATGGGGTTAAAAAACAGTTGGTGGAGCAAGTGGGCAATTTTTAGCCTAAAATCGGGTAAATGATCATTTTCCCTAAAATTATTACAATTTCATCTCACAATTTTTGACACTTCCTAAAATACCCTAAAGCCAGATTTTTATATTTTTTTCCCCTTTTTGGGTCCTCTCTCTCTCTCCCTTTTCCCTTCCAACCATCTTATCTCTTTCTTCTCCATGTACGAGCCCAAGCTGGGTTCCTCTTTCTAGCTGCGAGGTTAAAGAACAGAGACTTATTTGCAGAGCATTGGAAGAAATCCAACAGCCATGGATCCGAGGGCGGCGTAGACGGCGTCGATTTGGGCGAATTCGACGTATCCAAGACCTAGAGCCCATTTGTGAATCTTCTGGCAGAGGTTGAATTATTAATTTCACAACTGGACATAGCTATTAAGGATTCATGAAGGTTTACCTCAATGAATTGGCCAATTACACCTCCAGAAGCATTTGCCAAAGCCTCTCCGGTAAACTAACGATTGTGACTTGCAAATGTAGTTAGTACTTACTGACCACCTGCAGCAAATTCCTAGAATCCCTGAATTGAAAGAAAAACTCTAAAACCACCACTAGAGAAAAGAAAAATTAACTGCTTTAGTCAAACCCAAATAATATTTGAACCATTCATTCAATTGACAACCTGTTTCAGATATGCCTCAATATCTTCCTAGCAGTAACTGCTGGCACATAAGCTGGGTTTCTTCTCCAAAAGTCATTTTCTGTTTGCATCACAGTCACAACAAGACAACCTATCCTGTCACAAACAAGGTTCAAACAAACAGTCCCACATGCTATCTTCTGTTTCTTTCAAGATTAATTCAACCCATACCCGATTTTGGCAGAGATTGGATTCGAAGTACCTCGAAGACGATCGACCTTGCAGAACCAGACCTGCCGACGTCAAGCAACAGAAGCTTCAAGCCGGAGCTTCAGAGATCTGAAAAACCCATACAAGCGCGTCGACGCGGATGACACCGGTTTCTTCTTCGGACTCCGACCGTCCCAACTCCGACGACCAGGACCAGCAACCTTTGATCATTCCGATGCCAGACCGTTCAATCAGACAACCTCTAGACCAGAAGTAGAAGCAACCATTTCTTAGTAGTGTTCATTCATTCTGGGGAAGAATAGAAGTTTATTCATATAGATGAACCAAGTTGCTGAGGGCAGAAAGAGAGCTGGAAAACTGATTGGGAAGTGTTTATTGATAGAAAGAGGAACCCAGCTTGGGCTCGTACATGGAGAAGAAAGAGATAAGATGGTCGGAGGGGAAAAGGGAGAGAGAGAGAGGACCCAAAAAGGGGAAAAAAAAAATAAAAATCTGGCTTTAGGGTATTTTAGGAAGTGTCAAAAATTGTGAGATGAAATAGTAATAAAAAAATCAAAGAGTGTGCCATTTGCAAATAGGGGTGTGCAAATTTCACCCCCCTTTTTTATATCTATATCACTCATTATTGATATGAATATGTAATGAATTAGATTGCAGGACATTAAAAGGGTTGGCACATAGTTGTGGCAGTAATTATTAGGTGCTTCTTTAGATTGTGTGCCGGAGATTTCAGATTATTAAAGTTCGGGCTGCAAGTTAGGTGAGTCACTTTGTTTCAGATCATTGAATGTGTGTATTATTGTGGGGAATAAAGAGGAGCAGTACTGTTTTGCACTTCCTGAACAACCTTACGTACTTTTTATGCAGAAAACAGTGACACATAATGCAGCACTATTAACGGGGTAATGTGATAAGAGAATGTTTAATTGTGCTTCTCTTATATTTCACTTCATTCATCTACACATGTCGAAATTAACTTGGTGGTGAGACTCCCCCAACTAACCCAATGCACTAACTAAAGTGGATTAGAGAAGATTGACTAAAAATGACTAGTTTTAGAGATAATGTGCTGTCATTCCTGAGGCTGAGACAAAATTACAGATTAATATCAAATTATATATTTAGACATAAGTGATTCATTTTATAAAGAATGTGTTTAAGTGGTTAAACATATTTTTAAAATCACATTCGAGTTCATTCATTTTACATAATTATTATGAAATTTAGAGACTCAAAACGATTACTTACTATGATTAATGTAAAAAACAATCTTGAATTAAGATAAAAACTTCCGTTTTATTTTTATAGCAAGTTTCATTCCGTGTTTATGCGGATGTTTGTAAGAGATTACTCATTAGAGATTTTTTTTTTTTTTTTTTTGATTAAATTACTCATCAAAGAGTGAGTTCCTTCATTTTGAAGAATGCAAATCTTGGATCTTTGGAGCATTATCAAAAGTCACTTTCTTCTTCATACCCATCTTCATTGTCACATTGGTTGTCCACTAACTGGATTATTCTCAAAACACATCAATCATGATGCTCTTCTTCTTCTTTCTTTAACCTCTTTCCTTTTAAATCTCTAAAAAAAGAAAAGTAATAAAACTCTTTTTTGTTTTTTAAATGAAATTAAGAAAGACAAAAAAAAAACTCCAAAAAGAATATAAATGCACAAATAAGGTCAAAAAGCGTGATTAGTGGATGTCCATAAAGTCATTGACATTCTTACATTTCAAGCAAGGACGGTCGCATTGAGGTCAAGTGGCATCCCCCCGTAAATAACCCCCAACTCCAATGGCATTTCCACTCCAACGGTCACATATATTCCCAGACCTGCCCTCACTTCCTCTCCTCTCTCTCAGATTAGAAACCCAAACATGGCAAGCTCCTCCTCCTCCTCCTCACTGCTACTCTTCGGCTTCATCTTCCTCTGTTCAATCCTGGCCGCCCATTCCACTCTCGCCGCCGCTTCCACTTCCGCCGTCGATTTCAGCTGGGGCTCCGCCGGCGGAGGGCTGATAGGTGATTTGGATGAGGAGCTGGAGCTGCAGATGGACTCGGAGATCAACCGGCGCATCTTAGCCACCACCAGGTACATTAGCTACGGTGCGCTGAGGAGGAACACTGTCCCCTGCTCGCGACGCGGCGCCTCGTACTACAATTGCCGTCCCGGAGCTCAGGCCAACCCCTACTCGCGCGGCTGTAGCCGCATCACTCGCTGCAGGCACTAATTTTAATTGTTTTAATTTGTTTTTAATCCTTTTTTTTTTTTCAAATTGTTGCTGAAAATTTATATATTTATGGGTCTTGATGGGAAATTTGTGTGTTATATACTTGAAGAGATTTGAATAAGGATAGAAATTGTTGATGGTATATTGTAATGTTTGTCATACCAGTTCATCACTCTTATTATTATTATTTATTTATTTTTAATTCTTGGTTTGTGGTTGTAATTTTAGTATTGTTGTTTGCCATATTTTTACATTTTGTGATTCTGATTTATTTACCCAGATGTTATGAAAATTAGTGGTAAAACTCAGCAAAATTTTTTTTTTTTTTAAATGTGTAAATTCCAGAACCATGTATTTGTATTATTGGGTTGTAAAGCTTTCTCTGATATTTGAGGTAGCTGTAGCCTTGCAGGCTACAACTGTCTTGAGGTACTATTTAAAATCATAGAGAAAGTGATTGAATGATGTATTGATGTAGATGTATGACTTAAATTTTGGGAAAATGTTACGAATGGTTCTCAAACTTTTAAGTTATTCTAAACTTTCATTCCTCATGTTTATAAACTATCATTTTGGTATCTAAAATCACATCCTCTGATTCGCATTAGTACCTAACCGTTCATAATGACGTTAAATAAAATCACATGGGCTACCATGTGCCAATTTTTCAAGCGTATTATGGAAAAGATGAGGTTCCTCTTCTCCAAAGCTTCGTCTCCTTCTCAATCTCAGAATATCATGGCTCTCTCTCGTCCTGTAATCTCTTAACCTCCCTCATCTATGGGTTGATTGAGCCGCTGACCCACACCCCAATTTTATTACCAGAGTCTTCGTGAGCAGCCATTTGCAACTCAATCGTTCAAAAAGTGTTCCAATATGATTTGCAGCCCTGATTGGCTAAAAATTCAAAACCTAAAACATAAAGATTTTCCTAAGCTTTGATTTGGTATCTCACTAAAAATTGAAGGTCAACCTAGATGCTAACTCCATCAAAGCCATAATCCCATAATAGCTCAAAGATAAATCAACAACATAAAAGAACAAAAGACCAAATCCAGCTTTGGCATATCAATTTAAGCAAATAAAAGATTGATGAAGAAGAGCAAAACCCATTGCTGAAAAACGATAGAGGAGGAACAATAATCCTGCTCCTAAATACAAGATGTCTTGTATGGGAAAAGCTAGCTTTGTGTGGAAAATATCTCATCTTTATGAGGGGATAAAGGCTTTTACAGGTACCGGAATCCGATTACAGGGAGCATGCTTTTTTTTTTTTTTTTTCTTTTTCTTTCAATCGCTAAATTGTTTTTCACATCTTTGCAGCTAAGGATGATACGAACTAGTGAAGGTAGTTTATCGGATTTACCATAGGTGGACACTCATGGAAGTGATGGAACCCATTAGCTTTAGTTTATTCAGAGTTTGAATAATTTTAGAACAAGCAAGAGAGTAAGACCAAAATACCGTAAAAAAAAAAAAGTACAAGTGATCACATTTACTTAACAGTGTTAAAGACGGAAGATATGAATTGTAGTTCCACAAGTGATAGTTTAAGAAGTTGAGGTAATGACCTAAAATTCGGGTATTGTTTGTGACTCTCTCTTAAATTTTTGGCTTGTCATTAATTAGAAGGTACAAGATATTTGCAAGGTGTTCTTGTGAGATTATAGTACTTCCTATCACTAGTTTGAATTAATTTGGATACGCGTATTCAAATTCTCTCTTATTTGCGTAAATTTTGTATGCTAGTTTTATAATTAATTTTTTTTTTTTTTAAAACTTTTTAGAATTATCATTACAAACAATCAACCATTTTGGAGGTTGTTTACTCATCTGATTAGAGAGCGTTTATAACAATTACAGTCTTAAACGATCTCCAATGTGAACGGTTTAGCATACCAACAGTTTTGGATATGGAAAATAACATCATCTTCGTTATTCCAAAAGCATTATGCATATGGTGGATGTCCATTCCCCTGAAAACAACAACGCAAATAGAGGAAACCCCATGCTAACGGTCAATTCCAACGCGTTCTCATATGCTTTGTCATGTATATATACAGAAGGTAATGTGAATATGGGAATCTTATTATTGCCAACCACAATTAAAACTTTAAAAGCAAGCAAACCCCCACATGCAGTAAAGGTTTAAAGCATTCTGAAAGTCGAAATCACTGATTGTGATTTGGATGTTATCCCTTTCTTTAGGGTTTTCTGTGAGCGAGCGAGAGCCAATCTATTGCATTAAGCACCTCATATGTCCTTGTCGCATTAGAATTAGCATCCATCCATAAGCTATATAAATCCACATTAAGAATTAGGGCCACAGTAGTGGAATGCCACCTCAGTTTTCAAGTCATGCCCATAAATAAAATAAACTAGCTGAACTTGGGTGAAGGAAAACCCACCTAACACTAATTGATTTTGGATTGGGGGGGTTGAAATCCCCTTCAAACCGAAATCAAAGTGAGATCCAATCCACAGTCCAAGCTTGCACTATCAATGTCAGTCATGGAAATCCGATCAATAGTAATACTGAAATATATCCTACATTGTCCCAGAAAATGAGTATCAAATTCGGCTTGTGTACAAATCCATCGAGCACTGATCTGCTTCTAGATACAGTATGTATCATATGATTTGAATTTCAAAAGAAAAAGCAAAAGAAACACGGAATCAGGCACTCAACAGATAACTCTAGTGATTAAAGCAACACAGCAAGGTCCCATGGCAAAGCTACTTCGCTGAATCATCAGCTGACTTGGTATCTACCTTGGGCTTTGAAGGGGCTGAAGGGGATGGCGTGCCGTCCACTCCCATTTCGGCTCTGAGATCATTGATGCTCTGCTCTAACTCCTCGATCCTGTTGCCCATCTCATCAAGTGCATCATGGTCAAGGATACAAAGCAAAACTTAAGTTGTTTCATAAGTTTATGAAGTACTTGTGTTCGAGCAACACTTCACACTCGCATCATATAATAAAAACTGATAATAATAAGAATGATAATAATACTAATAGTTCCAGAAAATTTCATGTTTACAGGGGCAGCATATAGAGAAGTCAAAAGTGATAAACAAATAGATAAAGGTCAAATGAAAGTTTAATCAAGCTCTCCATACCGACTGAAAGAGCAAATCTAAAAGTAAGTCTAGACATGGCAAGCACCACCAATCCCATGGCAATTCTATTAACCATGACACTCCTCAAGATTCTAAACCAAAACTCACAGACAATGATTGTAGAAAGTCAGACAATCCAGAACAAAAAATCAAGGACTATCATATGGACCATATTCAAATGACAGCAAGGACAAACTGAAAATTATTTTTCCTAATATGATGCTCATAAAATTAGCTAAATATATAAATGAAAACATATATTTGTGATTAACAAACACAATCTATGAAAGGATATTCTTCGAGACGATGGAGTCAGACATTGTCTGGAACCTGGTTTGCTGCAAAATGCAAAAAAATAAGCGACACAATCCATTAAGCACACAAGTCCATTATTACAATTACAAAACCTGAAAGATGTATGACAAACTCACCATCTGCTGGAGAAGATTTTGTACCTACAAAAAGGTAAAAGAAAGACTAAGCAAAGGCAGAAGCTTCAATTGTTTCAACTCTAAACGTCTGCTATCATAGATATTAGATAGGAATGCACAATTTGAATAACAAAGATTACATGCATCTGTGGGTCAAACTACCTAGCATATTGCTTAATCTAATACATACTATTAGAATAAAGAGAAATAAGTCTAGTTTTACTTGTACATTAAGGCCCGTTCAGTTGGAGTCTCAAATCTTTACGAATTCTATGAAAATTGGTATCAAACTGGTATAGGGAGAGGCCCACATATGAGGGAAGTGTTGGAATATAAAACAACAGCTCTAGCAAACAATAAAATTGATCAATACTAATCAACGGACAAGCTCTTCTTTGGCTTCTAACTTTCCTTGTTCGTCATTGATAATCAAGGCCAACATGCTTATGAACAAAATCATTTGCTACCGGTAGAATGAAATATCCTTAGATCTACATAATTATGAACCTTAACATGCTTAATTATCAATAACACGTCAACATACAGAAACCCTAAAATTAAAAAAGAAGGTAGGACCGGAACTCACAAAAGCTGTCATATCAGCAGTGCTTTGTTTCGGGTCATCTGTATCATGTCCATCCTGCCAAAAAGAAATGGATGAGCTACTTTACCAAAATGTCATGAATGACATCACTAGTTCAGTAACAATACATACTAACATGTTGAATTGACACTAAATACATAGTTACTTCGCGGGAAAGAAAGGTTAACATGAAGAAAATACGCTCAGTTCATAAATCTGAAACGTAGTTTAACAGACTGCATTTCTTAATATCAAAAGGCAACAAAGAGTTACAAAATCAATGGGCAGTTACTTATAGCCCACCATTGTCCCACAACGGCATAGCATACATTAAAGAAGACATCTATGTAGGAATCTCCGGAAATCTCACTGGCATACTAGCAGGCACATTCAAACATTACTAATAATTCTGAACACACAAAAAGACCTAGATCTTGTGCCCAAGCAGTCTCATTATGTAGATGTACTTTCATCTTATCTTTTATCCAACAATTTGATGAGGTTAATTCTAACTGTGTACAAAGATATCCAAATTCACCAGATTCAGGCATGTTTCAGACCATCAACCACCAGCTATTGCTTTATGTACACATCAATGCAATTGCTTTAACCACACTATAGTAAAAGTACTAGTTAAGGGTTCTCCATTTCTTACATGCCAAAGCTTCCACATGTTTTTGCACTTAGACATCGATTCAAAATGCTTAACTTGACTAGAAAACTCGAAATAAACCCTACAGACTTGACAGGATATGCAGGAAAATCGACACATTCACCATGATAAGCTAATCTCACACCACCGACCCACAACATTGTGAGTCATCCAGCTTTAACCAGATTCTCCTGAATACAGTTATAGAAGACCCGAGCTAAAGCACCTTACCAAGTTTCCCTCATAACTATTATCCCCCATTTTCTAAGTGTTCCTCTATTTTCAATCCAACAAGTCTGTGCATAGGACTCAAAAACCCAAATACTCCAGCAAGAACATCATTGAAAATCACGTTCCTAAACTAACCGCCGCAAGATTGTTTTAATTCGACACTGGAATTTTGCACCATCAATGACTCCCAACCTCGTGAGCTCATAGGGGACAACTCAAAGTACTCCAATCCCATTACAAAAAGTATAAACAGAGTAGCACAATATGATAGATTGACATGATGAACTCATAGACTGATCGTACAAAATGAAATTTCAAACTCCTCTCTCAAACTCTGTAGAACTATTCTATCAAACTTCCTCTCAAGAACCAAACAGAAAAGTAAACCCTGCGCAATAAACATATGCTTATGAAAATGGAAACACGCCATCAAATAACAGATCGGAGGCCATTTCAGTGCACTTCCAGAAGGAAAAAAAAAAAAGAGTAAAAAATTTCAAACCCTAAGGGGATCCATGTATCCAGGATCAACATCGATGAAATTTCACAATGGGCGGGAAGTAATATCATGATTAGAGAAGAAATTACCATGATCGAAGGCTCTGCGTTGCCAAGGTTTTGGAGACTCGCGGCTGTTCGAGTGCGGAGAGGAGGAGAATGGTGTGGTGGTTTAGTAAATTTGGAAGCGGAGAGGGGAATAGTGAAGAGCTTTGTGTAGCAACAAAATGACCATTCTGGCCCTAATTGCTTATTGGCGCGCCTTACTTTTTTTCCTTTCATGCCAAATTGCATAGATGGTCCTCTCCTCGAAAGAAATTTCATACATAGCCCCTATGGTCTGGCCATTCAAATTCATGGTGATTTTTTGACGGCCTCAACTTTTAGAGTTTCTCAAGCTAATGAAAAATAACTTTTCACTTCGTACATGATGAATATTGTATGACAAGTCAATTTGCAAATCAGCTTTAGTATAAGTAGGTGCTCGCATTATTGAAGATATTATCTGCGGAGTGAGTGAAATTAAGGTTTTAAATTTCTTCGAAACTATGGAAATTTCCGTAATTTTGAAGTACCGAAACGAAATTCATATGCTATATCATTTCCGTTAGAAGTTTCCCGAAATTTTCTGTACATTTCCACGAAATCTTTAATTTCTGAAATATCTACACACACAATATATATTTAAAAAGTCACACTGAAATTTTGTCCGAAATTTCTCTAAAATTTCTGCTAAATTTTTATGTCACCTACAATGAATTTTTACTTCATACTTTTATAGAGAAAATATGAAATTATGATTTTTTTTTTTTTTTTTTTGCAATCAAGTTGAATACAACAAAAAACATTTTTGTTTTTATCTACTACAAAGTTGAATGCTCCAACCATAACATGATTTCCTTTTTGCTTCATCTCAAATATTGTATGCTTCATACACTGTAACATCATATTAGGTAATTCCACAATATCCGATATATGAATTGCATGTGGAAAGGGAACAACACGTACACATACAATAACCATGTGATGAAGTATGAAAATCATTTCTAAAATTCATATACTTGGGAGCAGTATTGTATGATATTAAATGAAAGCAGTTCAACCAGCTAGATCGAACCACATCATAGTAGCTTTTATATTCCTTTTGTTGTACTGGTTCATTTTCATTCACGAAGTTTTGGTTTTACATGCCCCGCCCCACCCCCTTGTAATTTTCTAATTATTAAAAAAAGTAAATCATATTTACATTATCAATACTAGTCTGCAATCACATGGTCTGCATGTGAAAATTTTTAATTGTAAAAAAAAAAAAAGTTATCTGCAAAAGAAAATAGATTTAGTGGGTAGTTATTGCAGAGAGAAAATAGTGGGAGAGAAAATGGGAGGTTATGGGATAATTTTTTTTCAATTTTCTTAATAAAATCTATTTTATAATTGTCATATTTACCCTTGTGATTTAATTTGTTATGAAAGTTTTTTAATCTTTCAGGGTTAAATCTGTCAAAATTTTTAGTTTTGGCTAACAAAGCCTCTTCTCTTAATAATAGTATAGATACAACACATTATCAATACACATAGATAAAAACACTAGTTTAGCAACATACCACAGTACTAGTTAATTACTCGTCCATATAAAAATATCATAATTCTATTATAAATGTATAATTTGAGAGATGTTACATTGTAAATAGGTTTATTATAGGTTAGTTTAGTCTATGTAAAATTTCATTCAAAAATATCATTTTATAAAGGGGCCGTGACCACTTACCCAATTTTAGTTTAACAATTGTCCACTTGCTCCACTAAGAGTTTTTTAACCCCATTTACCCAATCTAATATTTGATGACTGTTTTGCCCCCATACTCTCTCTTTTATCTCTCTCGACTCCCCTCAGCACTCCCAGCATGAATCCAATCCTTCTCCTTCTCTTCTTCTCCCTTCAGGCCACCCTCTCCCACGCCACCACAGCCTACCCTTCCATTCTGGGCACCACCCCCGTCGACGTCTCCTCCGGCGCCACCACCACCAACCTGATCCCCCCCTCACCCCCTCTCTCTCTATCTCTTTTCCAAAATCCGATTCCAGTTTTGGTTGGCATCGCCTCTGATAGCCAGAGAGTGAAAATGGATCCACTGGCACAAGGACTTCGACGTCCAGCACAAGCACCTTTCACCGGATGCTTCGGGTTTCGATTCCGGGGAGAGAGAGATGTGTGGCCGATTCCGGTTCCGGCGACGAGGTCGAAGAATCCGATTATTTGGGCGTGGGATCGCCGGGAGCGGGAGCCGGAGGAATCTGGAGCGTAGATTCAGAGGGAACCATCGGAGCAATAGAGGAGGAGCTTAGGGCCGTAGGATTCGATGGCTTAATTTCGGTAAGGCAGTCGGAGATGAGCTCGACAGAATCGTAGCCACTATTAAACATGGTGGTGGTTCGGTTTGGAACTTTATATTTGACGCAATGTTGGAGCGAGCTGGTATGATTATAGAGGTGGTACGTGAAACGACGTCGACCGGCGAAAAAACCAGCCGGCCTCACACGTTTATGGGTGCCCAGAGCACTTTTTTTTTTTTTTTTTTTTTTTTTCCGGTATCCTAAGATTGCAATGTAACTGTTGGGTTTGTTTGATGGTCTACTGGGGGCAGTAGACACATTATTGGCCCCCAGTAGACTTTGATACGAGGGACATGGATCACTATAGTGTGGTGTTTTGATAAGTTACCTGTTGTTTTCTGTGTATTAAGGTCAAATTATCAGTGAATCCTACAAAATGGTGCATTTTTGGTGGTCTATTGGGAGGCAGTAGAGACATTGGGCTTTGTATTGGGGGGGCAATAATATGATTATTGGGAGGCACTAATATGATTATTGAGAGCCAATAATATGATTATAAATTGATCAATTGTACCTGTAGTGTATTCATTTTGGTTTTGGGAGTTCATACAATTCACTGGACGGCAATAACATGATTATTGGGAGGCAATAATATGATTTTTGGGGGGTAATAATATGATTACTGGGGGGCAATAATATGGTTACTGGTATTAGTAGGGACCGGTCGCCGGATTCCGGTTATCGGAGTCCGAGGCCGGCCACTAGTCACCGGAGTTGGCGGCTGCCACTGGTCACCGGAGCTTAGCAAGGTGGAGGATGACTTCTTTCTCTAAGTGAGAAAGAAGGAGAGGGCAAAAAAGTCCCAAAAATAAATAAAAAGAATTAAAAAAGAATTAATTGGGTAAATGGGAAATAATCTCTTAGAGTGTTTTGGGTAAATGGGGTTTTTAAACTCTTCGTTGTGCAAGTGGGCAATTGTTAAGCTAAAAATGGGTAAATGATCATTTCCCCTTTTATAAATGCAATTAATTTGATTTCTTCATTTTTAACCAAAATTTCCACCGAAATCAAAACTTTCTCCTAAATTTCCTTAAATTTGAAGTACCGAAATTTGAAACCTTGAGTGAAATCAACACTCTATATTTTATTTTTCACTAACCTAAATTTTATTTTTAGTGACTTGAATTTTCTGTTCTTATCAAAATTACAATAAAAAAATAGAATGAATGTGAATTGTAAAATAGGGAGTGTGAATTTTACTCCTATACTATTTTCATAATTCCAACTTCATTTAAATTACTATTGTTGACACATCGATATGATAAAAAATTAATAAAAACAACAAAACAGAAGTGCAAGATAGGCTTAGCACTTGAAATATTTAGGTCTTCTTGCAATTTTGTTTTACACAAGCATTTTGGCCAGTAGAAAGCAGAATTTGGATATGATTGTCTCTCCCAAGTTATCGGTTTTTGAGTTCTATGTTGAATGTAGTATATCGGTTGTATTGTGGAGGATATAAGCAGTGTGCTATTACTAGAATTGCCGGCCTTTATTCAATTGAAACTTGGAAGCCAACAACACTACTCATCAACAAAGGAGTTCTCCAACCTATTTAGACCAAAAATGTTGTTCATTCAGCACTCTTCGAATTGATAATTTTATTTTCAATTGAAAAATGATATCGCACCTAAACACTACTTGAGCAAAAACACGACAAGTGAACGGATTTTATTATAAAAAAATGGTTATTATCACAAATGGTACCTGAACTTATCATCTATTTTATCTATGGTACCTGAACTTCAATTTTGATCACAACCAGTACTTGAACTTTTTCGATTTCATTTGAAATGGTACTTAAGCAAAATTGAAGTTCAAGTACCATTTGTGATAATAACAAAAAAAAAAAATTCTACAAAAACTAAAATTCACATATCAAAACATGTTTCCATTCTGGAAAACCCCTAAATTTGCTCCATAACGTACATTTTCCTTTTGGCCCTATAATACCTCCCATCACCATTTGTTCCTTTCTGTTTTGGTAAAAATCCCATGCACATTCATTTTGAACAATCCCCATCCTTTCTCCCCCAAGTTTTTCTTTCATGGCTTCCAACAGCCTCCAGCACCGAGTCACCAATGCCGACCAACCACCCTTGAACATTCCCCCCATTCCCACCAAACCAATAAGCACCACCATCACCAAACAAGCCAACAAGGCCAAGGCACATAGAGCCCTAAGGTCCCTAGCCATAGGCATTGTGGTCCCTTTCTTCTTGTCCGTGACCGTCATTTTCATCTTTGGCTCGGGCATCAAGTATCGAGCCATGTCCAAACCCTTTTGGTTCCCACCGGTTTGGATCATACACATATCGTCATTGGGTTCCTCCATCCTCATGGGACTCGCTGCCTGGCTTGTTTGGGCGGATGGTGGGTTTCATTCGCAATCCACTTCCAATTCGTTGTTCTTCTACATTGCTCAGATTTCGTTAAGCATCATTTGGGGTCCCGTTGTTCTTGTGTTTGGGGCGGCTTGGATGGGATTGCTTCTTTGTTTGGTGCATTTCGGAACTCTAATCTCTTGTTATATGAGCTTTCGAGATGTGAATCCGTTTGCCAAAGATCTGGTAAAACCATGCTTGGCTTGGGCGGGATATCTCACCATTGTTAATAGTACGCTTGTATGTATTGGAATTTGATTGTACATGTACCATGGATTTCATGGTTGTAGCAGCTAGCAATAGAGACATGACATCAAACTAGCAAACAGATACACCTGGGGAGGTTGATAGATAGGTTTTTCGGTTTTTGTAGTCCCAAATTTTGGATAATTGCAACGGAATTCTTCAATTTCCATGGAGTTGTTGACACTGTGACTTTGTGATGTTTGGATGGAGCATCGGAGATTATTAAAGCATTACGGTGATGAACATCACGCGTGAACTTTTCAATCCTTTCATAATTATTGTTTTCGCTTTACGAATTTTTTTTCTTCTACAACTGCAGACAATTTAATTGCATAAGAAGAGCATTTTATCTTGACCAAATTTGTCTAACTTAGTTACATCCAAAGTGATTTAATCATTTATCTAGCTTAATGATAACCAATTGCATAAGTAGACTTTCTTATTCTTAATTTAAAAAAAAAAAAAGTTACATGAGAAGGAATCGAGTCCTTAACCTAATTAGTCTAACTTAATTAGTTACATCACTGAATAATTGACATAACTTAATGATAGCCTACCATTTCACTCGTCTGGTCACTATTTAGGGTAGTCACATAAAGTGGAGATTGTCTTAAACCACACTATATATATGAACACTACTCTACCAAGAAGTGGAGATCGTCTCTTGTCCATCACATAGTGACAGAGATCCAGCCAGCCAGCAATGGAAACCCGCGGATCAGCACATTGAGAAAATTAGTAATTAAAAAGAGAAATTAAGTATCACCATTTGGGAGATTAAACCCGTCCACCAACTTGCATAATAAAATCCATCGATCTAACAAGAAGCTTCCATTGCAGTTCATATCTAAGAAAAATAGGCTAGAAACCGTGCTCTGTTTGCCACGTGTAGCTAAGCCGGGTGAAGTCAAACTCCGTTTTGACTTTTTGTCTTCCCCCGTTCTGTTCGTATTGGCCGTTCTTTTGTTTCCTTCCACATGAAACATGATTAGCTGTTAATGTCACAGTCATGCACGCCATGTGCTCGATTAAATGCCGACGCTGCTCGCGTCGAGTGGCACCCAGCGACACATGCCTCGGTTTTTCTTCTTCGCTGGGAGTTGGATGCTATTGTGATTGCGTGGTTTGTGAAGCCTCTCATGATCTCATCTCACTGTGCTTGAAAGCTACCTGCAGTTCTAGCTTGTTTTCATTGTTTTGGTGTCTCTTAATTTCCTTCTACGTACGTTCCTGTTGTTGTGATGGGTTGTTTATGAGTTGTGCAATAATAGAAGTGAAAGTTTTATGGTGCTTCTCAGAAACGGTTAACGTGTAAATTGTTGGGGGGTCACAAAATGATAGTGTCAATAATTTCGGTTGGTACGTGAGGGAAAGAACTTGTCTGAACATAATTGGCATTAAATTAATTACATGTTATACAATTTTGTAATTAATTTTGCAAATTGGTTTATACATCATGTTTTTTGTCGAATATTGTGAAGAGTCATTATTGTATGTATTTCATGGTTTAACCTAATATGATTGATCCACATTTTTGTTACAAACGTGATTAAAAATTATTTTAGTATGATTCCACTGAGATAAGGATTTATTAATCCTTGATTTTCCTTATACTTATAGGAGTAAGGTTTCTTCATTACCTATTCCTACAATATTTGGCAATGGTTTATATGTCTATTGGAAATAGGTTTTCAAATGACTTATGTGACTAAATTAAAGTACTATGAATAGGGACATAGAAAATAAATAAAAAATAAAAAAATGAGAACTTGTTCTTCTGCTTCTTTGTATAATGATATAAATTGAGTTCAGAGTGACATCCCAATCTGCAAGAATAAAACTCAGCAAATTTTTCTTTTTCGTGCCTCTGGTAAGCATACCCATTAAAGTGTATGCAAGTTTCTTCATATTCAGGTATTTCTCTATAATGTGATATTTATAGGACAAAATTATTGTCATCTAACTTATTAACCTTTTTCTCAACATCATCTATGTTCATTGTTTATTCACTCTAAAACTGTGAACATAGATGACATTGAGAAAAAAGGTTAACAAGTTAGACGATAACAAATTTATACTTATGAACATTACATATATAATATTATATGAATTTGAAGAAACTCTATAAGACTTCATCAAGTAGACTTCCAATAGGCATGAAAGAGGAAGTTTTTGAACCAAGTTTATGCCAATAAGTAAATTGAAGATTGTTCAACTTCAGTCAGTCTCCAAACTTGAAAAATGAGTTGTTGAATTTTTTTTTTTTTTTTGAGTTGAACTCACGACCTCCGACTTATAAAAGGAAAACTAATGTCACTAGATGAGTTGTTGGTTTTGATGATAGATTTTGTGTTGCCATAAAGAGTTTTTACCAATAGAATTATGAAATGCAAATATTTATTTCTTTCCATTTCAATTTAGAATATAAAGAATGCTAGCTATTATATAATCAGCGCCAAATGAATTATTTTCGAGTGTGTGAATCCAATTCTACAAAGAATAATCCTTGATAAAAAAAAATTGATTAGGTTAAGCAGGTTTCTGTATTCCCAAAAATAATTTTCACAAATATTTAGTCAAACGAGTTACCTTGTCCAAAAGGCAAACAAATCACGGATTCAAATGTTAATGACACTCTCGTCAAAAAAAGAAGAAAAAAAATGTTAATGACGTGATTCAAATATTTATTCACTCTTTTTGTACCAAACAAACAAAAAAATATTTATTCACTCTTTGTGTTTTTAAGGAAATTGGTTGGATCCCACACCGGACTTCCAGGCCATCAATCACTCAGGCGTCAGCCGTCCGTGGGATCCACGCCTCTACGTACTCCTTCACCGAATGAACCGCACCCTATTAAAACCCCACAACGTGTGACGTGCGAGAAGAACCTTAATATAATATCACGAAAATTATTTAATAATAATAAACTTGTCGGGATACATTTCCTGATTTTCTGTATTCCCATATCGCTCACTTTCCACAGTAGAGACTTCGAACCAGTCTCCCTTCTTCTTTCTCCAGCTCCACCGACTCTCCCCATTCGCCCTCACTTTTCTTCCTATTTACAATTGTGTCCCTCCCTCCATCACTTTCTTAATGAGATCTTAGTATCAAAAGCCATTGTAAAGTTGTTAACAGTGAAATCTCCGCTACAGTTGAGAATGCTGGAGCGGTGCTTCGGAGTGCGGCGGGTCCGCCAGATCCAGAGGGCGGCGCGCCACGGAACGGTGACGTTTCTGTGCCTCTTCATGACCGTCGTGGTTCTCCGCGGCACAATCGGCGCCGGGAAGTTCGGGACTCCCGAGCAGGACTTCAACGACATCCGCGAGCGTTTCTACTCGCACAACCGGCGCGTGGAGCCCCACCGGGTCCTCGAGGAGGTGGAGACGACGGCGGCCCAGAACGACAACGCCGACTCCAACAACTACGCCACTTTCGACATATCGAAAATCCTCAAGGACGAGGAAGGCGGCGCCGACGAGAAGAGGGATCCGAACGCGCCTATTCGCTGGGTCCGAAAATCTCGGACTGGGACGAGCAGCGGGCCGGGTGGTTGAAGCAGAACCCGAATTTCCCCAACTTCGTCGGGCCCACTAAGCCCAGAGTCTTGTTAGTAACCGGGTCGTCGCCGAAGCCGTGCGAGAATCCGGTCGGCGACCATTACCTGCTGAAATCGATCAAGAACAAAATCGACTACTGCAGGATCCACGGAATCGAGATCTTCTACAATTTTGCTCTGTTGGACGCGGAAATGGCCGGGTTTTGGGCCAAGCTGCCGTTGATCCGGAAGCTACTGCTGTCCCACCCGGAAGTCGAGTTTCTGTGGTGGATGGACAGTGACGCTATGTTCACCGACATGGCGTTTGAGGTGCCGTGGGAGAGATACAAGGACCACAATTTCGTGATGCACGGATGGAACGAAATGGTGTACGATGATAAAAACTGGATCGGGTTGAATACCGGAAGTTTCTTGCTTAGGAATTGCCAGTGGTCGCTGGATCTGTTGGATGCGTGGGCTCCGATGGGCCCGAAGGGGAAGATAAGGGACGAGGCGGGGAAGGTTTTGACCAATGCGCTGAAGGGCCGGCCGGTTTTCGAAGCCGACGATCAGTCGGCCATGGTTTATTTACTTGCTACGGGGAGAGAGAGGTGGGGGGAGAAAGTGTACTTGGAAAATCATTACTACTTGCACGGTTACTGGGGCATTTTGGTGGACAGGTATGAGGAGTTTATAGAAAATTACCATCCTGGGCTCGGCGACCACCGGTGGCCGCTGGTGACGCATTTCGTGGGGTGCAAGCCGTGCGGCAAGTTCGGGGATTATCCGGTGGAGAGGTGCCTGAAGCAAATGGACAGGGCTTACAATTTTGGTGATAATCAAGTGTTGCAGATGTATGGGTTTACTCACAAGTCGTTGGCGAGTAGGAGAGTGAAGAGGATTAGGAATGAGAGTAGTACTCCGCTTGAATTGAAAGATGAGCTTGGGTTGCTTCACCCTCCTTTCAAGGCTATCAAGCTATCATCATGATCTTCTTCTTCATCTGATGTTCTGCACTTCTGTGTAACTCTTCTTTTGTTATTTTCATTTATTTATTTAAGGTAATAACACAGGTTAATTTGTAATATTTTTGCTATTTATAATTCAATTGGTGTTGTTGCTTTATGGGATTGTGTTAGTGGTCACCGTGAACTTTGGACTAAAGATTGGGATTTATCTTTGGTTTCTTGGAAACAAGGATATGTAAATGTTATGAGTGGTGTATATATTTTAGATTTGGATTTAGTCATGTGTGCAGAAAGTTTGTTTTTTTGTATTCAACTGCTCGAGTACAAATGGAAGACAACAAGTAATGGGTTAAATATGCACTATACTCATCGTTATACTACCAACGAAATTATGAGGTTTTCTGTAAAAAGCCTCGACATACCGCAAGTGTTAGGCGGCTTCAATTTCTTACAGTTTAGGGATGATTCTTTACATTTTTTGTGTGAGATTCCAAAAACTCTAATTTATAGCACTCATTTCAACTTCACGTTTAGTGGCCCCTAGGTGTAATAAACATAACATGTGACATGTTTGAGATTGTTTTTTGTAGACACAAAAACGTTTTTGTATTACGATAATTTTTTTTTAATAGATTAGAGGGAAATCGAACAAGTGATCTAGCCTAGTCTTATTGAATTTCCAACCCTCCCTCACTATTTCAGCTAACTCCAAGAACTTAAACAAAAAGTTAACTATAAATATAAAAAATTTACAAAAAGAATACAAAATGTATCTCATGTTAGTTCTAAAATCACTTAACTTGACTAGTGTTTTCTCGTGTAGAAGCACTTTTTATGAAATTTAAAAGCATTTTAGGCGTTTAAGAAGTAGTTCCAAACAAATCAATAATTGAGCAGAATAAAGAAAATCAATACCCCAATACTCTAATAAATTGTGCGAATAGTGTGAGAAGCCTCACTCATATCTAGGGTTGTCACTCGGTCGGTTCGAATCGGTTATAGATATTATCAACTTCAAAACCAAAGCTTTCGGTTTCAAAACTGAGCTACCAATTACCAACCAAAATTTTCGGTTTTTAATTATATCTACCAAATTTAGTATTTTGGTTTTCGGTATTACCAACTTTAGAATAACTAATTCTTTATAATATAAATTAGAATGAACAAAACTAGGTTTTTGAATTTTATAGTCATAAACGTTGTATTCATCTACTAATTATAGCTTTCTTTTGTATATATGACATCAAGTTCTAGCAATTTTCAATAAAACTAGGTTATACTAGGTTACTTAAAATACATGTACTATTAATGTAGTATATGTAGTAATGTTCATACTATTATAAAAGTTTTTATTTTTATTTCTTAATATACATGTATGTGTATTGAAAATTGTAGTATATAAATCTAATATTTAGATAATCGGTAGATTCGGTATTTACCAAAACCAAACCAACTTTTTTGGTAATTTTTTATTTCGGTTTTATCGGTCTCGGTTACCAAAAAGTCGGTTTACCAAACCTAAAACATCGGTTGGTATTCGGTCGGTTTGGTAATTACCAAACCAAGTGGCAGCCCTACTCATATCAGAGATGAGAGTGTTTTTCAAGACAGCTTTCTTTACTGTTTTCAAATCATAGGATTTAGGTTCAATAGATTCTCCATCTGCCATGTGCGAATCGATCTTAATACCTCTACAAACACTGTCAACCTTTTTAATTTTCCATATATATATGATTTTTTTTTTTAAATTAAAGATTAAGTGGGGACTTTTAATTAGGAAATGATAGTCGTATATTCGTTAATTAATGAGATTCACGGACGATGCGATTCCCGTATTGTCAATTTGGGCCAGACAGAAGCTAAAGCAAAGTAAAGATTCCTGGTCCAGACCAGCCTCAAGCAAGCAAGGAACCAATTCCATTGGGCCTACGCCCCCCAAATCCAACCCTCACAAATCCACCACGTCATCACTTGTACCCTGGCTGCGTTGTCAGCGTCCCTAAAACAACAAACAGTACCTCACCTCAGGGGACACGTCACCACCTTGTGTTTCACTGAAGAGGTAGTGAAGCATTAACTCACTGCACCATTGGCGCACACTATAAAAGCCCAAAGCTAAAATCGTCCCCGACGGGTCTTTTACTACCACTCTTCCTTTGGCGGCTCCCTAAATTCTCCAAGCTTCCGAAACCCTAATTGTATTTCAAAAAATTAAAACTCGGCGGTTTCTGTAAATAATTAAATAAATCGAATAAGGACTCTGTAGGTTTAGCGCCGCCGGGAATGGTGTTGCGGGCTTCGATTTCAGCCGGAGTCTGAGTCGGCCGCTCCCGTCAATGTCGATCTTCAAGCTGCTAAGGTTTGGTTCTCTTTTACTTGGGAGTGTTGTTTTGATCTTATTGTAGGATTGGCTGATATGGAAGTAAGTAAAAGTAACGAACTGGAAATTGAACTGTTTAGATTTGGAGTTTGAGTATTTGGCTTTCGTTGCTCGTTTAGTTGATGAAAAAGAAAAGCAGAGGGAAAAAAATAATATAGCTCTGTTATGATGTAATTGATGTAGAAATTGATAGAAGAGAACCGTTGGATTCAATTATGTATGTATTCATTCTTTGGATACTTCTCGGCGATCAAATAGACTCTAATAATTACTTTATCCTTCGGATTATTGGTTGGATTATTAATGTCTTGGAGAATGTTGGATATGATGATGAACAGTTAAAAGTTAAAATATTATTTCGGTGTGTGTTTTTGTGTTCTTCAGCTGTACAAGTTGGGCCCCTTGCAGTCTGTCTGCATATCTGAAGGTTCTGATACCGGCAAAGAGGTAATAATAATACTTACTATGTGCATTTGCGTTTTAAAGATCTACTTTGCAAACTGCTTTGGTACCGAGTTTACATGTTTATTTCTTTAGTAAATTTGCAGTTTTGCAAGTTGAATTGGTGTTTTCGTTTACTGTACGGTTGTTTGATTGTATGATTTGTTAAATTGCTGCCTGATGTTCTTTTGACATTAATCCTTTTGAACCAGAAATTGTATTCAAGGGGCATCACAATCCAATTTAAGAATGAGGAGGAGAGTGGAGCCTTCCATCATGCATTTGAGCAATGGAAGACGGAGCTTGTTGTTGAAGGTTCTGTTTCAAAAGATTACTTATGATTCTGAACGATCGTTAGTTTGTTATAATTTGTTTTGGTCACTATATGCCAAATATTAACTCTACTATGAGTCTATGACAACGTGTTTGATCCTAGTAAGTTGAATTTTACTAGTCTTCTTCTTACATTGCTGTTGTTTGCTTCTGCAGGAAAATGTTTACCAAATGGAGAGCTAACATCTTCCAAAAGCAAGTTTGATGACAAAATAGAGCCATCTTCTGCCAAAATGTACTTCCATTACTATGGACAATTGCTACATCAACAAAACATGTTACAAGATTATGTGAGGACAGGTGAGATTACTGATCCATAATTTTCTTGCTCCTCTTCAACATTATGTTTATTGTGATTTTTTGTTGAGAAGTTGAGTTAAATATTCTAAACATAATGCAAACTTTTATCATTTCCTAGTTATAGGTGTTATGGGTTGTTCTTATAATTCTGTATGTCAGGAAAGTTTGATTTATACCGGAGTTGCTCGGCGAATATGTAAATCATGTGCTATTTATCTTTCGACAGGAACCTATTATGCAGCAGTGATTGAAAACCGTGCAGATTTCGCTGGCCGTGTGGTAGTTGATGTTGGTGCCGGTAGTGGTATTCTGTCATTATTTGCTGCTCAGGTACACTTTGCTCTTCAATGAAACAAGTTCAGAACTGTGGATATCTTTCTGATTTGGTTTTGGCATATATCCTTATTTATTTTTAATTATAGTGTTTTCTTTCTACCAACATATAGGCTGGTGCAAAGCATGTTTATGCTGTGGAAGCATCTGAAATGGCAGAATATGCACGCAAACTAATTGCTGGGAACCCTTCACTGGGTCAAAGGATAACTGTGAGATCTTTATCTGTCATTTTAACTGTTAATGCCCTCATCACTCATTTTTCTTATTCTCTTTTTGGATACTTTCATGCAAAATAGGTAATCAAAGGTAAAGTTGAGGAGGTTGAATTACCTGAGAAAGCAGATATACTTATCTCGGAGCCAATGGGTAAGCCTTTTGCTTCAGCCAGTTGATTGGATCCCCCCCTAAGGGGTCTATTATGATCAGTAAATCTTAAAAACTATTCGGAATACTTAGATTTTCAAAGTTCCATGGTTCTCTCTTTCCCTTTCCTTTATTGTTCTAATTTAAATTTTTCTTTGGCTTTAGGCACATTGTTAATTAATGAAAGAATGCTGGAGACCTATGTGATTGCAAGAGATCGGTTTCTTCAGCCAAATGGAAAAATGTTTCCTGGAGTTGGAAGGTAATATGAACTTTTGATGCCTTCTATGGTTTGTTATATCTTGTAGGTCGATACTGTTTAACTTGTATTCTTGGACCCTGTGAACAAAGTTGGCACCTTATATACTAAGCTTCTAATGCTACTTTTGACTGACCGTACCCTTAATTAAGTTGGTATATATGTATATATATTTTTGTATTTTTATCAATTGTCATCCAATATCAACCTTGGAATATTCAACACCTTTCTATAACAACTAACAAGTGGTTGGCAAGCAATAAACTCTGTCGGACCATGAGCACCATAGGTAATTCTTGTGAAACTTAGTTAATAATCATGGCAATATGCCTATATATAAGATAACTATATAGGCATACATTTTTTTTTTTTTTTTTTTGCAGCCAATACTTTATGGTTTTCTACATCGACTACTTTTGTTACCCTCACTTTTTCCTCATCAATGCAAGTTGATTTCTTCTGCAGGATACACATGGCACCTTTCAGTGATGAATATTTGTTTGTTGAAATTGCAAATAAGGTGCGTCTGTCGTCACTTGTCTCATTCATTAGATTGTTTCTGTAGTCTGATAATTCCTCTCTCCATCTGTCCTTTTCTTTTGAGAAAAATGAATATTAATGTACCTGGTTTGTGTATCTACAGGCTCTCTTCTGGCAGCAACAAAATTATTATGGTGTTGATTTGACCCCCTTGTATGGATCTGCATTCGAAGGATATTTTTCACAGGTCTTTTTATTCTTTTGCTTATTTATAAAGTCTTTAGATTTTATTGTGCATGCATTGCTGAATGTTCACAAGCATAGAATGTGGATTGCTGAATGGTTCTTTAGGCTATTGATCTGGCTTTGTAACCTTCATTGGTCTAGAGTGTCAAGTAATTAAGATTTTATTTTTATTACAAAATTGTTCTGTAGCAGTTGTTGATCTTTCTATACTATGAGATTTGAATCTTTAAGCAAAGAGGAACTTTCAATGGCATTTTGCCTCATTGTTTTCTGAGTGAAAATCAAAATCGGTTCAAGCCAAATCAAATTTGAAATGTCACCTTTGCAACTCACATTCTTCCTCATCAGGTTAAACTAGCTACATGCTCTACCATAACATGAATTTACCCCTAACTCAAACTAGTGTTGTTACTGATTTCGCGAGATAACAAACTTGTCCTTCTTGGCTAGTTTGTCTCAGACTTGCAGCAATTACTAAAGTATATATTCAATTCCTATTAGTTTAAATTCTGTAAAAGATGGAGTCACTCTAAATTAAAAAGGGAAAGGAATCTTGGACTGATATCATCCAAGATTTTTCTTTGCTAGTGCTCTTTCAAACCCCTTAGATTTCTAGGCAGAAGTATCTCGGTGAGTTGATCATTAACACCTTCAGGTTCTAGATTAATTTTTAACATTTTCTTGGCTATTTTATGGATCTAACTATGTATTTGGTTGGTTGAACTTAGTAATGTATTTTGTGTTTAAAATTTGATTGGCTATTGTGTGGATCTGACTATGAATTTGGTTGGTAGAACTTGGTGATGTACTAAAATTTGCCTGCTCTATTTATTACAGCCTGTCGTTGATGCTTTTGATCCAAGATTATTGGTGGCTCCTTCTATGTCTCACGTGATAGACTTCAGTAAAATAAAGGAAGAGGACTTGTATGAGTTTGATATACCATTACGGTTTGTAGCTTCTGTAGGCACTAGAGTGCATGGGTTAGCATGCTGGTTCGATGTCTTGTTTGGTGGGAGGTAACCTATTTTTGTGCATTTGCCGTGGGCTTGATACTCTCATTTTCTGTATCATAACTGTTTTCAAACTGCTGTGTCACAGCACTGTACAAAGGTGGCTTACCACCGCTCCTGGCTCACCCACAACCCATTGGTACCAGTTACGCTGCGTTCTCTCGCAGCCAATTTATGTGATGGCAGGACAAGAAATAACTGGGCGACTCCACATGATTGCCCACAATGCTCAAAGTTATACAATTTATCTCACATTATCAGGTCAGTTTTATCTACTAATGTTCAATGTTGAGGATTTCTTTCCCTGGTTTTCTAACCAAGTTGTGGGTTTCCCTCTTCAGCTAAAATGTGGGGCCCCGGTGCTGAACAAGGGGGTATAATTCAGTCATCATCATGTAAACTTGATCTTAAAGAGCCCTACTATAGGATGTCGCAGCCACAACCTTATGTAATGGCCCAAGATCAACAACCACATCAGCAATTACACTCACAGGTATCACTGCCAGCGCTACCAGTCTCATAGGGACTTTTTCGTAGTAATTGAATTAGAATTTCTTTGTCAGATGTATAACGGTTTTAATTAAATCAACCAGGATCTCTAGAAGCAAACAAAAAATAAAAAGAAGCATAAATGCCAGGTTTTGTAGTGCATTTGTCTACACTCTTTTCCCCATTGTCGTAACTATCACAGTAGACTAACCTGGTTCATGTTGTTACAGGATGTACCCATTGACTCTCAGGATTTTGAAGATCCCGACTTCATTCCTCAACCATCACCAAGTTCAGGGCCTAAGATTACACTGGCAGAATTTGCCAAATACAAATCTAGTGGTCTTTGAAGAAACTTCTGATATGCCCATGTGTTTGTAACATAGAACTGCCTTAATCCTATGTTCTAGGAGTTGAAGTCAATCTGCTACTTTTCGGTTCATTAGTGTCTTCCTACTTTCTTAGTTAGGGTTTGCCCCCTGTAAATTAGTTAATTATTTGAGTGCCTGTAGCAGATTTGTGCAATGTTATTGATTTAACCAAGTCATTAATAAAACTTTCTGGCAGAAATATTTTAAAGTCAATAGGGTTTTGCCCTTACATTTTCCGTCTTCTTCCCCTGCAATGCTTTGGAATCACCGTGGCGTGGCTGTTCATCAGGCTCTCGACTCTCTCTGTCTCTCCCTCTCTCATGTTTATCTGAGTCTCCAGCAGCACAGTGGCTCTAATTGACATTGTAGATGAGAGATTTTCCTATGCAGCAGGACCAATCTACCTCGGGAGTCGGGTCTGTTCGACCTGGAGTTGTATTTCTTGTTCTCAACTTTTCTCATCTTCTCTTCACCTGCCACACAATTTACTCGGTGGTTGTTATTTGTTGATCTAAGCATGATCGTTTTATTGGTAATGAGTCCTTTATCCATAAGCACATTCTAAGCTGAAGTTTCATCGCCTATGGTAACCGTAACTCAATGAGATAAGAATGCGGCCACTGGAATCAAAATCGAGGGTGAAAGAAGTAGCACTTGGTTTTAGCTGGAAGAACACTAGAGCACTAATTCACAATCACCGATTTCTGAGAGTGCCAAATATGATGGACACTAGGTTATGTGTTCAAATTTATCGAGGAAAAAAAAAAAATTTGAAGCGCCCAATCTAGTTTTATTTGTAAGCAGGAGATCGTGAGAGGCATATATATATAAAAAAAAAGGTTTACAACAGCGGGTTGAACCATGACCCACCTGTTTTACCGGGTCGGAAAAGGAAAAGGAATAACAAACAAAAGGGTGTGAGGTTTTAAACCATTTGGGTCATTTTATCCGCATAGAACGAGCATTTCCCTCTTGTTGTTAACACTGGAATGATGAAGCTGTTCCAATGAATTTCAAATCCTTGGCTTCAAGCTCATCCAGAGAAGCCGCCACAATGGCTATGATTCAAACCACTCCATACAAGGTATATACATATTCACACATTCTTACTCCCCAGTTCACTGCTTCACTCTCCATTGGGTTTCCAACAAAGTATCAGCCAAGACTTGGAGAATTTTGAGCTCTTCTTGCTCCAGTTTCTGCTTGAGATTTTCAGCTGACTTTCAGTTTTTTAATCCGTTATCGATACTGTTATCTACATAATGAAATTGAGGAGCGTTGGTAGGCTCTTGCTTGTTGCACACCAACTGCTCGATAAAATGCCTCCCACGGATTTCATTTTCCTCTTCTGAGTTTTGCTTAAACTAAATGCTTTGCTTCATGATTGGGTTCGAGTTCTCATACGAGTATTGGATTGTATCTCATTTTGAGTCCAATGCGAGTGTTGATAGTAATTTTGGTGGAGAGAACTGACGGACTCTGTTGTGCATGATCAGGTTCTGTCGCAAAGAACTCGCTCAACTTTTCGGGGCACAGCTTCTGTTGGCTTGTTTTATTTCCGAGGAAGGTCCTCTGCGAAAGAATTCTCCCTCTTTAATATCACACACTATTCTACCCATTCCAGTGATGAGTTTGCTTCTTCCTCAAAGCGAAGGTCTCGGGGACCTGTTATGGCTGCAAAGAAAGCGGCTGAAGGTGGTTTTTTCTGCGTTATCATTCTTTCGGGTGATGTTACCTTTTGTCTGAAAAACTGAAGCACATCCTTTTTGTTTGGTTGTTTGTTTATGTTTAGGGGGAAAGCAGCAGGATGGAAAATACAAGCACACGGTCGATCTGCCAAAGACATCATTTGGCATGAGAGCGAATTCTTCAACACGAGAGCCTGAACTTCAGAAAATATGGGAGGACAATCAAGTGTTCAAGAGAGTAGTTAGTAAAAATACAGGGGTAGGTTTCGTACCTTGTCTTGTGTATCTGTTGAGTGACATGTCTTGTTGGCTGACTTTTACTCACTCGGTCAGGAAAACTTCATTCTTCATGATGGTCCTCCGTACGCCAATGGTGATCTGCACATCGGCCATGCTCTAAATAAGATTTTGAAGGATATGATTAATCGTTATAAGGTACATATGAATACCCTACTCAGCCATTCACTATGTTAACCTTACACCATTTTTGCTTAGTATGGCTTTCATGTGATTTGAATCAATCCTTTCAAACAAAGAGTTCAATAAGGTCTCCTCCTTGTTAACACAAAAGTAGAGCCCTCTCAAAATGGTTTGAGGTACTACATTTAACAACAACCATCAATTTCAGTATGAAAGAAAAAATATGAAATGGATTGTTCAATGTGCATTTTTTTTATTGATTTGCTAGTTCCATTGGGATTGAAATTTCTGGACCTTTTCCTGAATAGTAAATTCTGTTCATCTGTCAAAGTTGTTTGCAGTTCACCAGTTGCCTCGGTATCTTTCCTAATATATCATACCGTCAGTGAAAGTTAATCTTTTGGTCATCTCTTATATTTCCAAAATGAGTTGATGTTTGCACCAGAAATTTCGCTTTATTTTGAAGAACATGGTGATTGGATGTCTATTCTTATACTGTTCAATTAAATTGTATAGACTACAACTCTAGGTGCTGGTCTGTGGAACAGAAAGTGAGAATTTTTTGCTCTTTTAGTATTAACTATTCAACAAATGTTTCAACAAACTGTGTTCATAATACAGTAAATGAAACAGCTTCATTTTATACTCTTCATACATGTGAGTTAAGTTATTTATTTAATTGACTGTCAAAACTTTATGCCCTTCACATTGAGAAAATAAGGTTCATCTAGTTACTCTTTTTCTGTGGGCAGCTTCTTCAAAATTATAAAGTTCATTATGTGCCTGGTTGGGATTGTCATGGCTTACCAATTGAATTGAAAGGCAAGTATTTTTTTCAATCATATTCATTGTGTCTACCATGAAAAATACTTTCCGATAGAAGATAAATTGAACAGGTGTTGTATCATCATATAAAGCCTAATGTTTAGACCAATTCACATGCCCAAAATTTGACTTAAACAAATCTGAAAATCACAAACTTGTAGTGGTCTATAAAATCCTATCTTATTTCTCCTAGAGTGGCCTTAATTACTTGAGATCAAGATTAGGTAAACTAGGTTTTGCTTTCCACTTAGTTGAATCCTAAGACTAACTTGCATCATTTGAACTACATAGTCCTGCAATCCCTTGATCAAGCTGCTCGAAAGGATCTCACACCAATAAAGTTGAGAGCGAAGGCAGCTAAGTTTGCCAAGCAAACAGTTAAAAATCAGATGGAATCATTTAAGGTAAATATCTAGCATTTATTGTTTGTTTTTTGCTGTTATATCAGAATGTCTTTCTAGGTGAATTCCTTTCAGGTATAGTTGGCAAATTGTTTGTAGGTCGGGAACTCTGATGCTTAGTTTTCTACTTGTCTCTCTTTTGGAAAAAAAAAAACCAATTTAGCTGTAAATAGATGGTAATCCTCTGCTTCAATATTAATGAACATTAATTATGCCATCTCTTTGCAGCGTTATGGAATATGGGCAGACTGGAATAATCCGTACCTGACTCTTGATCCAGAATATGAAGCTGCTCAGGTAGTTATAATTTCCCTCATATGCTACTTTGTTAAGAATTTTAAAATTGAATGTTACTTCTAAAAAGTGGTCAAAATTTCTGTACTATACCACACACAAAGAAGTTTACTATTTTTATTTAAAAAAGAAAAAGAATTACCAATTTACCATTCATGAAGATGGCTGTTAATGTTTTGCAGATTCAAAAATTAATAAATTGAAAAGATTCCTATATTAGCTCATGTTTCTAGTTAACTATATAGATCTTATCTGTAGTTGAGTATTGATATCATCTTTGGCTGAGTATTGATATTATCTGTAGTGAGTACTGATATTATCTGTAGTTGAGTCAGTATGCGGTTGTCTTACCTGTGTCACACCATCTGCTAGATAGAAGTGTTTGGTCAGATGGTCCTTCAAGGTTTTATCTACAGAGGCAGGAAACCAGTTCACTGGAGTCCCTCATCACGAACTGCCCTTGCAGAGGCTGAGTTGGAGGTAAATCTCACTTTCAAGATGTCAAATGTCTCCTGCTTAACCAAATTTAGAAAATATTATTGCCAGGACATGTGTAAAGTATGGGAATAATGTTTGGAACTGAGGAGCTTCTGCTGAAGATTTGAAAATGATTTAGCATGCTCATTTTCTTGAAACTTTATATTGTCCTCACAAAAGCACTTTTCTAAGTATTTGGTTATAAATGTGCTCTCTTAGCCAAAGGAAAAGTTCAAATCTTTCAAGATTTTTCATTTATAATATTATTTATTGTTTAAATATTAGATATCTGGAAGTAGGAGTTCATAACCAAAATCTCGTGTTATTTTGTGGACGAAACTCAAAACTGTAATGGTTCTTATTTTTTGACTGGAAATTATATGTGCAGTATCCGGAGAGTCATGTTTCAAGGAGCATCTATACCGCTTTCAAATTAGTGAGTGCACCTCCAACTTTAGGTGGCTTATTGAATGAGTATCCAGATGTTTGCTTGGCCATTTGGACAACTACTCCCTGGACTATTCCAGCAAATGCCGGTGAGACATATTTGCTGCTTTTCCCAAATTCCCTTTTTTTATTTTATTATTATTTTAAAATAAGATCCTAATTATGTTGCAGCATATAGTGTCTGCACTTTTTTTACTCAGTATGGCAGTTCCTTTTCATAGTCATGGATCTCATGGTGATAACAGGATATTATGCACACTTTCTTTGGACTTTCTAAACCTCAATAGAAAACATTACAGGTTTAGAAAACATTACTGTGTGAATGAGGCAATTCAATGGGTGGGGAGTTCTTCCTATATGTGTATATATACATAAACATAACTATTTTACGAAGCTGCCTTTAGTTATGTAAGTCATCAAAATTTACTCTGGCCTAGACATTTTGCAACTATAGCTGTCTTGGCTGGGAGTCTTTATTAATCAGTCAGCTTTGTACTTGGTGTATTCTCTTTTTGTTCTGGATGGGAACAAGTATTGACTGTTTTCTGGTTGAGTATTAGTTGATGATCCACTTCTATAATCCTAGTGCTGTTTAGCTTTAGTGGAAGATTGGCTGAACTTTTTCTTTAGAATAGAAACAAAAATTATTAAAGAAAAAAGGAAGACACATAAAGAGAGTGGACAAGATGCCTACGGATGGCAGAACTACAGAACAGACCCTCAACCAACGGCAACAACTGGACTAGGACAAAACACAACCTCCCTACGAGATCAAGGACCCTAGAATACAGTAGCTCTCTAATCTAACAGAATAGAAGAGAGGCTGTAATCTTGTAACATTTATGCATGCTCATCTTATTGGTAATTAGTATCATATTCATCTATGTTCTCCTTCTACTTTTCATACTCTATGAGGCCAATGATTCACCATTGCTAAAGTTATATTCATTGCGTTGCATGAGCAACATCTTAGATGATTTAACTATTTAAGTAATCATTTCTTCTCCGTGTATTATACTCACAGCGGTTGCAGTGAATGCCAAGCTTATATATGCCATTGTTGAAGTACAGTCAGTCTCCGAAGATGTTTCTTCACCTGCCGGAAATAGCAAGCAAACGCCTGCTAATTTTCTCAAGGAAGAAAAGAAGCCTTTCCTCATTGTCGCTTCAGATCTTGTGCCAACTCTAGAAGCAAAATGGGGCCTGAAGCTTGTTGTTAGGAAAAGGGTGTCAGGTTCAGATCTTGAGAACTGCAGGTACAGATTTTAAAAGAAACCTACGTATGAGGAATGCTTATAATTATATCCAAGATAACCATCCTTTTTCTTTTCACAAAGAACTAGCCTCTTGACTCACAAGCTAGTTCTTGACTCACACTCTTGTGCCAATTGGCTTCTTCTTTCTTTCTTTTTTTAATTTTTTTTTATAATTTATTTAAAATTATTTATTTTTTATGGAATTGAAAGATGACATTTAAATTGGAAAAGTGAAGTGAGCGGCTTGTCTCACAGAAAAAGAAAGAACTGGGCAGGCTTTTTCCTTAGGATATGGATATTGTTTGGGCAGTTCTTCGAGGTGTTTCGTCTCTTGTCAACTTGTGTTATTCATTTATTTATTTTTTAATTTCATGAGATTAGTATTTCACCATTTCACCCTCTTTTGATGAAGTACTTCTCTCTCAGCATATTAATTACCAAATGGGTTTTGAGGAGACTGAAGATTTAACCAAAACCTGGCTTTTGGCTTAATATATAGGTTGAAGGTAAAGACTATCTGTCAAAGTGCTATCCACTAAGTATTGTTTCTAACTTTTGCTTCAGGTATATCCATCCAATATTTAATAGGGAATGCTCAGTTGTGATTGGAGGAGATTATATCACAACAGAGTCGGGAACTGGACTGGTCCATACAGCTCCTGGACATGGTCAGGAAGATTATGTCACTGGCCTTAAGTATGGACTGCCTATTCTTTCTCCAGTAGATGATGATGGAAAGTTCACAGAAGAAGCTGGAAAATTTTGTGGGCTTGATGTACTTGCGGATGGTAATATTGCTGTTGTGAAATACTTGGATGAGCATTTGTCACTGATCATGGAAGAATCCTACAGTAAGTTGTTTTTTCCCACCCCTTGAATGGATATTCAGGGATGTTTCCTCTTTACAGGGTTATAGTGGGTGACAAAAATCTACATTCTCTTAATGCAGAACATAAGTATCCATATGATTGGAGAACAAAAAAGCCCACTATATTTAGGGCAACTGAGCAATGGTTTGCATCAGTGGAAGGCTTTCGTGAGGCTGTTATGGATGCAATTGGCAACGTAAAATGGATTCCAGCTAAGGTATTGGTTCTAGACTGCATTATTGATTTGTTTTGCTCGACTAATATGCCCTGCTAATTGTAGTTCATGCTTTCTCACACTCCATTATTTTGCTAAAGTGTGTGATTTTGGTTGAATCCTTTTGAAGCCATTTTTTGGTATTCCACAATGGTTTCATAGTATAGCAATTTGATTTTCAATTTTCAGTGACTGCATTACCTTAGAATATACAAAAAAGAAAAATGTTCCTTCCCTACGCACTATTCTAAGTATATAGATTAAGTCCTCCTAGTAGCTATTGAAAACAGTACAATTAGTGATTCTAGAATTTCTGATAAGTTATATTTTTGTATTTAACAGTAGTTTGCATGGCCATTCTTCTTTTCAGGCAGAAAACAGAATATCTGCAATGACTTCTAGCCGCTCTGATTGGTGCATATCGAGGCAGAGGACTTGGGGTGTTCCAATTCCAGTCTTTTATCACCTCCAGTCAAAGGAACCTCTAATGAATGAGGAGACTATTGATCATATAAAGTGTAAGAATGTTTACATTACACATCGTCCTCTCTCTGTTCAGTTATTTCCTAATGGCACTGTATCTAATATTCTCTTGAGTCAATGCTTCAATGTTTTCTCCCTGCATATACAGAGTTACTTTTCTTCAGTTCTGCTACTATTCATTTGTTCTACACATGCATGTCTTGTCTGTATGTGCATGCACGCGCTTGTATTTGCATGTAGTGCATATAAGAAGCTACATAGATAGGCCAATGCTTTGGTTTCCTTGTATGCAAGGAGTGCATAACTGAGATCATATTCTTAGACTGTTTGATGGATAATGGTTTATTGTATGTATTAAATTATGATGCTTTCACTAATCTATTTTTGCAGCTATAATTTCTGAAAAGGGTAGCGATGCATGGTGGTACATGAAGGTAGAGGATCTTCTCCCTAGTAAATATCGTGATAAAGCATCCGAATATGAAAAGGGAACTGACACAATGGATGTATGGTTCGACTCAGGTATTATAGTTATCAAAATTGTTTAAGCTTGCTAAAAGAGAAGTCATCTCATATCCATTGTAGCTTGATAGTAACATGGTAATTTCATTATCGATGATTATAGTTTCCCACAGCAGGGAGTCTTCAATCCTTATTTCTAATGACATTAATTTACCAGTTTGATGAAACATAATTGATTGTTTTTTGATATCTGCTTCATATAATGGTTGATTGATGATTCTATTGTAATAGCCTTGGATCTTGACACACAATTGATCCTTGTTTATAAATGTATCTGGCTTTTCTGTTCTGTTACTGCTAATTGATTTCACGGTTCAATGTCGTGTGGGTTTACATGGATCTAAATAGTTACATTCTATTTCAGGCTCTTCTTGGGCTGCAGTTTTAGGAAAAAGAAAAAGCCTTAGTCTCCCTGCAGACTTGTACCTTGAAGGTATGGATCAGCATCGTGGGTGGTTCCAGAGTTCTTTGTTAACAAGTGTTGCTACAAAAGGTAATGAGCACTTGGACATGTAACATGTTCATATCTATTATCTAGTATGCTATGCAATATTCTTTGAATCGGTTTTGTAGTTCACAATATAAAAGTTAATGGTCTTTTCACAGATTGACATTTGTATGTGTAATTAGCTTTAGGAAAAAGTACATATACCCCATATGTCTGCCACATTTTTATTGGGGACCTGTGGTTTATGGCATGACAATACCCCTTTTAATTACCACACATTCACAGGAGAACCTGTGGTCTGTTATGATACTTATACCTATATGCCCAATGTGGTTTGTTCTACCATAGAGTGTAAGAAGCTGTCAACTTGAAGGTTTTATCTGTTTTTTTTTAATTTATTATTTTGTCTGATCTGTTCGAGTGACAGAAAAAGGATCACAGATGTTGGTGGCATTCTTTTTTCTCCCCTACATGATATATCTAAGAAAAAAAAAAGTGGTCAATAGACTTCGATCCTTCCATTTCTTCATCTTCATCTCTAAACCCGCACGTCATCTCATCTGAACTCTGCTCCAGTAGCAGTTACTAAGACACACAGAGCCAAATCTAAATCTCCTTAACATCCGCACTTCAAACCTACATACAATACCAGTAAACCATCGATTTAGAGCTATAGTGAACTTTTCACCACTCACCATCACTTGAATGAAGTTGTTGCCCTCGCAAGTCAGACATGTGCACCATGAGTTGATGTCTGAATTGCCTTTCCACAGGGGCTAGCGTAGCTGAGATAGAGTCGCAGAGATGGAAAAAGAAAAGGGTTTATTAGTAATTTTACTTTTTTGGGTCAGTGTATTCATCAAAATACCATTAAGCAAACCCACTAGGTTTAATCGTGGCAAAATAAACCCCAAGGTCATTCATGTTAAGGAATAACTACAGGGGAGGTATTCATACTCTTGCATTAAGTTCGTTTTTATCTGACACATGCTTAGCTGGCATGTTACTCATTTCTCCCAAGAACAAAATACTTCTGGGGTTTCTTTCGGCCTAATCTCGGATGCCCGATACACTTTGATTTTTGACATTATAGCTGAAAATAATGGTACTTTGCGAATAAAACCAAGTTTGTAGGATAAATTGTGTTGCTAGGTTAGATATTTAAGAACTGTCAAGACTGCGCATTGCAGTCTTTAGCCACTTACTATACAGAAGGTGAAATGAAATGGCCATGTTATGGACTTTCATTTAGCTTCTACTATGCTAGTACCATATACTTGTATGCCAGCAGGTGTTTATTAAGCAAGGAGTACTTATCTTAAACTGAATATTTGTTTAATGACTACATGCTCGGCCACTTTTCTTTGATACAGGAAAGGCTCCATATTCCAGTGTCATAACACATGGATTTGTATTGGATGAGAAGGGTTTAAAGATGAGCAAATCTCAGGGTAACGTTGTAGACCCAAGAACTGTGATTGAAGGAGGGAAGAACCAAAAGGTCAATCATTCTTGTAACTTATAAAGTGAAATTAAACTACCAATTACTACATGAACCAAGTTCCAATAGCATCTGGATACTTAAAGTCTTGTTCTCTGTTTGCAGGATGGCTATGGAGCTGATGTTCTGCGTCTTTGGGTTTCCAGCATAGATTATACAGGCGATGTTATGATAGGTGCTCAAGTTCTGCGTCAAATGTCAGATATATATAGGAAGCTACGAGGAACATTGAGATACCTTTTGGGAAATCTGCATGATTGGCATGTATGTTTGACATTCCCAATTAGTACTTTTCAGTTCAACTTCTTCAATCAATGGTGTTGTTTACTCTTCTTAAGCTTCCCATCTTTACCGCCAGGATAAAACTATTTCATACAAATATTATGACCATACAATCTTGCATTATGTTTCTCACTTTGTTGTTTTACTTATATATTACTACATCCTGTTGACAGGCTGATAATGCTATTTCATACCACGATCTTCCCATGATTGATCAGCATGCACTGTTTCAACTTGAAAATTTTGTAAACAACAGCAGAGAGTGCTATGAAAGTTATCAGTTCTTTAAGATATTTCAGGTAAATGTTGTCCTGGTATTTTTGATTTTCTTCTTATATATATTCTGTTTGAACTCTTTAACTTATGCTCAATTTGGTGATCACATTGTAAAAGAGACCCTTTTTTTTTGTATCTCCGAGCTCTTGAGATGTATGAACTTTTTAAATATTTTTCTTTAAAAAAAGAATAGAAAAGAAGATAGATCTCAATTTTTGTGAAATTGAGATCATTTATTCATATAATTGACAAAAAATTAGATTCCCTAGCCATTTAAACTGTGGGAGGGAGAAGGATATGTTGTGAATTTGGCTCGTTGATATGCCTAAATTGATTAGGATTCAAGGCAAAACCAGATGGGTAAGTGAAGATTAGTGCGCACAGGAATTCTTCTAGTATCCTAATGGGTTTTGGAATAGGAAGAGTTATTCCTATTGATTTAGACCTGGAAAGTAAGTTCTATTCTAGTTAGGAATAGGAAAGCTAGCTCTCTTTCCTTGTTCTAATAGTTTTAGGAATCCTAATGTGATATGTTTGTAACCAGCACCTATAATCTATAAATAGGGCTGCAGGGAGCTCATATAATGTGTCCTCAGATCAGATTAGAGAAGAGATCAAAGAGAGATCTCAGAGAGTTCTCAGTTAACATATAAACACAGAGGCAGGGAGAGCCAAGGGTGATAGAGAGATCTAGCAAAGAGGTTGGGGATTAGCATAGGGATTTCAATAAGTACTTGTAATCAAGTTGTTATCTCCATAGTGCTAGTGATTCTCAAGAGAGATCACACAGAGGACGTAGGCAAAGTTTTTGTCAAACCTCTATAAAATTCTGTGTTCGTGTGCTGTGGTTTTCTGCTGTGATATTTAGCATCATCATCCTATTATTGTTTGCACAGTCATAAGCCTATAAAGAGAAACAAGGTTCTGGGTAAAAGGTGCATATTTACTACAGGATAAATATTTGTTTTGATTCATATTTCGGGTTTGATTATGCTACATTATTTTTTATTAAGTTCATGATAAATGTGGTGTCAATGCCAAGTCATAGAGCCATTACAACAGAAAGCATATAGAAGTTTATGTATGTGGTCTATAGACCAAATATGTTCAAGAAAGGACCGTAACTGTAATGGGGGTTGATCCCTTTGAAAGAAACACAGCAGATTAAATAAGTTTTATCAGTCCTAGCTCAGATATCAACCTAAGCATTGAAACAAAATTTAACAAGTTGTGGCAGTTGCTGATGAGTAATTTCTCAATGGTTGTTGCTAGTAAAGCCTGTTCTCGTGTCCACTTAGCTCTTAATTTAGCTGGCAATTTTTCTATGCAACTACCTGATTAGCTTTGTTCTCTTTTTCAGATCATACAGCGGTTTGTCATTGTTGACCTATCAAATTTCTACTTTGATATTGCCAAAGATCGTTTATACGTTGGGTAATTCTTTTCTGCTCTACCTGCAAGTTTCTAATCAAGTGCATGATTCTTGTGCCCTTATTCTATTATTCCCAGGAAACATATATGCTCTTATGACGCAAGTTCACATTTTGTGTACAGTTACTCATGTCATGCAATTCTAGATTACATTTCCAAAAAGACATTAATTGGGTGCTCAATTTGTGAACAATATAACTAGTGATTTTGTGAATCATTGCTTTCTTTTAGATACAGTGAGATTTGGAATGTTTCATTCTTGGAAGTTTTCCAATCACCAACTCAAACCCATTGTTAAACTGCCACTCAGTCCTTCCTTTTATCCAGGGAGATTAGAAATAGAACCATCTCATTTTATTTGTTAGACTAAGTTTGTGTGCATATTCTGAATTTGAGAAGAGTGATAAAGAGTTCCGGGTAGATAGATTCCTGAATTACTGAGCTTCTCATGCCAGATGTCTTCTCTTTTCTTGGTCAAATGCCATGCACATTTTTTAACAACCAACATCTGAACTTAGAAGCCAAATCATTTATAGTGTAAAATGGAGGGGTGAGGAGTTGACTATTTGGTGTTGGCAATTTGTGGATATATTGTTGCAGTATGGTGACAGATTTAAATTAAATGGATTTACATTGGATAAAAGAATTCATGTTTTACAATGACTATAAAGGCTCATCAAGATACACGGTGTACATGATTTGACACCTTCCATTGTAAATGACTCCTTCACAAATAACTTCCGCGGATTTTTAAGTGCTCATCAGGCTTCATTTCTTAACATATAGTGTTGGTTTGTGATATTGTATTTAGTTTCAGAAGCAGTGATTGAGCATAATTATCTTTTTCAGGGGCACGACAAGTTTTACTAGGAGAAGTTGTCAGACGGTTCTTGCAGAACTGCTCCTTTCTATTGTGAGAGTGATTGCTCCAATATTGCCTCATTTGGCTGAGGATGTATGGCAAAATCTTCCATTCCAGTACACTGACAAAAATGGCTCTGTTGCGGAATTTGTTTTTGAATCAAGATGGCCAGCTTCGAACGAAACATGGCTCTCTCTTTCTAAAGAGGAAACTGATTTCTGGACTAAAATTCTTGAGGTAATAGCCATTCCATCTAATAGTTTCCCTTCAGTGGAAACTGATTTCTGCAGTTCAAATGCATGCCCTTGTTTTATTACAAATGGTACTGTGAGGGGAAATCTTCATGGAAATCCGAAACTACAAAATCTGGACCTGTAATACATCAGTTTGTTGCCAAAAGCATAATTGATATTATAAACTTTATGCTCTTGAATCTCACTGCCGTTCTTTTTCATTCTAGTCCAAAACTATAGTGTGAAATTTCAGATAATTAACACAGCTTGTGTAAATATGTTTCTTCTCATGCTTGTTTCTGTTAGCTTGAGGTGTACTTTAGCGGAAAAGAAATTGAAGTGTGGCATTCATAGGCTAGAGAATCTGTAGCCTGAAATTAATTGAAACTTTGGTGTCTGACTTCGGGATCATTTTGTTTATTTCCTTTAGTGGCAAAATCTTATTGATCAGCATATATATACCTGTGAAACCATGCAGATAATCTGATTCTTGTGCTAGGAGTTGTTTTTAATTAATCTTGGTAATGAAAGCACTTACGATATTGAAAAACAAATAGTCAGATCGATGACTCTAGGTATTTTACTTGTTTCTAATATATACTTGCTTTTGAGCAGCTGAGAACCGAGGTGAATAAAGTGTTAGAGATTGCTCGTACAACAAAGTTAATTGGCTCTAGCTTAGATGCCAAGGTCTACCTCCATACATCGGATTCTGGTCTGGCCTCAAGATTGGTTCAAATGTCTGCAGCCAAGAACGATGCAGACACATTGAATCGGATATTCATAACTTCCCAGGTAAGTTCATATTCGACATCAGTTAATACTGACTATATTTAAGTAAGCCATATGAGTATCTGGATTTAAGGCCTAAAGTGGATTGCTTTATCTCCTTGTGGTCAAGAAAATAATCATATTTTTTCCCTGATTAAATGCTTTTATTAATCTATTTAGTAAATTTCAGGTTTCATTTATGCTGTTTACATCCTTGTCATAACTCTTTAACTGGTGGGAAAAGAGATATCAGTGGGTTGATTTTTCTAATGGTGAATAGGGTTATCTGGAGTTTCTGTATTTTGAGAACTTTCCTTCTTTTGTATCGGTAGAGTCTGGCATTTTACCTCCTCACAGTGTGACATTGATTCATCTCAGGATTTAAATAGTCAAAGTTTGACACTGCTTCTTAAATATTTGCTTATGTAATTGTTGGGAAAATTTGAATGCAAATCATCCTCTTAAAGAAGTATGGGTGTAGGTAGTATATATTGATGCTATTTTTATTGGTTTACAATTGTGCAGGCAGAGGTTCTTCCATCCTTAGAAGATGACTGGATTGCGAATATACCACATAAAGGAGAATGTCAAGTTGACGAAAGCATTAAAGTTTGGATTGGTGTGTCTCGCGCTGAGGGCCTAAAGTGTGAAAGATGCTGGAACTATTCACCTCAGGTTGGTTCCTTTCCGGACCACAGCACTCTTTGCAGCCGCTGCTATGATGTGGTTGATATTCAACAAGCTGCAGCTGAAGCTGTTGTCGTTTGATCAGGCAGGCAGAGCCATCATTGCCTCTAGTATTCTGGTATGGTATTAGTCCAAATCCATTCATTCTTGGGTTTAAGCAGAAGCAGAGTTTTTGCAGAGAGAGCATAATTTGTACAGATCAGTTTGAATTTTGATGAAAATTACAACCAGTTGAAGGATTTAATGTATAATTTGTACCATAGTTTACTCGTGTGTGTGCTGATTGAACCTTCCAAACTTCTCCATAGGGAGAGCGGTCAAGGCACGTCATAGATCTCCAATTGCAGATGTAAATGTTTCCTGCATTGTGAATTCATTCTTTTCATTTTACCCCCCTTACTCTACACACATCATCTGTTTGTTTGAGAATGACCAAGGCATGTTGCAAATTCCAATTGAAGCTTCGCTACCCATTTTTGTTGACCTGTTTTTTGATGAATTCATATTTTCAGTTTTGATCTTTTCCCCCTTAATGTTTTCAGAAAAATGGAGGAATCCAAACCAAAATGAGATCTGTTTTAAGGAGTAAAGTTCGTTTCATGATGTGGAGGATTAGATTCTGTTCTTTTTTTTTTCTTTTTTTTTCTGGTGGGGGGCGCAAGGCATTCCGTCTGGGTTGCCACAGTATTCTGTTTCACGTTTGGATTTGTCGTAGTCCATATTGACTACATGTACTGGAATGATGTTTCACTG
The DNA here is from genome assembly GCA_024704745.1 of Rosa lucieae. Classification (NCBI taxonomy): domain Eukaryota; kingdom Viridiplantae; phylum Streptophyta; class Magnoliopsida; order Rosales; family Rosaceae; genus Rosa; species Rosa lucieae. Next base: position 44,638,083 of record CM045495.1, read on the forward strand.
TATGAATTAGTTCCTCTCTTAGGAGAAGGAGGCGGAGCAAATTTAGGGCCTAGTTCAGGGTTGGGCTGTGGTTTTGTCATTCCTGCCCTAGTCTTTAGGGCATTTGTCTAGCCGACTCTTTGCGTTGTCAGGAGGAGGGAAAGCTGTGTTTACAAGTCTGCAGCCTAAGAACCTGGGTTTGGAACTCTCTTCGTAGGGCTTTTTCGAAGTCACCATCACCTCGTGCATTCCCGACGGCCCAAGTGTTGTGCCCATCCTTTCCTAGCATTCCCGATCTTTACACTCATGCCTTCTCGACATAACTTACATTAATTTAATTGAACACTGCATTTTTCTACCAGTGTTGATTCCAACAAAATTCTTTTTCACGTTCCATCAAAACGACTGAACATCAAACTAACATAAACCTTTGCATACTCGTGTTCCACGCGTTACAAAACTCTTGCCTTCTCGGCACTCATGTAACCTACACCTCATTCTTTACTAACTAAAGACTTCGAGGGCTTGGTGGAGCAATAACACTCCTGGTTCCTACATATATCATGCACATCACAAATTTATGCAGTATGCACTTCATAATATCACACAACTATGTGCATTTTTTTACCCATGCGTCACATATGATACAATAAGCATGCACATGGTTCTAGCTTTATTTTGTTGGTACTTTATGTAGATCAAACATTACTCTGTGATTTGAGAATATGGTAAAAAAGCTTTTCTAGATTTTATTTTCAATATAATAATTTATTCAGTTTTTATTTTAAATTTATTCATTTAGGATTTGATGGAGTAAAAGTATTTTTTGCCCTCATTTTCTGCCTCACGTGCACCACACGTGGTCATAATTGACGGCACAATGACGGAAAGTTAACGTAGGTACTATGTTGACAAGAAAATATAAGCCTAGGTATCACATTGATAAGTTTTAAAGTTCATGTATCATTTTGATAGTCCTCACAATGTCCAAACAGTCCAACAACCAACGTGTAAGTGTATAAGTATCAAATCCACAACAATCATACTATATGTCACCGGTTAAGTTCAAATTGAAAGTTAGGCTAGTTATATATGATTATATAATGGAAATTTAAAATTCATAGTAAATGTTAAGCAATTTAAGTTGGACGTCAACCAAATCCAGGGTTCATGTGTAATGCATGGCAAACAAGCTCAGGCCGTTACAGTCGGAATTTGAGAAACTTATGGATGTTTATCAAATGTGTGGATGACACAAACTTATGATGAATTAGTAGGTGGTTAGTGTACGATTCTCATTCACACTAATATGGGTGCTAATTGTCGGCTTCTCAATCTAATAACCATGGAATCATTTGGTAACTAAAATTTGAGGAGCACCCATAGAGATCACCCTTTCAAAATAAGCGTATGCCACTAAAAGTGCCGTGCACACGGTATTCTTTAGTAAAAAAGCAAAAGAATAGTTCGCTTTGTGCCCAACACATGGCTCCGTGAGGTTTATCACCCTCACATTTAGATATCGTTGCTCTCACTCTGACGTTGGACTCGTAGCACCCTGCACCAATCATGTAATTATTACGAACTGTTTCAATATTTTCATCTATTAAAGTGATCAGCTTCACCTAATTAGTCTTATCTAAAAGTACATTGGTCCATTAACGAAACAGATCTATGACTTATCTTACACATAGGAGGTTTCTGATTGAGTTGTTGAGAGCTAAAGGCACAGAAGGAAGTTTCCTGGATAAAATTTGGTAGTATGGTTTACCATCAAACTCTAATTTCCAGCTCAACAGGGAATTTAGAACGTCAAAAGCATAGAGGCAGCCCATTACAATGAAGCTGCACATCCAAGTTCTGCAGGGAACTGCTGAGCAGAGTTGATGCTATATAGTGTCACTCTTGTAGTCATGTTCTTCATGTAGCTTCGCTAGAGATGGCTAACGAACACAAACAACAAAGCATCAGTAGTATTTAGGCCAGAACATAATTTTGGCAACCATTAATTTGATCGAATAGATTAATGGCCAGATGGACAATAATGTTGATCCATTAGTATGGTGTTTGAGACATTGACCATTAAAATGTTGTCAAACACCAAATCCTATAGTATCATTGTTTGCTATAGATCCAGACCCCGCGTCCTTGATCAATGACTACCATACAAGTGCCATTAATCGGCATTTTCTAGCACAGATCCCTTTCACATGCATAACTCAGTCCAGAATTCTTCTCTACAGTCAGCATTTTAAGAAATTTTTATAGGAACCAAGATAAATATAACAATGAGTCTTACATGCATTTGTGGAAGCAAGGTTATCTGTAACCAACACATACAAAAATTTCCGTAAGTTTTGCCTTCGCAGAAATTGAGAGAACAAAAAGTCAAAAAAAAAACTATATAAACAGCTCCTATAAGTCAACCTGAATGTTCCATCACTGCATTTGAATCATTGCTGTGTGTTTGGTAACTAATCATTAACCATTCTTACAACCTTGCTCATTTCTACTTCTAGGTAACTCAAAACTGCTTCTGTTCACAATACCGATCCTGATATTGACGCTTGCTTAACTAGAGATTGGCAGCATTGTCAACTTGGGCACTGTTTTGGATGCAACGATGTCCACTACTAGCTAAGTACTGCCAATCTGCTGCTGCTTCATTGGTTTCTGGGTCATTAACCATCTCTCTATCTCAGCAAGAACAATCAGAAGAAACGAGATTTATAACTTTGAGAAGCGAGAATCCCACATGCACAAATAGATCTTGCTGCTCATTTTTGATCAGAAGATAAAATATACTAGCTCTTCATCACCTCTTCATCCTATCAAATCGATGTTTCAAGTTAACTTAATATACTAATAAACAAATGAGGGCAAAGACTTCACTACTACCAAGATATGAAAACTAGGAGGGCATAATTCCCTACATATATGCAAGTATGTAAGCAATGGTGACAACTAAATCTGCATATCCCCAAATCTCCACACCAGAAGAAACCTGGTATGTTCTGATGGTGATTGCGAAGAAAGGAGAGGCAAACAGAAGAACTGTTACGCATTGCTCTGCGGCCTCTGCCTCCTTAAAATTTCAATGCAAGACCAGCACATTCTACTTCACGTATCAGATATTAAACTGATAAGAACAGATACTACACTTGATCTTAGCCAAAAGGCCGAGAAAGGTATGCTTAATTCAGCCTCATGCTTCGCTTTTTATACCCACATTCACTTCCGTGCTTCCCTCTCTCTTCGATGTGGGATGAAAGAGAGTTTAGTGTTGAATGCGTATACGGTATATGTTTCACTCTTTGTTAGGTTTTAGTATCTTACCCTGGAGTTTGCGACTCGTATCAACACCAACACTAGCGCCAGCTCTAGCAGGTAACGAAACCTATCTTATCCGGATAGTCAATAGAGAATCCATGACCATTCGCCACCTCTTTCATCTCAAAAAACAACTGGAAACATGATACTTCGGGCAATGAGAGACCCCACGCATGCTATGATACGCTGCTAGAAACATACCAGGTTTAGAGACCAAAGCAATCCTCATGGTTTGTTGAAGTATTGGTCCTGCATATTCATTGAACAGAAACAATGGATAGAGTGACTAGTAGTAAATTGAAGATTTGTTTCTCAGAGATGATATGGTGCAGCCATTGACTCACTAGTAAACATTGCGGTGGATGACCAAACAAATGTGGCTCCAGATTTACAATTGGAACATTAATCTCAAATAATTTAACTCAATCTTGTACTGGGATGTTTGTTATACAAAAGTACAGAGCCATTCTTTTCTGAAATTAGTCTCTCCATCACATGAATGAAATTAGATCATGCATCATGATATACTCATTATGAGACAACTGAACAAAGACCTGAAGAACAAACTCATTAGAGACTTGGTTTCTTTTGGTTTCATACATACTACAGTGGAGAAACATCAAGGTACTACAAATTAACAACCCACAGTGACAGGTCCATACTAATCTTTACAGCATCAGAACTGGACTAACAACCAACAACAACAGTAAAAGAACAACTATTATCTTGAGTTCTGAACACCGAATCTTGAACGGAAGAACCCGTAGACTGAAACTGCAATTGAGAGAATCCCAATAATCCCTGCGCTTGGGATTTTATCGGAGTTGCTGGTTCTTATAGCAATCTTTCCCCTCTGCTTGTTGTCCAATACAACATGAACAGCTATTTTAGAACTTCCAACAGAGAACCGAGACAGTATATCGGTTGTTACAAGAAGACCACCACCCCACTTCATCAAAGACAGACCCAAGCTAGTTTGGTCCTGCTTTATAGGGAAATTCTTCTTCTTGAGGCACAATTCCAGTTTGGCTCCACATGCTGTATCACCTTGGCATTGCACAGCTCCAGCACTTCCAGCCATCACCAAGCCCTTCCCAATAGCAATCTGATCCTCAATCTTGAGTCCTGTGGTGGCATCCTCACCCAAGTGAGTTACGGTTACTCCAGCGAATCTTCTGCCTATTTTACAATTTTTTACCTTGGTTTCACCACCAAAAATGTGTTCATGGGTCACACTGGAACTTGGTGTGATTGATTCAAGGAAATCAGAACACAGTACATATCCATCACCCCCAGCAGCTTCAGACAAATTGCGCTTACTCACATATACGATCTTCAGAATTGGATTTGGCTGTGAATATGAATTGGAGTCCGTTATCTGATTTCCACTCCCCTCAACATCAAATCACATTCTGAATGGACTCCTCTATCCAATGCCCCAAAACTTTCGCTAATATCAACATCACTCATTTTGCTTTTTGGGGAAGGCATTATAGACTCTTCTGCCATACTCTTGGCTTTCTCCAAAATATCTGGTTCCTTGGTTTCCACACCACCAAGACCATTATCTTCAGTCCATTCAGCTTGAATGGATTCCCCAGTTTGACCTTTGACAATGGCTTTCAAGTCTGAATTCTGAACACCCTTTAATTCTGTGGCCGGCTCAGACTGCTTCATGAAGGAATCGGAGGAGCCTTTCCCCATCACTAACTTGTGTTCTTCTTCTACTTTTTTTTCAACCTCATAAACCTGAAACCCATGTGCAACACTATCCACAAACAGACCCAAGCTGGTTGGGTGCTGTTCCATAGTGTAACCCTTCTCCTTGAGAGGGACTTCCACTTTGGCTTCACTGCCTTGAAATTTCACACCAGCATCTCCAGTAAAAACCAAGTCCTTCCCATTAGCAATCGGATCCTCAATCTCGAGTTCAGTGGCCACATTCTCACCTAAGACAGACCTTGGTGTGATTGAGTTAAAGGAATCACTATATTCAACTTTATCTTCCTCAGCTTCAGATATATGACTATTTCCCATACTCAGATTCTCGTTACCCTCAACATCCAATTCATCCAATTTCACGGAACTTTCATGCACAAAGAACTCTTCTTCAACATACTTATCTTTCTCTACACCTTCCAATACATTCAAATTCAACTCAACAGATTTCGTTTCACTGGACTCAGCAGTATCAAAACTACAATCCTCACCGCATTCCACTTGAACAGAATCTCCATTTCCACCTTCAACAAAACTTGATTCTTTAACAACCAAGGACTCATCTTCTTCTCCTTCCTCAACCTCAGAAACCTTGACTCTAGGTGGAATACCAACCTGCTCCACAAACCCATAAACCAGAGCCTTAACATGACCCAACAATCCACCACCTTCATCTTCACTCACTTCTTCAGTCTCCTCACTCACTGCATCACTCCCATCAGTCTCCCATGACAAATTTGCAATGGGCCTAACCTCCTCCGAAATCGGACCACCCACCATAACTTTACCCACAACAGCTTCTTCATATTCATCTGGGTCAGAAGGCCAAAAAACCTCATATTTTCAACAGAGCCACACTCTTCAAGGGCTTCCTCACCCGACTCCACCGCCACAAAGGGCCTCTCTGACGCCGTTTCAAACTCTTCCCCACTCACAAACCCACTCTCGGAACCAACACTAATGTTACTACTACTAGTAATATAACCCAATTCATGACCACCGTTGATTTCAGAGTCAGAATCAGAATCTAGAGTAAGACGAGCTCGGATAGGAAGAGAACCTGAAAGTGAAGATGAACTAGAAACTGCAAGCTTCTGTTGTGGGTTCCAAGCTCCTGAGTTGTCTTGTGCTGCAGAGAGTCGAACATAAGGCTTTGACGAGTCCATAGATTTCCAGCTTCTGTACTTCCAGAGCCAGGGTTTTGGTATTATATTAGGTATTCAGATCCACGATTATCACAATGAATAGGTGTAATTTTATTATGTTTAAATTTTACGTTCTGGTCAAAAACAAAATAGCTTTACCTTTTTAACACACAAAGATTAAAATACCAGTACTACAAGTATTTTTGAACTCGAGTTTGAGGGGCACCCACAGAGGTGCACCCTTCCAAAAATAGGCGTATGCCATTTAAAGCGCCGCGCACACGGTATTCTTTAGTAAAAGGCGAAAGAATAGTTCGCTCTGTGCTCAACGCATGGCTCCGTGAGTTGTTAGAGAAGCTGCTTTATTTTATAGTACTCGCGCTATATATGTCTTGCTTCGCCTGCGATGTGGGATTTCTATTACTTCTGTTACTCATAGCTTCAGTTACCAAGCTTTCCATGCATTTCAGAACCTCCATATTAGATACAAATCGCTATTGCCCACCAAAAGTTCCCACTCATTGAAGACAACAGCTTCACCTAACCTGTCTACATGTATAGATAGCTATGACAAGCGGGTCTGGAAAATTAATTTGAGGTTGATAGAGAGCCATAGAGTGTACAGGAGAAAGCTTTCTGACATTAGTAAAACTTGCGAGTATGATTCCTCATTACTGTTGAATACCAAACTTTGTTTAGCCAAAATCCCATTCAGCTAATCCAAAAGAAAGAAACTAGAGCTTACAAATTGGACCACACACACTGCCCGTTCAGACTAATGTAAAGAAACTGTGTGTTTTGTAAGCAACACGAGCTGCACAACAATGTTGCTGCAGACTTTGAGGCTGCACAATGAAACATTATGACAATTTAGGGGACCAAAGGAAAATTCCTTGCAACCATTAACATTCTACGTATCCTTGTTCTAGTGCAAGTAACAGAAGGACAATTATATCTTATTTTATTATTTTTAGTTTGAGAAAATGACCATCATATAGTCACCAAATTTACCAAATTAGAAGCATTTCCAGCAATACATCCAGACCATTACTCTAATACCATTATGAGTCCAATTGATTAAGGAGTTTTGAACGCTGATCCTAATTATGTGCCTTCTCATTAGGGTTCTTTCAAGGCTCCCCCTCTGAAATTAAGGCAATAGAGTTCAGTTTACAAGACCTGCAAGATGGCCTTTGTTAAGCCTTTCAAGCTATATATGAACGTATATGACAGGAAATTAGTTTCTCTCGGTTGATAGGCTTGGATGTATATTGTTCAAGTGTGAACCAAAATAATGATCAGGTGGCTAGTGTAATCCTGATTTCAGCCTAGGAAATAACATGTCAAATATCAAGCAAAAGAACATCCATTATGTATGTAAGACATCTATGAACAAGTACTCATTCATATTCCAGATCAAAAAAAAAAAAGTACTCATTCATACATGAAGCAAAATGGCTACCTGAGCCCAAGACCCAAAAGGCCGAAAACTATTGATGTCAGAAATCAAGGTATTGTTACTATCTTGTCCAATGGAAACACATTCGACAGCAACTCTACTGTCCAACAAGTAATGTTAATTTCTGGACAGACCAACATAAATGCCATTAGTACTGGGACTTGAATGTTAGTCTATCATTTGATTTTAGTTCAGTTTTGATATGGAAAAAGTAGAAACCAAGCCAAGGTACTATATTTCATTCTTTCTTGCCATCAACAACTACTCTATAGTCAATGACATCAAATAGTAGTCAACCTGCTGCAGGTTGTATATCAGTTGGTTCAGTACACAGATGAGTCAGAACTAATGGGAAGAAGATGACCTCACTCAGGTTATTCACTTCTTCAATATGATGAGGAAAATGCCAGAGGTTAGGAATTAGCTAGTTAATAGATGGCCTCATTATTTTTGAGCTGTAGGATTCCCACATGTAAACCAAGTGTAATTTAGATATTAACCTGAATGCACCAAAAAGCTAAAAGAGTAAGCATGTTTTGGCGTCAGCAAAGAACTAGAGTAAACATGTTCTTGAAAAGAAAAACAAATGTTGTTTACATTTTGTCTAATATGGTTTGCTATACTGTATAAATGAAAATTACACCTAATGAATAGAGGTTATCATTTATGTTGGTTTCTGATCCTGGGTATTCTGTATAAATTTATGTGCTTGTTTTGGTTGCATGCTTTAGTTAAGTGTTTCTTTCAAATGTGCTATGATGTATACACACAGGAACTGAAATGCTCAATGAGAATTCTGATTTAGCTGATAAAAAGGAACAAGATGAAAAATTAGAATTTTCTGGTGACTCATCAGTGCAGTAACTGTGCTCCTCAGTCTTTACAGTTGCTGCAGCAGTGCAGTAGGAAATTAGTTGGTGCTATATCTGTAGGTTCTCATAAAGTGGTCTTACCAATGAGTATCCCTTTCTGCTCATCGATGAGCAGACTTATTGAACTATGTCTTCATCCTTTCTTTTTGTTGTAAACCTGATTTCGAGAGGTATATATAGGACTATTAAAAGGGAATGGGAGTTTAGAAGAACCTATGTAGTCAAATAGGCATTCCATTCTTCTCATTTTCCTAAAGTTCGCTATATGAAGTTGTATTATATATTTGCTTGCTAAATGTATAACAGATACTGCATTAGTGAACCAAAATTTGAACTGTATTTGGTAGGATGCACCAAGGCCGTACTGCCTGTGCAGCAGTGCAACCCGGGGCATGTAAAAACACCAACACTAACCCAAGTAGTAGCAGTGAAAATAAATAGTAGTCCACCTCATCTAGCTTCATAATCCAAAGGCGAGTTTTGACACTGAGAAATGAGAAAACTGTTGTGAGATTAAAAATTTGTTTCATTTGGAGGTAAGAATGTCTACTTTAACCAAACAATCATCATACAATCAATCTTTGAACACCAACTTGATAAAATGGATATATCAACCCACAAGAGGGCAAAGCCATTTTTACCAAGACAGGAAATCTAGAACCGCATGCATATATATCTATATATGTATTGCCATACATGGTAACTGAATCTATAACTAAAATAGCATATACACGGTTTTCTTCCCGCCAGAACACAGGCCAAAAGGCTGGTCTGCTGCTGATGAATTTGGGTGAAAGAATATGCAATAGCGCGCAGATGATATCATCCACTTGAATGCCTTTTTTCTTAGATTTCCTGATTTCCGTGCAGTATCAACATATTCCACCAGTCTTTTTGCTAGTTGCTTCCTTTCTGGAGCAGAAGAAACAATAAATATATTTTCTTGGTTTGTAACATCATATATACCTGAGGGAAAAAAGCAGTCCAGAAAAATGCATTCCGGTAATTTGGCATCTGCAGGCCAAAATAGCCGAGTTGCCAACATTTTCCATTAGATCATCAGCCTGAACATCATTGTCGGAGATCTGTTTTAGGTACTTCTGAAATGAGTATAATAATCAACCTCCTGTGTCCAACTAAACCAACCAGTTTTCAAGATTTTTTTGTACCAGAATCAACATAAAAGAGGTATCCAGTCACTTGAACATAACATGCCTCTTAACAGAAAGCTTTACATGTCACCTATTTGCACATTTATCCTTATTATCCCCTAAAATTAGATGCATAGCTTGAAGAACATAGTGAATCAAGATGCAAGTAGCATATAAAGCACTTACAGACCAAAAAGCGTACTGTACACTTATCAGACAACTCAAACATGTATACTTATCACATTGCCAATGCTGTGGATCCTCTTCCAATGGCAGACGTAGATTTTGTCCATTCCCCTTCCACAAACCAGGTCCAGATAGCTGATTTATGACAGTAACAACAACTAGGAAAACATTTGTTTTGGAGTTGGTAGTAATTACCAGAACAGCCTACAGAAATTGATTTAAGAATGAGATAAAAAAGATGATCTGCTTTGGTTATATCACAACGATCCAGAATGGTGTAAATTAAATAAACCGCAGCAACACAGTGCTTCCGCAGAAATTTGAACTGGATTTGGTGGGGTGCGCCAAGCTTTGCAGTAGTGCAACGCAAAGATGACACGTGTGGTTCCAGCAGCAAGCTACTGTGATGAACCCACCCCTTCAAAAAATTAATTTAATATCGTGTGGACCATTGGTCCACGTATCAGATATTAAACTGATAAGAACAGATACTACACTTGATCTTAGCCAAAAGGCCGAGAAAGGTATGCGTTGCTTAGCTTAGCTCTTCTCCTTTTATACGTCCATTCGCTTCCGTGTTTGTTTCATCGACCAATGTGGGACTCTCACCTTCACAAACGGCAAGGCTGCTTCCAGGGTCTTTTCCAATGAACTCGTGCCTCGTATTAACACCAATACAAATCCAAAATACTACATTAAACTCAACTAGTAGTCTTCCCCATCTTATACTTATAATTAAAAGTTTAAAATCCGAGCTTATGAGCCATCTCTGCCTTCTGCAAAGAACAACTCAAAAGGACATCTGCGACAATGAGAATGAGAAGCCAATGAAGGACATCTGTAACAACTCAAGAGAAAAAATTATATACATGGAGTTCTGCATTGTATGATAGAAGAGGACATTGACATAATCCAAGACATTAAAGTCAACTAATTGTCTACCACTTTTCAGACTCATAATGAAAAGAAAGTCCTGGCTTTAAAGGCCATCTCTCTCATTTGCAAAAGCAACTCAAAAGAGATTTGTGACAACCAGAAGCCACATCTATGAAGGCATGAACATATGAAAGACATGGAGTTAACTTGCAGTGCAGTTTGGTATGACACAGGAATGTTACATCTCTTGTTTGCAGAAAAGCAGCAACTCTCTCTCTCTCTTTTAAGTGGTAGGTCTGCCAGGTCGAATTTCTTACATCATTTTCCATATCTATTTCTGGTAGACACATAAATCCAATTCAAGGGACCAACGAGAAAGGAAAATCTAAAATCTGCAGCAACAATCATCACTGTATCAAATATGATCTCAATTCGTAACAAATTTCTTTCAGTTTTGGGTTGCATCACAATCTTCATATCAAAATCTGCTTCACTCACCCCATTTATAGGTTTGTGACTATTCTTTCCTTGTGTGAATCAGTTTTACAGGGGCAGGGTGTTTTTGACAGTATGAAACTCACTGTCATTAACTATAGCTGTAGGCAGCTAACTACTATGAAGTCATAGTGGAGTGTGTTATGCATGGACATATCTGTATTGTGGTAATGCACGAGTTCCATTGCTTAGAATTATTCCCATTCTTCACTCTTTCTTTCCTTTTTGAACAAACCACCATCCAGTTCCATGAATACCTTGTTTGAAACAAAAATCAGAATTACAGCAGGTTAGACTGGATTTGAGAGTTTGAAAACCAACATCACAACATTTCATAGTGAAACAAACATTTGGAAACTAACATTTGAGGGGCACCCCACAGAGGTTCAACCCTTCCAAAAATAGGCGTATGCCACTTAAAGTGCCGCGCACACGGTATTCTTTAGTAAAAGGCGAAAGAATAGTTCGCTCTGTGCTCAGTACATGGCTCCGTAAGTCAAACAATGCTGAGATGCTCCATGTTATAGCCATCAGACTGAACATCTCTTGCTCACTTTTGATGTGGGCTCACAGCGCCCATCACTTGTTACTCATAGTTTAAGGTCAGCTTATATTAAAACATACCAGAATTTCAGAATATCCATATGAGATCCAAGTGGACTTGATAAAAGAATCCAGCAAAAACACTAAGCATCTTGCTAATTTATCAGTAATTTCCTCTAGTCAGTCAAGCTCAATCACGGGTATTATTAATGGTCGTTAGCCATATCAAACTTACTAGCCAAGCTAAACTCCCATTTTGAGCTGAAAAAGACGCCATTTAGAATTTGCAAACCATTGACACCTTCCCCCAATTACAATGAAACTGCACATCTGAGTTTTTTGCTTCTGTGTGGTTGATAGTAATTCAATAAGCCGTAGTTCTCGCAAGGAACTGCAGAGCTGCACAGCGATATTACCGCAGACTTGATGTTCTAAAGTTTTAATTCTGTGTTCTTCATGTAATTGTCCCTCAACTTCACTAGAGATGGCTAATAGGCCAAACATCTTTTGGTACCGTAATCAAACATCTTCTAGCATTCCTTTTTGAAAAAGTTCAGTCACCTGAATATACCAGTTTCAACACCTGAAAGCAGTCTCTCACAAGATAGATGCATAGCTTGCTTGAAGAATATTCTGAAACTCAACAAACTAGTCTGAAACAACTGTTTTGCAACAGTAACTTAACTTGCATAAACACTCACAGGAACCTACCTCTTCAATGACGAACCCTATGGCTTCTGTCAGAGTAAATATAAGAAAATTTACTTCTCAGACTTTCGGAAGAACAAAAGAGGTTCCCGTGCCCATTCAATTCAGTCAAATTTTGAATGCTTGATCAGTACAAAGTTGAAGCGGAATTTTGAACTTAATTCTGTAGGGCGCACCAGACTACCCTACCAAATTATAGTTTGGCTTCGACGAACCTGAAACAGATAAACAAAAATATCATAAAGCCACACAAAAGCTGGTGAACAGGCAACTCATCCAGAACTCTAGTTCAACCATATCTCTCTCATTGTTTACTAAAGCCAAACATTATTAAGAAGATACCGTACCAGAGATTGAATCAGTAAATGGAGTCTTGAAACAAATTTGACCTTTTCCTTGGGACGATAAGAACAAACTGTTACTAAATACTTAGAAAGCACCAAAACACATTTCAACTTCTCCTTTAAGAGATAAGAACTCATTTGTTACTAAATACTAAAGACTGGGGGCTTTCTTGAGACAGTAACAAAGTTGCAAGAAGATATCAAGCTTGATCAGAATTCATATCTCATTGATCACTAAACCACTCGTTTAGATGTGATAGGATTGTGTTAGGTTAGGCAGAAGACATGATGAAAGTTAGATTTACTTCCAACTCAGCCTCCGCAAGGCAGTTGTGATGAGGGACTCCAGTTTACTGGTTTCCAGCCTCAGTAAATGAAACCTTGAATAACCATCTGACCCAAGAACGAGACAATTGCCCCAGCACATAAAAGATCAATAACAGAAACATGAGCAGGTATTAGAACAATTTTCTATTATATCTAGCTAGCTAAAACTACAGTTCAAGAACCAGAATCAAACATAATCTAATCAGTTATATATAAAGTGCGCATAGTAGTACTTGCAAAATTGAACGCTGTCTTTAATCACATTTTTTCCAAAATATAAGAGGGCTAGAGAGTCAAAATCAGGACCCCAACAAATTGAAAGATGCTTGACAGTAAGGTTAAGCACCCTGTGCACGGTAGGGGTAGGGTCGATCCAAGCAAAAACAAAGCTAAAAACCTCAGTCCTGGACAATGGTGCCAAAAGCTTTAACAACCATGCAATTGCAGTGTTACAACTTTTGACGCCATTGCCGGGGATTGAAGTTTTTAAGAGTGCATAGCCAGGATGACAAGCCAGACTGCTTTGGCTAGTGAAGTTCTTACACTTTTATTCAGCCACTCACTTCCACCGTTCCTTAAGCAGCCATGTGGGATGATTCACGTATTACAAATAGTAAAAGGGGCTGCTACGGCCTACAAGGGATGAATGTTGAAGGCTCTTTACCAATGAATCCTATTAACACCAACACCAAAATTAACACCAATACCAACATTAAATTTACTAGTAGTCTACTCCATATTAGACTCTCAAACAAAAGAAAATCCAAGCTATTGGCCATCTCTGCCTCTGCAAAAAAAAAAAACTCATAGAAGGAGATTTGTGATAATGAGAGAACCACTTATGACACACATAGAAGACACAAAGTGGAGTTTTTGGTATAGGCATCTCAGTTACAGAACAAGTAATAATTTTCAAGGTGTCTCAAAAGCCATTATCACAATTTCATTTAACTTCAATTCTTACATCGTTTTGGAGAGCAGGAATCAGCCAATACTAAGCCATACCTCACTCCATATCTGGTTGCCAGATTAAGATTCTAAGAGAAAAGAAAGCTAAAAAACAGCAACAAAGTTAGTCATCCATATAATTACCATCTACACTCAAATTCACGTCTTTACTCAAACACTTGGAGTGCATCAACTACAATCTCAACTCATGAAAAACCTCAATCACTAAAGGCCCGCAGCTTGCCTTCCAGACTTGGGTCTTGCAATTCTACTTGCGATTATTCAATACCAGAATAAAACATCTTCTACCTGTTCCTTCTTTAAAAAGGTTCTGTCAAGGGCCTCCAGCAACTCAGCTTTTACTTTCAGTTAAGTTGACATATACACTTGAATGAATCTTCGATGTACAGAACTCAAATTACTCGGACGCACATATAAGTAGAAGGAAATTAATACAACATATGATTCAAACTGTACGTTTCATTACAGGTCTCATGTATAGGCTCACTTTAATGTTCTCTCTTCTTTCTTTCATTTGTGGATCAGTTTTACATGAAGAGATTTTTGCTCATATCATGATCAGCTTCACCTTGTCAGTCTAATTCATTTCTAACATTCATCAATGGACTAATTTTACACATAGGACTAGGTCTGAATATTGATTTGGATGTTGATAGCTAGAGCCATAAAGGCACAGAAGGAAGTTTCCGGGATATGAAAAAAGTTAGCCATCGAACTTTGGAAGCTGCACATTCAAGTTCTGTTGTGCGGTTCAGGAAGTAGTTTGGTCTCGCAAGGAACTGCAGAGCTGCATAACAATGCTACAGCAGACTTGATGTCATAAATTGTTACCGATCGATGTTCTTCATGTGAACGTCAATCAGCTTTGGTGGTGATGACTAATAAGCACAAACAACAAAATCTCTTTAGGGACCAACACAAAATTCCTTGAAACATTGATATCGTGTTTGAGGCATTGACCATGAAAATACCATCAGACACAAAATTCCAAATTAGAAGCATTGCTCGACATAGATTCAGCCATTCAGAGATTTCATTGATCGATTACCAATCATGCAGTTTCTAGCACTGTCCCTATGCATAACTTGAAGTCCACAATTGTTCTAATTATGCAATCAGTGTTTGAAGTAATTTTTGGATGCGTGAGTTATATAACAATGGATCAGTCACACGTTGTGAAAGGAAGGTTGTATATAACGGACACATACAAAAAAATTTCCAGAGTCTTTGCCAAATGTTCATTGATTTTACTAGGGTACGTAGATGCTCAGGTTTATTATGATAAAACCAAGGTTGTATCTTTCTCACTATGCAGGCACTGCTCCATAAGCAGTGACATTAAATGGCAACCACCCTAGTAGCCCTAGCCCTCCTGTTGCTGCTGGAGGTACTCAGCAGCTCGTTGCCTCACGTGCAGGTATCCACTGCATGTGATTCAGTTGTACACCCACCTGGAAGTTGGTTTAGGGATGCAAATTAAGATAGAAAAATTGAAAAGAGAATTGTATGCACAACATGTAAGCCACCCGAATTTGGCATCACTGCACTCAATTCATTGCTGAAAGTGATTTCTTTCAAGTAATTAATGAAACACTAACCATTCTATTAGTTCATGACCTTGAAAATAATAAGTTTCAGCAGTTTCTTTTACTTATCACCTAAGTTCATACTATAGTACTACATGAGAGCAGTTTCTTGTAATTGGACATCATCATAATCGATCATGTCAATAATTACCAGAATAACATATAGCATATAGCATACAGCAAACAAAGCAGTTACTAAAGAGAGGGTCCTCGACAATGAAAGGAAATAGAACAGCAATTTACTCAAATCAAAGTCTCTTATTACCTAATTAACAATTATCAAAGCTCTAGTACCACTTCAATGGCAACATACCTTTTCACAGAAAGCTAGATTGCATGAGACCGTGGTAACAATCACCATCGATCTCACTACAACTCAGGTTCATCACCACCCTCCTCCTCATCATTATAAACATCTTCGTCATCGTCTGGCTTCACATCAATAATATAATCATTCAAGTCAGGGTCTTCATAATCCTCATCGTCCTCATCATCATCATCATCATCATCATCTTCCTTATCCACATCTTCCTCATCCTTTTCGCGTTTTTTCTTTTGCTTGGCATCACTGTCCTGTTCCATCTTCTCAATCCGATTCCAGTCGATCTCTTCCTTCTTCTTTCTGTCCCACGCAACTTTGTCCCTGCTTAACCCCCTCACATTCGAACCTCTAGTCAGTTCTCCAGGAAACATACTCGGCACTAAGTACTGCGAGAAAGAATGGATTTCTCTGTTACCCTTTCGCTGCTTGTCTTTGTCAGTCTGTTCAAGATAATACCCTGTTTTGTTCAGCCACTCCAAACTTTCTTTGATCAACAACATCTCTTCCTTGTTTTTCTTCTGATCGGAGATGGACAAAACATCTGTGGCATCAGGTAGGTTAATATCAGGGAACAGCACAAAGGGTTCTTCTTTACCATGACATTGATAGCCTCCGAAACCGCCTCCACGCCCTCTAAACGCCATTTCAGGGGCTTGTGACGGTCGGAGATTCCGGCAAATTGGGTAACGGATTGCTGGCTTCGAATCGTGGCCGGCGACGTAACTTAGGGCTAGAGATCGAGTACGCGCGATTGTGTAAACAGGGAACCACTTGTTGTTTTTATGGCGCCGTTCACTTTTGTGCTTTTTCCAAAAACATGATTGTGGGTGGGGTATTGAGGTTTTCCCAAAACAAATAGAAAAGGTTTTGGGAGCTTCTATTCATACCTCTAGATTTGACATTTGGACCTCCCCACTTAATAGACCTCCAACTTGCTTTTACAAATAACCAATTTGCTATCTACACCTTTCTAATTTTCATATAATGCCTATTGTCCAATAAAATCAATAAAAGCCCTTTTTTTATTAGATTCTATTTATACTCTAAAAAATCAATAGTTAAACCTCATTCAGTTTTTGAAGATTTAGAATTGTAGCAAATTTTTTTTTTTTTTTGGAAGTTTATCCTCCATATACGAGTAACAGAGGAATGGGCTAGAGCAACTGAAGGAATACCAAAATTTTTATGATCTTCAAGAGGAGCATCATATTAATTAGGCCAGTGATCATTTCGTTTGATATGGGTGATGAGGTATTTTGTAATATGTTGCTTCCAGATTTTGTATATGAGAATGTGGAGTTATGTTTTGCGTCTTATGGCATGGAATGAATCTGTAGCTATTTTTGGCCTAGGTTGGTATAACTTCTCATGAATCCTGGGGATTATGGATGATGGACGACTTTGGTGGAGTTACGGGTTCTTGGATAAAGCAATTTTTTTTTTTTTTAAGTTCATCCTTCATTTTACGAGGGAAGTCAAATTCTGAAAATTTTGACTACAACGTTAAATAACATTTGGCTATATATATTTTAAGGTTTACAGTGGAGGAGAAAGTAGACTATTACTGTTCGTAGAGATAAAAAGAGATTTTTTTTTCCTTATTAATGTCTTTATTGGTAATTTAACATGAGTTGACAAAGTCAACTATTACTTTAAAAAAAAAAAAAAAAGGTCCAAATACCAATTTGGGAGGTATGAATAGAAGCTCCCAAGGTTTTTTATCCATGATTTCATTTGTGAGTCTTATTAACAAATTAATCCGGATCCTCTCCTTAGCTGGGGGTGGTCCTTATTTATCCTTGACTTTAGATATGGATCGTCCATGTGATTTGTTGGCTATAGGTACATTAATCCTGCAAGAAGTACTGTGTTCTACATAATGTTGCAACTCTCTTTCTTCAAGGACAGTTATGATTGTTATCCAAATTTTTCTTTTGAATAATGAATCCTTATATTTCTTGCTATACAGTCGATAAGTACATTATAATTCTGATTGAAAGAAGTAGGCTTTTCCGAACTTGAAAGCCAAGTGGTATTACTCACTTCTGCAATTGAAGTCCTTGAATCGCATCTGAATTGTATGCAGGTTGCCAGAAAAATCCCTCAATTATCTACCAGAATGTTATTTGGCTTCTTTCCCATAAAAGGACTGACTTCGTAGAGACTTCAATGGTGCATGGTATGATAGTTAGCATTCCCATTCTTTCAAGCTATTGAATAATTATGGTTTATTCTTTCATGTTGATGTAATATCTAAGTTCTTGGATTTGTCAACTACATGTATGTAGGTTATTCAACTATGGCATTGGCATTCATCTCCTTCAAGCTGGAGATCCCGAACCCTAATAAATCATGTAGTGGCTTACAATTTGTATTACATGATTCTGATCATACATGGGTTGTAGATTTCTAAAAATTAATGATGCTACCATGAACTAAAATAGAATTCTCAGTCATATATGGTTTGGGGTTATATTGATGTTCGTTGGTTGGTAGTGAGAAGACTCGTAGTATCTGAAAATCTTCGTATCACTTGATTTCGCATATTCCTCGCTTCATTTAAACACATTCATCTTTGTTAACCAAACCATACTCACCTATGAAATCTGCAACACAGTAATCTTAACGTAGAAATTCTACCCCGCAGCATAGCGGGAGATATTCCTAGTAGCCACATGATAATAAATCAAACTTGTTACATTGCTCCATTGCATTAAGTAGTCAAGCGGCACTTCACCTTTGCCAGGTATGACATGCTTGTCGTGTAATCCAACATAAAAGTTGTCTGTTTCAATCAAATGAACTGATGAATATCAATCTGAACACGTAATAATCACATATGCAATTATTACAATAGTAAATTTAACACATAATAATCACATCACTGACAGGTATTAATCATATTGTTGAGCTCTCGTCATCGAGTTTAGTTAAAATCTGACAATTTCGTCTAAACTTCAGTTAGAAGGGACATAGGTAGGCAGGATAAATTTACTGAATGTGCATATTATAGATTTTCGACTTGGTCATGGCGCTCACTTATGACAGAAACCCATGACCCCCATCATAGGGAATCAAGGACTCATGACATTTTGTCTCTTATAATACATAATCAAAGCAAAATGCCTTAGATGCCATAGATGTACAGTTACCTAGGTGATGATATAGTCGCATACGCTTATCTCCATCATCAGAGAAAACATAGAATTCTTCCAACCACAAGCCCTCAGTTAAGTCATGCAGCCTAACACATGCTTGGTAGAATTTGACCACACCGGCGCATCAATTGCCTCCAACGAGACTGGATTCTAATACAGCCGCGTTCCCCTGGTCAATAGCTGACCAGAGATGATTTGGACACTCACCGTTCGATTGAAATCGGACGGTTGACAGGTAAGTGATGAGATTTGGGATGAGATCTGTCAACCGTTCGATTGAAATCGGACGGTGAGTGACCAAATCATCCCTGGTCAGTAGCTGACCAGGGGAACGGGACTGGATTCTAATACAGCTGCGTTCACTCACCGTTCGATTGAAAATCGGACGGTTGACAGGTAAGATGGGATTTGGGATGAGATATGTCAACCGTCCGATTGAAATCGGACTGTGAGTGACCAAATCATCCCTGGTCAGTAGCTGACTAGGGGAACGGGACTGCATTCTAATACAACCGCGTTCCCCTGGTCAGTAGCTTACCAGGGATGATTTGGTCACTCACCGTTCGATTGAAATCGGACAGTTGACTGGTAAGTGATGAGATCTGTCAACCGTCCGATTGAAATCAGACGGTTGACAGATCTCATCCCAAATCTCATCACTTACCAGTCAACTGTCCAATTTCAATCGAACGGTGAGTGACCAAATCATCCCTAGTCAATAGCTGACCGGGGGAACGGGACTATATTCTAATAAAGAATGCAAGCATATATGTATTTAATATGCAGACACTTTCACTCGAACAAAAATACATGAACAAATATGACATAACAGTGAATCCTTTTGCGATCAATTGCAGAAGCAACAAGTTTTTTTTTTTTTTGGTCGGAACAGATGCAACAAGTTTACTGCAATAAGAAACCCATCCCACATCGACTCATCGAGGCTCACTGGTCCACACTACCATTGGGATCAATTTTGAATGAAGGGTATTTCTGTAATTATGTATGAAACCTATGGGGTATTTAGGGTTTGGAACTTCTCCAAAATACTAACATTGGTCATTGGGGTCAGCGCCGTCACTGTCAGAAAATATCAGAGAAAAGATGGTGAGGTTGGGTCTACGTCTACGTCTGCTCAACAGTGGTGAAAAGGCGAGCAGACATTAATTATTTAAAAAATTACATATTGTTTTAGGGAAACGGAATTGAGAGTAAATTGCTGTGTATTCTCATTGATAATAGGGGTCTCTTTATATAGAGGATTACATGGCATAGAGTCTGAATCATACAAGGAAAGATAATCTCTAGATTCTTCTAATTAAACTATATTACCACTAGGTCAAGTAACATAGAGTTTAGGCCAAACACAAATTATGATTTTACTTGAACACTCCCCCTTGTGTTGCTCAAACGCGGTACTTCTCTAGTTGCCTCGTTAAAAACCTTGCCGAGTAACAAAAACCCAGTGGGACAAAAATAACCTCGGTCGAAGGGGAAAAAGAGCACAACACACCCTTCACGTTTCGAGGTGAACATGTAGACATCTCCTCCTGATGACTACGATCATGGGAGTTCAGATAATTTCCGCAAGCCAATTCTTGCCACATGTTTCTCGAACGTGGATTTGTTCAATGACTTAGTAAACAAGTCTGCCACATTGTCCTCAGATGGAACCTAGTTTACTTTGATATTTGAGGAGAGTCTGTTGTTGTTGATTATGCTTGGTGTTGTCGCTTTTGATGTAGCCTTGCTTCATTTGTTCAAAACGAACAACATTATCCTAAATGCTCGTAGGCTCATCTTGTGGTAGACTTCAAACCACAATTGTTCAAACATGCGTAATTAAGGATCCAATCCATAAACATTCACGAACCACTTCATGAAGAGCAATAATCTCTGTATGGTTCGAAGATATAGCGACTAAGGTCTGTTCTGTAGACCTCCAAGATATCACGGTCTTTTCCCATGGTGAACACTTAACTAGTTTAGGAATGACATTTGTATGGGTCAGAGAGATACCCAATATCAGCAAAATCTTCCAAAACACTTATATCGTTTTAGGGTGGGGATAGAGAACGCAGGCCAGCTTTGGTGGCGTTTCTGGTGTGTGATAGGTCCAAATCCATCATCTCTTTGTAGGGATAGAACAAGCTCATATCAATCGTACATCTCAAGTACTTAAAGATGTCTTTTACACCAATCAAAATGGTGTCGAGTTGATGCAGAGCTATACCTTAGCTAGCAAATTCACTGCAAATGAGATGCCCGGTCCTGTGCATTGAGCTAAGTACAATAATGCTCCTATTGTACTCAAGTAAGGCACTTCTGCCTCTAGCACATCTTCGTCATCATCCTTCAGATGAAGATGATCATTTTTAGGATCAAGGCTAAGGACGATCATGGGGGTGCTTAAAGGTTTGACCTTGTCAAAATGCCTAAGCATCTATCAACACGATGCTCAAGTTCCAAACAGAGACATAATCGTGTTCTCCCAAAATCCTCCATCTCAAACTCGGATTTGAAGTGTTCAGCGGTTTCCCTCCAACATGAACGGCGATTGAATCCGAAACTTGTTATGGAAACGCGTGGGCATATCCCTTGCCAATCAAGTAGTCATTTTAGCGAGCGTTTCAACCTCTTTGTAAACGCGCTCCGTGGTCTAGAGCCACTTGACTTGGGTAAATGAAGTTCACCAAGAACCTTCATGTATATTCCGTATCTAGATCCCTATAGAGATACGTAATGACCACATTTGTAAGCTGCATGTTCAGTTATTCAGAAACTACCAAACTGACAAGGTAGTGGAGTGCAATGACATCCATTACGAAATAATATGTCTCATCGTAGTCTATTTCAGGGTGTTTTGTGAGAAGCCTTGCACCATAAGGCGAGATTGCCATCTCTTTTTCTCACTATGCTTTCTAACGAAGACCCATTAGTCAACAGGTTTTATGTTAGGAGGTGTTGACATCTCTAGCTCGAAAACCTTCCTCTTCGTTAGAGAATCCATCTTAACCTAGATCGCATCTTTCCATTTAGGCCAAATCTCTCTACGTTGGCATTCATTCATCAACGGAGTGTGGTTCGATATCATCGGACTCAAACAAACTCATGCATAATGGAAAACGCGATTACGTCATCAATTATGATGGAGTTTCTATCCCACATTTCATGTACACTAGTGTAATTTTCATAGAGCTCTCAGGAATAGGTTCTAACGTTGAGGCGTCCCCCAACGATAACCTTAACCTAGAAGATTCTCATGAGATGGATTTTGAGTCTTGATGATTAAAGGATTGGAATGTGCCAAAGTGTCCTTCGAACCCACGGGTCTCCCACGCATCCTAGCTGGGGCCATGACCTATAACGCAAGAATGCCATTTTCTTTGGCGTTGGCATCATGCCTACCTCCTTGTAGGGTGGCGCTACGTCTTCTCGTAGGGACGTACTTCCTTGCAGGCATGTTTGCAGCATATTTGTGTGATCTCGTCAATTTAACAGGGATCGAGATGAGACATAGTGGGGACATGCCAAGACAATTCCTGTCGTTCCTGCTGAACATTAATGTTCTTATCTCCCCATAACGACGGGAAGACTGTCTCATCAAAGTGACAACCTGTAAATCTAGTGGTAATAAGATCGCCTTGCAAGGGCATTAAGTGGCAAACGATTGTTGGAGTGTCAAATCCAACGTAGTTGCCCATTCGTCTGTAAGGACCCATCATAGAGCGTTGTGGCGGCACAATTGGCACATAAATGGCTCACTCAAATATGCGTAAGTATGATACTTGTACCAAGTCACTAGCTATAACGCAGAGGTACATTGAGTGGCAGTGGGTCGTAGACGAATTACACTACTAGAAAAACAGGTACTTTCACACGGATGGATTTTGTGTGAATACATTGAAATTCACACGGAAATCTGTGTATATGGGCAGTTTCACACAGTACAGTCACGGATTCACAATTTGTATGTGTTGCGAGCGTTGCTAAATCACTTTCACACGGAAAACTTGTCTGTGTGAGCTATATTAAGTGGTCCCATATGAATCAATTATATTAATTTTCAAATTTACAAACATTTAATCATTAATTTGCAATTTCCAGGTTACATATAATTCATCAATTTATTGAATTATTCAAATATTTTTATATTTATTTTTAGGTCCTCCATTTATTTTCATGTTGTTTTGGGCCCTTCATTGAGATTTTGCAAATCTGGGATCTTTCCTTCATTGTTCCTCATTCAGATTTTGCAAATCTGGGATCTTTTCTCCATCGTTCTTCATTGAGATTTGCAAATCTGGGATCTTATGGCAGTAAATCATACACAAGTGTTGTTGCAAATAAGATCCACTTTCAGAATTCACCCAAAATCAACCGTTGAGTGCCGCAAGTGCCTCCAATCCGGCAATTCTCAACGATTTGACCCTGTTTAAAATTTCATCCATTAATTATCCCAAACAAATTAACAGAGTGAGAGTTTGATAAACACAAAAACCAGACAGACTTACTTGGCTCGCCATATATAAGCACCCAAATCTTCGAACGTGGTGAAGCTCAACCCGGATTGCTCCAATAGCTTAGTCTTGAACTTCTCAATACACTCATCCTTAGCTTCAAAGCATTCCCTCACAACCTTACCTAATTGCTTTCCATGTTCATACGGTGAGGACTGCCGATCTAATTTCAGAAACTCGTGTAGCACCGGCGTCTTAACTTGGGGCGGATCTGTGGGTAGGAGCGCAATATGGATCAGTAAGTTTGAATCCAAACAAACAACAAACCAAAAGTGATTATATATACCTCTATGAATCTCGATCTATTTGCCGAGGTCGATGGTGTCGATTTGTTTGACGAGGTCAATGGTGTTGATCTGTCTGAGGCGAGAAAGAATCACAAGAAATAGCAAAGTTGATCACGAGCTCGAGACATCAATTGAAAACCTAGAAATTGAAAACCCACAATAAATTTACTAGCAAAGTCGATCTGTTTGCCGAGGTTTATGTTTAACCAAATCGCACCTTCCAACCATGTCAAACCCAAAACCCAGACTAGTCTGTAGCATCGGCGACGTCCATGGCTTCCACACCAAGCTCCAAAATCTCTGGTCCAATCTTGAAATCTCCATCCCTTCTTCAGACTTCGCCACCGCCCTCGTCATCTTCCTCAGCGACTACTGCAGCCGCGGCCCGGATACCAACGAAGTCCTTGACTTATTCGTCGCTCTCCCCTCCAGATACCCACATCAGAAAGACATCTTCATTGCTGGAAACCATGACTTCGCCTTCGCTGCCTTGTTGAGAGTCCTGCCTCTGCCACCGGACTGGTCCAAGTTCCACGAGGGGTGGAAGGAGTTCGAGGACAAGGAGGAGAGAGAAAAAGATCTAGAGATAGATCTGGAGACAGAGAGAGGGCAAGAAGATGTAAAAAGAAAGAGAGAAAAGAAGATAACAAAGAGGAAATCGGAGAAAGATATGTGAGAAAGAGAGAACAATGGAAAGAATAAAACACAGAAATTTGTGTGAAAACAAAAATAAGAAAATGATTCACACGGAAGTCTGTGTGTAAACTGAAAAGAAAAATATTAGAATGTTATGCTTTTACATATTCACACGGAATACTGTGTGTAAATTAAATTTACACTTATTTGACATATGACTAAAAACTAGTACCGGAATCTTATTAATCATATTTTTACACAGATATCCGTGTGAAACAATATTTCACACTGAAAACAGTGTGAATTTTTAATTTACCCTCTGACAAATTTACAGGATTCTCTGAATTATACTTTATTTCACACGGACTCTGTGTGTAAATTGACTTGAAAAATATTGGGTCCCAGTTTGAACCTTATGTGGCCACAATAGTCTGTGTGGAAAATATATACACACGGATTTCTGTGTGTA
Source organism: Rosa lucieae (assembly GCA_024704745.1). Taxonomy (NCBI): domain Eukaryota; kingdom Viridiplantae; phylum Streptophyta; class Magnoliopsida; order Rosales; family Rosaceae; genus Rosa; species Rosa lucieae. The sequence goes on from CM045495.1 coordinate 44,663,164, forward strand.
CTATAGCACTTTATACACAGATAATCATCCGTGTGAACCTTTGTGACAACATTATCCTTGTGAAAGGACCTGTTTTTCTAGTAGTGTTAGCATAGTTGCATGCGATATTGCATCACCCCAAGCAAATATAAGGAGATTCGTGCGCATTACCAATGTCCGGACTACCATCGTAGTCGTTTCCGCAAGATCATTTGGGTGTGTATATGGGAATATGATGTCCAACATCAGTCCCATTGCAATATCCATGTAAACTCTCTAGCATAGTCAAATCCAATTGACTGAATTGGATGATCTAGGGAGTGAGCCCGTTGTCATATGATATGTGCTAGGAGTGGAGCATAAGCAGCATTTATAGGTGGACAATGGCACAACACGTGACCAGCGTGTTTGCGTGTCAACTAACATAATGAAATATTTAAGCTCTGCAAGTTGGTTGAACTAGTCCACATAATCCCCACGGATTCTATGTAAGAACATAATGAGTATTTTCATATCCTTTGCATAGGACGGTCTTAGTCCTAATTTCTCTAAGGAACGAGCTTTGTAAAACGAGCGAGAGGCTTTAGAAGCAACCAATGAGAATTTTGGTTAGGCCTGAGCGTCTTAAATGCTATTTTGAAGCAAATTGGTGATTGCAGCATCACCTGGGGCGCCATCAACATGATGGACGCCATCCATGGCGTTGGATAGGGACTGCGCCAGTCCTAGGCTGGTGGTGGATGGAGGCGGTGCCCTAGGCAGCAGCGTAGGTCACACTTAGTCCAAGAATCAACTTTTGATTCATGCTTCATGTCACTCGAGAGAAAGGATATCCATGTGAAGTCTTTAGTAGATGGATCATCATATCATGACTAGGATGATCTATCATGTCGTGACAAAGCCAATATGTGTCTAAATCCAAGAATCTTCTCTCATAACTTTATTGGATTTAATAGCTCGAATAGTGACATAGATTTCACTAGAGAGACACATAAACTTCTCTAAGATGCGCCTTTCTTCGCAATCATTAGAGGTATTGCAAAGGAACTCATTTCCGTTCTCTACATGTGTTTTCGCATGGAATCCGTTGGCTATTCATAGGGTACGCTGTGCCCTAAGATCGTAGAAAGTTTCTGTGACAGTAATCAATGTGCCATTTGGCAAAGGGAACTTGGGCTATTCCGTGTCCTTGAATTAATATTGATGTCCCAGCCATCGTAGTTACAAAAGTAATATGCTCAGAATCAAAATTGAGTCATAAGGAAAAAAACTCAAAATTTTATTCATAAGCCAATGGAGTTACATCATTGTCTCTTTAACCAAAGAAAATCTAATCCAAGATGCTAGCTAATGCAAAACAATGGTAGTCGTCTAACTTATTTCGGTAATTCCAAAATAAATGTGACCAGTGAGTAAAGAGATGTCGGTGGAGCAAGGCTCACTTAAGTGTCACTAATCTCATAACCTTCCTAGACATCACATTTACTTTGGGTGAGCCTACTTTGAAGAAAGACTAAACCATTGACATTTACTACAAAGTATATGGCAATTGCCTATTACATCTCTGGGAAAAATAAAGACTTAAACAGAATTGGCGATCAATTGATCTCAGCCAGATTTGTAGTGTTCAACCCTTCACTCTAGATCATCTTCTTGATCTTTTTGTTCCACATAGTGAGCTTCTCTTGCTTCACAATATGCTTTGTAGGCAGTGACTAGTTCTTCACGAGTTCTACAAATGTGTGCCTAATGATCAGACACTCCACATCGAGAACATACATCTCTTTACTCAAACTCCATTGATTAAGGTGCTTTGAAAGCGTTATTTAGATGGCTCTTAGTGTTGGTAGCCACCAACATGGCCAAAGGCGTTGCCTCCTCTCTCTTTCCACTTTGACCTCTTAGGTTCCGTGTTCTCCTATTTTGGTCGTTACCTTCCCAAGTAGAGCGATTATATGGACCAGAACGTCCAAATGTATCCCTAAGATTAGGGTTTCGCTCTTGGCGCCCTCTCTTTGGGACGCAACTATATTTGGATTCCGGAATATGCTATGTTCCCACAGGTCTCGAATTATAGTTCTTCACAAGGATGTTGTCATGCTTTTCAGTGACATTTTTAGCTCTAATGAGCTCATGAAACCTTGTGATCCATCTTGCAGTAACATCAATTCGATAGTTCTTAGCAACCATCAATGCAGAGATGGGGAAGGTAGAGAGAGTCTTCTCAATCAACATCGCATCTGTGATCTCTTTATCACATAATTTCATTAAGGATTTAATACGAAGTGCTTCCGAGTTGTAGTCAAGAACTGACTTGAAATTACAGAAGCAGAGGCTATGCCATCTCACTTCTAGGTCAAGAAGCAGGGAGTCACGGACGTTGCCTAATCTTTCTTCGAGTGAGACCCATAGCCTTTTGGGGTCTTCTTCATTCATACACTCATACTGGAACGAATCATCCATATGACGAGTCATTAGGATGATGGCTTTCGCCTTATTTGCCTCTAAGGTTGCTCTATTTGCTTCTAAAGCTTGAGCTTGCTCAACAGTTAGCACGTCCTGGCTAGGCTCGAGAATCATATCCAGGATTCCATCAGCCTTAAGATGCTGGCGGACATCGCAAACCCACTTGTGATATCTAGAGCCAGTTGTTCCTAATGGAGCAAAGTCCAATTTGTTCAGGTTACTCATCCTGAAAGAGAACAAGAAATTATGGTTAGTTTCAAAGCACAATAGGCTACCACGAAAACATATAAAATTTCTGAGCGTAATCGCTTCCAAGAAATTAGGAATATCCGAGCATAGTTGCTTCCAAGAAATTCGATTCCAAGAGATATTGGATTAGATCGAAACAATGACGTAAGTAGTCGATCATAAATTCTCTACAAACTCTAAGTTTGGAGATCTCAACAAGCTCTAAACTTGGAGTGAGCACGAACCCCCACAGTTTGACTTAATTTGGTCTCCCCTATGATGAAGAAAAGGGGGTAGAACTGTAGAAGAAGGGAGGTTGCAAGTCCCCGAGAAAAAGAAGAGAAATTGAATAAAAACTAAAAAAACGAGAACTTTTAGTAAAAAATACATTGAAATAGGTGGCCGGAAGTCTCCGGAAGTTGACCGGAATAGGTCAACAGGCGTTGACCTGTGCTGACCGTCGCTGACATGGCAGTGGGGTCAGTGCTGACGTGGCAGTGGGGTCCTGATGCTAGCGCGGCAGTGGGTCCCTGGGTGCTGACGTGGTAGTGGGGTCTGATGCTGATGTGGCAGTGGGTCCTGGGTGCTGACATGGCGGTGGGCCTTGTCAGTGGGCCTCTGGGCTTTTGGGCTTCCTTCTTTTCCTTTTTTTATTTTTTATTTTCTTCTCTTTTCTGCCGGTTTTCATGGAAGATTTAATCGGCGGTTCACCCACTTTTAGGCCAGTTTTTGTGCTTTTTCTTCCGGTTCCTGAATCTTTGGCTTGAGAGGCTTCTACTATCAAAATTTGGTGGAAATTGGAGGTCTGGAAGATGGTGAACCGGTGGAATATTTGCTGTGAGTTGCATGGAGCTTCCGGTGGCCGGTTTAGTAGGTTTCCGGCCGGTTCTTGTGGTGAGGCCGCCGGTTCTGAACTCTGGGATCGAGTTCTTCAAGATGTAAGGTGGAGGCAGAAAATGTTTCAAGGTTTTGTATTCGGATTCAAGGTTTTTAGCTTCTTGAATCAAGGTTTGGCTATTTGTTTCAGGGTTAGGGCTTCGTGCTGATAACACGTTTTAGGGAAACAGAATTGAGAGTAAATTGATGTGTATTCTCATTGATAATAGGGGCCTCTTTATATAGAGGATTGCATGACATAGAGTCTGAATCATACAAGGAAATATAATCTCTAGACTCTTCAATTAAACCCTATTACCACTAGGTCAAGTAATCTAGAGTTTGGGCCAAACACAAATTAGGGTTTTACTTAAACACATACAAGTTATTGACAAAATATGACTTAACAAGTACATCTTTGATTGAATTAAACATATAAGGACTAAATCTTACAAATAAAAACAATATGCTCTCTATTTGCCATATGTCATGAGTTAATTTACTTTTTAACCCTTAACTACTTCTTTTGACTTCTAATCTCTTTATGTTACTTTTTTTTTTCTGAGAATAATTCATTTATGTTACTTTTTTTTTTCTTTCTCTTATGAGAGTAATCCCTTTATGTTACTTTTTTTTTTCTTTGAGAATAATCCATTTATGTTACTTTTATTTTTATTTTTATTTTTTGCACTCGTCTAATCCTGCTACTGCACTCATACTCTTTCAGTTCTGCTACTGCACTTGTCATTGCCTAATCCTGCTACTGCACTTATGCTCGTCCAATTCTGCTACTGCAGTCGCTGAACTCATACTCGTCTAGTTCTACTACTGCACTCGTCCAATCCTGCTACTGCACTCACTGAACTCATATTCGTCTAGTTCTGCTACTGCACTCGTCATCGCCTAATCCTGCTACTGCACTCGTTGCATTCATACTCATCTAGTTCTGCTACTGCCTTTATACTTGTGTTCTGCTACTGCTTTTATACTTGTGTTCTGCTACTGCACTCATCATCGCCTAATCATGATACTGTACTCGTTCAATCCTGCTACTGCACTCATACTTGTCCAATCTTGCTATTGTCCTCGTACTCATGTTCTGCTATTGCACTCGTTAAAAGGTAAAAACAAGAACTTAAGGAAGAATTTCTAAATCCTAAAGGCGGCAAAACACATTTTTGGTAATCCTTGAAAGCAATGCTACATTACATTACACACAGTGATTGATTCTTAGCATTTTAACCACAAATCAAACCGAAAGCTCAACAAGCAAAAACAGAAGACATACTTCAATCTCTGGCGACCAGTGATCCAGAGCTGTCAAGGTGCAAGGAACAGCCAAAGCACACAGCTTTCCAAAATTCGCATAATCAATCTACAAAACAACCAATCACCAAGTCATCAAAAAAAAAAAAAACAACCAATCACCAATCACATCATACAAAATCCACAACCAAATTCCAAATAACCAACCCAATCACTCTCCCTGACACCGTCGTCTGCTTCAAGTACCAGCTCCCCGGCAAGGATCTCGATGCCTTCATCTCTGTCACCAACGATGAGGACCTCAACCATATGATGATCGAGTACGACCGCCTCTATCGCGCCTTGCTAAGCCCGCCCGTCTCAGGCTCCAACAAGTCCAAGTCCGAGCGCTGGTGGTTCATCAACACCTTGGCCCTTTCAGATCTAGTCCCCAGAAGGCTCCTTTCCCACCACTCCGGTCTTTGCCTCCTCCACCAACCCCGATTTCCTCTTCGGATTTGACAAGGGATACGCCGCCGCCGTTCCCGCTGTGAAATTGCCTGATTCGGTCATGCCTCCGATGATTCCTGATTCGCTTGTGAAGAACATTATGGCCGCTGGACCGGAATTGGTCTCAGAGTTGACGCAATTCAGTTGGAGGATTTGCTCGGCGGTTATTTGAACAGGGGCTAGCGTTTTATTCTTAACCAATGGCAATGCGTGTAAATTTTGATAAAAACTGAGTATTTTGGTCATTTTATATTTAAATTTGGAGTCAGGCATGCATCATTTTCTATAATTTGATTTTTGAGCCTGGACTCGTGTCCTTACTTGTATAAATCTCATTGAAAGTAAATTTTTTGTGTTTATATCTTTAGTCTGTTAGTTGTGTGTAATTTTCTAAATAATTAATAGGAGCAACCCCACGATATTTATTATTAATGGGCTCGGACCATCCATTCAAATAAAATCAAGAGCGAAAGTTCGAAGCTTTCACTGTTTCATCTCCAATGGCGGGTGCGCGTCTTTGCGCCACCTTCCCCAATCTCGCACACCCAATCTTACCCGCCACCACCCCGCCCAAAATTCCTGTATCAGCCTCCGTTTCCGTACCGTCAAAAATCACTCGCCGGAAGAACTATTTGCGCCCCAAAATTCTCAAAACCCTAAACTCTAAACCCGACCCGCAACCCGTAGTTCCTGTCGAATCTCCAGTAACCCCATCCCAAGATAACCATGAGCTCGAGCATAGCTCCGACCGAGGCGACGTCGCTTTGGGAGGAGGAGCTGAAGTCGAAGAATTAAGAGTGTCCGAGACGACGGCGGAGCTCAGTGGCATTTCTGGTAAATTTTCTGCGAGGACTGTGCTAAAGTATGGGGGTTATTTTATTGGGCTTTTTGTGCTACAGACTGTTGTTTCTGTTTTGTTATTGGGAGATAGTGATCCTGATGAAAATAGCAAGTCTAGGAGTTCAGTATTAGGCAAATCCAATTTGAAGACGAGTTCTGGGTCTGAATTAGGCAATGTGGTTCGGTTTGATGAGTCCCAATTGGGAGAGAAAATTGAAGAGATTAGGGCAATGGCAAGGAAAGCGCGAAAGATTGAGAAGAATGAGTCCAAGGGAAGTATTGGAAATGAGGATGATGCATTTTCGAAGTCTAAGAACAAGATTGGGATTGAAAAGGAGGTTGGGAACCGGTTGGTTAACTTGCAGAAGAGGTTGGGTTCCAAAAGGGAGAAGTTGCCGGGTTCGTTTGTGAATTTTCTGGAAATGTTTGGGAAGTTTGAAGGGGGGTGAGGAAGAATAATGAGAATGTGAAGGAGGGGGATGGGGCGTTGATGTTTAAGAAGAAGCTGAAGTTTAAGACTCCTACTGCTGAGGTGAATAGGAATCCGAAGGGTTTTGGAGGTGTCAAAGAGGAAGGTGGTTCTAGTAAGAGTAAGAGAGGTTCAGGTGGTGTAGATGAAATTGGGAGAAATGCAAGTGTTGGTACTGATGGTATGGAATTGCTGGAAGCTGATGCTAAGGAGAAGCCGCGAGAGACTTTGGAGAAAGGAACAGGGAGATTAGATGAAGGACAGGACAGAGAAGCTGGAAATATGGTACCGCAGAATGGTAAAGCTGTTTAATGGCATAAAATGCACATTCTGTTCTTAGTTTGGCTTAATTATTAATTTTGTTAAATTTTAGGTACTGTCCACAGGACTATACAGGGGAGATCATCTGCTGAAGATGTAAAGTCAATCAAACCAAGAGGCTTCGGGAAGAAAAACCCTGAAAGCTTGAAGAAAGAAATTCAGGGAAGGACAGTAGAATCAGATGGTCCTACCGTGCAGAGTGTGAATAGCAGTTCAACACAGAAAAAAGCCAAAAAACAAGCACTGGCTAACAAAGTCAGTAGTAAGCAGTCAGATAATGAGACTGATCCATGGTGGTTGCATCTTCCTTATGTTCTAGTATGTAGTCAGCTTCTATATCTTAGTCTTTAGTTTACTTTTTCCTACAAAGATTAATTTTAGAATTTGTCTTCACAGTTATGGCTTATCCTGTTAGTAATTGGACTTTGTTACATTTAACCGAGACATCATGGCCAGCCATTTCACTTCACTTAGTCATTACTAACTCAAAATTTTCATGAATGCATCCAGTTCTTGCTTATTTTTCGTAATCTTTTTGTCTCCAGCTAACCATCAGAATATCGTGTATCCCCATGTCAGGTTATTTTTATGCGTAGAGGTTCTGATGGGCAAGGAGGGCTTTTTAGCATAGAGCTCAATTCTCAGTCCCAAAATGAGAGTGATGCTTCCTATACTGTTGCTTTTGAGGACCGTGGTGATGCCAATAACTTCTGTTTCCTATTGGAGTCTTGTTTTGAAGATCAAGATGATTTCAGGGCCACTGCTGCTCCCTTGCCAAATAAAGTAAGAACTTCCGAACATATATGCCCAAGACTTGAGCATGCTTTGTCACACTTATTAAGAATCATCAGTGCCAAGTTGAGTAAGGGACATTAATTTTTGCAGGAACTTCATAAAGCAGTAAAATCAGATGACATGAAGGTAATTGTTGTGAAGAAGGGGCAGCTTCAGCTGTATGCTGGGCAACCTTTTGCTGAAGTTGAAATGGCTTTGCGCTCTTTAGTTTTACAAAACTGAAGTGCTTGCAAAATGGATTTTGTTCATCCTTCAAGTTCTTCCTCCAATCGGGATGGCTTTTGATTTTAGAGTTCTTGGCATTTTTGATGTTAAAATGCTCTTGGTCTGAGTTTTCCTAATATCAAGTGAAGGTTGTTCAGAGTAAACCATGAATGCCTCGTTTCCTGTCGTTGTGGGAATACGAAGAATATATGATGAACCCCAGTTGCAGCAAAGATATAGTGAAGGGTGCAGTTGTGATAGAGATGTTTCCATAGATGTTAACCTTCTTAGCATTTCTTTTATTTTATGAGTAAAATAGGAAATATTTCAAACAAGAACTAGTGTGTTCATATAGTTGGGAATAGAGCTTACATAGATGAGTTTGGAATTTCACATTGTACATTATTCTAGTCTTTAAGAGATGAAGAGACACTTTTGGGGGTGGAGCCACAGTTTTGTAGAGCCATGGCTATTTTGTGGGTGATTTTGTTCAAAGAAATGCTAGAATTCTCTTTGTACTTTATGATTTTTTTGATTTACTTGATGATGTCAAGTAGCCTTTTTTATTGGTGAAATGAATTGCAGAATGCAAACATAGAAAACTATTGATTGTATTTGTTGATGGCACACTAAAACAGTACACTCAAACTTCACAAGACAAACAAATTCATTAAAAGGAAAGAAATCCATCCACTTAAATTGTGTGAAAACAGCTTCTATATGAAACTGGTAATAGCACTCCTCTACTATTATAGCTGGCTACTACCACCAGAACAACCACTTAACACGCAATCTCGAAGTTACTGAGAAGAAGTAAACTTGACCATGGCATGAGCATGAATTGGTGTCAAATTAGATTCGCAAAAGCTCAGCCATATCTCCTGCTTCTCCTCTTCATTCTCAGTAAAGGCATTGTACACCGAAGTCACAATACTCCTTGCCGCTTCTCTTGCCTCAGGCAGCCTATCATTCAGCGAATCCGCAGCCATTTTAACCAGAGCAACCAGTCCATAATCTTTCATTCCTTCCAGCCCCTGAAAACAGTAGAACAATCCCATTTATTTTGGAAGAAAGATATGCTTCAAGTGACAATAACCAATTTTGATCTCATAATATTATTACCATCTTAGAGACACAAGTTGAGATGGAAATGGCAGCTTTGGCTCTGACTTTGAGGTGGGCATGGGTGACATAGGCCTTAAGCCTATGAAGCAGAGGCAGAGGAGTCAAGGACTTCACCATTGCGCTTAGCGCCTTGTCTGCTTCTTCACAAACAAACCTCTTGTCTTGGGAGGCTTTCAGCAGCAATTGCAGCAGCTGCAGAAACCCATCAAGCAAATCCAAGCATTAATCAGAAAACAATACTAGAAATGATCGAAATTGAGAAAGAGAAAAATGGCTGTGGGTACGAACCAATTGGTCAAATGCATCAGAGCTGGTGGAGTCAAGCAAACTGTCACCAAAGGCATTGAAGAAATCGGCCGAAGCCATGATGGAGGTCTTGATCAGAGCACTCCTCGGATTCTTCATAGACTTAACAAGTACCACCATCACTTTCTCTCTGCATATAATCATCATATACATGTCAACAAAACCATCAATCTCAAATGGAGAATAGTATAGGAGCCAAAAAAAGAAAGACTTACAGAGTAGGCACCAAAAGAGCAGAGTGAAAGAGAGCAAAACGCCTAGCATTGTTCAGGGCCTCACACACTTTGGTCCAATCCTTTGAGTCCAGTCCTTCAATCAAGCTCTGGTGTTTCAAAAATTCAAAAATTTATTGTAACATCAATTGGGTATGCTCTAAATATTGGAAATGAGTCGAGAGAAAAATGAAAAGTACCCCAAACTTTGAACTTACCTGAATCTTGGAATCAGGGTCAGAAATGGGTTTGAGATTCTCAGAGGAGATATAGTCAATGGTGGCTTCAGCGGTTGCCGCCGGAAGTGGAGCCTTGTTTTCATCATTTACGCCCAAATCAGATTGAGTTTGAATCGGAAGAGCAACTTTGGTTGGCTTCTTGGGTCTTTCTGGTGTGACTGGGAGAGCATTGTCGATGGGTCTGAGTGCCATTGCCATGAGATCAGAGACGAACAGAGAGAGGGAGTCTGAATGAGAGAGATGGGAAAATGTTTGGGTTTGGTGTGGGTTTGACTGATAGAGAATAATATTAGAGATAAAGAAAGTGAATTTATGTTGTTGCTGTTACCTTCACCGTTCAAAAGATTTGAATTTTGAAAAAGAGGGAGAGAGATCCGTTGGACCTTCTTTGAATCTCTTCCCTTTTGTAACGGTTACATAAGCCAAGCGGACGCGTCACGCGTGGCATTATGGCTTTCGCTGTGGTGGCTTTACCATGTTTAGATTTTACCATTAATTTTGATGTCAATGAATTGCTTCAAAGTTTTGAACTTTTAATTTAGCTCCTAAATCTGTGTCAATCTTGACTTTATGTTCTGATATTGCGTCCCAAGAAGAAAATTGGTGGATCTTGATGTGTTAGAAGTCGATTTTCTGTAAGCCCTGATTATGTTCGTTGTGGTAACTTGTAAACTCGATACGTGTCAAATTGAAATTTGTAAGGACAAATCCATTTCTACTGGGAAAAAGAAAAGTATTAGAACACGATGGTTATAGCATAGCAGTTGCAGAATAAAAACTTGGGTTCAACAGCTGTGTATGAAATACAAGATGTGATGATACTGAAGATTATTGTTTCATGGTAGTATGACAAAGGAAACTGGCTATGCTAACGAGTATAAAAACAAAGATTAGCATCACACATCACTTATCTATGCTAAAAGATAACAAAAAAATTGGTGAAGATGGCCGGCCCTTCAAGTATATCTGACATTCGTATAAGATATAAAAACAAAATTGTCCTGTGATGGTTGGGAGGAAGTTCTGCATTTACACTTGCTGCAGAGCACTTCATGGTTTTGCTACCAGCAATTCTCAAGTGAATATCCGGAATTATTAGCAAGACTCTGTAATCAAGCACCACTGGTTCTCGAAACAAACTCATGTCCATGGAATCACTAATGGTTGAGGCTGTTAGGAGCATAGCTGCAACTGCAGTTATTATAGTCAATTCGAACTTAGATTCCTTGACACCCGGCAACTGATAACCTGAAAGTCTACCTGCATCCATAAGTGTTTGGTCAATACATGTATCTGAGGATCTTGGGAAAGCCATTATATCAATAGAACTCACGGTACAACATCCATACTAGAGACCGCATTGTTTTTCCTCGAGATTTATAAAGTTGAATATAAAAAATCTGCCAAACAAACATCAGCAGGAAAAACCAGGAAACTATAATGTGCGCTTCTGCCAAAAGACATCATAGAGCATAGCGAAAATACAGTAGACACACCAGCATCCTAAAATTCTGAAGGTTAGAAGCCTGAAACATTCAAATAACATAATGACATCCCCGAAGCAAGTTATAGTGCAGTTAAATGATTTTGATAACACCATTTTAAATCCAAAAGGAATTACCTCTGCAGGGAGTCACTGCAATCTGTTAAGGAATTGATGGGATGAAGACTTTTCAGACAAAATATCTCTCATTCCCTAATATTTGCTCATCAGCATGAAGGCATGATAAGACCCTTTTTACCACTAAGTGAGGCACAACTACAATCCCTCCAGTAAATTGTACAATATCCAGTGTTACCATGATCTTGATGCATGCTGAGACTTTGCAGTTTCCCTCAGTACAGCACCCACTATTGCTGCCTGTTCAAGGCATTCAGCCTTGTGCAGTGCGTCCAATAAAACAACACATGTCTTGGTATTAATACTACAGCCTTTCCGCCGAGTTTCCTCAAAAAGTGCATATGCTTCCATTGCCTTATCTCCACTGCTTAAACCTTCTATCATAGCATTATAACAAGCAGAATCTAGAATACCACCACTAGCCTTAAACCTTTCAAAAAGCCCAGCAGCATCCCTTATGTTCCCAGCTTTTGCAAGTCCAGAGATCATGGTACAGTAGGTGACCGTGTTGGGATTTAATCCCTGTTTCTTCATTTCTTGCCAGTATACAAAAGCCTTGTTGAATTTTCTAACTCGACAAAGACCATTTATGAGAATATTATAAGTAAAACTGTTGGGTGTACAGTTCAAATCCTTCATGGATTGAAAGCATAAAATGGCTTCATCAATTTCGCCAGCTTTCACAAGTGCATCGAGCAAGGAATTATATGTGTACACGTTAGGTGTCAAACCTTTTTGCATCAACTCTTCCATGATTAGATATGCTTCATCAATTCTCCCCACCTTCCCAAATCCATCGACAAGACTACTATAAACAACTACATTCAATTCTACTCCTTTCGACTTTGCTTCTTCAAAAAGCATGTACGCTTCATCAAGTCTATCAATCTTGGCAAGCCCATCAATCAAAGAACCATAGGTTACAACAGTGGGTTGCTGACCCTTAGTTTTCATTTCCTCCAGCAGCTGATATGCTTTATTCACCTTTCCACATTTGCAGAATCCATCAATGACGACATTGTAAGCTCGAGTGTCCAATTCACAACCCTGTTCTTTCATTGCATGAAATAATTTATAGGTTTCATGTGCAAAACCTGCTTTGACAAGGCCATGAATTAAGATTGAATAGCTCCTCACATCAGGGATGAATCCTTGAGCCTTAATCTCCTCAAACAAAGACCTACCTTTGTCTGTTTCACCAGCTTTGAAAACACAATCCATGTAGGTATTAAGAAGCATCAGGTCAGGAGAGCAGCCCCTGCGCACCATTTCTTTGTATATTTTGTGACCATCCTCCTTCCTGCCACACTTGAAGAAGTTCCTGATGAGAGATGTGTATGCTATAGCATTTGGAATCTGATCAGAATCTAGCATTTTTTCATGAAGTCTATAGGCATCATTCACTCTTCCACGTCTTCCCAAGCCATCTATAAGAGAACAAAATGTGACTGCATCTGGCATGCAAACTTTATGATCCATTCCTTCATATATAGAACATGCTTCATCAAGTTTCTGTGCTTTACAGAGTCGATCAATCATTATGTTTACAGTCATCACATTAGGATATAAGCCAGCTTCTCTCATATCATCCTGAACCCGCAAAGCAGCCTCAACATTACCTGCCTTGCAAAGCATGTCTATTAAAATGTTATATGTTGAAATATTGGGTGCTGCATCTGTCTTCATCTCATTAAAAACCCTCAACGCTTCTTCAGATCTCCCCTTCTTCCCCAGGCAAGTGAGAACACAATTATATGCAATTACACTCGGAATGCACCCCTTTCTTTTTTGCCTCTCAAATAAGCTGTATGCTTCATCAAACTTTCCAGCAGAACCATAGCCCATGATCATGGTGTTATAAGCATACACACAAGGTACTTTCCTGTTGGCATCCATCTCCTCAAATACCTTAACAGCTTCGTCTAGTTTCTCAGCTTTGCAGAGAACACCTATCATGCTAGTATATGTCACATCATCAGGCATCAAGCCGTTCATTCTCATTTCATGAAAGAATTTCCAGGCCATATCCACCTTACCCATCTTGCCAAAGCAGTCTATACACACATTATAAAGAACAATATCTGCATCACAAAAGTTGCTCTTCATCTCATCCAACAAGGAGAGGGCAGCGTCAACTCGACCTTCCTTGGCAAATACACGAATAAGAGTTGTAAATAAATGCACAGTGACTTCATAACCTAGCTCCTGCATTTGATGAAAGAGAGTCAGCATTCGATCAGGTTCAGGAATTGTCGACAGAGCTCCAATCAGAGTTGAATAGGCTGAAAATGCTGGGCGGAATTTGAACTTCCTCATGGTTTGCAGTATATTAAAAGCTTCTCCCAGTTTCTGTGACCTGACACAGCTCACAACTAACTCAACACATGCATTATTTGATGGACTAATTCCTGCAATACTCATTTCTTCCAGAACTTGTTCCAAGCTATTAAAATTCCTACTCCTGGCCATGACCAGGAGAAGTGAATTGTACACTTCTGGACAGTGTGCTTGCTCAGTTTGTTTCTCACACCACCGAAAATAATTAATTGCTTGACCGACATCTTTCAGCCTCCTTAAGACTCCAATAACTAAGTCGGACTGAGGTTTTTCGTCAAGTGCAGATAGAGCATTCTCAAGGGCAGGTCCCCAAGGACCACCCTCCAGGACTTGGCACACACCATCCACCACTTGTCTCACACCCTCCACTTTCCTCGGGTTATCACAATTAACCCCACCGTCAGAGGAATCAACTTTCCCATCAAGTCCAGAAGAAGGCCCATTTGGCGAGGATGAAAACCTCTTAGAAAAATTGTAAATGCTACAGAATCTGTCTAAATGACGTATTCCTACATAAAAAAAAGTAAAAAAAAAAGTCATAAATGTCATCAGAATCAGTAAGACGAAGATCATGAAAACACAAAGAAACTTGAGAGCATTTTATTATGATCTTGGTAATACACAGAACAGAAAGCGTCTCTACATGTCAAAGTTACCTTGTTTTCTTAGGAGCATCTTCACTAATTCATGCCCAATCTGATACTATGCCCTTTTTTCTTTCCAAATCTACATTGAGAATCAATATAAATCAGCCAAGTCATAGAGAAGCTACTGAAGTAACACACTGCAAGCCACTCCCTTTAAAGTTGTTAATTGTTATACATTTAGACACAAGCAGTCAACACAAAAACCAAAAGAAAGGCAAACCATGAATAGAACATAAACCATAAATGTCCAGAGGAACAAGATAACACACAAAACAAAACCACTGCAATGGCAAATGCACCATTTCTAAAATCAAACACAAAATTCAGATTGGTGGCCATTTCTAATTCATACCAATTAACCTCCACTCAATTCCTCATCATCTTTGACAAGAAATTATAAGAAAATGTCAAAAAATTCATACTTGAGCGACTGAGCTAAGAGTTTTGATTGCACAAAAACAAATTTCTAATCTTCTCGACTCATAAAACTATACCCTAGCTAGATAATTGTTCGAAATATATTTACAAATTGAAAATTCACATACCAGACAATCCTGACGCGAAGGGCAATTGTGGGTTTAGGGTTTTAACCAGTCGGCCTCAGAGTGATAAGAGTGTAGTTAATAGTTCCAAAGAAGAAAGACGATGACTTTGAAACGCTGTCGTATTACCCACACGAATTGAAAAGAAGCCGGTCGGGTCGGGTCGGGTCGGGTCGGGTCGGGTATTACCCAAGCCCCGCATCCACTTTCCCCAAGGCGGTTCCCGTACCAACTGGTCCTGAAGTAACAGAATTTTTCAACATTAATGGCTCTGATCTCCACCATCACTCTCAGTAGTGACTCATGAAAATCTTGATCGAAACAAGAGAAGAAGAGGAAGAAGAGAGCGAGGGCGAGGGCAAAAATGGAAGCTAACTACGCTAACAACCACCACCACAACCAAGCGACGCGGTGCTTCGGGCCGCAGATGAAAATGACGATTCAGCCCTCGCACAGCAGCAGCAGCACTCCGACAACGACCGCAGCAGCGGCGAGCTCCGCGCCCTCGACTGCAACCTCACCTCCCTCTGCGACCACATCCAGACCGAAGGCTTCAACTCCGGCGCCTTCTCCGACGTCCTCGTCCTCGCCATGGGCTCCACCTACCACCTCCACCGCCTCATCCTCTCCCGCAGCCCCTACTTCAGGTATTATTTCCCGAAATGCCCTTGCCATCACCAATTCTGCTCTGGTTTACTTTGATTTAGTATCAGAATCTTTGTTTGATTATTCGGAGGAATTTTGTTTTTGTGTAATACTGATAGGAATATGCTTCATGGACCTTGGAAAGAAGCCAACGCTCCCATTGTGACATTACATGTAGATGATAAGAATATTAATGCAGAGGCAATTGCGACGGCCTTGGCGTACTTGTATGGCCACCACCCCAAGCTTAGTGATACCAATGCCTTTCGCGTTCTTGCTGCTGCTTCTTTTCTTGATCTTCAGGTATCACATTCTTGTTATGACCCCTTGACTTTGTGTGTGATTGGATTGCGTGTTGATATAATACTTTGGATGCAGGATTTATGTGCTATATGCACTGACTTCATTATATCGGAACTGTGGACTTCAAACTTCTTAGCCTATCAGGTTTGATATTCGTGTGCTGCCTCTTTGTAATCGAGCTACATGTCATCTATTTCCGATACATTAACAGATTCTGTGTCTGTGCTTTCAGGTGTTTGCGGAGGGGCAAGATTATGGCATACATGGAGAACGGGTAAGAAATGCTTGCTGGGGCTACCTTTGTCAAAGCGGTGCCATGGAGTTGAAAGAGGTAAAAGATTCCTGCATAGTTGTGCCTTGTCGGTTTTAGTAGTCTACCCACCCCTTTTCTTCCCTTTTTCCTGTCCTCTTCGGTTATGATATGATGATATGAGCAAAGATGAGAGAGAGAATGGCAATTAAGGATACTGGGAAACTAAT
Organism: Rosa lucieae; assembly: GCA_024704745.1. Classification (NCBI taxonomy): domain Eukaryota; kingdom Viridiplantae; phylum Streptophyta; class Magnoliopsida; order Rosales; family Rosaceae; genus Rosa; species Rosa lucieae. The sequence goes on from CM045495.1 coordinate 44,679,554, forward strand.
CTTTCATATCATAAGCATATTTGTAATTGCCCTCAATCTTATAGAGATATGGTTTATGTTCTTTCAATTTTCTCTTTTGGTGATGCATGTTGTTAGTGATTGTTGATTTCCTATGATTAAGGTATAAATGCTCTTCATTTTGTATGTCCTATCATGGACAGGTGCTTCCGAGACTTTCTTCTCAAACGTTGCTTGCATTACTCACCTCTGACGAGCTCTGGGTACCCAGTGAAGAGAAACGGTAGGGAGCATTGATGGCCTCTAACTGGGTTTTATTGTTCACAGATTGAGTCCCTATTAAACATTTATTTATATTTTCTTTTTCATGAAAAGGTTTGAGCTGGCATTGTGCACATTCCTTTCAAAGGGTGCTCAATGCAAACAGGAAGATTATGATCATGGAAGTTCCAGTTCGGAGACAGGGACGGATGCACATTCCGATTCCTCTAAATCAAATGGAAAGAATCTGACTGATAGCTTCGCTAATAAAAGGTTGGAGTCTGAATTGGGGCGCTTAACTCTAAAAGATGATTTAGAGGGACATAATACAGCTCGTAACCTTCTGATAGAGCTTGCAGACTGTGTAGTTGACTTCCAAACAGGAGGTTCAAATGCCAAACAGCAAGTGCAACAAGTTGCTTACCCTCAGTCAAATTTTGAGCCAGGATACAACTGCAGCATGGGAGGTCCTTCATCATTTAATACATTTTCAGACATAGATGCAATTAGAACTTCATGTTATGCGGAAATGCCTATTGGTGTTGGAGTAAGTAGATTGGGGGAAAATGGAGGGGCTATGGAGGGGCCATCTGATGAAGGGTCATGCTACCATTTAAATAACAATAGTTGGCTTGGTAGGGACCAGTCAAGGCAATGCTCGTCAATGAACTCTTCAAGTAGTGAGCTAATGCCAAATGATTGGGGAAGATGTAGCATGCCTCCTCTTTCCTGGGGTGGCAGGGTTGTAGGCAGAAGACAGCTTAAAGGTTATGGTAAAGGAGAACTTGGGGTTGGTGGGGAGGAATATGATGCATTTGTAAATATATTTGAAGGAGGATCTCTTCTATACTGCAACATGTCTTTTGAGGCACTTTTGAATGTAAGAAAGCAACTTGAGGAAATGGGGTTTCCTTGCAAAGCTGTAAATGATGGTCTTTGGCTGCAGGTCTCTTTCTGCTCACTGTGTTTACTTTTGTTTTCTTATTGCTATAGAAAGAATATGCTGATGAAAAGAGGTCATACTTTCTTTTGTTTACTTTGCACAAGATACGACACGGTGTCATCTATTTCATAAAGCAGTTTGTAGTTTCGCATTCCCAATATTCCTCACCTCCTATCCATATAAACTATTCTAGTAGGCCATTCAAAACTCTCTTATAAACCATAGTGTTGAGAAATTGCTTCAGTCTAATAGATAATGTTTAACGGGACTGCAGAGCAGCTGTAAGGGCTCTCTGGCCATCTCCACCACATTCAAACATCTTGTTTTCCAGGGTTTTGAATGCTTTTCACGTGATGGGATTACTTACTTGTCCGGTGATATAATACCTATTACTTCTTTAATTCCTTATATTTGGTATGTTATCGTATAGATGCTTTTGAGCCAGAGAGTTCAAGAAATTGGCGCTGATACATGCAAAAGTTGCTGTCTAACAAGCATAGCATGCAGTTGCAGACAGCAATTTTCGTTCTCACATGGAGGTACCACCGGATACTACATGCAAGAGCATAATCAGAGTAACTCTTCTGGAGTATACATCACTGAGTCTGCTCCAGGTGAAGGAAATGGCCTCTTCAGGCCTGTACGTGTGCATGTCAGGGGTCCTATTGATGGGCTTGCTGGTATTGGACGTGGAACCACATTTGTCCCAGCAGCCGCTTGGCCTCCAACTCGGTTCGTCTTTTCTCGTGTGCCATTTGGTATGGGCAACAGAAATTGCCAGCAGTCTCTTGCTAATGATGATTCAGAGGCTAGAGCTGACCACACTGCAGAGCTGTCAGGAGATGGATTGACAGCTTTGGTTGGGCTAAGCCAAGGAGGTAACAATGCAGCTCATGTAGAGCAAACAGAGAGGGGCTATGAGATGGATATGCAAAGCCGAATGCCTGGAACTTCCATGTCAGTGCCAAGTTCTAGTGGTGCACCCGTGCAGATGGTAGAGTCATCAGACCAAGCACTTGGGATTGAGTGGGATAATGCAAACAGTTCTTCCATATCATTGGATATGAAAACACCTTTAAATCACTTCCCTCCATTCCGCTTTGGGTATGTGCTCCTTTCTCTCTGCGTTACAGTTTCTGCAGATACATTAATCTTGCTTCTAGGTCCACTGGTGCTTCCAGAATTTTCACTCTTGAAAAATAGGAATATAAATTCTTTTGAGGTATTTAGGATGCTTTCATATGATCTCCTAGCTCAGAGAGCTCTGTTGATACTCATTATAGGATTGGATTGCGTGTGTAGTACTGTTCGTCTCTGCCCATGTCCTAATCGCATTATAAGATGGACCTAATGACCGTCATGATGTTATGTTATCGATCCTACTATTCACAAATCAAGCCATCTTTATTCCTTCCCTCTACCTTGTCACTTCACTTCTTGCTCCCATGTTCTACAGGGTGCAATTTGAGGATGTACACAGACTCAGTGATGGCCAAGTCAAGCACTCTTCAGAAGTCTTTTATGCTGGTTCTTTATGGAAGGTGTGTGAACATAAAATTTGTCTTCCAATAAGATGATTTAGATCTAATATATTATGACGCTTTTCAAGTCTTGCTTTCAATGTTCTGAGACTGATTGGATTTGTTGTTCAAATTTATAGGTTAGTGTTCAGGCTTTTAATGATGAGGACCCTCAAGGACGCCGAACACTCGGTACTGTTCTAAGCAGTGATATACATCAGAAACATTATTGCTCACCTGTCTAAATTTTATATGAATAAACTTGCGTGAGTAAGCTGATTGAAGTCCATATGATATATTGTTTCAGGATTATTTCTCCACCGACGTAAAGCTGAGATTACCGACCCGTATAGAAAGGTTAGCCTAATTTTGATTGTTTGAGCGTTAGATTCGTTAGTTAGAGAGATGAGTGCTTCTTCTAATCTTCACATGTCAATAATGATAAATCTTTCTGTGCATTACTGGCAAAGAAGTAGATTCTTTTCTTCTGACATTACAATCATGATCAATCTATTTCTTTCTGTATATCACTGGCAAAGAAATAGGACTATGAGGAGCCACCAAGGAAATAGCCCAGCTATTATAAAGTGTCAACCTATTATATATGTTTATTTGACATTCAACATTCCATAATAAAGTTGTTAATTGGGGTTTTATGGTGTGCCAAAACAGGTGCAGATGTATGTCGATTCTCGTGAAAAGGTTACTGCCCGCTACCAGGTAGTATCCCAAAGTGAACAAAATGATTGTCAGTCTAATACCTGTTCTTGTTATACCAGTCTGTAGTATATACTGAATCGGTTCTTCTTTTTGCCTTTGTAACATATAATGCAGCTAATATGTCCATCAAAAAGGGAAGTCATGGTGTTTGGAAGCTACAAGCAAACAGGCACCCTTTTACCAAAAGCTCCGAAGGGCTGGGGCTGGCGAACAGCTCTGTTATTTGATGAACTTGCAGATCTTCTTCAAAATGGGGCCTTAAGAGTGGCTGCAGTGGTGCAGCTTGTATGAAATTAAACTAGGTATTTCATTTGAAAAATTATCTGGAATGTGATATAAGTATAAACTATCTCCTTGCAAAGTGAGTTTACTGATACCATTTTCATTTTTATGTTTCAGATATAAATCCCAGCTGAATAACTTGGCTTCACTAAACAGGGAGATAGATTATGGCCTTGAATAGTTTTGTTGGGTTTGCTATTATGCTGTATATGCATAGTTATCATCAATATTCAATAGTAATTGTTTTGTAAAGTAACATCATATAGAAGGAAAGGAACATTACCTTTGTATTAGTTTCATAATGTTTTGAGTAAACAAGTTATGTATGTATTTGGTTGACACATGATATGCTTGAGTAGCATCATTCACCTCCAAACAATGGTTCTAACAATCTAACTAGGTGATGGGGGGTGGTGAAGAGGAGACTACGTCTAAGAGCAAGTCCACCCGTAGTCACCGGTCAAGTTACTATTCACTGCCACTGGACATGGGTTTGCACCCGTTGTTTTTCTTGCCCGGTCAATACTGTTCACATTTTCACTGTTCACAAATATAAAGGTCATAATTTTAATAAAAAAGTATCTATCCCGTTTTACAATAAAAATCAATTAGTACAAATATAAACATCGTTGTAATTACATCATTATTTATCAACTACATTATTTATCATGTAATATTTTAATTTAATGTATCAACAAATTAAATGATTTATCAAAAAATGCATACCTCATCAACCGCATTCGAACCGCTCTTGTACCAATTTTTTGCTTGCCTTAATGCACAATGCCACTCAAAGAGTTCAACCTTCAAAATTTTCCACATTCCTTGCAAAGAGGAAGCTGATCGGCTCTGGGGCCAATTTGCGACAAAGTGTCGCCTCACACGCATCCATAAGTCGTTATTTTTCTGATTTGTGCCCACAGCCGGATCTTGCCCAATAATTTTCCAAGACTTGCACAATTGAACATCTTCCTCATCCGTCCATCTCCTTTTGTCTTGGATATTATCATCTTCAGTTTGATATCCCTCCATTGGACCTGTGTTTCCCATTTCTTCAGCCATATTGGATATAAATAAATTTGGAAGATGAGAGCTATATGAAGAGGAGGAAGCACAAAATTGGGTTACTATGAAAGATAAATTTTTTGGTGTGAGTTGTAAAATAAATGGTAGGTATTTATAGAGAAATGTTTAGAATTTTTTAAAAATTTTTTAGTTACCGTTTATTAACGTTACAAACATATATATACATGTTTAATTGTAAGCCGTAGGATTGCCCATTTAATTGAAATGAAGGGCTGAGATTTCATGACCGTTGGATCAGAATTCAAAGCATATATATACATGTTAATTGTAAGCCGTAGGATTGCATCTTTAATTGAAATGGAGGGCTGAGATTTCATGACCGTTGGATCAGAATTCAAAGCCTCCAACGAGTCTCTTCCACGTGGTCTGCAGCTGCCGGCCCATGTATGTCGCTACGCGACAAGCGCGTTTCTTCAGTCTTTCAACAATTGCGGCGCCACGCGTCAACGGGTTGTCCCTCACTTCCCAAGCTAGCGCGTCTCCTTCTCCCCTGTTTTGCTGACGTCGCCCACGTTCCCTTGCAGACTTCCTTCTCCAAACCACTGGCCTGTTTGTTGCCTGGTCATGAAATTAGTCATGGGAATGACTAATTTCTTGGCTGTAGTCAAGAAGGAGTCGGTTTTGCCCGGGCAAAAAACCACCGGTGCAAGTATGAAAATTGCTCTCAAGGTCACCACATAGGATTTTTCTTGACTATGACCAGTCAAGGGCAAACCGCTGCACTTGCTCTAAGTGGGGTTAGGCGTTCCTCTTTATTTAATTATATTATACAACCAAAAACTATACTTGAATTTTCCCAATTCAAGCAGGCAAAATTAACTGATATATAAAGTACTGTAGTCGTATAATTGGTTGAAGAGATAAAAAGTTAAGCAAATCAATAACAAATACTTGAAAAGATAAAGTATTTGATAAAAAAAAAAAAAAAAAAATTAGATCCTGCCCACCATACTTCTCAAGTCTCAACTCGCCGAGTCTGCCAGCCGCCTAATCCACTTCTTTTGGGTTTTAAACTAATCAAGGCGGATGGGGTTAGAATATTTTTAGAACACTATATGATAACAAAACAAATATACGAAACTAATCTCACATTTATTGTGTCTAAATTGTGTGATTAGCTTTGCTTAATCGCAGACCAGCAGTTTATCAGTGCATAACTACTTAATGAAATAGAGCTGGAGGTTTGGATTTACCAAGAAAAAAAAAGATTATATATACCTGCAAATTACGATAAGGACCAAAACTCCAAGTCCAAGCATAAAGACTAGGATGGCAAACTTCAAAGCAGAGAGGTCAAAATTGTAATGTCAGGCACTTCTGCCTGCGTTTGTCTCGACTATCGACAGAAGTTACTGGCTTTTCCTATCTACCCCTAAAATTCTCGAGTGTTTAAACAATTCGAACCACTTCTCCACCATTTCTCTGTGTTTTCCGTTTGGAGCATACGCAAAACCTTAGGGTTTGGTTTTCCCCCAATTTACTGATATCCAAATCCCACCCTGAACATGGTTCTCTTCAGATGAGACCCAAATTTTCTAGGGTTTTGGAGTTCCGGGTCTGTCAATGGGAGCCTTAGCCAGGAATCGTAAGCGTATAGACGAGTGTCTGAGCTCGAATTCTCCCTTTTCCCCCTATTCTCACATTTCCAAGCGACCCAGATTATTCTCCTCCTCTTCTTCTTCTTCTTCTTCTCCGACGACGACGACGACCCGACCCGTATTCTCTTCTAACCGCGCCGTCGCCAGGGTCTCCCGCTACCCAGCCGCGCAGCTCCCGTTGCGTCGAATTCACGCGCCTGTTAAGCCCGAAAAGTTCAGCTCCTCCTCCTGCTCCGGCCGAGGGGACCAGTCGGGTGACGTCACCGTCATGGGCAATTTGTTGCGGCGTTACGCCAATGCGAAGAATGAAGCTCTTGCCACGTGTAAGAGTAAGAAAAGGAGGGAGGAGGAGGAGGAGGTGATTCAATTGGATGAGGAGGATGATGATGATCAGAATCGGGTTTCGGAGGATTCGAGCATCGAGGAGGTGGTGGATTTAGGGGAGGATGAGCCGGATGTGCAGGAATTGGAGACCAAGAGGGTGCGATGTGAAGCTCAGGCCACGCAGCCGTCGGCTTCTTCGGTGGCTTCGGACTTCACCACATTGACAGTGAATAATACCTGTTTGAAAGTGGAGAGTTCGGAGCAGATGAGGGAGCTGCTGGCCCTGAATCCCGAGGATTTGCCGAGTTACAAGAAGTTGATTGAGGAGTTGGATAGGAAGACTACTCCCAAATTGAAACAATTGGGTTTCGAAATCCAGGTGAATGAGAGTAAGCGGGCCCTGTTTGAGTCTTTGCGCCCAAAGAAGAAACCAGTAGAGGTGAATTTCTATTTTTTTTTTTTTTTATTTTGTATTCAGTATGATTTTTGTGGTTTAAAGCTTATCACTAATTCTAAGTTATCAGTAGATATGGGTTTTTGAAAATGTTCTTAAAAGTCTAATTTTGATAATGTGTGATCATTCCCGACTAGGAGGCGCCTCGCGAACCTTTTATCCCTCTCAAAGAAGAGGAGAAGGCTGTGGTTGAGCGAGCATTTTCTTATGCGAATCGGTATGGATCAATGCAGATGTGGTTTCTTGTTAAAAGTGGTGTATTTGAAACTATAACAGTGTCTGTCTCACTTCATGCAGGAGGAAGGTCCTTGTAACTCATGAGAACTCAAACATACAAATTACTGGTGAACTTTTGCAGTGCCTTAAACCATGTGCATGGTTGAATGATGAGGTGATTGTTTAGGTTACAGTCTTACAATTTGTTATTGATAATGACAGAAAGGTTTATTTCTTTGTTAGATTTTGTTTTTGATAGTGTTGGGGACTTTGTTGGCAAGCTAATTTGGTTATGTAATTTAATGGTGTGCACTCTCTGGCTTCTAGGTCATAAACGTCTACCTTGAGTTGCTGAAGGAGAGGGAAAAGAGAGATCCAAAGAAGTTTCTGAAATGTCATTTTTTCAACACATTTTTCTACAAAAAGGTTTGTGATTTGCACTCTGCCTTTTCGTCTTATCTGTTTATAATTAGTTTTTGTAATTCATTTGTTGTTCGATTCATTCACCTGTTTATATATCAAATTCGTTCTCTTAGTAGTGATTGGATATTGACGTGTACTGAATAAATTTTTACTGGATTGTCTGATGCAGTTAATAGGTGGAAGAAGTGGCTATGATTATAAAGCTGTCAGAAGATGGACTACCCAAAAAAAGCTGGGATACAGCCTCATTGACTGCGACAAAGTACTTTCATATCAGACCCTCTTCCTTGCTCATATGTTCAACTTGAGTGAAGTTCCATTTATGTCTGAAGTGGCTTTTTGCAGATATTCGTCCCAATCCACAAAGAAATACACTGGTGCTTGGCTGTGATTAATAAGAGAGATCAGAAGTTCCAGTATCTTGACTCGCTCGGAGGACGCGATACCAAAGTGATGCAACTATTGGTATGCATTGAAGCATTTGTCTGGCTTTTGATATGTTTGTCGAGTCCTTGACAACCTTCTTTTTGGTGTGTGGGTTTGTGGGTGGGGGTGAGGGGTTCATTGTTGTTTATCTGTCGTGATATTTTCTGCTGCCAAGACTGCAATATCTGTTTGATTCGACTGAGTTTGTGAATGTCAAAAAACAAACCTTTTTGTCAACTTCCTGCCTGTTGACTTCCTGAAACATATGAATCTATACATAGGACAATGAAACTGATGAAAGCATAACATCTTTGTCTACGTTCTGTCTAGTAAAAGTAGATTAATTGATTGGCAGGTGACAGGTGAAATACTTGTGTAGACACAATACACTTCATTTCTTACAAAAACAAGTATATGCTTTTCAGGATTTGCTCTGTATGAAAAACATGATGACCATCCCTTCGACTCTGCTTTTTTGATAGTCTTGTCAAGATCATATTTAAAGGCTTTAGTGGATAGAATTTCTTCCATTTTGTTCATTTGTTTGCTCAGTTTGACAGTTTGTTAAGGCTCATTTAGTAAGGTTATGATCTGCCTATACCCGTACATGAGAACCCTTTATGTCTCCTCGTTTTTAGTTTTTTGGATTCTAATAAGTAGCACTTTGTTATGGATGTTCAAATGGTATGAAAGTTTAGATCATGACATAATGAGATTGATGTTGATTGTTTATGCTTGGCAGGCTAAATACTACGCTGATGAAGTGAAGGAAAAGAGTGGGAAAGACGTTGATGTGAGTTCTTGGGAATTTGAATGTGTCGAAGACCTTCCTGAGCAGGAGAATGGGTAAGCATCCTTTGTTTTTTTTTTTTAATAAGTATTACGTCATTTTGAAACTTTATGCCAGAAAGGTTTTTCTTTGTGAACTTGATTTTTAAGCAAAGAGACTTCTGCTAAATGAAATATTTTTCATGATTTTAACAGGTTTGATTGTGGCGTATTCATGATCAAGTATGCTGACTTTTACAGTAGGGGATTGGATCTTTGTTTCCACCAGGTAAGGCACATAAAGATGCTCCTGTTGTCTGGCACCTTACATATTTATATGCTTCTGTCTCCCACGTAAAACATCTACCTTGTTCTGGTAGTATTCATATATTTTCCCGCAGCTGCTCTCAAACATTAGTATTGAAATATGATCATACTTGTAAAAATACTGTTTTTGTAAGAAATATGATCAGACATTAGTAGTACAAAGATCATACTTGTAAAAATACTGATTTTGTTTTCCTTAACTTTATTGACAAGCAATATTAGCTATGAATGGAATTGTCGTGTATGATTCTTATGAACCCTGTATGAGGCAACACAATTCTCATTTAGTATGATTCATCTTTGTATTCTTGTCCTTGCAGAAACACATGCCATATTTTCGATTGAGGACAGCCAAGGAGGTTCTACAATTGAGAGCTGACTGATTTGTCAAGGAGGTTTATCGCAAAACAGATTAATGACCAATGCCTGCATCCTCCTGACAATGTTGATGCCGCTCACCGTGAGAGCTTCAGCTTTTGTTTGCATGATTTTGAGAGTTGTTCTTGTGGAGGTGATTCCTGTCAGGACATTGTTAGTAGAGTACAGAGCAAATTGCATATAGCCTAAGGTATACGAGTGCGCGAGCCATGATTTGTCAGTGTCCAGAGTTGCAAGTATTTTGAAGGGTCCTTGTATCTTGTCACTTGATTAGTGTTGGATTTGATCTAACAATGTAACACAAGGTTTTTGAGGGAATATCCGTTCTATGAAAAAGGTGTGTTAATATATTAAGTTTCCAACTTTTGTGTTGGAGGATATCTGCAACACTTCTAACAATTGCAACACAAAAGTGATAGATTCCGTTGGTCCCTTAAATTGAGTTACTTATCACGAGTAAAAGGTTATTTATTATACACCAGCAATTTTAGTGTTTCGCACTGCAAAGGCAAGAATATGCCAACCCTGAAACTTCATGCTTAAATAAGTGAGCTCTCCCAGAAGCAAAGGCACAAGAGAAAGGGCAAGAATAATAGCTTTAGGATCTGACTGCCCAAAATATGCTGATTAGATCTGCCCAAATAAAAAAACTCTGATTAGATCTGCCCAAATAAAAAAACTCGTATAAAAAACAAAAAAGAGAGAACCTGTCAGACAGCCAAGCGACCACCCCAGACTTGGATGAACCAAGCTGAGAACGATCATCTACAGCCTTGGTGACCCGAAGATCACCAGCCGTTAATCACGCTCTGATCGCATGGCTATGCTTCATCCACCAGGTCTAGATTCCTGTCTCCTTAGAAGTCAAGGACACAGAGGTACGATCCTATAGAACAGATCCTGTTCAAGTAAGGTCGTGACCATTGTACACGGGGTTGCATATTTAAACACCTTGCTGTTTCACTTCTGTTCAATGTGGGAGGCTGCACATTAATTCACAAGTCTTAAGCAAAGTCACCAGTCTCAATCGTAATTCTTCTGCTTTTGTATGTCAATGACCAGATTAATGTTACCATAGTCGATACCAGAAATAATCTTTTTATATCTGGATTTTCATTTTGGTTTGCCTAAATTCAAGCCATGCTAAACAGTAATATGATCAGTCCGAATGTTTTTTCATATATCGGCTACCATGGCTTCTGGTTCATAATGAGAGAAGCATATAACTTGTTTAGCTTCAGGTCAAGCCAATGTAAATCCTAATTGAGTTCCTAGTGTCGTAAAGTAATAGATCAAAACTGGCTAGAGTGATTCAAGCTCTAGGGATATAGTTAACATTATAAGATTACATTGCTTTGATTAGACTACTACATGCAATTTATACATGTCAATATAATTAGAAGAAAAGAAATGGATTCAAAATTTCAAATATTTCTTTGCATCATCGAGTGCATATATATAAATACATCAAATACATGCTATTGCTATCTAATTCTGTAGTACTACTGGTAGTAATATTATCAGTAGTTTTCCCTAAGTTCATGGTAAAACTGCTTCAAGCTTATGAAGATCGATTTCATGATGGCTTTGATTTGGTCTGATTTCATGTAGATTATTTGTAAGGTTGATTTCATATTGAAGCAATATGTAACAGCATTCTGTACTGGTGCAATGTTGATGTATCAAAAACAGTGAGCTATATATTATTGTTCTAAGACCTCATGAGCTGGGGCCAATTGCCAGTTTATGAGGCAGTCTTTGGTTTGGGGAAATCAAGCCAATATGGCCGATCAGTATTGTTAGCAGTGTACTTAATCTGGTATTGAAGCGTGATCAATGCACAGCTTCTTGCCTTTGTTTCTCTGAATCCAAGATTGATTACATGTAAACATTCGTTGGACAATTAGTCCAGTGAACCAATAGAGGCTAATTCTGAAAGAACTAATTTCTATTAAGGTTGCTTATGCAGCAGAAGATGACACAAAAATTGCAAAAAAAATTTGGACCATTTCTCGATTTATGCGTGTCATCCTTGCGCAGGGGCCATGCTAATCTTCTCTGTATCGTTCCAATTTTATCGGATGTCCCCGAAGGGACAAGCGTAGGTGGGAGTCAATTCAATATAAAGTATCCGTATAGGCAGAGGTTTTCGATGTGGTATTATTTCCGTAAAGTGGGCTTTGATATTTAAGAGTTGGGGCCGTTTGGGCCTACAAGGACCACAGTTTTCAATCTGTTATAGAATTGAAAGTAGAAAGAGCACAATAAAGTCATAACTCATGAGCCACATTCCCCTACTTCACCTGCAGACAATCAATTCAAAGTCAACTTAATCAACATTCTTGGTATGCAATTTGTTGCAGAATTCTTACAGTATTCGTAATGAAAGAGGGATAGAGTCCCAATAATCTATCAACTGCGGTAAAGGTTATTATGACCTGTTTATACTCGGATATTTACATATGCTTCTTCCTCAACATGAAATTAATCGTCACAACTGGGGTGTATACATTTAGCCACTAGCTAGCTGTCAATGTATGTTAGTGACAAGTTTGTTTTCCAAAAGGGTTTGAATTGATTTGGGCAGCAGGGTCATAGTTTAAAGCCTAATTGGTAAATATAATGATGTCTTTCATTATGGTAACTAGCTGTTGCTGAAAAGCTTTGTCACCAAGATCACATCAGTTTGTCGACAGCTTTCTTGGAACTTAAGAACAACAATGGAGATTTGTAATCTGCTCTGAATATCTGTCTGATTAGAGAAGTAGGACTAAAATCTTGTTCAAGATTAAGCCTCAAGTACTAATTGAGGCGGAGAATCAGATTTTGAAGATTGCCTGCACACTAGAACTTCTGAAGTATGAACCGAAGTGAGTTGGTAAAAGTCTTCATAAAAGTGCATTGAATCCCAAGTTTAGACCACTTCTGGGAGATAAACTTGAATTATATCAACTAATTGTGGTATACACACATTAGGTGAAGCATAATGTATACAACTAATTGTGTGTCCACCGCGCTACAGTGCTACACTAATTGTTGGTTTATCGATTCTTTAGAGGTAAGGGAACCTATTAGTCCTACTAAAGTACCTCACTGGTGATACAAAGTCCTACTAGCCTCCAAAATCTGAGACAACAACTCAGCGACTCCCATTTCATATGAGAAAAGCTATACGAGTATGGGTAGCTATGTTTTCAACTTCAGGGTAGCTCATTATTGAAAAGATGAAGTCTAGTCAATTGGGTTATTTATTGCTTTAATGAAGAACACAAGTATGACATGACTTGCCAACACAAATTTAAATGAATTAGATACCCTAGTAATCCAAGACAAAATGTCCAACTCGTATCTTATAAAAGAGTTAAGTGTCTAGTAAGAGAATTTACATGGTGCAAGGAAAAGGGGAGGCAACCCCTGACAAAATTTGAGATGGGGTTTAGACGTTAGTAGATCCGCAATTGGTTGGAGTACTTGTATTGCTTTACATGCTAAATGTGGAATGCAACCCCAAGGTCATATGCAGCCTTCACCGTTCCATACTTCCGTTAACGTCGCAATATGGAAGTAGTGGAGAGAATGAGAAGTTCAAATTCATATCACTGTTTTCAACAGAATAGTTTGGTACTTAGCCCCCAACTAATATAATGTAATAAGCACAAAATTAATTCACTTGAGCGAAAATGATACTTCAATCCACCTGTGATTTTAGTTGCTCAACCTGTGATATAACTGGCCTTTCATCGGCCTATTTTGTGGACTTCACATGAAACCATCATCCTCGGAATTATGAGTATAGGATGGCATTGCAAAAACGAAAATGAAAGATAATCATGATGAGAGCAATGAACATTCTATTTCATTTTTTTTTTCCTTTACTAAAAATACATTGTTGGAAATTTCAAATCCCAGTCACTATTACACAACAGCCAAAAGCCACAACCCATGAAAACCCAGCAAGAACACATCGACTTATCTAAAGAATTACAGTGAGATACAAGCATTGGCAAAAGACATGAATTTCCCCATTCTTGTCCTTCAAGCCAGAAGTCTGGATTGTGAACAGCCAGGAAGGAGCCTGTGACCACTCAAATCTTCTCCCGTAGCTCATTCCTTAATGTAACTACAAGTTTAGGTGCCACCATTAGAGCAGCGAAACACAGTGCCTGCCTCTGCTTTAACGAGGTACTCTTTTCCGACTTAGAATTTCTTGTTCTTTTAGTCTATGCTGGAACCTTGCAAGGCGCGCTTGGAGACTAACCAGACTAGCTGCCTTGCGAGAAAGCACAAAGCTCAACTGAGTCACGTAGTTGTCTATGAGGCTCCCTGGTCGGTCCACTTCTGCCAACAGTTTCATTTCCTGTTCAAGAAGACAACAGCGGATGAGCATGTGTACCAAAAAATTCAGCATCAGCACAACAAGGCAGGCCAACATGACAAACATCACACAGCACAGAAACAGAATTCAGAGTAACAAAAACTTTATAGGATGCATTTACAAAATGCCAACAATTTAGCTCTTCTATAAAGTAAAACAAAATGCCAACACTTTAGCTCTTCTATAAAGTAAAACCATAGAACTCAAATCAAGGACCTCCACCTCATAAGAGAAGTTCCAGGCAAAAAGGTGAGTCCATGCAGTTCGTTTAATTTACCCCACAAAAGGAATTGGGACTTATTCATTCAAAGTTCATAAACATCCAAAAGCATCAAAATAACTTAGAACAGGAGGAAGTCAAGATAACTCCTCGATTTCTTTTCTGTGGGCAGCAATTAGGGCCTCTTCTTCCTAAAACAATCCAAAGAGCTCAAGAAATTAACAAGGCATGCACAGAAACTTATACAATAACAACACAATTACAATAGATGAAGCCAAATAGATTACCAACCTCAAGAATTGCATTGATATTCCCATCAGGAACTTCAGGCTCAGACTGTCTAGATCCAACATTGCTTGTGTTAGAATTACCAGTATTAGGCTGCTTAGAGCTGGTGGTGGACAGATCAGAACCACCTCCTTTCTTCAGCCAGTTGCCCAACTTTTCTGATTTTTCATCCTTAATTAATTTCCGGCGAGGTGGTGATACCTTTTGCACTTTTTCTTCTACATCAACTGAATTTTGAGAATGATAGGACAACTTCTGACTGTAAGAATCACTATAAGAATTATTCACTTCAAATCTCTCCCTATCTAGTGAACTAGAAGTCATCCCTTTTTCTTCTCGAATAGTGATGGGATTACTCAATGAATTTGCAGGATGCTTCTCAAAATCAGGAGTAGGGATATATGAGATACTTTCTTTCTCTGCAGCTCTTCTGCCTGTATCAGTTGGTTTAATTTCTTGGCGTTGCTCATGGACATATGAAAAACTATCTTTTTCCATAGTTCTTCTACCTGTATCAGTTATTTTAACTTCTTGGCGTTGCTCATGGATATCCTCTACACCAGCAGAAGCCAGAGTGGACGACGATGATGAAACATCCTTATTAGTTGGAGGTAATGAATTTACAGGTTGATCCTTTCGAGAATTGCCACCTTTTGAAAGACTTTTGACCCTGTTCATTGAAAAGTCATCTTTTAGTTTGAAACAAAAAGGACAAGTGTTAGTAAAGTAATTAGATTTGTTTCACAATAGCATAAATCATACCGATCCGCATATCTCAAAGTATTGAGTGTATGCTCGCATGACCCTGCATTTGGAGATATACAAGATATCATTACTGTCCTTGAATTTCCGACAAAAGAGTCACGGAGCACTTCTGTGAGTTTGCTTCCTCGAAAAGGTATATGGATCTGGTCATTGTCCAGAGCACGAATGCACTCCTTTAGAGCCAAAAGGCTCTTGTTGATTTCTGCTCCCTCAATTCTGCAATTTATTCAAGAAATTGCAATCATCAGTATGGCGATACCAATATAGTAAAAAAGCATACTCATGATGAAAAAGGTACAGCTGAAAAACGTTTCGTTTGATTTTCATATGTAAGATCCACAATAAGTGCCTTCTGATTGAGAAGGTTTTATTGAATCGTCGTGGTTCTAGTATGAACTGGATGTTCAATAACCAAAGGTAATAGCAGAAAAGTGAAAAACAATACAAACTTGGAATACAGTTATAAAAGAGGAGGATTAACAAATGCCAAAATCTTTGTGAAACAGAAGAGGATTTACCTTGTTTGTCGGTCATTATCAGTGGTGTCAGCACCTCTTTCACTACCAGCAAGATCAATAAAAGAGATCTTTCCCACAACCTTCCCACTTCTGGGTTCATTTACATCTATGTTGATCCGCCCCCTGGAATCTTTTACCTCAGTGTGCTTTTTTACCACAAGTTGTAAAATAGCATGTGACCTAGAAGACTCCTCATTAGCACCAGTTGACCCTGTACTTCTAGTAGCATTCCCCCTCTCAATATATTCTTTAACAATTTGTACATCTGACACTTCAAACTCTTGCAGTCCAACAATGCAAACTTGTTGCCGTCCATCTTCTCTCATACAAAGTTTCCTTTAACAAACAAATGAAAATATACTTCAGAACAAAACTACAGGCAATAGCAGTCATCTAATTATGGTAGAAAAGAAACTGGCTTTATAACAGCAAACATAGAATAAAAGAATTCATGAAATCAAGAGATATACTTCCTCTCGCTGAGAAGATCATAGAGCTTTCCACCATAGATCTCAAAATAGCTAAGCCATAATTTGAATCTCTGGTTACGGTAAACTGGCTGGTGCAACAATCTGACAAGATCTTCTGCAGCTCTGATAGGTAACGGTTGCATCGTGAATGTCTTGCCACTACCTGATTCAAATCTTATTAGAATAATGATAATCCAATGGATGTTTAGCCATTATCAAAAATGAGATACATGGCAACAGGTAAAACAACAAATATATTGGATTAAGTAAGGTCATATATAAATTATTATTCAATGACAATGCATTTTGATGACTTCCAGATACTTGTAGGTGAAAAGAATGAAATTTTAACGAGGATAAACTGATCACAACATAGAGTAAGACCATATACAGCACCTACCTGTCTGACCATAAGCAAAACATGTAGCCTTTGTTCGCTCAAAAATGAGGGGAATAATTGGTTCTACAGTAGCCCAATATACCTGTTCCAAAAAGCATTTCAAGTGATCAAACCTCTTTTATCCAACTAATAAACAATCAAATGGAAACAAGCACACAAAGATCAGGCCCTGAGTCTACACATGAAAATCAAAGGAATAGTAAACCAAGATGTACAGACTTCCGTGTGCACAAAATATCCAATCTCTACCTAAAAAAATCTTACCTCATCATTGCGAACATGCTCATCCAGAACCGCATCGAAACAAAATTCATGCTTCTCCACATATGCAGTCAAGTCTACCTATGACACGACAAAGATAAACTTCAATTTCCACAATGCAATTCAGCTAAAAAGTCATAGTAGCATCTGCTGAGCTAAGAACAAACCTTCACTTTAGGTTCATGAACTGTCAGATAAGACTTGTCATACACAGTGACAATATCATCCTCCTTCCGAGAAAGTTCCTTCTTGTTTAAAGGTCTTTTGCGTACCTAATATGACAATCAGAACAAAACTACTTCAGAATTTTCATAAAGAGTAATATGCATTGATATTCTATCACAGTCTCCCAAAACACACAAAAGGAGCCAATGCCAAAAGTGAGATATGAGTCACAAACATTCATACAAAAAGAAGTGACCAAGTCATCAAACAACATAATATAACCACAATTATACCAGACAAAAAACATCTACAGCAATCCCACATACCACAACTTTAATTTTAGCCACATTGTTTTCCCTTGTGCTCTCCTTTTCATTCTGGGCTAATGGAACTGATGCATCTTGATCAGGTAGCACACTTTGCTGCCCGCCACTCGTCAAATTCAATTCATCTTCAAATGCTTTCATACCACCAGGCAGAAAGGGTGATGGCTCAAAAGGTTCGGACATAACATGCTGAACATGAAAACAATACAGCACTTCATTAACAAAGAGAGAAAACAAAAAAGGATATGAAACATATCCTAGAAAGATATAAGGTAGTCTGAAATTTCTTATGGCTCAAATATGTTAGAAGTTGAGAAAAAACAAGTTGTACAAAAGAAAGTCATTTTAGAAGTCTATTCACAACTAATTACCTATAGAAGTTTTAACCAGCAGTCCAACAGAAACCACCTCAATAGAATAAATTTCCAGAAAACCTCTCAAAGTATATCAACCTATCCTAAATGTTGCCTACTCGTCCAGAAAAAAACTTTCTTACATGACTTAATCTGTTTCTTCTGCATTTCTATTTCTTCATGAAAAGTCTTAAACTAAGTTCGCAATCCAACAGACATCTACCTAACAAGTGAACCAATTTCCAAACCTCTCAACTAGGTTATGTTCTTACATAAACTAATTTATATCTTATGACTTAACACTTAACAAACTGCTTACCACCTAAAAAGTCTGTTTAACTTGAATCCCGCATCCAGTTTGACATAAATATATAGAAGCTACACTTGGATTCGAACTTAATCCCCAAGTGAAGGTTCAGACCAAGTTATTTTAAAAATAATGGTAACATAGATAACAATCCCCAAGCACATCTAGTGAGACACCAAATAAGATGGAACCTTGTAGCCGAACTTGAGAAAGAAAAAAGTAATGACTGAATGCCACATATTAAAATTTTGTGAAAATAAAATTCATGTAGAACTTTCGAGCTAAGATTAGCACAGAACATTATGAATGATGTGAACAACCATACCTCAGAAAGAAGCTCTGTGTCATCCATAGCATGAAGATCCAACAGGCCAGCTCCGAAATCCCCCCTGAACTCCGGAGAGTAAAAACCCTCCGATGCAGCCCCTGCCGATGTTTGGGCAGTAGGTGTGTATGGCTCCGAACCGGACTCCCCATTGAAATTAAGGTTGCGCATTAATTTGAAGAGCCTCTGTTTCTCTTCAGCAGATTGCGCTCCATAACCCTAAAACAACAACAAATGCTTACTCCTCACGCATTTAAATTCCACATGTAAAAAAATAATAGAACAACCTACTGGCAATGAATACCATACCTGCATGAGAAGGTTAGGAAGGAGCCGGTTATCGATGGCCGTCGAAGCCAACGGTGAGGCCAGATGCTGGAGGCCGGCGGACTGGAGCCACCGGGCCATGACCGCATCGCCGGCATCGTTGGTGGGTCCCGCATTGCCGGCAGGGTGGTCATACAGAGCAGTTGCCGCGGCGGCATTGCTCTGCTGCATCTGGCCACCCATGTGGCGCTGCGACCTTCTTTGAGGAGCCAATTTTCAAGATCTAATTTTCAACCACCGCTTCAATCACAGAAACAATGAAAGAGAAAATATATTCAATCACCAAAAACCACCCCAAAAAAAAAAATCAAAGAAAACTGATCTGCGTTGGTGTATATATATACTCACGAGGTTTGGAAAACTTGAATTGAGAGCACAACATAGAAAGAAAACCCCAACCGAAATGGGATTCAGAAACCCAGAAATCTGCAATTTCCAATCAAACCCGATAATCAAAATCTGCAATTTACGCACGCAACTATGTAGAAAACCAATCGATTGCTCACATTTGCGATCAAAACTCCAAGATCAAACCCAGTAACGAAACCAAGATCGCGCCTTTGGAACTGATCAAACCGAAATACACATTGGGACCAGATCTGAGGGGGAATTTGGAAGAGCAAAACCCTAATTTGGATTGCAAAAGAGGATGGGTTTGTTGCAATTTTCGGTTCTGAGAAAATGGGGTTGGAGATTATGGCTTAAGGGCTGAGAGAGAGAGAGAAAGAGAGAGAGAGAGAGAGAAGAGAGAGAAAGGGAAGTCCCTGCTTGCTTGGATTATAAAATAATCTTTGTGCGAGAGAGAGATGTGTCGTTATAATTGGGTATTTGGTAGATTGTAAATTTTGAATAATTTACTAAACGGCTATTTTCATGATTTGATTTAGCAGAAAGAACGGATATGCCCTCGGTTTGGTTTCTAATTTTCGGACGCGTCGTTCCGGTCGGGAAAGTAGGGTGAAGAGTCGTCGACGACAGACGGGGAGGAATTTGGTGTGGTCTGACGGAAATGTCCTTTTGGGTTTTGGTTAAAGGTCATTTTTCAAGGCTGTGTTTCGTGTTTGCATAAAGCCAAACAAACTGCTGTACTGCAATTTGTTTTTCTCACGTAAAGGGAAGTTATTCATTTTCATACCAAAAACAACAACAAAAATGAAGTTATCCACAATTTTGTTAGTATAAACTAGACCAAAACACACACACTTTGTGTGTGGGTTTAATTTTTGAAAGAAAAAAAAAACAAAATAATCATTGGAGAAACGTGGGGAGTTTAGGAATTTGTATTTTTTTTTTTGCCTCCTCTTTTGCTGTGGAAGTGGGAAAGAAAGTTACAGAGAGAGATTTTAGGGGGAAATAAATTAAAATTTTATTCTATTATTTTGTTTAATACGATTATGACCTTATTCATTTATTAAAAAATATATTTAGATAGTCTATGATTTAAGGATTAAGTCGTCTTTTCACGCTCACTTTAGCTAACAAAGCATATTCTCTTAATAATAGTATAAATATATAACTCATCGTCTATCCTTTTCTAGTCTAAAGATCAAGCCCTCACCTATTTCATACAAACCAAAACTTGATGAAGAAAACACCATTTAGTCGCTAATTCTCATTAATCAATACAATCAATTTAACAACTTCTCCAATAATTAAAAACAACTTTTCATTCAAGAAACACATGCTACGACACATAGCTAATGAGGAAGAAAAAAGGCTTTTGCAAACCCATCGAAATCTCTTCTACCAAACAATCAAGTCGGTTCGAGGAAAGTCATGCACGGGCCTAAGGACGACAAACGCCAACAAAGGTATATCATACATCACAACTAAAAACTCTACAAAAATAGGGTTTTCTTCAAAACATAAAAATCAAACAAAAATAAATATTTTTCATTATTTAAAATTAATACTAATGAATAATCTAAACTCTAAAGGTTGAACTCACTTCTTTTATACGCGTAGGATTCAAAAAATCTCAGACCCAACACTAAACACAAACAAAATCTACCTATTGCATTATCTTTCACTAGCCTACATCCCTAACTTCTGTTAATCGCCTCTAGCTATCGAGCCACCCTAACCACCTAGTAGGGTGCACTGTTGAGCATCCTGATGTAGGCTTAACTTTTTAATTGTCTCCTTTCTTCCATCCATCTAGAAACGGTAGCTCGAAAATTCCATGAAAAAAAAAAACATGAGGGCGGTATTTTATTTATTGTTATAAATTCTGATGAAAAAGAAAGAAAGAAAAACTGCATTAACTAGAATCTTTGAAGTTTGAATCTTTCTTTTCTGTTCCCAAAAAAAAAAAATCTTTCTTCAAATTTACATGTGGGACATTGGGATTACTGACGTCCGGCTCTGAAAATTATGAGGCCACGAGTAGAATAATCACCTAAATGTGCTAAATTTCCTAATACGACCCTTACACAACTGCACTGCTGCCTGCAACAGAATCAGTCCGTCATGCGACCCTTCTTCTTAACTTTACCCCTTCTGCACTCCCAGTTAAAACTGGAAATGACCCTTCAAACTCTGTAATTTCTCTACCTTCATCTAGGTTTTGGGTAGGGATCAAATAAATTCCAGAAGGTCATACCTGGCATTTCCAAATACCATAAATTCACTGTGTCAGTAATTAGGCAGGTTACTTCAAGAGTTCCAGACAGAAAGGGTGCCATGTGGTGGCAGAACGTAATTAGGATGTTTAATTAAGGGTGTGTGTGAACGTGTAAGCATGCTTAAACAATACCATAAGCCTAAAATGAGGAATAAATAAATTGAAAGAAAGACGAACCTTGTTATCTTCTCGGTGGAACTTTGTCAGATGTCTCTATTGATAATTCCTAAAAGACGTTCATCTTCTAACTTTTTTGCATCTATTTTTTTTCGACAAACTTTTTTGCATCTATTGGATTCCTTAGCTCATTGGATGTTTTGGAAAGATGCAAACTTTCAGATATGCTAATTGGTTCAACAAGATATAAACAGTGGGATAGGAATCTAGGATAAGGATCTATGGCTGGTGATTGGTATTAGAGATGATTCTTAAAGGCAAATCTTAGAAATGAAATAACATATGGTGAACATAAAATTATATGATTCATTTTTCCTCATGTAAATCTTAATTATTTCTATGTTTGGTTTATTAGTTAGATTAAACTGACCAGGTCGAGTTGGTAAAAGCCTCTAGGTGTGGAACCTCCACACTCGGGTTCGAATCCCGCCGCACTTATTGAAGTTAAATTTCAATATATTCTTGGTGGCCAGGAGGAAGGAAGAATGACAAGATCTCCCCAGTACGAATTAGTCTCTAGGTCTAGAAAGTCTTTGAGAACATCGTATGATTGACAAATAAAAAAGACTGGCGACAAAATTAGCTACTACATTTTGAAAAAAAAAAATACTGTTTAGTTCTTGAACTTTTGACCATAAAACACTTCAGTCCTTGACCTTCTAATTTCACACGTTTAGTCTCTGTACTTCAAAATTTCAAACCAATAGGTCATTACCGTCTAAAATTCCCAACGAAATGTCTATTATTATGCCCTAAGTTTTTTTTTATAATAAATTTATTCCTTTCTCTCTTTTTTATTTATTCTTTTTTCTTTTTTTTATTCTTTTTTTTTCAAACAGAAAAAAAGAAAGGGAAAAAAAAGAAAAAAATAAACAGAAAGAAAGAAAGGGAAAAAAAATTCCTTTTAAAAAAAATAATAATTAATTAACTAAAAAAAAAAGAACTGAGGCCATAATAGACATTTCGCTGGGAATTTTAGACGGCAAGGACCTATTGGTCTGAAATTTTGAAGTACATGGATTAAACATGTGAAATTAGAAAGTCAGGAACTGAAGTGTTTTATGGTCAAAAACTTAAAGACTAAACAACATTTAATCCAAAAAAAAAAAATACTCAAAATATAAAAATTTGGAAACATCAAATTTGTATCACTGACATTGGAGTAGTTAGTTATTGCATTGTAGTTGCAAATGTTTGGCAAAACTTTAGTTCAAATATTCTTTTGCCGTGGAAATGATTTATGCTTTTTTTGCATTTTTTTTGTTATGAATTGTTTCTGTAAAAGAAAAGAAAATTATAAAAAAATAAAAGTAATCAATTTGTTAAAAAAAACGCCCATTTTAAATTTTAATTATGCTTCAACCCATGAGTCGAACTTGTTCTCATATGTTAGTTTTTGAGGCTTTATATTTGACTAAAATCATGTTTCACCAG
Source organism: Rosa lucieae (assembly GCA_024704745.1). Classification (NCBI taxonomy): domain Eukaryota; kingdom Viridiplantae; phylum Streptophyta; class Magnoliopsida; order Rosales; family Rosaceae; genus Rosa; species Rosa lucieae. The sequence continues at coordinate 44,702,572 of CM045495.1, forward strand.
TTGTTCTTACTGTTATTGGACCTAGTTGTTGAAAATCACGGTTGCTCTATCTTACGATGTTGCATACTTATGTTTAACAGTTTTGTCAGTTTTTCTTCTTCAAAATAGTACTATATGATAAAGTGTCCATGAATATCTACTATTGATTGAAATTTTCTTCGTAAATGAACTATAGTCCGGCACTCTTTTGGTTCCTATATTGAGAAAAGTCCTAGAATTAGGTTGGTGATTTGACGTAAATAATCAATAACATGCGATAAAGATTGATTTGTACTCAACATAGTCTAAAAGATGTCAAAACCCAAACACGCACACAATAGAACACATTCGTCTATTGTCACCCCTTGCCTACTTGGAATTAAACAACGGGCCATGAAAGTGATCATCAAGCATACTTTTGGCTCCATACAATAATTTATTATTTGAGTTCATATCAATTACTAATCTGGTCATTGCTTTGTCTAATCTACCTTCAAATGTGGTGTTATTCTGGTAATTGGGGTTAGAGTCAATGAGTCATGCTGGTGGATCTCCAAGTAGACCGACCTTAGCTATCATTCTTGTAGTACACTTCTTTTGCCAAAAGCCTTGCTTTTCCTTAAAGCATGTGAGGTTGAGATCCCATATCGATTAGATTTATGGTACTAATTTGAATTAACGGTTAAACATTTATAGGGAAAGACCTAATCAGCACCGTCCCTTTTGGTTTCCATGGCCGCCATGGCTTTTTCAGAAAAGAGAATTGATGAAGAGGCTCCTGCATGTAGAGTTGTAGACCCTTTATAAATAATTCCACCAACATCGTCAAAGTATTAAATATCTTTAAATGGAAAGCAACCCACCAGTAAACAACACTTGAAGTTTTTTGTCCAGCTGAATTTTCGGGTTCTGTTGGAAATGTACACAGCCATAGAATATTTCATATGAAGCCCCTCCCATATCGATTGTAGAACAGTAGAATGAGAAAATCTTTTTTCAAGCAGTCCAAAGAACACCAAAGTGTTCTTGAGGTAATTTTCTTAACTTAATTTCAATTTATTATCGGGAATAATTTTGTTGTCTTCAATTTGATTATGCTTTGTATTCTTACATATTTTGCTGTTTTGGCGCAATTTTAGCTCAAAGAAAACATAGAAGAGTAAGAGACCAGGATAGAGAGGCAACCGACTTTGGAAGAGTACGTGTTTAGGCTGGGTTTCAAGACTCTCAATTTGTTTACATGTTATGAAACTGAAATTGTATGATAGGGTTGGATCTCTGCTATGTTCTCCGGTTATTTATGGTCGTGTGGACTGCCTTCACGTGAAACATCGTCATTTAGACGGTCCTCGTCGTGGCCATCACCGCCATCGGTCAAGGATTTTCAGCGATCTTTTATTTTATATTCGATTAACTTCTTCAAACTCATTGATCGTGTAGAATGTGAATAAAATGTAAGGAGGATGTTGAATTCTGGAACTAAGCAATCTAGAGCTCCCATTTGGCCTATTTTCTCTTGCAATTACTGATGAAATTTTCGAACCGTAACTTTCTAGCTTCATCCTACTCTCTTTGCTCGTATTTGACATGATGGCGCGCATTTTACTTTTTAAGGATTTAGTTTTTATAGATGGTGAGGCAATAAATTAGCTTATTGACTATGGTAAAAATTGAACAACCATTAAGCCATGAAGATAGATTTTCCATTGTAACCATTTTTCATGCACAAGAGCAAACTAAAATTGATTACATGGAGAGAGAACCCTATTCTGACGATGCACGTAGAAATTAAACAAACACAGCAAAAAAGAAAAACTTTTACTAGCAAAAACTTCAGCTACCTCCAACCCAGTCGTCGACTCTTCAACCTGTCTAGGTGCAATTGTTGTGTAGGTACAACTTTTGATTAACTTGGTGTGTTGCCTTCCATACAAAACGGGAAATGGGTTTAATATCTCTTATTCATTTAAAGATATTTTTCTATGTGCCTTATTGTATTATTGATTTTCCAATTATTGTAGGATTTGGGGTCTTTAATTGTAGATATTTTATGTTAACACAAAAAGATTTGTTTTTCCTTGTAGAAGGTGGATTAGGGTAAATAGCTGGTTTTGGTTTTATTGTTTGGTACTGCAGCTATCTTTAAGAGAGGAAAAACAGATGGCATATAAGGGGGACGTGGAATGCAAGAAGATCTGGAGACGTCTTGTATGCTTGTTAATTGAGCCTTCACAAGAATCAAAACACTTGTCCATGCTTAAGTGCTCTTGATCATTGTTTCATATATATAACTTCTCATGAGATCAGTTGAGGAGCTGTGAAAAAAGGAGAGCGATATTTGGTGATCGTTCAAGTGAAGAAGGAGTTCAAGACGGAAGACAAACTCGGTATTAGTATTCATCTAATCATTGTAGCCGAGCTAGTGCTATTCAAGTTTGTAAATAACATATCCTTCATCATAAGTTAATTCTTATTTTGGGTTCTCAAGAGTAAGAGTCCCGCAGTGTTTTTAATCTTAGAAGTTGAGATTTTCACTGCGTAACCAAAAATCTGGTGTTCTGTTGATTATTTTTGGTTTCTGCTGCCTAATAAGGATTGATCCATACCTTGCAATCCCCGTTTTCCAGAAAACAGAATCTATCCTTGTATTTTCATGTAGTGGTGGCGAGTGACCATAGACACCAACAGCACCCCGGAGGTGGTACAAATCGTGAGCAACAAGTACGCTCCCAGAAGCCCAAACAACACCAATCAATTGGTGGCCTTGATGTATTTGAGTAGCTTTGTTGGCGAGCAGAGGCCAATCGCTAACACCATTGACAGCAGCAAAAGTTTGAAATGGCTCCAAGTTTCTTAAAGCATTGAAGCAGAATAATATGGCCCATGAGAAGTACAACAACCAATGAGTTGATTGCCTTCACGTGAAACATTGTCGTTTAGACGGTCCTCGTCGTGGCAGTCAAGAATTTTAATTTTTTTAATTTCTATTAATTTTTCCAAACTCATTGATCATGTAGAATGTGAATATATATGAAATGAAATTACGAATTCGCTATTGGGCCGGGGTAGTCATGCTTCCAGTGAGTACGACGTTTGTATTCAAGGTTTAGTGGAGAGATTGTTAGTGCATTGCCCTTTTCAATTTTAACTCATCTTTTTAGTAACATGAATTTCATCATATTTTGGCGTTTGTTGTTAAACAGAATAAACAACAAATGCCAAATATGCAAATACGGCTGCCAATACATTACTGCAACTAGAAATTTTCATCAAAAGCAAATATTGCAAGAGAAGCACATTTATAAACCGGACCACACCAGCTCCCACCTCCAGTTTTGCTGGAGTTACTGTTTGCCTCAATATGACCCCGGTCCACCATATAGTAAAGAAGAGCACGTATAGGTCGAACAAAAAAAATGTAGGTGGAATTACTAGCTATCTCGAAATAACTTTCCAAAATGGTCAGCACTCCTCCATCTAATGCAAATGCATACCAAAACATCTTTTGGCTTTGTCAAAATCAGCAGTCAACCTATGGCGCTCTTGTGCTCAATGTTTGGAAGGTCAATCATAATATCTCTGTTGTCGCCGCGCAGAAACAGCCGCCTCCTCCTCCTCTACAGTCGGTGTTTGGATGGTCCTCGTAGGGGCCATCATTGTCGTCGGTCGAGGATTTCTGATGATTTTTCTGTTTCCTTTTCGATTAATTTCTTCAAACTCAATGATCGTCTGGAATGTAAATGTAACTAAAACGAAATTAGGAATTCGTTTATGGTGATTATAGTCGATTTCGTTTAGGGTTTAGTGGAGAGATTGCTAGTGTACTGCCTTTTTCAATTGTAACTAATATTTTTTTTAACATGAAACGAAATTCCGATAATTTTTTTTCTCTCTAATTAACTTTTTCAAATACATTGGTCTGTGGAACGTAAACGTAACTGAAACGAAATTACGAATTCGCTTCTAGTGAGTACAGTAAGTTCCGTTCAGGATTTAGTGGAGAGATTGCTACTTGCTAGTGCACGTACTGCCTTTTTCAATTGTAATTAATTTTTTTTGTAATAGGAATTCCATCATTTAGCTCATCAGCCTTTTTCAAATGCATGATATTACTTGGTCTATATAATATAGACGCTAATATTACTTAGTAGAATGCTGTGGTATAAAAATTCAGTTTGGTCAAGGCAAAGAGATATCAAGGCTTCCAAATTAACCTCTGTCTTCACTAAACTGTTGTAAGAAGATTCCTTTGGGGATGTGGATGTAAAGAGATAAGTGTTTTATCAAATGTAGCTATGAGCCTCGATCACCTAAGTACTTCGGAAAGATTATATGCTTTATCAAATATAACTAGAAGCCTCAATCACCTTGGAGAATACTTTGGATTATGGAAGTTATGCGTTAAAATTTTGGACCGGACTAACTGCACTGAACCGTCTCAAACCCACTCTATTTATGCCAAAACTAAGTGGTTCTAGTGTATTCAAAATCACGGGGTTGTTTAAAGTACTTGAATGTCTATCATACACTCATTTACATCTAATTGAACCAAAATTACAATTTAGTTGAACCAAATTTACAACATTAACAACAAATTAAGTTATCACATTTGTGTTACACATTTACATATAATTGAACCAAGTTACTGTATCGACAACAATTTGTTCATAAACTTGTAAAAATATCGTAGGTAGAGTAATTACCTGTAATAAAACTAAAATTACCCAAAAAAATAACTCTATTTACCACAACGACAACAAAATTGTTGTCAGATCTGTAAATGAATGTATAACATACATACAGGTACCGTAGAATTTCCCTCAAAATCACATCTAACCAGCAGCACTTGTGTAGAGGTCTGTCCCACTGCTCCGAGCTAAATGTCTTAATTCCCCAACACACCAAACCTAAAAACATTCGTCTTAGAATGTTTAATTTTTTATCTTCAAATCTTCAACTTTTAAACTATTGAACTAAAAAAGAAACAGCAACAAAGCGGCGAGAGAGGCCAACTTTTTAAACGATAGCCTTGCCAATCTCGGTCACTCATTTCCTTCTCTTTTCCATTTTGTTTGGAATTTTCAGTTGTCTTTGTCCTCCAGCGCTGCCTTCCGGCCAGTTTGATTTTTTTTTTAGGGAGTGGCTGCTCTCGAGGGTTTTCTTTGTAATTTTCTTTTCTTATCGAAAAAAAAAAAAAAACTATTGAACCCAAAATCTTCTTCAAATTAGCCCTCATCTTCAAACCTAGAATAGATCAAAAACCCGGATCTATAGATATGTTATGGTGCGATGATTGATGTGAAAACTTCCATCATAAACTATCGGTGCCATTATAATAACACAAATTGGGTTTAATTAGAAACTCAAAGTATCATAAATTGGGTTTCAATGCCAACTTCTGTTCGAAAGTTTGGACAATTAATGTAATCGGTCGAAAGGTTGGAAAATTAATTAAGGTAATCAGTTGAAAGTTTGGAAAATTAATGTAGTCAGTGTGGTTTGCTATTAGGGCCGAAATCCCAATTCAACGACACTGAGTCCACCTTAATAGGATGAAGTTGAATAAGCTACTGAAATGTTAAAAAACAAAAAAAACAAAAAGGAGTGTGATTAAGGTTGATTTTCATTAACTGTTTGTTAACTATCAAGAGTTAATGGAGCCAAAGCCATCCAAAATCAAATAGGTCTGAGGCCTGTTCTGCTCGATCAATAATGTTTTTACTAGAAGCGCATATAAATTTTTGTCAAAATTTTAAGAAAGCACGGGGCTCGTGTAGAAAGTACTAAAACATAATATAAATCACAAAATTGCAACTATTTCGGGCAAATAAGATCGGAGAATTTCCCGCCACATGTCCAAGTCCAGAGGCGCAAAGACCTCAGAGCAGTTACCAGCAATGTCGGCATCTATGACTTAAACTCATCACTCAAACAGTGACACCCAGCACTCGCAACAGCCACAATCCTCCACACCCCCTACCACCACAACACGTACTCCATCAAACCTCCAATCTCAAGCAAACCAACTAGACTATAAAGAAGACTAGTCCTGACATGGTTATTTAGCGTTGTTGAGATCAGATAACTGAATTAGCACAAGTCATTTAGAAATGGCGGAAAGCGCTAAGCCACTGATGCTAATTGCTATCGACGACAGTGAACACAGCTTTTATGCATTGGAGTGGACTCTGGACCATTTGTTTGCTCCCGGGTCCACCCATCCTTTCAAGCTCGGCATCATCCATGCTAGGGCATCTCCCGCTTCTGCTCTCGGAGTCGCCGGAGTTGGTAACTAGTTAACCGATTACTCAGCTTAACAAGTTCATTTGTGGCGTAGTTACTTTGTGTTGATGCATGTCATGTCGATCAATTGCAGGCTCTGGGGACTTCTTGAATTCGTTGATTTCTGATCTGAAGAAATCGGCTACTAAGACGGTCGAAAAGGCCAAGGAAATGTGCGTCACGAGGAAGGTAATTTATTGATGCACGTAAACATCATCTGCATTATAACGGGATCGGTAAATGCGATAATAATCGAATGTATGCAGGTGGAAATTGTGCTAGTGGAAGTTATGGAAGGTGATCCGAGAAATGTTATGCCCGAAGCTGTGGATAAACACAAAGCAGTTCTCTTGGTTCTCGGCAGTCATGGTTATGGAGCGGTAAAGAGGTATATGTTTCATTTTAATACGTAACAATATTTGAGTGAAATTATGACACAATATATACAAAGAATAATTTTTAGTATGTAACACCTTTCAACAATGTTTTTACAGGGCAGTTCTGGGGAGTGTAAGCGACTTCTGTGCTCATCATGCTAACTGTTCAGTGATGATTGTGAAGAGGCCAACCAAGCCTGCTGCCAAGTAGTGATGGATTGGACTAGTCTTGAAGCGTTACAATAAAGATGGATGTGGCTCTAGCTAGAGTAGTACTAGTGTATTGGCCCGTTTTATACTCGTTTTCTCTCATCATAAAATGATGAACTAGATTTTCTATGTCGATTTTTTTTTTGGGGAATATTCAGGGTAATAGAATGGATTGCATTCTTGCAATAATCTTGTTTCATACTGATTTGCAAATGTGATTAATCTTTCACCTTCGTCTATGATACTGCATACATAGAAGCATCAATCTGATCCCCATATCTGTCACAAGCTCTTATGCCTATATATATCTCATCGGCTACAAGCGAAACAAAGACAGGGCGCCCCTATTTCAACTAGTTATATTCTTTTTTTCTTTCGGTTAATTGGATTGTCATAGCACATTCAATCAAAAAAGTCACTGCACCTGCATAAGTGCGCAACTGCGTTTACCAGCTCCTTTGCTAATCAACATGTACGATGTTACAATTTGAACCATTCTTCTAAGCTGCCAGATCAGAACTTTTGATTGCTTTCACCATCATCAATTCGGAGGGGTCTATTGGGAAGACTTGGATCTATGCTAGTCAATCAGTGTGTCAAGTTCATCAACACCTCTCCCTACAATTAATGGTTCATTATTCTTATTTAGCATTTTGAAGACCGAAGCCTCTTCATCAATCTTGTTCATCTCCAATACCTGCATAAATTGTTGCAAAGGAATGCGAATCATCCAGGTGAAGTAGCAGCCAAATAATCAGCATTTGAATACCGGAGCAGCTGTGACATTTAATGACAAGTGAAAACCACTATATGTGTATATATACCCACACACACAGACACACAGACACACATATATTAATATATATGCTATGCATGCGCGCAGTATGCACAGAACAAAGAAATGCGAGCTATTCAGAATGATCCATCACATATCAAAATGCGTAAATCAGACGCAGATAATTAACCAACTGATCAGCAATACAGAACTAAACCAACAAGGGTAAATATAGA